>OY728164.1:1526136334-1526761334 GCA_963277665.1 Viscum album | reverse complement strand
ATTATTACAAATTATATAACTGTATACAAAAAAATATGGCATAAAATTTTAACCATTCATTGTTCATTCATCTCAAGATCAATCATCACACAATACTCTTAACATGTTCTTTTAGGATACTTATTTTGTTCTACATATTATAAATTTACCTATAAATATATATAATAAATAATATGTATTTATATATTTATACATGTCTATTTATATTCATACATTCATGAATATTTTCCACTCCTGTAAGTAAAAAACTATAGCTAAAACCTTGATCGATATAAATAACACCATCATTGAAGTATATTAATGCATAAATGATTACCCAGAAATAAATTTTAATAAAATTTTATATATATATATACACTACATCATCAAATGTTTAACATGTTTTAATTAGTTATGATTAAATAACTATGAATTGATCTTGAGACTTTATATGGATTGGCTTATCATTATTTGATAAACCAACCAAAAAATTGGGGAGACTTCTAGAGCCTCTAAAATCTAAAATTTGAACAACCACCAGTCTCCTTTAAATCATGTTATAAAAATCCAACATTAAACATTCACGCCACTTGTATAATTCCCTTTTATTACAATGTTACTCACATGAAAGTGTGAGGGTATAGGGGTTTTCGATATATAAAATTTTTACATGGACACGCAATTCCTTACATACTTAGAGAGAGGGATGAAATGCAGGTCATCAGGGAGGAAAATAAAATGCAATTATTACAAATTATATAATTTTATACAAAAAAATACGACATGCAATTTCAATCATACATTGGTCGGTCATTTAAGATCAGTCATCACACAATTCCCTTAATATGTTCTTTTGAGATACTTATTATATTCTACATATTTTAAATTTACCTATAACTATGTCTAATAAATAATAAATATATATATACACATTTATTTATATTACTTGTTTTTAAATATAAATAAATATATATATATACATTTTTAATGACGTCTTTTAAATTTTACTAATATATTTTTCCGATATTATATTCAAATATTATAACATATATTATCTCAGTAACAATATGAATTTTTCATTTAATTTATGATATACATGTTTTTATGCACTTATTATTATTAATATATTTTTTTAATAATTAACTAGAATAATTTTATTTATCTATGCATCCAATAATATATTGTACATTTATTTAATTTTAAATCTACTATATATATACACATTTAGATATATTCAATTTTATTTATCGATATTTTAAAATATAATTATATACATTTTTGAAAGCAACTATAGTTTCCTTAATAAAATATCATTATTTTATAAATAATTACTTAAAATATTATTAATAGTAAATTTTGTTAGATTTATTTAACAAAATAATATAATTTACACTTAAATAACCAATAAAATACTATAAACTTTTTTTAATTTAAATATAATTAATTTTGGAAAGTATATATATAGTTTTTGGACATGAATCCATCCAACCATGTAATGAGCTGCCATAATGATTCAATCGCGCCCCATTTCCTCCATGCCCCTCCCATCTCCTCCACCACCCACACTTCCCACTCCTTCTAGTATCCTCCCTCTAATTTACATACCAATCCTAACATCCCCACTCCCACCACCACCTTGCTCTCCTCCCTCTTGGATTCATCATCCACAATAGGAAACCCGCATGTTCTTCTCCATGCTTAAGGGAAAAAAATTCTTTTGGCTGCCACACCCAAGCCTCTGAATCAAACACATCAAATTACACAGTAGATTCAAACCACCAATAGCATTAAATCCTTCTCAGTAATATAACTCACACAAATAATTGGTGTTGGTCCTCACACAAATAATTGATGCGTAGATGAAGGAACATGCGAGCTAACCAGCGTATGATTTTGTAGCGCTGAGGATTGTTTCTAACTCCCAATATCCCCAGTTGGTAAAAAATGGAAAAGGAATACTTGGAGTTTGGGATTCATTGAAATTTTTTGGTGGTGGGTTTGTATACGCATAAGGGATATATTTCATCCTGACTCTCATCATGGAAGCACAACATGCCTTGGTTTGAAGACACCAGTATCATGACCGAGGGGGATGTTGAATCTAAGGGAAGGTCCCTTCGTACTTATGCCTTCATAACTCAAACAAGGTGAGTATATGTTCCAAAGAATTCAACAAGATAACCTTATGTATCATAGAATATGTTGGCCAGTAATTTTGAAGCCACAAGTCATGTTATTTCATTCCCTACACACCATCATCCACGTCCTTAGGGTTCTAAAGGTCTCCATACGCAGGATATCAAAAATTATTTTAAATGGAAAACATAGTCATTTACACTCTGACCTTTCTATGTCTATGCCCACAGCCAAAGAATAATGGAAGTTAAAATATATAGGAGGGATTTATTATTTTAAAATTTTAAAAAAAATAGACACAGAACATGGGATTGACTAGAGCATGGCTCACATTCATGGAAACTTTGTAAAATGATCCTCGAATCCTACATCTAAGATTTTATCTTTCTAAACCTATTATTATAATTATAATTTTATCTTATTTTTTAATTATCTTTGTATCTACTATATATATCATAAATGTTTTTCCTAAACATCTATTGGCTATATTTTTTCTCTTAAACATTTATTATTTAAATCAGAGATCAAAACTTCGATTTTTGGTTTTGTATGTTTTTTTAAATGAATTATATATTATTTTTTTATCCCATATGTTTACTTGATCCACATCATCTCTAGTTATCCCAAATAACTAGAATATCCAGTATACCAGGGATGATGCCAGGTCCACCATGGAAGGAAAAAATAATAATTTAAATTTAAATGTTAGAAATAATAATTCTAAATGAAATTAAAAATGAATAAGAATATTATTCTTAAAAATCAAAATTTTGAAAATGTTATAAAAAAATTCTCCATTTAATTTTTTTTAATATCTATAAATAATTAATAATTTTCTATTAATATTAATTAAATCATATATGTATATTTTAAAAATAAAATTAAATTTTTAAAATTAATTTAAAATTGAAACATCAACTTAAAATATATTTTTCATTTTACTTCAATCATAAATATATTTTCAAAGTGATTGAAATAAAGTGAAAAAGTATTATTTCCTTAAAATGATTGAATAGGGTATTTTTCATGTACAATTGTGTTTAATTAGGTACCAATAGAAATAAAAATGGATTATTCCTCAATTTTGAAGTGTATATCTCATGTTATGATCAAAATATAGTAGATAACATAGTTTGGAAATCAGTATTCCATTATGATACTGATTTATGTAATGGTAACTCAAAATTTCAGTTATCTAAGTAAAGGTAACTATATTTGGTTGTGGAAAGTAATATGAATTTTATAAACTTTTAGTAAAGGTAAGATGCAGTTTCTATATGTTAAGTAAGGGTAAACAGAAACCTATACATGTCAAATAAGGGTAAAACTAAAGTTAACTAAGGGTAAAAAAAGTCAAGTAAGGGTAAACTAAAGTTTTGTAAAGGTGAACTAAATTTAAATAAGGTTAAAACAAAGATAACCAAGGGTAAACTAAACTTAATTAAGGGAAAAAAGTTAAGGGTAAAAAAGAGACAAATAAATGCGTAAGGGTAAGTAAAATACTAAGAAATAATATAAAAAGTTTATATAAGTTTTATAAAAAATAATTGATAAATAAATAAAATAAATGATAAATACAATCAATAAAATTAATAAAAAATAATAAAATTAAATTAAATAAAAATATTGGGATAAATTTTTAATATGAAAAACATAAAAATATTGACATATAATAAAATATTATTAAATGGAAATATTGAGAGACATTTGTAATATGAAAAACATAAAAATGATTTACCATTTATGAAAGTTTATCTCAATATATTAATTGTAGATAGTAAATTTTTTAAAATAATTTTTGAAACTTCTATTAAATAGCTTTAAAACTAATTCTAAATAGATTTTAAAACTACTTTTAAATAGTCTTAAAAAATAATTGTAAAATTGATTTTATATAGTTTTTAAAATTATTTTTAAATAGTTTTTACAACTCCTTCCAAATAGTTTTTTAAAATTTATTTTAAATAGATTTTATTACTTCTTTCAAAATGATTTTAAAACTAATTTTAAATAGTTTCAATTTTAAATTACATGTAAATATTTTTATATACTTATTAAATTTTTCATATTACATTTTATAAAACATTATGACTTAATTTTAACATATAAACATGAAAATGGTTTCACATAATATTAACATATAAATAGTTATAAATCTAAACTATATTAACATGTGAACTCTAAACTTTAGTAATGTGTACATAGTTTCAAATAATATAAACATATAAACATGAAAATATATTCATTTAATATGAACATAAATACTTGTCAACTATAGACTATAAATAGAGTGGTGAGAATATAATGAAACTAAATATAAATAAACTTTATTGTTTATACCTGTGCAATTCAAATCAATCATAATAAAATAAAATTGAACCAAAAGGGAATAATCTTACCATAATAGACTTGAACCAACTGGATATGAATAAAATTAAATTCAATCAAACTAAATAAAATCAATCCTTAACTAAACACAATTGTAATAACATGTTCAAAAGAAATCTAAATCAAATATTATATTGAATGGAACTACAACTAAATCATGAATCGAAAAAAACTGAAATGACTAAAATTGAACAAAACCAAACAATAATAAACTAGTCAAAATTAATTTGAACTTAACCATTTTCAATGTATATTAGAAAATTCTAGTGAAATTTTCACTCTATAATTCCAGTGAAACTTCCACTGGATAATTCCAATGAAACTTCCCTTGGAAAATTCTAATGAGAAGGTCCACTTAATATTCTAGTGAAATATTCTATACAAAGTTAAAGTGTAAATATTTATTAAAAACTAATTAAAATTATAGTAGAAAACTTCATTAAAAAATTACAATGGAAAGTTTCATTAGAAATGCATCTAAAACATTCACTGGATGTTCTGGTGGAACTTTCACCAGAAATTTTCAATCAAAATTTCCAAACTAAATTTTCACGGTAAAATTTCAGTGAAAACATTTTTGATTAATCTTGACACTTTAATTACAAATTTTAGTGGAAATATCTATTAAATTTGTTTATAGAAAACACTTAGTGGAAGTTTAAGTGGAATTTTCACTATGAGATAAAGGGGGCCTCAATGTTCTCATTTTATTTAGTTAAAATATCTATAAATGTTTCAAAAATGGTACTTGATGAAAATATCAATAAAACTTCCACTATAAATTCCAATGAAACTTCAATTGGAAATTCTAGTGAAACTTACATAGGAAATTAAAATAAAACATCAATCAGAATATTTCAGTGGAAACTTACATAGGAAAGTTCCAGTGATAACATCAATTTCCACTTGAAAATTAGTATAAAAATTTAATGGAAATTCCATAGAAATTTCTACAAGAAATTCAAATTAAACTTCTATGGAAAATTCCATTGAAACTTCCATGTAAAATTCTAATGAAACTTATAGTAAATAATTGTAGTGGAAACCTATACTAGAAAATACCAATGGTAAGTTAAAATTTTACTTGGAAATTATAGTGAAACTTCCACTAGAAATTTTAGTAAAACTTCCAGTGGAATATTCAATTGGATACTTCCACTAAAAATTCTAGTTGTAAATTCAACTTCCACTTGAAAATTTCACCTGAAACTTTAACAGGAAATTATAGTGAAGCTACCATTGGAAATTCTAGGGAAAATTCCATTGGAAATTACAGTGAAGAAACTTATGAAACGTTCCAGTGTAAACTTCCACTAGATAATTCCCATGGTAACTTCAAATTCCACTTGAAAATTTCAGTTGAAACTTTTAGTGGAAATTCTGGAATAACTTCCATTAGAAATTCCAATAAAACTTCCACTATAAATTCCTTTGAAATGTCAACTGATACATTCCAGTGGAAACTTCCATTAGAAAATACCAATGGTAATTTCATCTTCCACATGAAAATTTTAGTTGAAACTTCCACTGGAAATTCTAGTGAAACTTCCACAGGATATTCCAGTGAAACTTCCACTAGATATTCTAGTGAAACTTCCATTAGAAACAAAATTTATACTTAAAAAATATTTATGATGTCATTAAAGAAGTAGTTCTTGTTTAAAAAATAATTATTATTTTCTCTTAGTAAATTAAAAAAAATTCAAAACATGCATTTTTTATCTTCCTAATTAATAAAGAAATTACTTTCTTTAAATATAAAAAAATAGGGATATGTACTTTTGTAAAACAAAGTAGTAATTTAATTTTTCTTAAAAATAAATATATATTATTCACTAAAAAATATTAGATGTATTTGAAAATATTAAAGAAAATAAATGAATATTATTCAAAGTATTAAAAATCTATTTTTTAAAAAAAATTATCCTTCTTAAATGATATTAAATATTTTTTTACATAAAAAATCTATTTTAATTATAAAAATAATTGTTTATAAAATATAATTAACTCAGTATTGTTCTAAAATTTTAAAAAAACTCATATTACTTTAAAAATATCAAAAACATTATTAATTTTCCCTAAAAGATTAAAAAATCTATTCTTTATAACATTTTTATTTTTAAATTATTTTTAAAATACATAAAAAAATTTAATTAATAAAAAAATTATTTCATTTAAAAAAGCAATTGGTTTTAAAATATAACACTTTTAATTATTTTATGATTTTTTAAAAAACTTATTTTCATTTTAAAAATATTAAAAAAAATTATTAACTTTATTTAAATAATTAAAAAATTTAAAAAATATATTGTTTGGTCATTTTTTAGACATATGCAGTAAAAAATTTTACATAAGGAATATATAATTTCACTTGAAAAAATATTTTATTTGAAAATATATTACAATTTTTCTTAATTTTTTAATAAATAAAATAATATTAGTGTTAATCAGGAAGAATATGACACTGCATGTCACTTTTTTTAGGCACTCAAAACTATTTCTACACTAACATAACCTTTACCTCATTACCTTCTTGGAATTATATGCATGAAAAAAATTCCAAGTGTCATCATTTCATCATATCACCAAATTATCCTATATATAACATAATTAGAGACGATAAAAAAATAATATAAACTATAGATCTAACGGTGACTTTTGGAACTCCCGAGAAAGACCAGTTGAGTTTTGGGATTAATATCCTCTGATGTTTGGGGTACAACCAGACCAAACCATTTCCCTGGACGAAAATGCCCTATCCTTATCAATTATTTTTTTTCTTTTATGTTGCACCGAGTCTTATTCTATGTTTTGTATATATTTAATAAATATATTTATAATATATATACATATATTTAAATTGATATTTATTAATAATATAAAAATTCTTAATCATATAAATATATCTATTGAAATTATTATGTATATTATAATTTTAAATATAATGAAGTTATTATATAATTTTTATTATTATACATGGAAAATCATACACACACACATGCAATTATTATGCATGCATGCATACCTACATACATACATATATATTATACATTTATTTATCTATATATATATGCATATATCTATGCATATATTTTTATATTTTTATATGTATACATATGCATATACAAATACATGAAAATTTATAAATTTACATTGAAATTTTTCATTATAAATTTATATTGGAAATTTCTATGGGAAATTTTCATTGCATACATACATTATAAATTTTCAATGAATATATGAATTCATATATGTAAATTTTCAATGAAAATTTCAAAAAAGTTCACAATAAATTTTTCTAATGTAAACTTTCATAGAATCTAATGAAATTTTCATTGAAATTTCATATTTAAAATTTCTAGTAAATAGTCTGAATTAATACTCAAATTTTAATTTCCAATGGAAACTCTAATATTTCCAATATAAATCTCCTATGGAAATTTTCAATGAAAATTTACTGTGAAAATTTATTGTTATGAGTGGAAAATTATAATCAAAACTAGTTCAAGTATATAAATATATATTAATGTAAGTATATGAATATATTCAAACATAAATTCTGAATTTTCATAGGAATTTTATAGTTTTTCAGTGTAAATTTATACAAAATATTTGAAATAAAAATTGACACTGAAAATTGGTACTATAAATTCATTTAGAAAAATTGTAAAATAAATAAATGTTTAAATTTTCTATAAAAATATGTTAATAAATAATTAATTAATTAAATTTTTTCTACAAATTTGCAATGAAAATTTCAACTGTAAATATCCAATGAAATTTTCTATAGAAAATTTACAATAAAAAACTCCACCACTTAAAATTATAATAAAAATATTTTAATACATAAATTAAAGGAGTAAATTTTCCCTAAAATTTTACAATTAAAATGTACACTATAAACTTTTAATACAAACTTTCACTAGAAAATTTTAGTTCAAATTTCCAATGTAATTTTCAACTTAATTTTTTTATAATTATATTAAAAATTCGATTACCAAAATTCTAAATTATATTCATCTTTAAAGTTCTTTTTCAAATATATTAACACACAAATAAATGTAATTTTACACTAAAATTTTGAACAAAAACATTTCTATGGAAATTTTTCAAATGGAAATCTTCACTATAAATTTTTTGTGAAAATTTATATAGGAAATTAAAATTTGAAATTTTCACATAAAATTACAATGAAAATATATTAATATATAAATAAAAAATGTAAATTGTTACCAAAAAAATCTTATTGAAAATTTTCACTATAAACTTTTAGTGTAAATTTCCACTAAACTTTTAGTGAAAATGTTCAATTAAATTTCAGGTAAAAATTATCAATGTAAATTTTATAAACACCATGCGTTTTTGCATGTATATATGTGTGTTTATATATATCATAATATAAAATTACCCTGAATTTTTTGTGGAAATTTATAGTAAAAATTCTCAATGTATACATACACTAAAAATTTTCACCAGAAATTCTTTATGCGTACATACATATATACATGTAAAATTACACTATGATTTTATAGTAAAAATCTATATGAGGAATTTTCAATGTAAATTAATATAGATATTTCTTCATGTAAATTTTTGAAATTCAAACTAGAAATTTGTAGTTAATATTTACTACACATTATAAACATAGGAAATTTTCTCTTAAAATCACACACACTCACACACTAATATATTTATTAAGTGCTTGGGGGTATAATTACATTCAAAAACACACTCATACCTACATCATACTTCCTACATCACCAAGTTTGTGTCATCATCTACATCACCACCTGTATAGTATTGTAATAGTACCTATTCCAAACAGGACTTGAACCTAGGACCTTATGGATTCCAAGAAGGTGCCTTTACCACTCAGGTATAGGATCGTTGGCTCTCAACCACTAATATAAATACACTTTATAATTTAAAAAAATTCAAACATACATACATACATACATACATACATGTATATATGTATGCATGTATGTAACAATACCTTAAAATATTTATAATAATATATACACCATTTAAATTAAATATTTATAATATATATATATATTTATTTATTTAAAATATTCATAATTCCAATATTTATTATTATATATATATTTTGAAATAAACCCATCAATAGATTAATGATCATTCAATACAGGGGTACAAATCCAATCAATAAAACCCTAAAACTAGACATAATCACCTGAATATTTCACAAAATAAGCTAAGTTTTGGGCCATATGATTTTCATATCTCTTAACAAAGGAGGATTTATAATAAGAGAAACAATCCATTGAAGACTAGATTCTCCTAAGAATGAGCCCATAGGCTTGGAAATCTTCATTGTGATTAATAATAGACTTGATCATCATTTTTAAATCCAACTCAAAGATAATATTATCCCATCCATTCACACATACAAATGAATGTCCCTAAAGGAAGACATAATCTTCCACAACCATAGATGCCCAGTTCACCCTAAGATCCTTATAATGGGTAGCCAACACCTTGTTATAAACTTATAGAACCAAAATTACAATTCACACATTATTTCCAAGAACCACAACAAAATACAAATTAATTTTGAGGAATACTTGTGAGGGACGGACCCAACTAGAGATTCCCATGAAAATATCCATCTCAGTTGAAGAAGATGATCAGGACTCCCACAAATCCACCCATTCAATAACCTTCTCAAACCAAATCTCATCATGGATGGATTAATGATGAAAGACCAACTCGTTATGCCCTGTCCAAACCATACAATAAATCTTGAAAATTTGGATAGTGATACATGGTTCTAATAAGGAGACTCATATTTTGAAGTAGTAGCGAAGATCAGAAGACAAAAAAATCAAGAAAATTAGTTTTCCATGAAATCCAAACCCCCCAAGCCCTTAGTCAGGACAAAACAACATGAAAAGTTGATTTATCCTCCTCCATAAACATGTGGCACATCACCTATTGAGAGATATAGTGAGTATTAAAAAATATATATGTCTAAAAAACACTCCAACACACTTACAACTAGAAGAATTTAACCTTATGTGAGGCCATAAACTGCCAAATATCTATCCAAAAATTACTATTAGGATATCATGGATAATTATCAAACAAGATTTTATAACTAGAGAGTACAAATAAATACCATAATACTACCAATTTCATAAAATTTGATCAACCCTCATACCTGGAATGAGGGGACTACTCAGAATGATATTACAGTCCATCTCTTTAAACCAGGTGGTGAGCTTATCCTTTAACCAACAGTCTAGTGTGACATTAATAAGTTCCTGAACCTTGGAATCCTCATGACCTATGATAACCAAATAATAATATTTAAATCCATATTTATCAACCATACAAGGGTCACCTCAGATAGAAACATGAGTTTCATTCATGATCCTCCAATATAAACCTTTTTTTGAGGATTTACTTTGATCCCCAAATAATCCTTCAAAGAGAACCGGGTCCAGGGCCAAAACATAAATGAATGAAATTAGCTGATGGAAAGTACTTAGCATAAATAAATCTTTCAAAACCCAAGTTTTCATAGTTAATTAATCACAAATATTGATTAGAAAAAATAGTATCATTAAAATGACACATGTTCTGAAATCCTAAACCACCACATTCCTTTGGGGTACAAAGATTATCCCACTCCACCTAATGGGAAATATTCTTACCCTCATTCAACCCCCAAAAAATTTGGAAAACCAAGAATTAACGTGATCAGAAAGAGTACCCGACAACTTGAATAAAGACATGGAATTTAAAGGGATTTCATGAGAAACTTCCTTAATAATGAACTCCTTACCCACTTTAGAGATCTTATTAGATCGGATTTAAAATTTATTATCAATACTACCCACAATGGAGGAGAACACATGCTTCTTTGATTATCCAATAAAAGTTTCAAGACCAAGATACTTTTTGTGCTTCTTAACCATGTCCACACCACATAAAATTTGCAACTCATATTTTCTAAATGAATCAATTACCTTACTGAATGATATTTCAGACTTAGTTAAGTTAACCCACTTACCAAATTCATGATTATATAAATAAGTAATATTCAAAACAGAAAGGCATTATTGAGGAGTATATTAATAAAAAAAGTAGTCATCCATAAATAAAAAAGTGAGAAATTTAAGGGATGTTTTACTACACTTTTTCCAAATAGATAGACCCTTTGGCTGTAGAGTCCAGTGGGAGATAAGAGAAAACATCTACAACCAAAATAAAAACATAAGGTGAAAGAGGATCTCATTGCCACAAACCTCAAGAAGGTTTAAAGCTATTTTAAATTCATCTATTAATTTTAATCCAAAAAGAAATTGATTCCACACATTGTATAACAATATTAACCCATTTGAGACCAAATACCATACTAGTATAGAAAATCCTAAGGAAATGCCACTCAATACTATCATATGCCTTGGTCATATCAAGATTAATCACCATAACACCCCTTCTATATTAAAATAATGTTTCTTTAAAATGGAATAACGCATAGCCAATAACGGCATTATCTATGATCAGCCTCTTAGGAAGAAATGTAGTTTTATTTTTTATCATAATTAAATGGAGAATAAATTTAAGTTGAGTCAAAGGAATCTTAGAGAAAATTTTATAGAATACTTTACATGGAATTATAGTTTTAAACTATGAAACTATATGGGGGGTTGTGAACCTTGGGAGTAAGAGTAATCAAAGTTTCATTATGGTAGAAAAAAATAAACACAACCATCCCATAAATCCTTCATCAGACTAATGATATCAGCACTAATAATATTTCAAAAGCATTTAAAGAAGAGATCATGAAAACCAACTAGCCTAGGAACCTTGGTGGATAATATCTATTGAAAAGAATGAAATAATTGATCATCTAAAAATCTCACTCTGACTACTGGTTTATCTTATTTATAACCACATGTGGAATGCAATTACTGTTGATTATGATCATAGTGGAATCCCTTATCGAGGATGATGTTGACTCAGAAATTGTTGTATTTGATGAATCATTGGCATCTTGTACAAGACGTAAACATCATGAAAAATGATTTTTTTTCAAATAATATAGATAATAAAGGTGGTTGAAACTAAAATAATATATTTTCAAATTAAATTTAAAATTCATTTAAATAGATTGTAGTAAAGAATACCTCAGTATTAAGATCATTTTTTAATGCAGATTTTGATCGTATAGAACCATTTTTAGTCTACTATAGTTGTGTTTATAGAATCCATGTATAGAATACATCTAGTTGTGATCCACACATTCTTTTTTGATCTATAAATAACATCAAAGGATTTTTGGGTGCTAGGGTGGTTGATCAATTATTTTTTGGGGTTCATCTTGATCAATGTGATGATTCCTTCAAGATTGAATTATCGTACTTGAACTCTCGTTCTTCAAAGGGTGGAGGAGGGAGTAGAATCTCTATAGCATACTTTAGTCTTGCGAGAGGGCTCTAGAAATCATTATGTGCAATGATTCTCAATCTTGATCAATCTCAATCAACCTCTACACAATAGACATACATGTCTATTTATAGAGATAGGGTTACATTTAAAATATTATTTAATTGCACAACGACACTTAAAAAATATATTAAACTTCATCTGACCCCATTCTATGTAATAATTATAATATTAATATTTTTTATTATGTGTGAAAACTAGCATAATGATAAATATTATTTTATCAGCTTACAAATTAATATTTATTACCAGACACAATCTTGGTCCTCTTATCCTCCTCAGCATTTATCAAATACCTAAATAAATATTTAATTAAATATTTATTCATAAATAATAAAAATATTACATTCACAATCTGGTGAATAAATATTTATTAAATATTCAATAAGTAACATAAATATCATTTTCATTTTCTAGTGAATAAATATTAATTAAATATTCACATAATTAAATAAATTATTTATTAATAAATAAATAATTATTTATTACCTTGTGAATATCGATAAAAAAATAAATATTTTATATTCATAAAATTAAACAATTGCCTTGTGAATAAATATTTAATTAATATTTGTGATGAATAAATTATGAACAAAATTATTCCTCTCTTAAGAATAATATTTATCTTAATAATTTAATTAAAATGAAATTTAATTGAAATCAATAGAAATAATTAGTGTGTGACCCTCTAGGATTCTTTCTCATTGACATTGGGAGGTCTTTCCTAAATTACAAGATTACTATCTATCAATAGTTTAAGGAACCAAAGAGAAATAATTTAATATCACAACTTTGACAACCACACATGAATGTTTACTATGTAATGTCATCCTTTTGTCACAATATCTCATCAAAAAGGTTGCACAATCATGTCACCAACCTATATGTTTGATATGTATTTCTTTGACTAACTAAAATAAACTTGTAGCTACACCATAACTATGGAATTTAATGTGATGGTTCAATTTCAATCAAAGGGTTGAGATATCAAATTCCATAAATATAGATTGTACAAATCCTTCCTCAAATTATTGATTAATAATATATTATTCATGATGCACCCAACTTCACCATTAACTATTTTTATTATGGTTTATGCAAATAAATTTATGTGCATGAGTTATGACACGAATTAATAATCATCTTAAATTCTAAGGACTATTACACACACTCACATATAGGAATATCCAATGACACATAAGCATGTAGAATCCCTACAGGTAGGTTTGTTCTCATAATATCCCATTATTGGAAATTACCAAGTGAAAACTTTATAATAAGAATTATAATATACTTATGCGTACTCACACCAGACATAAAACATACTATGTTCCCAATTATAGAATGTTAACTGACCATAGAACAAGGTTTAAGAATATCATCATGGCATTTCAATATTCTCATCATAGTGAGGTACTGTTATGACCTTTTTATGTGACAGATTACCTAGAACATTACCACATTAATTTTTTGTATAAGAACAATCATTATGTGGTAAAAAATTATTAATATTTAAATTATTTAATATAAAATAAATCTAAAATATAAAGTAATTGGTTCTAGGAAACTTACTCCAACAGAATCCTACTTGCAATAAACCCAACCTCTAATGACTGGTTAGTTCTCACATGTTAAACATGCTTCTGTTGATTATGGATATAGTTGTTGGGCCAACTATGTTTCTATGATTAGGGTAAGTAAATCCACATGTCTATATGGATAATCAACTTAATGAAACATTAATACTTTAAAAAATACCTCAATGATATAATTGAGTATCCACCTCTTATTCCCATATCAAAATCATAACATCTTAACTAAGACCATAATCAAATCTTATCATAATAATTATACAACTCTTTTTTGGTATAACCCAAAATTAGAATATGATGTTGATAAACCACTCTTTATGTTGCATCAGAATCTGTAACATACTCAGATATTATAGATATGAAAACTAATGGATATAATAATTTTTTAATTCATATTACCTTAGTATTTTCTGCAATACCAGATCAAATTGAACTAAGTGAATACAAGTGTTCAATTACATTTATCACTAGAATACCCACTTCTCTAAACACTAGTAACTCATCCAATTCTACTTTTCTAAGTACTATCATATAGTTTGAATTGTAATTCAATGCAGTTATATTAGATATATTTTATATTCACCTACTATGCATTATGCATCAGTACTATCAAATGTTGGTACATATCATGTCATATGACATAAATTCCTAGCACTAAATCTTATGAAATTATTTAAATCCCAAAATCTCTTCTTGTTCCCATGCATGTTTTACTATAAGGATTATATGCCAACAATAATTCATTCCTAAATTGTTTCAACTTGTATTTTTCATTTAATTTTTAATATATGTAATATGACTAGATTTAGAAAACTCATGGATATATTTTTTAGATATTGTTCCCTAGAACATGGTTGCTACTTTAATATATTCTTGGATAAATTTGATTCCTTAGTATTACAAAAATGGTAAGACACAAAAAAAATTATATATGTTATCAACATATCTACAATAAAAACTTTTAGGGTTCCGAGTAACTAGTTAGAGACACATTTCAATCATTCATTTATAAAAAAATATATTATGGTCACTATACATGATTTATTCATAAATTAATTTATCTAATCTATATATCTCAATGGATTTTATTGATTCTACTAACCCTTTCTAGTTATTCTATTTAGACATATACCATAAGGTCTCCTTTTGGTCATCTCATATAGATATCTTCCATAATGATTCTTACAAATGAGGTGAACTTGAGTATCAATAGCCCAATAATATGATCATAGAAGTATTATTGTATAAGTATAATTAAAAATTATTTTAGATGATTGTTTTATAGATTTTGGAATATTCTAAAACTTTTAATAATCATTCATGCTTTATTGGTTCCATATTATTCCATCCATGTCTATTTTATCTTGAATAATCACCAACAGTACTGAGTCTTTGAAACATTCAAGATATAGAGTCCTAAAATCTTGATGCACGGTATAAATTACTTAAATCTATACATACTTTTCTACCTTATCATGTTTCCATTTATTACTTCTTTATAGGAATCATTATTCTAAAAGAATAATATATTCCTCTTGAACTAACGCTTAAAATATTTGTGGCATAACTTTATTTATAAAGGTTTATTTATATTAAACATGATAAGTAATTTATTTTTATATCCAATATATTAGCTAAATTGAGACTAAAAAACTTTTATGGGTATAAACAAGTCAATCACTTTCAGTTTTATTTTACAAATAATTATCTTACTATAGTCTAGTAAGAGTATTATATTTTATATTCATCATTCATTGTGATAGTAATTTGTGATTCAAAAGTTACTGAACCATTAGTTTATTATTGAATTACTATAAAAAAATTTATTCCAAATGTAAAATAATGTCTCGTTGTGTATAGATAGACACAAAGATGAATTTTTTTTGTAACACTTACTAAAAACTTGAATTAATCCATTTTGAAAATGATAAGTAGTGAGTTCCCATTAAATAACATAAGAATCTCCATTTATCATCTCTTTTTGAGTTCACTCAATAATCATTATATTCTTGCTTATTTAACATACTTAAATTCATGTATGTTGTAAGAATATTGAATTTTAAAACACAAGTGGTGAATAAAAACATGATGAATATACCTAAAGTGGATGTGTCTTCTTACTTCTTCAATTTGTTGTAATTTATTTTCCAATTTCATTTATTTCCATATAAGAAGAAAATAGTATCTAGTTTATTCTTCTTCCTCTGAATCTTTTGTCTTTTTGAAGGATGTTGTAAATGGTATTTTGGATTTATATTATCCCTAGGATATTCATACTTGTCTTTCAAACCTTTCACCATAAGGGTTGGAGAAATGTGTTTCAACCAATCCATATCTTCTTGGTGAAGTATGGTCAAATGATTCTAGAGTGACTTATCTATTTAATTTATCTAATATTTGATGAATAAGTATAACCTTGGTGGTGAGGATAATAAAAAATGTTAATGGATAACTACTTATCCAAGTGGAAGAATAATTTTTCAAACAGATCATTATACCCTAGCATTTTGAAATCATGATCAGTAGCTAGATTCCCTTCTTCCAATTTATACTGATATATTGCAATGACAATAATATTTATTTCAAGCATTTCTTTCTCTTTATCAAGAAAACTAAGATGATATATTATGGTGTAAGCATCCATATCCTTAATTTGAATCATCAATTATTTGGGCATAGTGGATTATATAATTTAATGGATATAGGAACTATCCTATATATATATCTTATAGGCATCATTTTCACCTTTACTCAACTGATGGGGTGGTGGAATAGGAACAGGGGATTCCGATACATAATAAAAATGTTTTGATAATAATATATCACATCAACGATTGTACCATATCCATAAAATTGGATTTTTAAGGACCTAACCCAAGTTAATGAATGATCGTATTATTTTCATGGTTTTTATTTCCATTTTTCTATAATAATTAAAACAATTTATTAGTAATTTACTTGATTAAAAATTATATGAGATGTGATAATTTTAATTTTGTTAAGTCCCCCACTATTTTATCAAGTCCCAATATCCCTCACCATTGAACTCGAAATGTCTAGTTTCATGAAAATTCTAGTATCAAGAATCCATATTTCCCTCATTATGATCAGGAATATGTCCATGAAAATCATAAAAAGGTTTTTAGGTAGGTGGTCTTGCCAAATGTTGGATTGAAGTTACTTGTTCTGTTGATTGGACTCCCCGATCCTAAAATCTTGATTCATATTTCCTCAACACCAACCTTTAAATTTGTATTGAGAAGAATATTCCCATTAAATTCAATACAAGTTTAGTTAAGTTAACCCAAAACCCTTATGATAATTCCATGATAAAAGTAAGCATCCAGACTATGGCCATATAAACACTTATTTCTATGGTTGCATAATTAATCAAGTAATGGAAGGATTACTTTGACTTAATATATGATTGGTGGGTTTTGTTTGTTATGCATAATTTTTTTATTTTATCTTTTACATGTATTGTTAATATTATATATATATTAATTAAAAGATTAACCATGTTCTGATAAAACATTTATACATAATCCACTTAATTTAATTCCATCTTTTTCATATTGGTCCATTTATTTATGTGATTTTAGTCTTTTATCCAAAAATTAAATCATACATAAGACAAAAATAAGATTAATAATTAAATGGTGTGATCATGAGCTTATATAATGGTTTATTTATTGGTCAGACAATAAATCAATCTATGACCCTTGAGGAAAATCATTGTGTCGATCTTATCCAGAGTTACAAAATTCCACCTATGTATCTTTTGAGTTAGTTTCTTCTAGGTTTCATCATGAACCACCTCCATACACCTTGGGATACTCCTTTTATTATGTATATTTTTTAACTCGCATGAAAGTGAGGGGAACCAAATTATTGGTTAAGGGTAATTACATAAAACAACATTGGACTTACATGTCCTACATAATAATGGAGTGAGGAATGACATTCAGACCATCATATTTAATTTAATAATAAATAATTACAAACCCATGAAATAAAAATAAATTAAATAAAACTAACACATACACAGATTTGGTCATAGATCATGATCAGTCAAACACATGTAATGAATATGAAAAATTACACTAGATAACATTCACTTAAATTCATTATTTACTATTGTGATAAATTCTCTTGTATTAATTCAATTAATTAATCAATAAATCAGTTAATTCTCTTTATCTTTATGATCATACAAATTCTATTGGACATACCCATCATTAATGTATTCATTTAAAATAAATGTAATGACCTATAATTATAGATAATTACATGGAATTAATTGATAATGTATTAATTCTTCAAAACTTTATTACATAGTCAATACATCTTGTGTTAATAGTGTAATTAGGTTTTTAATGTTGTAATTAATTATTTTTAATATAATTTAATTATGTTATTTTTTGGGAGGCTACACGGAATGTACCTATGAGCTACACATCGAGTTCCTCACTTATCTCATATTCAAGATAAATGACTAGGGACATGGCGTATATCTCAGCCAAATTACATGGTGTATACTAACGAGCTACATGCCATGTGATCCACTTGTCGTGTGTCCATGTAACCCACTGATTGACTCGGTGTGTTCTTCATACAAAGGAATTTATATAACGCATGATGTGTAAACCAGTTACACGTTATGTGTCCCATTAATTATGATTATTTTCAGTCTCATGCGGTATAAACCATATAATTGGCCATATGGTCAACATGAATTTCATTTATAAACCATATAGACAACATGACATGTACACCAGTGATATGTCATGTAGTTCAATAAACTGTGTACCGAGAAGACCTAGTTAACATGTAGTGTACAATAAATGCACCATGTGTTTTTACTTCTTAGTGCATTGTGTATTCTATGACAATTCCAAGTGTGGTTCACTTGGGTACACAATGTGTACTCTTTTCACACATCATGTAACCCTATCTACCATTCAGAATCCTCATTGCCTCTTGATTTCATCTACAATCATTCTTCATCTTAGTCTTTAAATATTCTAAAAAATGTAAAAAATAAAATTATGTTGAAAGCATGTTAATTAAACTTCAGATTAAATAAAAAATAAATTTTAAGTGAAAAACTAACCACAATTTCATATAATTGATCAACAATAAAATAATTATAAATTTAAATATGACTGCTTTTATACCACTTGTTGGTTCTGATCGTAGTGGAAGTGCTTATCGGGGTCGATCTCGACTCAGCAGTTTTCATATTCAATTGATCATTCACATATTTTCTAAGATGTAAACGTCATTAATCACGAAATGTTTTCCATATAATATTGACATGAAAGGTTTCTAGAACCAAAATATGACATTTTCATGTTAAATTTATAATTAATTTGAATAGATCTTAATAAATAACACTGCAGTCTAGAGAACTTTCTTCGATAAAGATACTAACTATTTGAAACCCTTTTCAATCTACCATCATTGTGTTTGTTAGATCTAAGTGTAGAATACCTCTAGTGGTGATCCACGCATTCTCCTTTTATCTCTAAACAACATCAAAGGATTTACAAGTGATAATGTGGAAGATCGATCATCTTGTGGTGTTCATCTAGATCATCATGGTGATTTCTTTGGGCTTGAAGTATCTTCCTTGCACTCTCATTCTTGAGAAGGTAGAGGAGGGGGGAGAATCTCTGGATCATTATTCATTCTTGAGAGATGTATCTTGAAATTATTGTACACAATGATTTTCAATCTCAATCTATCTCGATCAACCTCTACACAATAGATATGGTTGTCTATTCATAGAGATATGTTTATGGTTAAAATATTATTTAATTTCACAACAACACTTAAATAATATATTAAACCTAATCTAACCCCATGACATGTAATATTATTATTATTATTATTATTATTCATGGTGTGTATAAATCATCACAATGATAAACATTATTTTATCATCTTGTAAATTAATATTTATCATTAAACACAATCTTGTTCTGCTCAACCTCCTCGACATTTATCAAATAGCTGAATAAATATTTAATTAAATATTTATTCATAAATAAAATAAATATTATATTCACATTCTGGTCAATAAATATTTATTAATTATTCACATAATTAAATAAATTATTTATTAATGAATAAATAATTATTTATAACATTGTGAATAATAAGAAATAAATAAATATTATATATTCATGTAATTAAACATTTGCCTTGCGAATGAATATTTATTTAATATTTTTATCAATAAATATGGAACAAAATTATTCCTCTATCTTGAGAATAATATTTATTCTAAGAATTAAATTCAAATAGAATTTAATTGAGATAAAGGGAAACTCATAGCTTGTAACACTCTAGGTTTCTTTCTCATTGGAATTGGGCAAGCTTTCTTAAAGTCCAAGATTATTATCTAGTAATGGGTCAAGACACCCGAGAGAAATAATTTAATGTTGTAATGTAAACAACCACACATGAACACTTACTGTGTAATATAATCTCTTTTTCACAATATCTTATCAAGAAGGTTACACACTCATTTTATAAACTTATATGTTTGATGTTTCTTTCTTTGACTATCTAAAATAAACTCACTATTATACCATGACCATGGAATTTAATACAATGGACCAATTTCAATCAAATCATCAATATCCATAAATAAGGAAGGGATAAATCTTTCCTTGAATTATTGATTAATAAAATGTAATCCATGATGCACCCAACATACCTAACTTCTCCATGAAATATTTTCATTATGATTTATGGAAATACATTTAAGTGCATGAGTCATGACATGCATTAATAATAATCTTAAAGTCTATGGACCATCACACATTCCAGTAGATAGGAATATATGATGACACATAAACCTATAGATTTTCTACAGGTGGGTTTATTCTCATAATCTCTCATCTTGGAGATTACCAAGTGAAAACTTAATGACAAGAAGTTTCATCTACTTAAGAGTACTCACACTTAATAGTTAATCAACCATGTTCCCCATAATAGAATTTTATTCGGCTATAATACAAGGTTTAGGAATATCATCATGCCATTTCAAGGTTCTCATCATAGCATGGAATTGTTATGACCTTTTGATGTAATAGAGACCCTAATACATTTTCACATTAATATTATGAAGAAGAAAAATCAATATATGATAAGCGATTTATTAACATTAAAATTCATTAATATACAGGTAATATAAAGTAAAAATTAGTTGGTTCTAGGTCACCAACTCTAATGGTTACACAAATTAGATGTAATATCCATGTTTTTAGGACTATAGAGATTATAAAATTAATTAAGAATAATATCAAGAATATCCTTCCCATTAAAGTTGACAAACACATATGGGTTCTCCAATCTAGAGATATGATTTTTTATGCTTCTCAAAGAGTCTTGCTGATGAAAAAAATGGTGTTATGATCACCTTCCTTGATATGGGCCTCCCTATCCCACATAAACCAATAGATTTTCTTTTCTTGAAGAGTATAATTAATATATTTCTCCAAATTTAAGATTATGTTAGGGAAAAAATCAATTCATGTAAGGGACATGCACATCCATGGTTGACATTCATAAAAATCAATCCTTTGTTCAACGGATGTAAATTTTTCCAAACTTCACTTGTTGAGACTCACTACAACTATAAATATTTTATCAGTCAAAGACGGGTGCTGGGATATCAAGGAATATTTAATGACCACCTTACACCCAGCGTCCTGAAGCCACATACTCTAAAAGAATAAATTTTTACTGGTGTTCAACTTTGAAATTTGGTTATCCAAAGAGAGTAAAATACAGCAATGATCTGATTACATGAGAGCTAAATGGGAGATAATAAATAATTAAGATAAATATTCCCATCCTTTTGATCCAAAAAATCGATTGAGTCTCTCAAAAATTTTCCAATCAGTAGATCTACCATGAAACCACATAAATGGATCACCCAAGTATACATGATCATGTAAATCTATAGAATTAAGAGTATCTCAAAAATATTTCACTGCCTCACAACTCTTAAAATTTCCATTTATTCTCATATCCAAAAATAATATTACTGCAAAACTCCACTTGAAAATTTTAAAAAAAAATTACAATGAAAATTTTACTAAAAACTTACAGTGAAAATTTTCAATGAAATAATGAAATAAAAATTTACATCAGAAAATTTGACTAGAAAATTAATATTTCTTACAACAGTTTATCACTTAATAAAATTACAATTGTGTATAAATTCTTATAGAATAAGTCAATATCGATTTTTTTATTATAGAATATTTTAAATTTTTTTGATAATTATAGTATAAACTTAAATTGAAATTATTCCTAAAACATCAATTAAAATATTATGCTGTTTGATTTTGTATAGGAATTATTCACAATGATTTTACAGTAAATTTTCTAATTTAATTTTCAAATTGAATTTTTCAATATAATTATTCACTATAATTTTACATTATATTTTCCAAATAGAGACTTATATTGAAATTTTCATATGGACTTCCCCCTAATAATTTTCTCTATTATTTTTTTATTTTATATTCCTGGTGGATATTTTTTATAAATGTTCAAAAAAAATAAAACATAAAATATTACATAATGATAACAATTTTACTAAAAATCTTCATAACAAATTTCATGACATAATTTTAGAGAAAATATTATATGCAAAACTATCCCATATAATTAAGTTAATTTACTAAAATCAAAATTTTACTTAAAAAAAATTATAGTGGAAACTATCATGATAAACTACAATTTTAATGAAATTAAAACTAAATAAATCACCTTAAATTTCCTAATAAAAATCCAATTAAAACTTTTATTGAAAATTTAAATCAAAAACTTTCATTGTGATAATTTCCTTTGAAGCATCAAATAAAAATTTCCAGTGTATTCTATAGTGAAATATTCAAGATGAATTTTATGAAACAATGTTTATTTGAATTCTATATTGTAATTTTACAATAAACTTTTTTGTGGGATTTTCCATGGATTTTTCATTGGGATTTTCCACTAAAATAATCTAGTTATTTTTTACAGTGGAATTTTTTAATAAAAATTTTTAGTTGATTTCTAGTTGATTTTCCATTGGATTTTTCCAATGTATTTTTTTAGTGGTCTTTCTAATGGATTTTACAATAAAATTCTTGAATTTATTTTTAAAACAATATTTTTTAGTGGTTTTTTCCAATGGATTTCTTGTGGGAATTTTCCACTAAAATTTTTAGTGAAATTTTCTAGTAGAATTTTCCATGGAAATTTTCCAAGGATATTAGCGGAGATTTATAGAGGAATTTTCCAATGAATTTATTATTTGAATTTTGTAGTGGAATTTTCAAGTTGATTTTCCAATGGAATTTTCTATTGGATTTTTAAATGTATTTTTCATGATTTTAAATAAAAATGTGATTTTTTTTAATTTCTAAAATTAATTTTCTAGTATTATTTTCAGTTGAATTTTCTAATAGAATTTTCTAGTAAATTGTTCTCATGAAATTTTTCACAAAAAAATCATTTCAATTTTTAACAATTATTTTCATTTTATATTTTCATTGAAATTTTCCAAAAGCATTTTAAAGTGAATTTTTTCAATATAATTTTGACATATATAAAATTATAGTAGAATTTTCTACTCATATTTTCTATTGATTTTTTCTAATTGTATTTTTTAATAAATTTTTTAAGTGATAAAACTTCCAATTTAGGTATAAATTTCCACTATTTGTTTTGGACTAAAATTTTCCATCATAAGTACTTTCTAAAATATTCTAGCATATTTTCCATTGTTATTTTTCAAAGCAATTTTCCAGTGGTATTTTCATGTTGTTTTTTCTTATGAATTTTTCAATAAAATTTCCAATAATTTTTCTAATGTTTTTTCTTAATTTTAAATAAATATGTGATTTTTTCTTCAAATTCGTGTTTTTTTCATTTTTAAAAAGTTTAAATTCCATGAAAAATATATTATTTTTTTAAGATTAAAAAATTATTAAATAAAAATGTTTATACCTTTAAAAATAAGTTTATCTTTATTAGGAAAAAAAATTATCATTTCAATATAATATTTTTATAAAAAATTAAAATGTGACAATGATTTTTTTTACTTTTCTAAATACATGTTTTTTTATGAAATTCAAAAAAATATTTTTGAATCATATAAAAAATGGAAACTTTTTACAATAGGGTTTTAGAAATAAAAAATTGATATGTTTTAAAAAATCTTGAATTTTTCCTATATTTATTAATCATATAATGTTTTTTTTTAAATATAAATACAAATTATTATTTTTTATAGGGATGTTTTTTAAAAATATATATATTATTTTAATATTTTTATTTTTTAATGCATTTTCCCCAATTTTTATGAATTGAGATTGAAAATATAATTTTTTGAGTTACAATTATAAATATTTTTTTTAAAAATCAAGAATTATTAATTTTCGGTTTATTGTAAACAAAAAAAATTATTATTTTTTGAATTATAATTATATTTTTTTATATTTTTTTTTAAATTTTTCCAAAATTATTAATTTCCCATTTTTTTCAAGACCACTTTCCTTAATATAAATACTAAGGAAGATGTCTATATGATGCAACCAAAAGAGTTCGTGAGACCAAAGGATATCAATAAGGCATGCAAGTTATAAAGATCCATTTATGGGTTGAAGTAAAATTCAAGATCATGGAATATTACTTTTAATGAATCCATAACAGAATTTAGTTGTATTGAAAATAAATGTGAGATCTGTGTCTACAAGAGATTTAATGGGAGTGTGGTTATTTTCTTGGTAATATATATTGATGGTATATTACTAATGGGAAATGAGATATTAGTCTTATAGTTGGTTAAGGCATGGATAATTAAATACTTATAGGGATCAAGATTCATCAATATAGGTCTAAAAGTATTCTTAGACTAAGTCAAGATATATATATTGATAAGGTATTAAAAAGATACAAGATGGAACAATCCAAGAGAGAATTGTTGCCTGTGTCACATGATATACATATCTCTAAGAAAATGTGTACTCAAACATAAGAAGATAGAGAAAATATGAGTAGAATCCCTTATGGTTATATGGTTGGATCTATCATGTATGACATACTATATACCGATCTTAATGTTTATTATGTCTTGAGAATGGTATAAAAATATCAAATTGATCCAGGAGAGCCACAATGTTTGGATGTAAAGACTATCCTAAAGTACATTAGTCATATAAATGACATATTCCTAGTTTATTGAGGATATAAGGAACTTTTTATGAGGGTATACATATACACTAGTTTCCAAACTAATCATAATGGTGTGAAATTATAATCAGGACATGTGTTTTACCATAATAGAAGAGTTGTGTACTAGAAGAGTACTAATTAACCAGTTGTTAGTGATCCTACAATAAAGTTTGAGTATATTGTGGCTTCTGGTGTAGATAAATAATTAGTGTGGATACATTACTTTTCCCAAGATCTTGGTATTGCGCCTAGTAAGAAGTATCCAATTATTTTTATTATGATAATATTGTAGTAGTGGTTTTAGATAAGGACCTCATGTCACTTTAATGGGAAAAGCATATACTTTATAAGTATCACCTATTGAGGGATTTTATTCAAAGGGGTGGAGTCAAAATAAGTAGAGTATCCATATAGAGAAATGTGGTAGTCCCAATTACTAAATCCATATCCTAGCAGTAGCATGAACATCATGTGAGTGCTAGTAGGTTGAGAGTTGTTAGTAGTTGGATCTAGTGTAAGTGGGAGTCTATTATAGTTGGTTCCCTAGAACCAACAGGCTTTGTACTTTTGATTACCAGAATATAATTATATTATAATGGTATGATTATTATTCTTTATAACATTAATATTATAATGTATTTAGAATATTTGTTATATAAAAGGGTTATATCAATTCCCCTATATAATGAGAACCTAGAGATACTATGACAATATTCCTAAATAAAAATATCTTATGGTCTAGATACATCTTTTTAATAGGAAATTGATGATGTTTGACTATTAGATATTAGAGTCTAATAAGACATTGAAAATTTTTCTCATAAAATATTCACTTGGTGATCTCAAATAAGGGAGGTCGTGAGGAAAAACTCACCAATAGGAATGTCATATGTTTTATATGTCATTGGATATTTCTATATATTAATTTTTGTATTAATAATTATATATGTGATTATTATTAATGTGTGTTATGAATTACGTACTTTAGTGTATGGAAAAAACCATGATGGAATAAGCTCATGAAAAGGTAGCACACGTTCAATGCACCATAAGTGATATGACATTAATTAAATAAGTCAAGAAAGGATTTTTTTTATATTAATGGAAAAATATATCTCTATCCCTTTGATTGAAATATAACTTTTTAATAAAATCCATGGGCAGGGTAGTTCATAGAAAAGATAATTTTAGAAATTCAAAGAAAGATAAATCAATATTATAGGGTGAGACACATGTATACATCCTACTTGATGAGATATAAGCAAGACAAAGATTATTTTTCACAGTTTTTTTATAGGAAGGTTTTTATAGTTTCTATAATAACTTCTTTCTCTATGGGTGTTATGATTTATTGCTAGATGCTAAACTTGGACTTTAGGTCACTTCACCAATTTCCATTAAGAAAGAGACATATAGGGTTGCACACTAAGTGTATCCAAAATCCCATTAAATTCTATTAAATTTAATATTAAGAATAAAAATTCTTCTAGACTTGTAGAATAATAATTATTCTATTAAATCTGATCATAGAAATTCAATTATAAGATATTTGAGTTTAGAAAATATGAGTTTCATTTTATCTCTTATTTATTATTCACACGATAATGAATATAATATTTATTTATTCACACCTTTAGTGAATAGAATACAATAAATATTCTATTCATGTTATGTAGATGTTAAAATAAATATTTATTTATGTGAATGTGACTATATTTTATTAAATAAAATTCAATTATAAAATATTTTTACATAATTTTTAATATGTTTATTCTATATTTATAAATAAATTTAAACATTTGAATTTATAATTAGAAAATTAAAAGATTTATGGTAGTTAAAAATATAATAGGGTAGGGTTATGGTAGTTAATTTAAAAAATAAATTGGTTAGGTCAGGGGTAGGGTTTTGTAAAAGTAAATGGGTTGAGTTACGGGTATCCCAAATTTCAGGGGTACCCAACCCATTTCCATCTGTACCTATAATATCTTATTTTAGTAAATATTCCACCAACACCCTTATTTTGGTGAATATCTAATAAAATTCCCTTAATTTCAAAAATTAGTCAATATTGTTTATCATAAAGAAAAAATCTCCCTTCACACATAAATAATTTTTTTAACAATTTTTTTAAATAAGTTACTTTAAACAAAATAACTTGAATAAAATTTAAAAATAAATAATTTTAATATTTTAAAAATAATTTGAATTAAAATTTTAAAATAAAAAATTATAACATTTAAAATAAATTACCTGAATATTTTAAAATATTTAAATTAAATTTATTTTAGTTAAATTTATTTTAATTTAAAATAATATTAAAAAAATAAGAAAATATTTTCTTCACAAATACATGTAAGGAAGAAAATGGGTACCCATTAACTGGGAACATAACACTACCAAACCTAATTAAATAGGGTTAGGTTGGTGGTTAAATGGGTATTTATAGGGTTAGGGTATCAAATTGGAAACCAAATTAATAAATGGTTGGGGTTAGGGTAGTACTCTTAGGGTATAACAAACCCAAACCCAATTACGAAAATTGATGATAATTAATCAATAATAATTTTTTAAATGACATTATAATTATAAAAATTATTTATTTATTTTGAGTTTGGTTCATATTTTATTTATAATTAAATTTTAAATTTTAATTAACTGACTATATTTTATTAAATAAAGAGAAATTATAAAATAGATTTTTTTCAATTTTTTGATATGATTATTCTAGATTTATAAATAAAATTTAAATATTCAAATTTCTAATCGTGTAACTAAAAATGTTAGGGTAGTTAAAAGGGTGGTTAAAAATATAATAGAGTAGGGTTAGGGTAGTGAATTTAAAAAATAAATGTGTTAGGCTTAGGGTTAGGGTTTCACAAAAATAAACGGGTTAAGGTTCGGGTATCTAAAATTTCACGGGTGCCCATCCCATTTCCGTCACTAAATTTATAATCTAGAAAAACATATTTTTTTGATAAAAATATATACAGAAACTACCCTAAACTATGTATTTTCCATTTTTTCATAAAATGGGTGCCCTAAACCCAACTTGAATGTGTACTTTGATTACCATCACATGTTTGCATCTTGATATATATGTTTTTCTTCACTTACCATGGTAGTAATATTAATTGATCATGTACTATATTCATTCTTCATGTATCATGATTTGAATATTAATTCAACATGTATACACCTTGAGGATATAGTGGACCCCATTATGAGTGTCACGTAATGTCCAAAAATGAATGATCACAAACAATTAAATAAATTAAATGTTATTCAAATTTATAATAATAATAATCATTTTATTCATAAGTTATTAAATGAAATATAATAAGAATATTTATGAATAATTCATTATTCAAGGTTCATTTAATATTTTAAATAATAATTGAGTCAAGTTAATGAATCGTATTTTATTACATAACGTGATTTTAACGCTATAAGTGATAAAAAAAATTATAAAAATTATGATATGTTATGATCACGGATGATAGGAAGAATGCATCAATATATTCAAACTAAAAAATATACAGTCAAGATGTAGCTTTATTTTCTTTACTTGATCACGCAGTACATTCTTGTTCCATAGTTAGACTAGACAAGACTATCTGATCAATTCATTCCAACCTAATTTAATGGGGGGTTTTCTGGTTTTTTCAAAAAATATATAATTGGGCATAGTTTTTTAATATTTTTAAATATGGGTTTTAAAGGTGTTGAATCATTTTATGTCTTTCAACAATCTGAAAAGTTCTAAAAGGTTTTGAATCCCTCAACGCCTTTTCCCTAGTTAAGTGTGAAAGGCACTAGAGACCCCAACGCCTTTAGTTTAAAATAATATTTTTTTTAGTTTTAAAATATTTATTTTGTTATGAAATATTAATTTATAGATGTCAAAATGGTGATAATTATAATGAATCCTTGGTTCCCAATACAACCCCTCACATGATCCAACCTTCCATATTCTCCAACCTTTTGAATTCCAACCATTAGATTAGATATTGTAGGGACTAATCTCAAACTTTGGATCAAATCTCATGTACTCTATATATATGGTGATATGTTAATGAAATAGTGATTACTTTTGTCCCCCTATACATTTTCTCTAATTATTTTTTCTATTTCTTTACATCAATATTTTTGTTTTTCATCAATATAGTAATATTCAAAATTATGTTTTGTCAATATTATGCTTCACCCATGATCGGTCTTACATTTCTAGTTTCAAAATTCTTTGTAGTTCTAAAAAACATTTGATAGATTTCACAACACATTATCAGTATAATCATCCTATTTTCATTTCACATTATTATGACACTATCATCAACATAAGATAATTCTTATAATAAAAAGGTATGTATCAATTTTTGAATACATCCTTCTTTTGGCATGCTTCTTCGCAGGCACATCAACTCCACTCATTTCAAGATAATATCAAAAAGTGTTTCTTATTTTCTATATCATGTTTATCCCCCCCCCCACTTGATAAAATTGAAAAATATATGAATTATTTTCTTAATATTTTATTTAAGGAAAAATAATGAGCTTTTGAAGAGGTGTAATGACTCACAACTACCAAAATTTCAGTTCATTCCCTGAAGTGAATGTGATTGGTTAATAACTTATGTAGTCGATATCGATAAAAACCTCATTAATAAAAAAAATATTGATACAATGCCACTTGAAGTGGATAAATTATGAACATCATGTACTTAGCGTATGTCAAAGTGTTGAAGTAAATTTTAATGATCGTATAATAAAAATGATGGCGACGTAATAAAATTTAATATCTCAATTATCCTTATACACCTTGAAGGATTAAAACTTTATTATGATCTTTAAATAATCATTAAAGAGATAGTATTTATTTTATTAATACACATACCCTGATGTAGGATGAAAATATTAATTGAATATTCATGTTATTGCCTTGAAGAAACTATAAAACCCGAACAAATAATTTTACTTCGTTCCTTGAAGTGAACAATAATATTTATTAAAAAATATTTATTTCATTCCCTAATGTGAAAGAAAATATACATGATTTTATTTTAAATCAATTTTAAGGTGAATATGATGTTTTTTGATTTATCATTATGATATTTTTCTATAATCAATAATAATAATATAGCCACCAGATAATAAAAAATACTTAAAGTTCTCAATTAATTTTAATAATAAATATAAAATAATGCATCACTAAATGATGGTATAAAAATTGTTTCCTTTGAAATTTAATTAAAATATATCTTTTTTATCAATTATTTATCTTATAGAAGAAATATCAAATAAATACATTATCATTTATCATGTGCTTGTAGATTATTAATATCATCTCATGTAATTCATTCGATGTTATCTCCTAAAGTGAATGTTATTTCTCTTATAGTTCATAGATGAGATAAAAGAATTACATAACCATTATAATCCAATATATTTTATGAAAATGATTTTACCTTCTGAAGTGGTTAAATAATTATTATCATAATAAATAAAATTATTATTTTATACAAGATGATCATTATTGATAAATAATGAATTATTATTCAAAAATCATGAAATTCAATGAATAAATTCATTCCCTAATGTGAATGTAATTACATTATTTCATTCCTTTAAGTGAATAAAATTATTCATGAAAATTTTGAAATGATTTATGCTACTCTATCACGACTTGTCCCCCAAGGCCCATGTTGTGACTACCCCAAGTCTGCCTCCCATAGGCCAGGGGCTGGCGACTAGTACCGAGTAGGCATATCCCAAAAAATGGGAGCCATTTTCCTAAGTACATGTACACACACACAAAACTCCAAGCCAAAAATGATGGAAGGTAAATACACTAAGTAAATAAACACAATGTACGACAATAGAAAACTGAAGGTAAAAATTCCAGAATAAAATCCCAACTGAAAACAAAAAAGTACAAGTAAAAGTCTCTGGAACTCCTCTATAGAGAACCCTACCTAAAGGGTAAGTACAAAAAAAGTTGTCTAAAGTTGCAGAAGCATGTCTCATTTGTCGGGTCACTCTAACCACCATCTAGCCCTGGTCCACCAAGGACTCTGTTGAAGCATCGATTGTCTTCACAAGACACAATACATGTGGTAGAAGACTGTGTAGGGGTGAGTAAAACAATACTCAATAGGGATCCCAAACCACAAAGGTATACCACAAAGAAATACACAAAGCAGACTACCAAAGAGGTACACGAAGTGTAACCTTTAATAAGTACAGTCAGGAGAGTCACTAGAGTTAGCTCAAATAGGTATAACATAAAGTATAGAAAGCAATATTATCATTCGAAAGATGAATATCTCATACTGCAAAGGGACTCATATCCGATGAGTCACTAAGGTCTGTTAAGCCACTGAGGTTCGCTTGTCTGTTAGGACACTGAGGTCCATTTAGCTACCAGGACATTGAGGTCTACTCATCTGTCGGGCCACTAAGGTCCGCTCGGCTACTGGCCCATTGAGGTCCGCTCATCTATTGGGCCCCTGAGGTCCACTCGGCAACCAGGCCACTGAGGTCCGCTTGCCTTCCAGGACATGGAGGTCCACTTGGATACAAGGAAACTAAGGTCTACTTGTCTTCCAGGACACTTAGTTCCACTCATCTATTGGGCCATTAAGATCTTATTGGCTACTGGTCCACTGAGGTTCACTCATCACTTCCTTCTCATCATAGCTAGCTGTAGAATTTCCGATCGTAGCATTCTTAATTCCAGTAGAATCTACTCCTTGATCCATAAGTCGTATCTTAATATCCTTGTAAAATCACTTAGAGTGGTCCAAAAGTACCGTCTCATTGCAAGGGTCCCAACTCCACAAATGAATCATCAATTGGATGTATGATTTAGAATTTATTCCTATTTTACTAAAAAGGGGTAGGCTGGGTCAGGGTCCGGTCTAACCCGGACGGTCCGAACTGACCTGGATCTGACCCAACCTGAATTTGGCCCACCTTCTCCAGCCCGGACCACTGTGTAAAAGATGGATTTCCACGCCAAGATGTGGCGGCGGTCACCGCATCTTCTCTCAGTCAACGCAGTAGCTTCGCCATGTGACAACCCTAGTGTTCGCCATGTGACCACTCTATGGGTTACCACGGAGTCCTCCTTCCACGGTCCTGCTGGACTGTGGCCCACTGGCCGCGTGATGCGGCTCGATGTTGTTTCCTTCGAAGACCCCACTGCTGAATGTTGCCGACGGCCCTTTTCTGCTACCCCGCGGCCGATGCCGAGGGGACCTCCAACGCTGCAGTGTGTCGTCGGTGCTAGTACGCCTGCGGTTTCTCCCACGAGCCACCAGACTTGCTCTTGTGGTCTGTTCTTTGATCCGCGAGCGGGGTCATTGTCATCACTACTATGTGCTCCAAGTCATCTCATCATTCATCTGGGGGTCCAGTCATGGTCGGAACCTCCTAGAAAAGTCTGACGTGACCACATGGGTTCGTTGGTGAAGAATGATAGGATGGGGGTAGGAAGAGCACCAAGAACACCTAAGGGATAGATGATAGCCTTATTCGTTTGTCCTTTGTTGGTCCTGTTAGAAGGAAACTGAAAAGGGATTAATTACCAAGTTCTTACCCTTCAAGTCCCACAATATTTAACCCATCCTACATGAACAAACTATCTATGGATCAACCTGTTAGTGGGTTGATCCACATTCTTCATTTGGAAACAAAGAACATAGAAACCAAATCACAAAGAATCAAACCCCTACCTGGAAAAAGGATCGGTTGGCATTGGGGTTCGATCGCCTTGGGTGATCCGTTAAAAGACATCACGATTTGTTTTCTCATCAACCATTAATCTATGATCCATCATCGTTGGTGATTTGTCATTCATCATCATTCATTGCTCGCCAACATAATTCCTTCAGAGCCTTAGAGAAATCCCCTAGGTCTTCCCCTCATCTCGTATCTTTGTTAATCCACTTAATGGAGGAAATGTGTTTCAGTGTTTCTGTTACGTTGAGTCATCGCGTCTTTACGTTGTTTCATTTATGAAATGAAACTATTGCCCCGTCTCTGCATTGTAGTGAAACATTTTTGAATGAAATAAACTTTTTAAGTTTATTTTATTTTTCTTTAAAACACCAAAAATTAACTTTTTCCCTCGACCCGCAATGTTCGAGGTTAGGCCCCACCTAAGGAAAGAACACCCTTACTAGCTCAACAGTACTCTCGGATTTCCAATACGAGTTACTCTTAATGAGTCATCATAAATAAAATAATCTTTATTTAATTATTTTTTTTACGGTCATGTCCCAAAAACTACTTTCCATAGTTGGCCAGTGTCGGCCAACGTTAGGCTTTGCCTAAGGAAAGAACGCCTTCACAAGCTCAATAGTGGTCTTAAATTTTTAATCTGAGTCACTGTTCTTGAGTTATAAGGATTTAAAAAATAAAATAATTTTATTTAATTATTTTATTTACAATTATGCCATTTTTATGTTTTCTCACTGGAGGTTCGTGCTAACTAAAATTAAGTTGTTCCTAGGGTAAACCTGCCATCCTGAACGCAACGGTTCCCTCGGATTTCTGATATAGTCACCCGTTTCAGAGTTATTCCACTTTTTTAAGAAAACCACTCAATCACGCTATTTAAAACTTAAATTTTTTTGATGGACCATTTCGGGAACACCGCACCTTGGAATTTCATGTCTTCTCAATGCCTGGTCTTGGAATTTTCCCAAAAAAAATCTAATAAAAGCTGGGAAAATTCAAGTCATTACATCTTCTCCACCTTAAGGCTTTACATCCCTAAAATCCAAACCAAGGTATTCCTAAATAGATGAGTTTACGAGCACGAACCTATGCCTCCCGCTCCCACATGCTCTCCTGAAGATTCCTATACTACCACTGAATGTGCACTAGATAAATCGATCACCCACAGAGGGTCCTCTCTTGTCGGTCCTCGATCTCCATCAGAACTCCACAAATGTCACCCCATAATCAAAGTCCATATCTCCCCAATCAATGAAATGTTATGGGTCATGTACGTACCTCTTGCACATAGAGGTATCCCAAGATATCTACATAACTCTATTCCTGAAAATCTAAGAAGTGACCGACATGGTGAGTTAGTCAATGATCACCCAGATGGTACTATGTCCCCTGAACGTATGTGATAAACATGTCACAAAGTCCATTGATATTCTTTATCAGTATCTTCTTAGAACCCCAGGGAACAAAACAGAAACCTCTTACAAGCATAGGGGCTCAACATGGTGTGTTGACAAATCAAGAAACTTATTAAATAAGTGCTCAGATTTTATATCAATAGGTAAGCCCAGCTTCAACCTATTCCATCATACCCATTGTCCACCTTGACACCCACATGCATACCCCAATGTATCTTTCCACTCCAGGTGTCCACTTCCACTATTGTGCGTCCTCTAAAAGGAACAACGTGTTCCCCATAATTCGAATATCCATCAGGAGGATTCCCCATGGACAAATGAGCATGTAAAGTCTCATTATAAGTATCATCAAGTTGTGCCTCCCTGACTCACTTTAAGAGTGTAGGGGTAACAACCACTGATTGGAGGTAATCTGCATCATCTCTATCCACGAAGGATAATTTTAATGAAGAAAACTACTTTGTTTTCTCATTCAGTAACAATGAAGTGGGTCTCATGCTGAGAGAATTCCCTACCATGTTTCCCTTACCAAGAGTATAGAATACTTTGAAGTCATAATCCTGGAGGAACTTCATCCATCAACTCTGTCTCAAGTACAAATACTTCTAAGAGGAGATATAATTTATACTCTTGTGGTTAGAGTAGATAGTAATTTGTTTTCCCATAAGGTAGTGTTTCCACATCTTCAATGTGAAGACTACTACTGCCAACTCAAGATCGTGGGTCGCATAGTCCTACTCATGTGGTCTCAACTGACATGAACCATAGGAAATCACCACTTGCCTCTACATCAGGACACAATAAATTCCATTCCCTGATTCATTGTATAACACTATGTACTCGACTCCCTCCTCTGGAAAACTCAAGATCGGTGCGTTTGTCAAACTCTATTGTAACTTCTAAAAAGACCATGGGCACCTTTCCATCCATGCAAAAGGAAACCCCTTTCAACTGATAGAAGTGTTCATCGACCCTTTGTTAGTGAATACTCATTCTCCACGATCACTTGTTTAAAGCACCGGTAATCCACACATAACCTTGAACATTGGGTCTTACTATTCTCTTCCTCGGCAAGTCCTCCACCTGAACCCTCAACTCATGAAGCTCTGCAAAATCCATCCAATATACTGATGTTGATATCAGTGTCATATCAAGGTGTAAAATGATGTAGAATTCCATCTCCCTATGGGGAGGTAATCCTGGAAACATCTTCTGTAAAGACATCCTCATACTCCACCACTACTGCTGGGAACTGAAAACTCAAAACATCCACTACCACATGGGTGAGGCTGGCTGACTCAAGTGTGATCGGATGCACCCTCCTATGCATGAGTTTATCCCATGATTCCTGGGTTTTCTTTTTTGTCCACCAAGGAAACCCCTATTCCATCGTTGTGGACATACTGCATCCTTTTTCCTAAAATATTCAATTTGAGCATGAACTGTGGATGACCAGTCCATACCCAAACTAACGTCGTAAGGCTTCGACACTGCCTCCAAGGGGTTACAACCAAAACTCTCACCTTAAGGGTCATATCACACTGTTGGCATAAGTGTGATTATTGAGTCTCCTCCCATAGGTATCTTCAGACCTAAGGTTCATGTTAATAGTTTAATTGGAAAATATAGGTCTTGAACAAGATTCATGAAAAGAAGGAATGATTATCACATGCGTCTATTAATATTATAGTAAAGATTATACAAAAATTGTACCTCAAATCATCTCTGGAGCCCTTGGGTCATATTCCTTGACCACATCTAGCTACTCCCTTCCCCTGTCCTCCAGCTCCCTGAGCCTTTTGTGGACCACATTGGGGTGGTGGTTGTAACATATTGAAATGTATACCACCTCTTACTACTCTCCCAACTTCTCTTCCACATCTGTCGCCCTGCAAATTCATTTGTTCCTATCACTGTCTCTACCCTAGTGGCCCACACACTATTTTACTCTCATCACGATGAGTTGTAATATCTCTATAGAGATGTCACATACCATCTTTTGAAAAGCATTACCTCTTCCTAGGATTACTGGACTCACCCTATGAGCCCTGAGCTATATATCCCCTATCTTGGGACCTCTTCTCAAAACATCTCACACATCCAAGTCTCTGAGACTGATGTTGGCTTCCTGTTTTCCCACTGCTGACATCCACTAGTTGTATCTTCTAAACCAAAGGACTTTCAATCACAAAGGTTCTATCTAGCACCTTAGCATAAGTAGGAATTCATAGAGTAATGGTGTTGGCTCGGATGTCCCTAAACACACATTTTTAGGGGTTAGAGCCCTAAAGCATCGGTCATGTCATATTCATCGACTACCTGGAAAGGTTAGTACACCTCGGTGAATACTCAGCTACCATCATGTCGTCTTTCCAAAGTTGTAGAAGCTATTGGGAATGAAAATACCTTATCTTTTATGGAGATAACCCCTTCTCTGAGAAAGGTTGTCCATATCTGTCCATGAAAGAGTCACATCATCATAAGATCAGGTAATCTAAACCCCACCATCGCCCTTCTGAGCTACGTAGAAGGCTCACTTCCAGGACCACCATATGATCTAAGGGTGTCCTGAATAGACAGAAAACTTGGTCACCAACGCAAGCTGGTCCTTAGAAGCCTGTGAGTTGGGATCACCTTGGAACTTGAGGGGTATATATCACTAAAACTCATGAAGCACGCTCAGCCCACACATCTCATCCATTGGTACTATGATTGACATGTGCTACTCCACAGCTGGTGGTATAGTTGGTACACCACCTGGTGGTTCTCTCTCTAGTATGAACCCCTGTACCCATCTCATCACCACACAGATCATCCTCATGATCACATGATGAAATCCTGGATGGTTGTATACGTGGAAGCATCTTGAAACAAAACAAGATGTGTCACGATTAATAGAGTATACCTGGTGAGATGACTTAAGAAGGACATGTAAAAATCAAACCATTCCTATACGATGCATGTACCATCATTTTTTCCTGTAACTAGTATTTTTATATACTGAGTTGAAAATAAGAATTCAAGATCCTGGTGTATGGATATGTCGACCGCCGCACCAACACTAGATTCCCTGGTCTGAAATCCGAACTTGAAACACTGAACACTATTTCCCCAAAACAAATTCATGGACTCTGGGTTCTTAAGATAGAACCTACCTCTTCTGATACCACTTTGTCATGACCCATCCCCCAGGGCCCGTGCTGTGACTACACCAAGCCTTCTTCCCATAGGTCAGGGGCTGGAGACTAGCACCAAGTAGGCATATCCCAAACATATGGGTGGAATTTTCCTTAGTACCTGTACACATGCACACAACTACAAGACATAGATGATGGAAGTTAAATACACTATGTAAATAAACACAAGGTATGACAGTAGAAAACTAAAGATAAATGGGTCAGAATACAAGCCCAACTGAAAACAAAAAAGTACAAGTACAACTCTCTGGAACTCCTCCGTAGAAAACCCTACCTGAAGGGTAGGTACATAAATAGGTGTTTGAAGTCACAAAATCACATCTCGTCTGCTGGTTCACTCTAAGCACCACCTAGCCCTGGTCCACCAAGGACTCTGTCAAAGCATTGATCATCTACACAAAACACGATACGTAGAGGTGAAGCCCATGCATGGGTGAGTAAAAAAATACTCATTAGGGACCCCAAACCACAAAGGTATACCACAAAGGAATACACAAAGCCGACTATCAAATATGTACACAAAGTGTGACCTCTAAGAAGTATAATCAATAGATTCACTATATCCAGCTCACACAGGTATAACCTAAAGTATAGAAAGTAATATTATCAGTTGTAAAGCTGAACATCTCGTATTTATGAGGGAATTGTCCCTGATAAATCACTAACCTGTGTTAGGCCACTGAGGTCCACTAATCTTTCAGGCCACTGAGGTTTGCTCAGCTACCGATCCACTGAGCTCTTCTTGTCTGCTAGGCCACTGAGGTCCGCTCGACTACCATCCCACTAAGTTCCGCTCATTTACTGGGCCACTAAGGTTTGCACAGCTACCTGGCCACTGAGGTCCCCTCGTCTGTCGGGACACTAGGGTCTACTCATCTATCGGGCCACTGATTTCTACTTTTATATTAGGACACTAATTTTCTCTCATATACCAGTTCACCAAGGTCCACTCTTTAATTCCTTCTCGTCATAGTCAATTGTAGGATTCCTTCTCGTAGCACGGTTGATTCTGGGATAATATACTCATCAAACCATCAGTAGTATCTCAACCTCCATGTAAAATCACTCCAAGTATGTCAAAATGACCATCTCTTCTCAAGGGTCCCAACCCCACAAACAGCTCGTCAATCGGACTCACGGTTTGGAAGTTATGCTCGTTTTACTGAAAATGGGTTGGTTGTGTTCGGGTCTGACTTGGCCCGCTAGGCCTGGCCTGGACTGGAAGGACTCAGCTCAGCCCGCTAGGCCGTGGGTCCAACCTGCCTTCTCTAGCCCTTCCCACTGTAAGCATCCCATCTTTCCATGCCCGAACATGGTGGCATTTTCCACATTCGCTACTAGTCAACATGGAAGCGGTCTCCATGTTTTCTTCTGGTCAACACGGTGGCTTCACCTCATGACCGCCCCACAGGTCACCACGGGGCCCTCATGATGCGGTCCTGCTGGATTGCGGCCCATCAGCTACATGACATGGCTTGATTCCGCATCCACTAAAGACCCTTCCATCGGCTATTTTCGGCGACCCTTGTCCGCCGCCCTGCATCTGATGTCGTGGGGACATCCACCATCACGGCGTGTAGTCGATGCGTGCTGCTACTGTCGATTTCTCCCGTGAGCCACCGGACTTGATCTAGTGGTATGTTATTCGATATGAAAGCTTCTTCAGGATCCTCAAGTAATTTTCTTCACTTTTATGTTCTCCAATTCATCTCTCTATCGATCCAAGGTCCGATTGCATTTGGAGCCTCCCGGCAAAGTCTGACGTGACCACGTGGGTCTATCAGGGAAGAACTATAGGATGGGGGTAGGAAGAGCACCAAGAATGCATGAGGGACGAACGATGGCCTTGTTCATTCGGCCTTTGTTTGTCCCGTTAGATGGAAAGTGGGAAGGGAGTAATTACCAAGTTTCTACCCTTCAAGTCCCACAATATTTAACCCATCTCGCATGAACGAACAATCCGTGGATCAACCTGTTAGTGGGTTGATTCGTGTTCATATTTTGGAAAGAAAGAATGGGTAAACTGGATAAAAAAGAATAAAAACCCTACATGGAAAAAGGATCGATCAGCATCGGGGTTTGATCATCATTGGCGATCTGTTAAGAGACATCATGATTCATCGTCTCGTCGACCATCGATTCGTGATCCATCTTCGTTGGCGATTTTTCATTTGTCATCATTCGTTACTTGCCAACAAAATTCCTCCAGAGCCTCAGAGTAATCCATCAGGTCATCCTCTTATCTTGTATCTATGTTAATCCACTTAATAGAGGAAATGAATTTCAGTATTTTTTTATACTGAGTGGCCGTGTTGTTATGCTATTTCATTTATGAAATGAAATAGTTGCCTCATCACTATGTTGCAACGAAACATTTTCGAATAAAATAAACTTTTTAAGTTTATTTTATTTTTCAATAAATTCCTAAAAATTAACTTTTACCCTCAACCTGTGCCAGTCAAGGTTAGGCCCTGCATAATGAAAGAACACCCTTATGAGCTCAACAAAACTCTCAGATTTCCAATCTAAGTTACCATTTATTAGTTATTAGAAATAAAATAATCTTTATTTAATTGTTTTATTTACATTTACGTCTCAAAAAATACTTTACACAGTTGGCCCGCGCCGACCAATGTTAGGCTCTTCCTAAGGAAAGAACGCCCTCACAAGCTCAACAGTGGCCTCGTATTTTCAATTTGAGTCATCGTTCCTGAGTTATAAGGATTTGAAAAATAAAATAATTTTATTTAATTATTTTATTTACGGTTATGCTATTTTCAAGTTTTCTCACTAAAGGCCCACACTGACTAAAATTTAGTTTCACTTAGGGTAAACCCTCTATCTTGAATGCAACAGTGCCCTCAGATTTCTAATCTGGGTACTCGTTTCATAGTTATTCCACTTTTTCTGGAAAACCACTCACGAGCGCTATTTAAAACTTAACATTTTTTATGGACCATTTTAGGCACACCGGGACTCAGAATCTCACACCATCTCAGTTCCTGGTCTTAGAATTTTCCTAAAAATTTTCTAAAAAAATCGTGAAAATCTGAGTCATTACATACTCATACTTAGAATTTTATTGTGAATATTCGAGAGTTGATGAAATTTCATCAAATTATTTCTCCTTCATTTGGTAAAGTGAATGTTGTTATATAAATTATTCTATTAATTGTAATTCTTGATAGTGAAAAGGTGTGTGTTGCGAATTTATAAGATTATTCCACATTAGTTTTCAGTACAATATTCACCAGCTTTAAAATGCATCGGGGTGCCACTCCAAACTAGTTGTATTGTAAAATAAAATTTGGACAAGAAGTTCCAAAATATACAAAAATCTATGTGGTGATGGGCCTAACCCATTATGATTATATTATGAATTCATCAACCACTAAAAGTAGAATATATAATAAAAAATATTAGTATACACATTTTAATATCTTGAAGATCTTATATGCTTTGATCTTAAAGAAAAATCTTTATAAATATTATTTTGATTAAATACTCCAAAATAACTTATATATGAGTTATTATATGCTCATGTAAGTATACTTAATAGTAGAGTAAATTAATTAATGGATCTAGAAGAGAGAATATATTCCTATCTATTAGTAAAAATTCTTAATGCTTTGTTATATCTAAAGTCTTGATGAGATGTGTAAATGGTATTCTTGAAAAAAAAATATGGAGACATTGGATAAAAGTGGTACCTAGATATATAACAAAAATTCATAAAAATTGATTATAAATAATTTATTATGTGTAATTGAATTGATAATTTTAAACCATAAGTTTACTGATCCAAGCACTTTAAATATATTACATGATAGTTTATTCCATCCTGGATCAATTATAATGAAATATATTGATTCAAGTATATATGATCATCAATTGTTTTATAACATAGTAAGAATAATTTATGGGGAGAATGATGAATTTATTTAATAGACGTATGTTTATTAAATTATAAAATAAATCATTCTCACTAGGTTATTATGAATGCCTCCTATATAATAATTTACCATTATTTACTAATTATTAAGATACCTATTATTGAGGTAAATTATTGTTATCATTATTATCTATTTTGGAAATGAATTTCCCATATATTTATAAAGAATAAGTTATGAAGTGTATATGGGTGATCCCAAATACCATGTAATCCATTTAAATACTATATGAAATATTCATCTACTAAATGGTCACATGTGTTATTAGCTTCTAGTGATTATATATTTCATGTTATGCATGTTGATTAAAATAAAAATGGTCTTGCAGAACCATTGACAAGATGCTCAGAACACTTACATGAATGTAAAGTGTTAAAAATAATATAATTATACATACTAAAAATGTGTTTGAACTGATTATATAAAATCATTGTTCATCATGAGTAGAAATAAATAAATATATTTTCCCTTGAATAGGAAAATGAATATATTGACAACAATATATCTTTTTAGATATTGTCCCTAAAGTGACACTGGTACTGGAAAATTATGAAATATCATTCAATGTTTTTGATAATATATTTTAATTTTTGAATAATTTCAAAACTCACTGATGAAAATGGATATTGATAGATGTCGATGTCATAATAATTAGCCGAAATTATTAAAGGAACTTATGATATGTTCAACATATAAAGTTTTGGGTTTATTATCCAAACTACAAAGGCTATTGAATACTAATAAGATTATTATAAGAAATATTCTTCCTTGCATATTTTGGATATTTTATGGATGATTTTTCTATTAATGGAAAATCATTCACCACTTGCTTGCGGCACCTAGAGCTGGTACTAGAAAGATGTCAGAACACTAACCTGGTTTTGAATCAGGAAAAGTGTCATTTCATGGTGCAGAGTGGCATCGTCCTTGGCCACAGAATCTCAGCAAAGGGGATAGAGGTGGACCCATGAAAGATAAAAGTAATTTCATGACTTCCTATTCCGACTTTCGTTAGATAAATCCACAGCTTTCTGGGACATGCAGGTTTCTACAGGTGGTTTTTCCGCGACTTCTCAAAGATAGATCAATCCCTCACCAACCTTCTGGGAAATGATGTCATTTTTGAGTTCGATGAGGCATGCACCATAACTTTTTCACACCTGAAGCAGTGCCTAGTAGAAGCTCCAGTAATGATTTCTCCCAACTGGGAGGAACAATTCGAAGTGATGTGTGATTCCAGCGACTACGCGGTGGGAGCAATCCTGGTCCAGTAGCTTGACTGAATTTTCTGACCCATCTATTATGCTAATAGGATGCTCAGAGTGGCATATATGAACTACACTACCTTAGAAAAGGAGATGATAGCAGTGGTGTTTTCTTTTGATAGGTTTCATTCTTACTTAGTGCTATCTAAAGTTATTGTTTATACTGACCATGCAGCACTCAAGTACCTACTGAACAAGAAGGATGAGAAGCCACAACTGATCTGATGGGTACTTCTCCTAAAATAATTTGATTTGGATATTTGAGACAAGAAGGGGAGTGAGAACGTTGTTGTTGGTCATCTCTCCTGCTTGGAGCTTCCACATTTAGAAAAGGAAGAAGATCAAGAGATCAAGTAGGATTCCCCTGATGAGCACCTTTTTCAGTTGAAGAGTCACCTTATCCCTGGTATGCTGATATTTCTAATTATTTGGTAATAGGTGTCATCCACCCCGACCTCTCCTTCCAACTGAAGAAGAGGTTTCTCTCTGGTTTCAATAGGTACTTATGGGAAGATCCTCTACTGTTCTGATCCTATGGAGATGGGGTGATACAACGTTGCATCCTGAAAACTGAAGTTCACAGAGTCTTGGAATTCTATCACGCCTCTCTAGTTAGGGGACATCATGGGCCAGACTGTACTATAGATAAATCTTGCAGTCTGGGTTTTTCTGTCCCACCATGCATAGAGATGCTTGAGCCTTTGTTTACCACTGTGATCAATGCCAAAGAACAGGTAATGTGGGGCATAGAGATGAGATGCCCCAACACCCCATCCTGAAGTTCAAGATCTTTGACGTCTGGGGCATGGACTTCATGGGGCCATTTCCCCCATCTTTCAGAAACACTTACATTCTGGTCTGCGTCGACTACGTCTCCAAGTTGGTGGAAGCTGCTGCTACAGTACGCGACACAGCTAAGGTAGTCGTGGCCTTTTTAAAGAAACAAATTTTTAGTAGGTTCGGCATTCCCCATGTACTGATCTGTGATAGAGGGGCCCACTTTGAAAACACATTGATGAAAGGAGTACTGTTTAATTACAGCATGAAGCATCATATGGAGATTCCATATCATCCCCAATCCAATGTACAAGTGGAGCTCTCCAACCATGAGCTCAAGCAGATTTTGGAGAAAATGGTAAACACTTCAAGGAAAGACTGGTCCAAGAAGCTAGAGGATGCTTTATGAGAATATTGGACCAACTTCAAGAGGCCACTAGGGATGTCCCCATTCCGTCTCATCTATGGTAATCTATTCCATCTTCTAGTAGAGTTGGAGCACAAATCTTACTCGGCCATCAAGGCATGGAATTTTGATCTGAAGGCAGCTGAAGAGAAGCGTAAGTTCTAACTATTAGAACTTGATGAAATCTGATAGGATGTGTATGAGAATGCAAAGATTTAAAAGGAGAATAAGAGAGAAATCTAAGACTGGATTATTTCACAAAAATTTCTCCAAATCGGTGATCGGGTACTCCTTTTTAACTCCTATCTTTGATTATTTCCAATAAATCTAAAGTCAAGATGGTCAGGACCATTCCAAGTCATACGAGTATTCCAACATGGAGCGGTGGAAATTTCTGGGGAGGATGTTCAACCATTCAAGGTGAATGGATAGTGGCTTAAGACTTACCATCACATGGAAGACACGGTTGGAACTCTCTCCACCATGCATCTCACGTAATAGGTAAGTCGGTCGATCCAACCACCTAAAACAAAGGCGCTTCCTGGGAGGTAACCCAGCGGTTACACAGCATGTACCACCTATACACATAGTGTGTATTGAGTCCTTTTAGTTTATATTCTTAATAATATATAGATTAACTAACTAATAAATAGGGATGATGCCGATGTCGATGGTAAGGTCACTAGAGTTTATCTAAGCTCTCACCAGTTCGAATCCCTCCATACCAACCTTCGGCATGGGATTCATCCTTTTTATACTCGTGTTAACTCACACGATGTGTGTGTTATTTTTCATAATATATATATATATATATAAATACAAGAAGATCCATGATGTGGATGGACCGGTTGTCTAGGGTCGTAACCCAGTTCTAAAAAAACCCAAATTCGGATCCTGACAACCATCTCATTTACATCATTTTTACTTTTAATAAAACCACATGGAGTGTATTTTGATATACGTCGTGTGTTCCACATTTTCATTAATAACTGAAAATATTTTCAAAATAAAGGAATACATGCGGGTGAAGTTGGCAGATTGGCAGAGTCTCGGCCCTGGATCCAAAAGACCCGGGTTCGAACTCAGCTAATCTTCTTACTTCATCCCTTTTATTCTAATTAAAAACCATGTGCCATGAATTTACTTCATCCCATGTGGTATTGGCCCTATATATTAAATATATACAATTCATAAACATGAGTAGTAGTACAACATTTTCTCTAGTGGTTGAGGGCTTGTGTTTGGATCAGCCCAACGCCGGTTCGAACCTCGCCCCAAGCACCAGACCAAAGGTTGTACTTTTATTTTTCCAATTTTAGAACACATGACATGTATTTCCCGATACATTATGTGTATAGATTTATTTTTAAATTATATATATATATGTGTATATATTTATTTTATTTTAATTATTAATATTAATTATTATATAGTTTACTATAATAATTATATTATATACCTTGAAAAAAAATGCACTACACGGCGTGTCTGCTAGAGTACATGTTGTGTACTTTGGCTATAAAAGCCGGAAACCCTACGTAGACACACCCCATGTCACGCGGACCCCCCCCCCCCATCGTTTTCTTCTCCCGGAATCTGCATGGTCTCCCCTCCTCAAATCCACCATTTTTAACCATTTTAAGTCCTGATTTCTTCTACATTGCAATACTCACTTATAGATATAGTAGATGGAGACCCTATGCATGGGAAGCAGCCAGCCTCCACTACTGAGGACGAGAGAACCACTTTTCTCTAGATACAACTCTGGCCCACAACGGCACAGGACCCGGACTTCCCAGCGTACCAGCCTCCTCCGCTAGCCATCTTTCCACCACTCACCGCCCCGATGGAGGCTGGTACCAGTACTGTGCCTCCACCACCTCGCACAAAGCCTCTGAGCACCACCATTTATTTACCACCAGCTACCACACTTCCTGATTCCTCCTCAGTAGTAGTTGATCCTTCACCGGTCTCCATGTCTAGAAAAACTTCGCCTACTGAGGTTGCTCCACCACCAGAGCCATCCCCTACTACTGGACCACCTAGGTCAACCCCTTTCAGTTCCCCTTATCCTTGATTGGTGTTTCCAATCACCGACCTAGCTCACGACTGAGTCTGTAGCTTCTCTCGCCACACGAACCAGTTGATCAGTTGTTATCTTGACAGTAGTGTGCCTTAGAAGCTGGGTATCTTGTGGGAGTTGGAGGATCTCCTCAGACACACGTCATTACTCGTGATCTTCCAGGTTAGCACTTCTATTTTTAGAGGGGATTTTGTTGCTTCCTTTGAGTTCTACAGGCTCTATTATAGGGTGACACCTAGCGATACAGTCTCGGTGGTCCGATTTTGGCTGGATGGTTGACCTTTTTCCCTTACCATTCCCAATTTTGGCTAAGGGTGTGGCTTTTATCCCCATCCAGTCACCCCACCCATTATCTACACCCTGACTTGCCCCGAAAGTTCTAAGCTCGTTACCATGTGGAAGGATATTGTTGGGCCCGACCACTAATACACCCCTACTTCCCAGAAGAGTACCCTCATCATTGATTCTATCCTCTATTTCACCCACCGGTGCATTAGCACCATCTTGGTTCCCTACCACGAGGAAATGGGAGTTGTGACCGGTTGTGACATGGAGCTCCTCACCTGTGTCATCCAACAAGACTATCTGAACCTCCCCTACCTTGTTTCCTCTTACTTCCATGCTTTGTTCACCATCCTTTAGGGAAACCTGAATGGTGGGTTTTACGCCACCCGTCTTTCCCACCACCTCGGTGTTTTCGAGCCTTCCCTTCCCCACGACCAATTAGGTTCCCCCCAGCAGATGGAATTTCTCATGCTTATTCTCATGGGACTGGTCCGGAAGCATGGTGAACTTATGTCCATGACCAATCCCCACCACCACCCCCTACCGACCCTCTTTCCCCTGAGTCTTCACCTGCACCTCCTTCCCCGCCCCTTCTTGTTTTCTCACCCTTCCCTACTTCCTTTCCCATTCCCCCTCATAGCCCTTCCCCTTTCTCACCCTCGGCTGACCTCCCCATCACCATCCGCTTGGCTGCGATTGACCACCACCTGTCTCATCTGGAGCATCAGCAGGCTTCTATCCTTCAGTAATAGACTATATCTACTCGGTGCCTAGCCATCATTGAGCGGATGGTGGATCTACTGCTCCAGCATCATGGGATTCCCATTCCACTGGCGATTCCCTCTACTTCCTCACCTCCATCTTCTACCGTACCCACTATTTCCATTGTCATGGTCACAGACTTCGTACTCATCTTTACTACAGGTACCGGATCGTCTCCTCTTGTAGATCTCACCATCATGGACGCCCCTTCAGTAGCATCACTACCATAGGATGAGGGCTCTATTCCACCCGCTGCTACATCTGATGATTCCACCCCACTTGTAATAGATAGTGCCTCCCCTGTAGCTACACTGTGACTGTTACATTTGGGTTTTCTTATATATATATGTGTGTGTGTGTGTGTGTTTTCCTTTTTTGAGCTGTGATGATGTTCTTTTTTACATATTTTTTTTCCCTCGACAGTCACAGGTACACTGGAGTTTCTTTTGGACGTCTTGAATTCTTACCACAGTACAAGGGGAGTATTCATTCAATTTTCACCATATTTTTCTTTTGTCTTGTCATTCCTCCCCTCTCTCGTGCCTTTTTGTGTCTCTATCCTCTTTTCCCCCTTCATAGTTCCCTTGGTGGACCATGTGCAGTATTAAGTGTGGGGGAGAGTCTCTCGACCACCTTAGTCTTTCCCCTTACTGTCATTTAGGAGACATCATTATTGGAAGATATATTTGAAAATGTGAAGAAATTTTGGTTAGTCATATTTATAAATAATAAATCTATAATTAAAAAAATTTTAAAGATTACATGATTATTTTAGTTCTTAAGTGTTTTAAAATGATTTCTGATATAGTTCAAATTGAAACTTGTAATCCTTGGATACTTAAATTGATTAGGTTAATCATTATATGCATGTCACGACCTGATTGTATCTTTAATTTCTTTTACCACTCCTGAGAGGTATTTTAAACCCTTCATCGTATTCTTTCTAGTGCCCTATTTCTTGATAGATTATTAAGATATACATGACTACCATAATTTGCAAGTTTTCTTTTCAAAAAATAAAGAATTTTTTAATTACATTAAAATTATTGAGGAATTAAATTGTTCTCAACCCCTTTTATCTTGAGGCCTACCCTACATATGATCTTTATAAAGCCCCTAGAAACCATGAACATCTTTGATAGGAATCCACATTACAAGCCTATTTCCCTTCCTACCCTAATTCTTTTTAACTTTTCATGATTATTCACTTGAGATTTAGAAAGGTAATTGGAAGTACATGGCACATTTTTGTGAATAGTCATGAAATTAAGTGTGGGGGAAGTGTCTCTTGTTCATTTGGGGTAGAAAGGGTTTCAAACCCCTGTTCGTGGAATTCCTAAGTGGTCCCCTCAGTTTTGTTTAAAAAAATACAAGGGGACCATATACTCACTTGATGGTTTGTGAACCCTACCTAACTAAGGGAGATGGTGGTGATGAGAGAATTTGAGAGGATTCTTTTACATCGAGCTTTATTTTGAATATCATTCATCATTATTTAAAGAATTTAGCCTCCATTTTCAAGCCTCAGAGTTTAGTTTTTCACATATTTACCCACCATCCCTTAGACACAGAGACATCTGAACCTTATTGAAAAGCCCTCATGATTTTTGTAATTCAATTTTCTGAATTAGAGAACTAGATTTCTTAAAAACCTATGGATAGAGTGTATATACCTTAGATTGAGCATAAATTTTATTTAAAATATCTTGAGTGATGAGTGTGTTATTTACTGGTGATATAAATCATCAAGTGGCATGCTTATTTTAAAAAGGTTTAAAAATGTGTTTAAAAGAGGATGAAAGTAGTTAATTGAATTATATATGAAGCATGATTAGAATATCTTATGAATTGAATCTATTTTGTACCTTTTTAGAATTCTCTCCTGTGACCATATCATTTACACTTATGATTAATTTATTGCCTTCATTTTAAAATATAGACTCTTTTAATTAGATGTTGAGATTTTCTTGAGGGAAAGAAAATGACTAAGTGTGGGGGGTTTGATACACCCGATTTGTGTATACATTTCCATATATAATTTTAAAAATAAGAACATGTTTTCAGCAAAACTATACTTATTAGTGGACAAATACTTCGATTTTTGTGATCTTGTTTATTTTTAGGTGTTTTCTAGAAAAACACACAAATCGGGAGAGCTCTAAGAAAAATTTGCAAATACATGGCATGTACATAACTACACACCATGTATATTCAGACTCAAACACAGATTGATCAGACGAGTACACGCCCAAGTCGCCATAACAGAGACAACACGCCGTGTGGGTCATACCTACACAGCGTGTACAGGATTCTAGATGCGATTGGTGGCATTTTTCAGAGACTACATGCCATGTGATGTGGCACCACATGTCGTGTACCCTCCACCAACCAACCATCGACACTGCGGAAGTCAAGGGCGGCGCAGCTAGCCACCTACCGGAGAAAAACTGTGACAAAAATGCATTGACAAAACTATATGGAATGTACTTTCTATACACTCTATGCACTTTTGTTTTCTTTAAATAGAGGGGTTTGCCTCTAATTTTTTGGGGAGTCATTATCCAATATTCAAAGAAGGTAGGTTCTGCGACCCGGCTTCCATGCTATCGTTATTCCGCTACTCCACCATTCCACCTCTCCTCAAAGTCTTTGTGATGACCACATCAGGTATCGAGGGTTCTGTTATCATCTTTTCTTCCATGTGTAACTAAACACCCCATGTAATGGGGCTATGGATGATGAAAGAGTGTAGTAATTTGGATTAATTATTATGTTTTTGTTTGTTCTATTTAATTTTTCTTATTCTTCTTCAATCATTTTTTTATCACTGGAAATTCTGAACCATACCAAGGGTAGAATTTTCAGGGACTCAAAGGAAGTATAATGATGAATACCTTAATGATCCTTGAAAGTATTCATATAATCACAAATGGACTGATCTAAATAAAGAATTGTGAAACATTGACTACCAGACCAAGGAGTTAGTTTCTTCAGTTCCATACATAGTTTACCAGACCAATGGAACCTTTTCACAATTGAAACCCATAGTGTTGGGTTATTATGAACAACACAACCTAATAAGAAGTTTGTATAAACTTTATAATCACCATATCCCCAACATGATCCTTTTTCTATCAACCACATTTAAAATAACTTTTGATTTCTTTACCTTTAAACGTTAATATTTACTTCGGAAAACAAAATGGTTGTCATAATAAAAAACAAAAATCCCACTCTAAATTCAGCATCCCTCACTAAGTTAATTCCAAACACAATTGAATTCACGCACTCACCAGTTCCCTGTGGATCGACCCCGCACTTATGCTATACTAGCTTAAGAGTGGGTAATATTAATTTGGGACACCGAAAACATACATTCGGTGAAACGACAGACCACTATTCTCTATTGTGATGATATTACAATGGTTCATATAAATATATAATTTTCATTGGAAGGGAAAGAAATACAGACATTAGACCAGTAACCTTCCCATGGCACACTACAAGAAAATTACTGAGTAGTGGCGGTTATTTTTTGATTTTTTGGTGGTTTAAACTGCCACCAAATGGTTCTGCGATAGCTTCAAAAAACTACCGCTAAATGTGGTGTTGACATCCAATACATGGTGGTTCCTTCCATTTACTAGTGGTTTCTGGTAAGTGTCATATAAAGCATATTTAGTGGCAGTTTTATTTGTTTTAGTAGTGGTTTTCTGGAAAAAAAAATTATGAGGATTTAGTAGTGGGTAAAACTACTTCTAAATCCTAAAAGTTTTTTTACTAAAAACCCACTACTAAAATGGAGAAAATCACCTTTAAATAAAAGTGTGTCATATTTAGAGGCATTTTTAACTGTTGTCGATAAAAAACAATCATCATATAGCGGCGGTTTAAACCACCACTAAAAAATATATTTCATATTTAGTGATAGTTTAAACTGCCGCTATATATTAATTTACAAAAAAAGCCAGCTGCAAATCCTGTAGCCCCAAAACTACCCATAAAAAAAATACACAAACCTGGTGTATCACCTATCATAAGTACACGAAATCACACACATGAAATAAAAAATATGGAATGAATCCAATCACTTGGATCACCAATTCTAATTACTTATAGTACTAAAGAGAACTTATTCTAAGCTTAATAGGACCAAAAAATCCTATATATATCTCTATAGTTTTCTTAGACCATATTCATTTATGCAGTCCCATGAAACATGAATGAATAAAAGTAATCATATATACACAAGTATATTAATTTACACAAACCATAAATGGTTTCAGCCTCTTCAAACATGGGAAATAATGAAAAATTCATTTGAATAATTTGTGCCATAAATGATACATGAACAAACCCTCTCTTTCCATATTAGTCCAATACATTAAAAAGACCACTAATCACTGCCCAATGATGAACTCTCCTCATCACCCTCTCCATATCCATCTATCCTTCCTACTATTATCACCTGTAAGACAATTATATTGAAAATTAAACAATGTTATATATTTATATTTAAAATTAAAACCAATAATTTTTTTGAATTAAATGATTTTGAAGTTGTGTGATTTACATGCTCACCACCAGTCATCAATGAAATATCACTAGGGATAGATCTGGTCATCTTCTGATATAAATCAACCAACGCTTTTTGCAAAGCAAATATCTGAGTCCCTTGTTCCTGAATTGTGTTTTACATAGAAACAAACTCTCTCTAAGCATATCGGGGTAGGGAGTGACTACAACCAAGAGTAGATGCATCTATAATCCCCAACGGCCTACCAAATACCTCATATGGTAATGGTCACAAACTCATCCCACACACTCGACCAAGATGCTCCTTCCTAAGGACTTTACCAATTGGGTCATCCTGGGAGACTGAGTAGGACTGCGTAGGATTGGAATCCAATAGTTATTTAATTTTTACCTATAAATCAAATATCATTCATATTTGAATCAGTATATTTTAACATATTGACAACTGATAATAAGTTATTATAATAAAAAATGAATCCATACCCCAACTTCTTTGGCAGACACATTAACATAACTCCCATTAAAAAAAATTTGAACATCCAACCACATCTCTGTTTGGAAGGCTTGGTGCCCTAAATTCTGTGACTACATTAAACAAAGATAAATCAATGATTTAATAAATATAGTAGATAATATTTTATTATAAATATTTAAACTAATGAAAATATTACCTGAGTCGATCAACTTCTAGAAAAACTCTTTGACCTTGTAGTGTGAGGGATGATTTTCTTAGCCTGACTCGATGCATTCTTCCTTGAAACATCTTAAAATAAATAAAATATAATTTAATAGTAATTTATGCAATGTCATCTACTTTTCATATTCATGTATAAATGTAAAATGAGATTAATATAATAATATATATTTAAATACCATGTGATTCTCATCACGATGGCTATCAATAAAAACTTTCCATTACTCTCTAGATACCCCATTGGGTACCTTATCACACAGTTGTTGGGTTCTCAATGAATTATCATTGAATTTGTTACATAATATCCATTTAAAATCTTCCCATTTCTTGCCCAAATTTTTCAATGTCCACATTCATGCTATAATAATAGCAATAGGAAAGTAGAAAAAATCTATACAAAGATATTAATTTTGAAAATATTAGAATTTAATAACATAATGACATTCAATTACACCATAATGAATTAAAATTAACTTTATCTATGAATCAAAAACTTCATTTTTCCAACATGAAGGCATATTCCTCCAATCATCATACATAATCAGAAGGGTAATTGACTCCGCCTCTAATTAACCTAGAATTTGGCCAAATAATCCCACATCTTCGTCTGTAGGGACCCCATAGCATTAAAATAGGACAAATATCTTTAGTCCATTCATATTCTAGACATATAAACTTTTTATATTTTTCTCCGTAGTATCGTCGTTTCCATATTTTATGAAAAAACAGTTAGTAGTATAAAAAAGTGTTATAACTTTACTTGTATTAAAATTTGTACCTATAATATTCACCCTCTAATATCCTCATGAAGAAATAAAAGTGGAGATCATCTCCCTCACTGCTGAGGTTGCTGAATGGGGAGGCGTTGGTTGAGTTGCTGATGGGACACTGACAGAGGGTGTGAGGGATGGTGTAGAGGGAAAATGGATGGTGTCTTAGATATTGTAGGGAGGGAGACATATGGATAATCATATGTTGGTATGGTCAAGGTAATGTCTACTAAGAGTTGACTGGCATCATTATAACGCTTTATTCTTGGTATTTCTATCATTTACTCAAATAAAATTAACTTCAGAACATATATTTCAAAAAATTCATGAAAATATAATTAAAAATGATAAAAGATGTACAGTACTAAAAAACAAAATATACATAATTATGATAATGAATAACTATACAAATAACATAAGTGGTTGATAAATGAATGGATGACTGCATGTAAAATCATTTTTTTCTTCAATAATGTCATTTTCCTACTCCATCGTTACTTTATCTACTTCATCCACCCTTGAAAGACTAATATTTTCAATATCATGATGGAAAAATAAGTTCTCTTCTTGTTGTTGATGGGATTCAATGTCAAAGGCCAAATCTTCCACTTCATCACCCATATTATACAAGTCTCTTTGTTTTATGTGAGCAACTACACTCCACCCTTCATCCACAACATATTCTACATAATATACCATTTTTTCTTGTGATGATAAGATATATGGATTATGTGATTCATGGTCACCAACATCCATCAAGCGAGATAAGTTTACAGAAGTAAATTGAAAGGAATATCTTTTAACACCCCTGATAATATCAACCCAATTGAATTTTCATAAAATAACTAAAAAATTCCTATGGTAGTTTAATTAGATAATATCAGTCAAATTTACATAGTATCCCACTTCAGAAAATATAAATATAGAACTATTTTGTGTTTTCAAAGCCTCTTCTTAATCGACTGTATGAAATTTAAAGTCATTCATATTAAAATCATTGAACTTTCTAGACTGTTTTAGAGGACCTTGAGAAAGAAAATTAAAATATTCTAACAAATCACCTCTATTATCAGTATTCATGATCTAAAAAAAGTAATATATATTTTCATATTTATACAATATATGTTACAACATGTTATCTGTATTTATTTCAATATTTATGAACTTACATGTCATGAAAACCATTCAATAATCTCTTTATTAACAGCTTTTGTTATATCTTTCTCATTTCATGTTCAGACTCTCATTAATCTCTTTGTTTGTATCCACAAATATTCAATAAATGGATCTGTAATTTCACTATTTAACAGCACATATCTCTGTGCCTGTAATAATTTCATTTTTGTCAGTGTAACATTTGAGCTCCTCCCAATAGATCAGCCAATAGCAGGAAATATTTTCAACTTCCCATATAGTTGAGATTGAGTCGATGTGTCATCAACACATCAAACTCAATTTAATCTTGTCTTAATATCATCCAAGTAACTATAAAAAAAGTTAAGACACTCCTCTTCCAAATATCCTTCAAAAATAGAGCCTTCAGTTTGAGCTTTATTTTTCATGTATGATTTCAAATTTCCAAGATATCTGTGAAATAAAATAAAAAAAACATAATTGTGTATTTAATTAAGTGACAAGAATTGTTTACTTAGATGAAAAACATATAAATTAATTACATCTCAATTGGATACATGCATTGATAATGTACAGGGCCTTCTAATTTAGCTTCCTCAACCAAATGCATGGTTAAATGCATCATGACAATAAAAAATGATGGAGGAAAGATCATCTCCATTGAAAAAAAATGTCAATAAAAATCACTCATTAAGGTTGTCAAGCCCAAATGGTTGTAGAGTTTTCTCACATAGTTGTGTGAAGAATGTGAAAAATTAAAGTATGACAGTAGTATCCTTTTTAGGTAATAATATACGCAATGTAAATGGTAGTAATTGTTGTAAGAAAATATGTGAATTGTGACTTTTCAATCTATGTAACCTGTGATTCTTTAATTCAACACGCCTTGATATGTTACTTGAATACCCATCAGATACCTTCACATTTTTTAAAATTTTATGGAATGTATCTTTATCCTTATTTTTCATTGAAAAAATTTTTAAAACATAATTTTTATTCTCATCTAGAAAGAGATCATACTTTATGTTCATTTCTTGTAAGTATTTTTTAGCATTAAGACGATCCTTCAATTTTTCATGATCATTAAGCAATGTGAAGATCAAATTGTCACAAAAAATCTTCTCAATATATATAATTTCAAGATTATTCCACAAAAAATTAAATTCCCAATATGAATGTTTGAAGAATATAATTTTTTCTTCCATTATTTCTTTCTGATTTCACTTGACGATGCACTTAAAACTTGTTTCCCACTATCATTCAAATGGTGCACCTTCCCAAATTTTGTTTCAACATTTCCAATTTGTTCCAATATTTTATAACTTGTTAACAAATTTGGAGGTGGTGTACGATCATTAGAACCATTTAATTTTGACTTGTTCAATTGAAATCTATGAGATGCATTGAGAAATCCTTGGTGACATAAGAAGCACCATTTTCTACTATGAGGTAGTTGTTCGGTCTCAAAATTAAAGGAACAAACAATTCAATCCAAACCCATGTAAGTGTTCTAACCAGATAAATCCCCAAGTCCAAGGAATTAACTAATGGTCCACATTAGATCATATTGCATTTTAAACATTATTCTAGAAGATGAATCATATGTATCAACACCATTTATCTATAACTCCTGTAATTATTCAATTAAAGGATGAAAGAATACATCAATATCATTTCTAGGTATTTGTTTTCTAGGAATAATCATCGAAATGATAAAAGATGTTTTTTTCATACACATACATGGATGTATATTATAAGGGATCAAAACAACCATCCAAATGCTATAACTAGTGCTAAAATTTCCAAACGAGTTGAATCCATTGGTAGTCAATCCCAATAAAACATTCCTAGGATCAGATGAGAAATCTGGATGTAATGAATCAAATTTCTTCCAAAATTTTGAATCTCTTGGATATCTCATTAACTTATCATTGTTGTTATCTACATAATTCCACTTCATGTGTTTGGCAGTTTTCAATGACATGAATAATCTTTGCAATCGAGGATTTAAAGGAAAGTAACACAAAACCTTTACAGGTGTGTTCCATTTCTTCTTCTTAATAGTAGTATGTTGATTCATACTTCCAAAATCACTCATTGGCTTCAATATAGAATAAGAAATTTTTTTCAATCATGTCTTCTTGAATACTCTCCCCAATAAAGCATAAAATCATTGGGGTATGCATGTATTTTTGTATAATTCATATCAATATTGTTAACAACTTTTTTTATATCATAAAAATACTCAAGTATATTTGCTTTAGGAAATTAATCATGAAAAAATTCCAATATCATGGACATAACTTTATTTGTAAATCCACATAGGCATTTGATATGGTACAATTTCAACAGAAAAGAAAGTTTTTAATATTTCAAACATCTACTATAAAACTCTTAATTCTCATCATCAAATCAACCATGAAACACATTTGTCTACTCATTGAAGTTTTATGTTACATTATTCTCCATATAATCAAGAGGAGGATCCAATGATATGTTATAATCTTAATTTAGTTTTTCTGTAGTCTCAAAAACATCACTTTTCAAGTTGTTATTTGTATCACCCTCAACTAGTTATTCTAATATGTTTTCATGTTGATGTTAATGTATTACAATGTTGAATGCATAATTTATAAGGTTTTGCATTTCATTGTCCATTGTCGATGAAGTTGGAATCTCATTCTATCGATTGACATTAGGGATCAAACTTTTTGTAATGTTTGATTCTCCATGGCACTCCAACACAAATATTGAGCAGGTAATTTCTTCAATATCAATTGTTTATAAACTTCAAATATCTTTAACCATCTTCTAAATTTACATTTAGGACATGGACATCTTATTCTCCCATCAACGGATCAATTAGAAATTGAAAAATCTAAAAACTTATCAAAACCCTTAGTATGTTGCAGTGTGTTCCTCGGTAATGTGATCCAATTTTTATCCATATCACAATGTGCCTACACTTTATTAAAAAAAATTAAAACACATAAGTATTAATAAGTAGGAAAAGATATAAATGGAAGTAAAAAACACAACCCAAGTTGTTATAAGAATAGTTATATATATACTAAAAAAATCAAAGTAAAAAAATGAAATCAATCATGGATATTATTATGTAAAATAGAAATAAAAAAATCATACCTTATTAATTTAAAATAGGAATCATGGGATAAACACCCTAGGTTCACTAATTCTAGGTGAACCTATTAATTCTCTATCACTATAGCAGTGGATTTAGAGTTCTAAAACATCTCTAGATAGATGGGGTGTCACATAATGCTTCACTTAGTGATCTAAGAGATTATATTTATGTATGTAACATTCTATTTTACTTATTTACATATGGTACATCTCAAACCAACTAGAGTGATTTTAAAATTACCTAACCTATCGACTACATTCCAAGTGAGTGTATTTGAATATGTTTTATTTGGAGTGAATAATTTGATCTTCCCTACTGATTTTTCTATTTTAATCATAGAGGAGGATAGGACCTCTACTTATTCACCTATCATCTTGGATAAACCTTTCAAGGAAATATAAAATTAAATCATAAATGTTCATGAAGGTTTTATAATAATAGAGTTTGGTTAAAATGTTTTCCACTTTAATATTTTTGATTCCATCATGTACCCATAATTAGAGAACTCAATTTTTTACATCATCACATTCTTATGAGTATAATCCATGTGAAGAAATTTGTTTGATATAAATAAATTTTTCATTTGGGAAACAAATAAAGATCTGAAATTTTGACCAAAAATAATAAGGAAAAACATAAATTTTCTATCCAACCATATGAATATGAAATAACTTTTGATTTATTTGATATATTTTACTATTTATTCAATGAAAAATTGTTTGATACTTTATCTCTTTCATAAGAAGTTTAAACCATTGAATTAAGTAACCCAAATCTATTTTTATTTTTAGCCTAACCTCTAAATCTATAATTAAAATCATTGCCTACTAATTTAACATATATATTTTTAATAGAGAGAAACAATACACCAATGATAATTTAAAGAAAATTTTCTCTTAATAAAGAAAAAAAATATTATAGATATTTTGAGAGAAAATTCACAAGTTATAGGCTAGAATTAAGGATACATTCCTAGAAATTAGTGCAAATGTTTATAATATAAGTGTAACAGCAAATAAACTAGACTTCACTAGAGTGGAATCTTCTTTTATAGAATTATTACCTAAACTATCAAGTGATATTTTTAACTACATTACCTATAATTATTTAACAACCACCACAAATATAATGATTGTGAACTAAATAACTGAATAATACTCAGACTATGCCTCCATAACACCTCAGGTGTAACTTTCGATTGGAAAAGGATGGTATAAATACAAGGGATTGATAAATAAATATGAAAGATGTGTTTTCCCCTCTTTTTAGTGTTAACTAAAATATTAGAGGTTCATAGAAAAAAAATCAGCATTACCTTATCAGAATTAGGAATTACTCACACACATAACCTAGTCGTTGGAAAGGGTAAATGTCTATCAGGGACACCTGGATGATAATAAATAAAAATAACTATATGAACATTAAATTCCACATGATCACAATCCAAAATATCTATAAATTATATAAACCTCATGAAAGTAGTAAAAACCACTTATACACAAATTAGGAAAACCAAACACATACTAAGTACCAAAAATGGAGGTTTAATGAGTGGGAAGTATTGAATGAAAACTTGTGGAAAACATCTGCATGTATTATCCACTCATTAATTAAATGGTTCAAATAATACAACTAATTTTAAAGATTCTAAATGGAACTAAATATTTTTCTTTGATTGATTACCCTTACCTGGATCACGTACAAGAAGTTCTACACGCATCCTGAGTGAGACATATATAAGGTGTAAGCATAAAATACTCACTAAGTGATCACCTCCCTATCCCCAATAGCCTTTCATAATAAAAATTTTATGAAACAATAATAAAAATATATAGAAATAAGAAATGTAACAAACAATATACTTTAAGAAAGTCATTTAACATAGATTTCAATGATAATGAAAAACCCATTGTATCAAGAGGATCCATACTTGATATACCTACTTCAAGACTAACTTAGGATCTGATATAACTGATAAAAAGAATTAAGGTGAAACACTCATCCCATTCAATGGAAAAGTAATCATATATATTTGTGTTAGGTAAATCTTGTATCCCATCCATTCAGGAATATGGGAAGGGGTATACTACTATCGAGGAATAGTGATCTCATCGTATACCATCAACCTACCCACCAATAATGGGTGTACCTGAGTAAAATTTTCTATATAATCATATAATATCCCTTTCTATTGTTCTTCATAATTTGATAATATCAAATTTTACAACAAGTATAACTTGTATTACAGTTTAGATCATGCTAGGAAAGCAACAAGCAAGATCATAACACATTTTATAACCTAAAAATTATTATAAATCATGGAGGGTGTCATCATGACATAGAGAATAAATCAATTCCATTTTTTATCGACATTAATAAATTATTTAATATGTAATTAAAATAACCAAACAAAGAAAAATTCAATAGCTTTGCAATCCAGTCTATCAACATGATAAGAATAAACCATGGTATGTAAAATAACTTACAAACATTGTAAAACAATTTGTAAAAAATATAAGAAGAAAGGTTAGAGTAATACCACACCCTTACCTTTCCTAAGGAGTAGTTGAAGTGATGGTTTGGGGGAGATAGGGTCTGGTGGCTCGAGCTCGGGCTTGTTTAGGTCATGAAGGGGGCTGACAGTGATGGAGAAGGGGGATGATGGTAATGGAGTAGGGCATGAAGAGGGCCGATAGTGAAAAAGAAGGTGGTCATTGGAAAGGGGAGAAGGGGGAGATGGGAGGGGGATAAGGTTTTATGGGTCAGGGGAAGAGTGGGGAAGGGTGTTGGGTTCAGGAGGGAGGGGGAGAAGAAGTTTCGTGGGTAAAAAAATAGCAGTAATTTTAAAAAAAAACGCCACTATATTTTGATGCTTTTTTTAGAGACAATTTCTTAAACCAATGATAATTACTAATTTTGGTGTAGTGGTGGAAGTACAATAAATAACATAAAATAGTGGAATCATAACAAAACAATAACATCAGAAATAAATAAACAATCCAAACATACTATTTGTAGCTATGCATGCATATCAAATTGGTCATACATAAAAATAATAAGAAAAGGGTTGCCCATGTATGACCACTAGTATATACATATACGGCATGATATTACAAAAGAAAGATAAAACTGAACTCCATATGATGCAAGAACCAATGGTCTCATGCCTTCCATCCCCTATCAAACAACCACTAAGATCTAGCTCCTGGACCCAGGCCTTTACCTGAATGCAAAATCAAAAAGTCTACACACGTCCTGAAGGGCCTGTGTAGGGTGTTAGAATGAGATTCATTAGGCCACCACCAATGCGTTCTTAACTAAAATTTTTTATTAAGAAGGTGTGAACTAAAATAACTGAAAATTATCATATATATAAAATAAACACAAACTTACCTGGTTCTCAAAATCCACTAGGAAACTATCACCTGACTCAGCCAACATCAGAATATCGTAGTGGAGAGGATTATTATCCTAATCCCAAGGCATACCATGATATAGAAAATTATAGGTGAACCCTAAGGTTCCAACTCTAAATAAGTCACCTGGCAGCATGTGTCTCCCGAAACCTTGTGTCCATGTCAAGTCACTGACGTCCTGAAGGCATGCTCAAACAATACAAATCTGGTTCCTTGAACCCCTTCTCGAAAGCACTCGTCAGTTCGAAGCCTGATGTCTGAAGGAATAGAGATATATGTCCTCAAAATAATATCATTGTCGGCTCATCAACTGATATCATAAGGAATAGTGATTTCCATCCTCTCAAAATAGTCTTGTCCCAATGGCCTCTAGAACGACTAGCCTCATCCCCCAACTGACAGTCTCATCGCTATCATTGGATGGATCCTCACCATCCCAATGGTTATATATGGGAATCACCTCCAACCATAATTCTTATGCCAAAACTATATAAGGCTTCTACCCACGTGACTGGTTAAAACCACATCAACATCTGAGTTAACCTGTGTGCACATGACTCCAAATGGCGCTTTGGCCAGCACAGGTGAACAGTAATCACTAAATAGAACCTAAGTTGCACCAAGTTTGGAACTACGTGCCCCTGAAACCATGTCACTCAATATTATGGTCATTCCATCCAACATCACATGAGCCTTTCCCATGAATTGACATCCTCACCACCTCAAACTGATGACCAAGTCATTTAACAAGTAATCAACATCACACAAATGTATATTTATAACTTGGACCATGCCCAGCCTGAAGATCATGCTGCCTCAATTCAGATGGCCATGCCATCTCAATCCTTGGGATGAGCCCATCAGGATCCTATGCATCTCAATAGTTCATCACAAGCAATTCAAATATATAATTCACTTCAAATTAAATAAAACAATTTATATAAACAACACACCCATCTCAATTTATATAAACAATACACCCATCCTAACTATCTAAGTGGTCAAATACCTCTAACCCTGCCTCACACGAGTAAACAAGGTTAAGTCATGCCCAATGGCATACCATATAATCAATTTAATTAATTAAAAGACAATATTTAACTTAATTAGGTCTCTCTCAATCAATATAATGGCATATTAAAATCCACACCCTAAAAACACTCACGAAATCACAAAGAAAGGTCAGAACCACCTACCTTGGGTCGCTAGGAATAGGCATGTCTGGTCTTGACCTCTAACTCAGACCGATTTGGAAAAAATCAGTGCTTTATATGAACACTCTGAAAATAGGGAAAAATCACTCTCATGGATTTAGCAGACCATGAGGCAAGAGCAATGAAAATAGAAGTAAGAGGATGGAGATCCTTACTGATACGTATCTAACATAACTGATGGCTTGAAGAATGGATTCCATACAAGGGATTTGGCTCACACCCTAGAGGATGGGAGGATATTTTCTCCTCTGCTGTGCGCAACCCACAGAGGAAGAAGGAGGAAAATAGGTAAATAGAGGGAAGGGAAAATCAGTAAATTCACCTATTTAATGATTTTCATGGTTATCTCATGAGGTTTTCCAAATTATGTGGCAACTATGTGGCTCTTTCTTCTTAATAACTAACCCCCGCATGGTTATCTCACATGGTTAGTCCTAACCTAGTAGAAACCATGCATGATACAATGTGTAGGTACTACCCAAATGGAACTAAACGTGCGCCTTATGCATGGTTTTCCTAAACCATTTGCAAATTGTAGGAATCCCCTCTACTAAAAACTACATAGGTCTCACACTATCATAATTTTCCTCTTGCATAGTTGAACAAACTATGCTTGATGAAAAAATAAGGGTGCACGGTTTGTACTAGGAGGTTGCATAGTTAAATCTAACTATGCCCCTTAGCCTACACTTTACCAAAATAGGGCCTTTGGGCCTCCAACACACCTGAAACACAAATGATCCCCCCCAAGACACTTTCCAAGCATTAATAATCATCTAAAAAAGGTCTTGGTTCAAAGGAAAACTCAGAATTAAGTTCCGATAAATGAGAAAGTAGTTGGTCTACCCACCAAAATCCAAAAAATCAAAATGGGAAAGGAATTCAACCCGCTCCAAAAACCTGGGATGTTACAATCTCCTCACATTAACATAGATTTTCCCCAATCTATAAATCATAAATATGATATGGTACCGAACATACCGATCTCTTTAAAATTAACCCGAACTACCCCAGTCAAAAGGGCACAGGTTAACTACCTAAAGGGGCTCCCCACCTTAGGAGTTACTTACCTCGGTCGCATCCCAACCCAAAACTCAAAGAAAATAGTTGGTCCACTAACCATCCCTAAACTTAAAGTTCTCACATGATGCATATTCACTCCTACACCTCATTAGGTTCTCATGTTTCATACTCAGCACCCATCAAAATTTCACACCACATCGATGCCCACCTCGTGCCCATGCCACACATGGCACCTATGTGGTCCTATATTTTAACATATGCTCAAAACAGTCATGGTTCCTCACACCTCAACAACTCCCACATTGTAAAAATTCCTAGATGCCAACACACCTCAAGTAACCCACATCTCTTTGATTCACCAACTCCAAAGAACATCATGCAAGCCACGCATCCATTGATTCTCACATGAAAGATATTAATGCCACGCACCTCATTTGTGTGTGTGTGTAGCATTTTAGTCGATTTCAACCTACTAACTAGCATCTAGTTAGTCCATAGATACATCCCATGCACCCCATGAACCCAAAACAGACATGACTTATAAAGTCCATGCTAATAAAAACAAAAGAAAACCCTGGTCATGTCCATGGAGTACCTCTGACCATCGTTGGCTCACCAATCTACTCTAACCCTAACAGTTCCATGGTATGCAAGCCTAGTATCCCTACGATGATACACCATCCAATATCCATTGAACCCACTAATGGGTCCCATTGTCTCTTACACAACCTTTGTATGCAACTAAAACTTGGCTATTGTCACCTAGTACCATTCCCAGTCTGGATCTCAGAACCTTGAGTCTGACCCGGTCCTTAACTACCAGCTGTCCAAGAAGGCTTCCTACAAAACCTCTCAAGATGCCTGACCTATCCACATGCTCAAAACTCCTTTAGTGCCTGATCACACTAAGCTCAGACATGTCCTGGCTACCCGCATTGGAACCACGCCATCGAAAATCCATGTCAAGGTGGTCTACCTGAGTCCTTGGCTCGACTGCCTTACTGGAAATCCTATCAGCCTCACTTTTATCCATCTAAAGCATCACTACTAACATCACCTAAAGCTTTCACTCGGATCAAATAATAATGACCCTTCAAGTTGACCTTGACTATGAGCACCTGATTCACCACCTCTGGAAATGAATCTAACCTAAAAACTTTTACCTACACTTGAATGGCATACTGTAAACCATCCTCAAAACACCTCACCCTCGAGGTTTCATCGCTCTACATACCAGGTTAAAAGTAAGATAACATAGTGAATGTCACTGAATATTCCATGACATACATGTCACCCTATTGAAGGCTCAAGAACTCCCAATCTCTCTCTACCCTCAATGTCTTCAGGAAGAAGTGCTCGAAGAACCTGGCCTCAAAGTCCTTCCAGGATAGTCTCTTGTGTCTTCCTGCCTGAACCTTCATGTAGGCACATGTATCACAATGTGTGAAATTTGAACATTTATAATCCTAATAACTATTGTAAAAGTGGTTAGTAGGTTCAAACCAAAGAGATAATGTGAGTAGAAACTAAGAATCTCCTATAAGAAGAATATTAAGCAAAAAAGATTTTTAAAAGTGATTAACAAATAAAAAATTCTAAAAAGTAAATGAATATTTAAAAACAACTATTTAAATTATCTAAAACTATCTAAGTGAACTAAATTAATATATGGAAGAAACTAGATAATAAGGAAGTTTTGGAGTTGTGATGTCTGTTCAGGTGCATGTAATGTCAATTATTTAATTCTCACATCTGAATATTTATTTATTTAATTATCACTGATTCCAAATTTAATCAAAATATTATCAGTTCTCATTCTATGATGTTATATTATATTCTAATTTTTTACACAAATCATTCATCATTTGGATTCTCCATCCTAACGAATAATTTGTGCGTCATTGTAGCACTGAATCACTTGATGAAATACCACAACTTGTTTCTCACAAATTCAAAGTATCTATCTATGTTGGGTTCACTCACATGATATTACTTATTAGGTATCACTCATGAATGATTGAAGGAGAACACACAAAAAATATTAATTTTTTAATTAATATATTTATTTATTCAGAATTTTCTCTCATGTGTGATCGAATTCAGGAAAAATAAATTCTATGATGAACCCCTACCGATCATTACTTATTAAGTATCACACGAACGGGCACCAAAACATGTGTGAAGACTTCAAATGAAATTTAATTCAAATAAGAATATAATTAATTAAATAAACATCCAATCAAAAATAATTAACTGGAAATCAAACATAGAAATAAATTAAAGGCATGCAATTATAGTCACATCCATCACAACTCCAACACAGTATAATTACCCTTCCATCACGACAAAACAACACATAAAATAATAAAAAGAAGATATCATTGCACTCGTGTCGTCTCTATGGTCACTGTAAGCCACCACAGATGATCTCCCAATAATAATCATCCCTCTGTTGATTTTCACAACGTCGAACCAAACCATTACGCCACTAAAAAAATGATTGGATCTACGCTCGATCTTGGCGCACAACACCGATCTCCAAAAGTGAGTCAAATCCACCATGTGTGTTGGCACTGCACACAAGCTGGGTGTGTGTAGCAGCAAATGATGGTGTGGATCCACTGGAGAGGTGTGTGGTTGTTTTTGGTCTAGAGTTATGGTGTTGTGTAGAGAGTAGGAGGAGTAGCGCTTAGCTCATTGCGTAAGAGGGGAGGGGATGAAGGGGAGAGGAGGGGAGGAGGATGGAGGGGTTGGATGAGGGGAGGTGGGGCACTGGGAATGTGGGGAGAGAGGGGGTTGGTTATTAGGTAGGGGATGAGGGGAGAGGGGGTGCTTGAGGGGAAAGGGGGGGGTTGGAGAGGGGGGGAAGGGGGTGAAGGGAGAGTGGGGGTGGTGGGGTAGATAGGGAGAAGGGTAGGGTGACTGGTATATGATGGGGATGGGAAATGTATCTAAAAAACTCGAACAAAAAAATCAAATTTCAAAATTTAAAATTCAAATAAAATCCTATCATCTAAAAATGTTAAATGTTAATAAAAAATATTAAAATTATAATTAAAATTATAATAATAATAATATGTTTAAATATATAAAAAAATTAACTATAAACAAAAAAAATAGAATAAATTGTTATAAAAGTGAAAATATTTAAAAATTAATGCACATGTAATTAAACACCCTGAAATATAGAAATAATAAAAGTATAATTAAAATATTACTACTATTAAATAATATAATAAAAAACTAATAATAAAACTAATGTTAGTGAAACTAATAAAAATAATAATATAGTGTTAAATATATTATATAAAATTAATATAATGAATAAAAATACTAAATTTATAATATAAGTAAATAAATTAACAAAAAATTATCAAAATATCTAAAATACTACAAAACTACAAAAAACTAAAAATATAAAAAAAATGGTTAAACTAATTAATTAAAACTAAATTAAATAATTATAAAAATACAAGTGAAATACATGTACATCACACATCCCACCAGTGCTTTGTTGGTCTTATGAGCATGTATGTCGCCAACTTCACCCTTCACCCTAAAGGTGTCTTCAGCTGCTCGAAGATCATCTGCATAGACTTGATCCAGTTCTCAGCCGCTTGTGGTCCTCCCTCACCCTGAAATAGTGGTGGGAGTTTTTATTGGAACTCCTGAGTAAGATATGTAATTGAAGGCTCTGATCCCTGAGCTCCCCTATCAATCCCTTGGATGACATGTACAAGGATCGCTCTGAGCTGCTCCTCAAGCCATGACCCAAAATCTATCAGATTTGGCGGTTTCCCCATCCTCAATGGAGCCTGTACCTAAGTGTGTGCATGTGGCTCATGATTTTCTTGACCATCTAGGACCTCATCCCAACCCTCAGGGGTATCAACCTATGTGTGCTACTATGGCACCCCATCACCACCCGCATGATGCTCCATAGGAGCCTGTATAGGTGGCACTTGTTGAAAACCATCACATGGTCAGACAGCCCAAATAACACATATATATAACATAGATAGGTAAATAAGTAATAGGAACCATCAAATAATTACCCTTACTCTCCCCCATAGCAACCATATCACAAGACATCTTGGCCTCATGTCCTCCTTACCCACCCATAACAGAGCCAGGTATCACATATGCCTTAGGCCATGCCCATCCTAACTAACCATGTCACCTCAATCTGATGACCATGTCTCCCAATCTGGTGATCAAAATCACCCCATGTCATCGTACTTTCCTGCTCCTATAATATTCAGGCCCATATATATACATATCACACATCACAAGTAAATTTATATCATATCACATATGCATATCATATCACAATCCTACCATGTTCTTATCAAAAGAATAGAAAAACACCCCTTTACATACTAGGCCAAGGGTCCAAATTTAATCCCTTATCGTAACAGGTCAAAGGTCACATATCACAACAGGTAAAAATCACATTCCAAGTATACCACTCAAGGTGGAAATCATATAAACTATTAAATGAACAAAATAGAATAGCAATTCCCACCCTGGAAACTCAATCTGTCTCCTGTTTATGGGGTTGCAGGCACCCAAACATGAGTTATCAACCCAGTTCCAACAACATCCCAATCTCTAGTCTATCACAACTTAAATAGTAAGACCGTCATAAAATAAAATCATTTGGTACCATTAGTATCCTGTCGAACACTGCTACTAATTCCCATTCAAGAACTTCTCTAATACCATTTATAGCACCCCGACCTGATTATCCACCCAAATAGTGCTTCCAGTTCAAGTTCCACTAGCCTTAGGTGAGCCTCCCTATACGCCAAAGGTTGATAAAAAGAATAAAGGATGTGAAAGGGTGATAATTTGGAGACTATACCCTATGGTGATGATATTAAAATGGTCCATATAAATGTATAATTTGCAGCGAAAGGGAAATAAAGAAAGACACTGGACCAGTAACCCACCCATGGTGGAAGCACAATCAATAATATACAATAGAAAAATCATAACTAAACAATAGAAGTGGAAATAAATAAACATTCCAAACATACCATTTCTAGCTGAGCATGCATATCAAATAGGTCATACATAACATAAGAAAAAAAGGTTTCCCATGGCCAACCACCAATATATACATATATTGCATGATGTTACAAAAGAAAAATAAAACTAAACTCCAACTGAGGCAAGAATCAATGGTCCCTTTCCTTCCATCCCCTATCAACTAGCCACTAATATCTATCTCTTAAACCTAAGCCTTTACCTGAACATAAAATCATAAAGTCTACATGTGTCCTGAAGGTCCTGTGTAGGGTGTGATAATGAGTCTCTATAGGTCACCACCAACATGTGACTAACTGAAATTTGTGATTAAGTATGAGTTAACTAAAATAAATTAAATAGAAACACATACATAAAATAAAAACAAACTTAATTGGTTCTTAAAATCCACCAGGAAACTATCACCTACCTCATCCAATGCTGGAATGACAAAGTAGAGAGGATCCTTAGCCTAATCCCAAGGCATCCCCTGATATAGAAAAGTACAAGTAAACCCTCATGTTCTACCTCTAAATAAATCACTTGACACCATGTGCCTCCCAACACCTTGTGTCCATTTCAATTCATCGATGTCCCGAAGTCACACCCAAACAATACAAATCTAGTCCCTTAGACCCCTTCTCAAAAGCAACTATCAGATCGAAACCCTATATATAGAGGCACAATGATATATATCCTCAAAGTTTTAGCACCATCATCTCATCATCCAACGTCATGAGAAACAGTGATGTCCATCCTCCCAAAATAGTCCTAGCCCAATAGCCTCAACCACAGTGAGCCTCGACCCCCAACTAATAGCCTCATCACTGTCATCTGATGGCTTCTCACCATCCTTGTGGCTTTCTAAGATAAGCACCTCCAACTATAATTCATAAATAGAGACTATTTTAGGCCTCTACCCACATGATTGGTCAAAAACACCTCAACAGCTTAGTCAACCTGTGTACACATGACTCCAAATGGCACTTTGTCCAACATAGGTGAACATCAATCACCAAATAGACCTTGATCCACACCAAATCAAATACCTCATGCCCCTAAAACCATGTCTCTCAATCCAATATTCATTCCATTGAACATCACATGAGCCTTTCTCGTAACTTGATGACCTCACCACCTCAAACCAAAGATTGAGTCATCTAACATGTGATCAACATCACCCAAATGCATATATATAACTCATTCCACATCCATCTTGACAATCATATCACCTTATTCTAGATAGCCATTTCATCTCAATCCTAGGGCCAATCATATCACGATCCCACGAATCTTAGTATTTCATCACAAGTAATTCAAATATATAATGGACTTCAAATTAAATTAAATAATTCAATTTATATAATCAACACACCTTACCTAACTACCCAAGTGTTCAAAAGGCTCTAACATAGCCTCGCACAAGTAAACAAAGTTAGTTCATTCCTAATAGCATCCCATATGATCAATTTAATTAATCAAAAGACAACTGCTAACTTAATTAGATCTTTCTCGATCAACACAATGGAGCATAAAAAGTCTCACCCCCAAAACACTCATGAAATCATAAAGAAATATAAGAACCACCTTCCTTGGGTTGATTGACATAGGCACGTCCAATCTTGACCTCTAAATTGGACTGATTTGTAAGAAATATTCATTTTAGACAAACACCCTGAAAATATGGAAAAATCACTCACACAGATTTAGTGGAGCGTGAGGTGAGAGAAATTAAAATAGAAGAAAGAGGATGGAGAGCCTTATCGATATGAATCCAACGCAACTGATTTCTTGAAGAACGAAGTCTGAAAAAGTGAGTTGGATCACACCCTAGATGAGAGGATGGGGATAGTTTCTCCTATATTGTGTGAAACCAATAGATGAATGAGGAGGAAAAGTGGTAAATAGAGGGAAGTTAAATTAGTAAGTTCACCTATTTAATGATATGCGTGGTTATATTGCATGGTTTTTCAAAATGTGCGGTAATCATGCGGTTCTTACTGCTTAAGAACTAAGCTCCCCATTGTTAGCTTGCACAGTTAGTCCTAATTGTGTATAAACCACGCATGATACAGTGAATAGGTACTACCCAAATGGAACTAACCATGTGACTTGTGCACGGTTTTCCATCATTGTGTGAAAACCATGCGAATTCCCTCTATTAAAAACTATGGAGGTCTTGCACGCCTGTGCACCTCCTCTTTCATGGGTTACCAAACTGTGATCAGTGCAAAAAGGAGGTGTAAAAGTTGGTGTCCTAGAACCAAATATTTGTACTTTGATTACATGAATATTTAATATATTTAAATATTAAAAATATTATTACATATTTCTCATTGTTCTGCATGACTATATTGTAATAATGTCTTGGAGTATTTGTCACATTGACAAGGTTATAGTAGTTCACCGCTATGATGAGAACCTTGAAGTGCTATGACAATATTCTTAAATATAGTTCTGTAGTTAGATGACATACTATAATGGGACACATAGTATATAGACTGTCAGATGCGATTACATGTAAGAAGATGAGACTTATTCTCATGAAGATTGCACTTGGAAATCTCCAAGATGGGAGATTATGAGAACAGACCCGCCAGTAAGAATTCCACATGTTTTCGTGTTATCAGATATTCCTATCTGTGAGAATTTGTAATGATCCTTAGACTTTAAGATTATCATTAATACATTTCATGACTCACACACTTTGATTTTCTGATGAAAATCATCACGCCATATGTTGGCGGGAAGTAGGGTACGTTGGGTGCATCACGAGTGGCATGTTATTAATGGATAAGTCAAGGAAGGATTTGTCCATTCCATTTATAGAAGTTGATATCTCAGCCCTTTGATTGAAATAGTACCCTCACACAAAATTCCATGGCCATGGTGTAACGATGAGTTTATTTTAGGTGGTAAAAGAACGGCGTATCAAGCACAAAGGTTGATGACCCTATCATGAAACCTGCTTGATGAGATTTTGAGACAAAGGGATTATATTACACAATGAACATTCGTATATGTATGTCATTGTTGTGACTTTAAGTTATTTCTACTGGGTACCTTGACCCGTTTCTAGATAGTACTCTTGGACTTTAGGCAAGCCCGCCTAATGCCAACGAGAAATAATCCAAGAGGGTCACACACTAAGTGTTTTTGGTGGTCTCGATTAAATTATATTTGAATTTAATTAATGAAATAAATATTATTCTCAAGACCATGGAATAATTTTATTCAAGTTAAAATTATTTCATAAATTAAATAAATATTTATTAACCGGATTGTGAGTAAAATATATTTATTTATTTTATTGAACATTTAATAAATATTTATTTACTAGTTTGTAAATAAAATATTTATTTAATAGAACAAATTATTTATTTATTTATTTGGGTGTTCAATAAATGGAAGTAGAGTTCGAGCAGACTAAGTTCAGTTTGGTAGTAAAATAATTATTTAGAAGACGGTAAATAATTATTTAACTAGTTGGCACAAGTTAAAATAATAATAACGTTGTTATTATTTTGTGATGTGAAATTTTATTTATAATTCTGTTTTTCAAAAGTTGGCGAACCATAAACAATGACGTGGTATTATTATTAAGAGCATGGGTTTTCTTTAAGGTTATGAATGTATTTAATTTATATTACATAATTAAATATTGTAACTGAAGCCCCATGTTGATAAATAGACACGTACGTCTATTGTGCCATGTACCGAACTGCACGCTCGGTGAATTGAGAATTGTTGAGTTAAACGATTTCTCTCTCGAATCTTCTTCCCATCCCTCTCAATAATGAGAGACGTTCTTCAAGACCGAATAACAAGTGATCAAGAATGACTGACACAAGACACTTGCTTCACTATGCTAGCTCTCGGAGAATGAGTGGGGTCGATCAGAGACTATTAAATCACATGTGGATCACAGCTAGAGGGATTCTAGTTTGGATCCTCATAAGCACAAAGAGACAATCCAGAAGGGTCATTTCGGATGATCAACATCATTAAAAAAGAAAGTACTAAAGATCCAAGTATTCTTTTCTTTATGAAATTAATTAAATTAATTATAAACATGATGTTCAAGATCCTCTCTAAAGGTTTAGGGCCTCTTCCTTCTTTATCTAAAACTTTGATTCTATTCTGTGGAGGTTGGCATTCATTGTTGTATTGATCCTGGAATAATCATTGATCATGGTAAAAATTAAAGTTGGGTGTTGGCCCAACCGTGCTTCCATTACACCCAGAACCAACAAGTGGTATCAGAGTGTGGTTACATAATAGTTTATAATTATTTAAATAATTCATTGATGATTTATGGTTTAATAATTTAGTTTTTAAATTCAAGTTTAATCATTCTTATAATCTGGATTTTGAGATCTTTTCTCCCTCTTTTCGTTTCTCAAAGATTTCACATAAACAAATTATTTTTTAATTAAAATTAAAATGGAGAACTCGTCAGAAGGCATCGATGATTCTTCCTAGGTGACACAAAATTACACGTCGTGTGTTCGGACTTACACGGCATGTTCTCTACCATACACGATGTGTAATCTGGACTACATGTCTTGTAGTTGTGTTCAGCGCATCGGGAGTAATTCAGAAATTACTCAAGTAGTGTGCATTTATTACACGCGGTGTAGTTAATTCTACACCGTGTGTTGACCAGGATAGATAGGAACATGCTTACCGAATTACATGTCGTGTGGATCACTGCACACGGCGTGTATTCCCTTCGAGTTAGGGGTCCAAACCATGTATTCCATACACGGCTAAGTCGACCGGTAAACGTGTAATGTGGAGACAACACGGCATGAAGCCCATAGTACACACCATGTACTCCAAAATTTCTGAAGTACGCTTCACATGCCGAGTCCCTAGGTGTGTACTTCGAGACATACAGTGAAGGTAGTATATGTCGTGTAGTCGGAACTACACATCATGTACTTTACCAAATTACAAAAAGTTAAAACTTTAATATTTTTGTAATGTTCAAAACTATATATCATGTATAAATTATACTATGGGTTGTTACTCTATGCATTGAAACATCTTGCATGCCATATGTCATAAGAGTAAAACAGTATGCGAATATAATACATGTTGGGTAGATTTGAACGGGTATTCACCAGGATACCTCCAAGGTACATTTATGTACTAGGATGATAATATCAAGGAAATTCAGAAAAAGATTAAGATAAAAGGATTGATTAATTAAAGATAATAATTAATCAATTCAAGCACAATTTATCTTAATAAGAATGATTAAATAATTGATCTAGTTTTATTAAATGCATAAATTGTTGCATGTATATTGGTGATCATGAGCTAGACCAAGACCTTTGTATGTGATTGGTTTCCTTTTAATTTATTTATTAAATTAATTGTTGGCATGTGATCCATCTCTCTTCATTAATATGTAGGGCCTACATGTACATGGTTTCTTTTATATAAACCTCTTTTTAACCCTCACTTTCATGTGATTTTAAAAAAGCATATGTAATGTATGGAGCTTCCAAACAAGTGGAGGTAGTCCAAGCTAGAGCTAAAACGAAAACAATCCCATGAGATACAAAGGTGGACAGGTGGAAAGCTGTAAACACGAACCCAAAAGGTTCGAGGTGTTTCTCCCCTAGGTCAGGGTTAGTTTATCAATCGCTGGATTAACTAACCATTAGAAAATCTCATGATCATGAACTTTACTTTATTTTATTTCTATCAGTTGCATGGTTTATCATTATGGATGTGTTGTCGTGATCACATAATTAATGAATTAAACAAGCATGAAAGATGGAACTAAAATAAACTAGGATTATGCGTAAATATTATCAAGACATGGTTAATCACTTAAGTAAGTTTCACTTAATATTAATAGGAATGTTATAATTATAATAATCAATTCACTCATAAGAGATAAAGATCCATCAAATAAAATATTAAGTCAGACCAAGCCTTTCATTACTTGATTAAGGGAAAAACTCAATAAAACTATGTGTTTAACCAACCCTTATTATGACACTTACTTTTATACAGGAAGACCTTATGAATTGTTTTGGGTTTACTTAACCATATTACATCAAAAGGAGTATCCCTTTCTAGACTTGGTGTAATATTGGAGGCAAGAGTTGAGGAAATCCAAAGTCAGGATTTCGGGATTGGGGAGTCCACTCAATATATCACGGAGCTACAAGCCCACAGTTGGCAAAGACCTACCTACCTAAATACCTTTAAATAGATTTACCAACCCTTGTTGGGGTTATGCGAAGGGGAATATGAATCCTTTCCACTAGAATGTCATGGAAACTAGACATTCTGAGTTAATTGGTGAGGGCCATTGGGACTTGATAAAATAATGGGAGACTTAATAAAATTAATTTATTATTTCTCATAAATTGTAATCAATAAAGTGCTAATGATCTTCTCTTTTAATTTTAGAATAAAAATGACAAGCTCATCAACTAAACTATCTCTACGATCAATTCTAGATAAATACAACATCCTCACTGGCAGTAACTTTCAGGAATGGTTTAGATGCCTTTGGGTTATCCTACACCATGAACGGAAGTCTTACGTGCTAGAGTTAGTATTACCTGATCCACCTACTAAAGAGGCGAGTGATGAGTATTTCTTGATCTATGAGAAACATATAAACGACGTGGTCAATGTTCAATGTTTGATTCTATCATCAATGTCTAGTGAGCTCACGAAGTCTCACGAAAACATGGATGCTTATAGCATAATCAAGCACCTCTGTGGTATTTACCAGGAAAGAGAAAGATAGGAAAGGTTTGAGATCTCCAAGGTACTCTTTCAGAGTAATCTTGGAGAGGGTTCCCCAGCTGGGCCTCGTGTAGTAAAGATCATTGGATACATTAAGCGCCTAGAGGTTCTAGGGTTTAAACTCCCTGAAGAACTAGGCACCGATTTCATTCTCACATCACTCCCTCAGAGCTTCCCAACTTTGTTGTCAATTTCAATATGAACAACATTGATAAGTATCTATCTTATCTTTTTATACTCATTCTCCAAGTGGAAAAATATATGAAGCATAAAAAACCCTTCTATCTTTATGGTGAATAAGAGGAAAGGGAAGGAGAAAAGATTTAATCCCCAAGATTCTTCATGGACTTCCAAGAAAAGGAAGATCAAAGTGGAGGCAAGGGAACATGAGGCTATTTGTTTTGCATATGGCAAGAAGGGTCACTGGAAGAAGAACTACACCCAGCCTAAGAAACAAGGGGAAGCTTCAGGTGTGTTTGTTATCGAATACAATCTATATGTTTCTAAAAATTGGGTATTAGATATAGCTTTTGTTTCTCACATATGTATCCAAATATAGAAACCAAGTAGATTCAGGAAGATTGACCAAGGGGAGGTAGATCTACGAGAAGCCAATAGATCTAGACTTGCTATTATAGCTATCGGGGACTACCACCTCGTGTTGCCAACTGGGATGATCTTGGTGTTAAAGGGTTGTTATTATGTGTCGTCTATTACTAAAAACATTATTCTTGTATCCAGATTAGATACACATGGATTTTTTTTCAAGTTTGTAAATGAATGTTGCTTCTTTTACAAAGATAGCATTTTTTTTGTAGATAACATTTATACAATGATCTTTACATGTTGTATTACACAAACCAAGTAATGGGAATTGATAACAAAGATACTTCACATGACTCATACCACACCCAACTTTGGCATCACCAGCTAGGTCATCTAAACAAGAAACGCTTGACAAAGTTACATCAAGATGGATATTTAGATTATTTCAAACTAAAACCAATTGGCGTATTTCATGCATGTTTACAAGGAAAAATGACCAAAGCCCCATTTAGTGGTAAAGGTGAAAGGGCTAAAGAGATTCTTGAATTCGTTCATACCGATGTGTGTGGACCATTTCCAGTTGAAATAAGGGGAGGGTACTCATACTTCATAACTTTTACTGATTATTTTAGTAGATATTGATATATCTACTAAATGAGGTATAAGTTGTATTCTTTTGATAAGTTCAAAGAATACAAGAATGAATTTTAGAACCATCTTGGTAATAAGATTAAAAAACTCTACTCAGACGGAGGTGGATAATATATTAATCAAGACTTCATTGATTACTTGTGGGAGTTTGGGATCCTATCCCAACTCACTCCTCCTTACACTCCCTAGTGGAATGGTTTTAGTGAAAGGAGGAACCGCACCTTGTTGGACATGGTGAGATCAATTATGATTCATGATAGTCTTCCATTATACTTTTGGGGATATGCATTACAAAAAGCGGTGCACATGCTAAACCAAGTACCAATTAAATCAATAAATGGTATTCCATATGAGTTCTGGAGTGGAAAGAAAGACATTTTATCAAATTTACATGTGTGGGGAAGTGATGCATTTTTTAAGGCCTCTTCAAGTAACAAACTTGCACCCCGAGGCACAAAGTATAACTTTATAGGGTACCCCAAGGAAACAAGAGGATATTACCTATACAAACCCTCATACAAAAAGGTTATAGTGGAAAGACACATCATATTCCTTGAGAGGGAGCACATCTCCAAAAGAGATAGTGGGAGAGAGACAGACTTTTATGAAGTTGAGGCTTAAGGTACACAAGAGTTAGTACAGGAACAGATTCCACAAAGCCCCATGGAAGAAAGAACTGTTCCAGATACATAAGAACTGTGTAGGAGTACAAGAGAGGTTAGAGAACTGGAATGGTGGGGTTTTATAGTTACCGAGGATGGTGAATAATTTTTAGTTGATAATAATGATCCTATAAGATACAAGGAAGAAGTAAGTGGCACAGACATTTCCAAGTGGCAAGAAGCCATGAATTCTGAAATGGATTCCATGTACCAAACCCAAGTCTGGATTTTGGTAGATCCTCCAGTTTATGTAAATCATGTTGGTTGCAAATGGGTATTCAAGAAGAAACTAGACATGGAAGGACAAGTCAGTACCTATAAGGAATGACTGGTTGGAAAAGGGTTCAAGCAGTTTCAAGGCATTGACTAAGACAAAACCTTTTCACCAGTTGCAATTCTGAAATCTATCATAATTCTATTGGCCATTTCTTATTACCATGACTATGAGATTTGGGAAATGGATGTCAAAACAGCCTTCCTTAATAGGAACTTTCATAAAGATGTTTACATGATACATCCTGAAGGGTTTATGACTCCAAAGGATTCCAATAAGGTATACAAGATGCAGAAATCTATTTATGGATTAAAGAAAGTATCCAGGTCATGGAACATTCGTTTTGATTAATCCATAATGGAATTTGGTTTTATCAAGAACGAATGTGAGCCTTGCGTCTACAAACGGTTTAGTGGGAGTGCATTTATTTTCCTAATAGTATATGTTGATGACATATTACTTATTGGAAATGAGATACGAGTCTTATAGTATGTTAAGGCATGGTTGAATCAATGATTCTCCATGAAGGACTTGGGATAGGTAGTATATATTCTTGGGATCAAGATCCATCGTGATAGATCCAAGAGATTGGTGGGCCTAATTCAAAGTACATACATTGATAAGATACTGAAGAGGTTTAGTATGGAACAATCCAAGAGGGGATTGTTGCCAGCATCACATGGCATTAATATTTCCAAGAAAATGTTACCTCAGACACATGAGTAAAGAAAGGGAATGTCAAGGACTCCATATGCATCAGTGATAGGGTCACTCATGTATAACATGTTATGTACTAGGCTGAATGTTGGCTAAGCATTGAGTGTGGTAGGCAGATATCAATCTGACTCAAGTGACCACCATTGGATGGAAATCAAGAATATCCTAAAGTATATGAGGCATACTAAGGATATGTTCTTGTTTTATAGAGGGGATGAGTAACTAGTCATCAGAGGATATGCAGATGCTAGTTTCAAGACTGATCAGGATGACATGAAGTCGCAAATGGGATACATATTCACTTTGAATAGAGATGTTGTGAGCTGGAAGAGCTCAAAGCAGAGTGTGGTCATAGATTCTATAGTGGATTCTAAGTATATAATAGATTATAAGGTAGCTAAAGAAGTAGTCTGGATGTGAAGCTTCATCCAGGAGCTGGTGGTGATACCTAGCAGTAAAGATCCCATCACATTGTACTGTGATAATACTGCAGTTGTGTCTCTCGCAAAAGAGTCAAGGTCACATCAGCAGACGAAGCACATACTTTGAAAATATCATCTCTTGAGGGATTTTTCTCAAGGAGGTGAAGTTTTAGTGAGCAGTATTTCCACAGAAGACAAAGTGGTGGACCCCTTGACTAAAGCCTTGACTTAGCAGAAACCTGACCATCATGTGAGGTCTAGCGGAATGAAAGTCATAGGCTGTTGTCTCTAGTCCAAGTGGGAGTTTTTAAGAGTTGGTGTTCTAGAACCAACTATTTTTAATTTGATTACATAAATATTTAATATATTTAAATACTAAACATCTTATTACATATTGTTCATTGTTCTTCATGACTATAGTGTAATAATGTCTTGGAGTATTTGTCGCATTGAAAAGGTCATAGTAGTTCCCCGCTATGATGAGAACCTTGAAGTGTTATGAAAATATTCTTAAATATAGTTTTGTGGTTGGATGACATACTATAATGGGAAACATAGTATACAGACCATCGGGCATGAGTAATCATAAGAAGATGAGACTTATTCTCATGAAGTTCATACTTGGTAATCTCCAAGACGAGAGATTATGATAACAGACCCTCCAGTAGGAATTCCACATGTTTTAGTGTCATATAATATTCCTATCTATGAGAATGTGTAATGACCCTTAGAATTTAAGATTATCATTAATACGTGTCATGACTCGTACACTTTGATTTGCTGACGAAAACTGTCATGCCATACATTGGCAGGAAGTAGGGTACGTTGGGTGTGTCACGAGTGGCATGTTATTAATGGATAAGTCAAGAAAGGATTTGTCCCTTCCATTTATGGAAGTTGATATCTCATCCCTTTGATTGAAATATTACCGCCACGCGAAATTCCATGGTCATGGTGTAACGATGAGTTTATTTCAGGTAGTCAAAGAATGATGTATCAAGCACAAAGGTTGATGACACTATCGTGAAACCTTCTTGATGAGATATTGAGACAAAGGGATTATATTACACAGTAAACGTCTGTATGTAGATGGCGTTGTTGTGACTTTAAGTTCTTTCTCTTGGGTTCCCTGACCTATTTCTAGACAGTACTCTTGGACTTTAGGCAAGCCCGCTTAATGCCAATGAGAAAGAATCCTAGAGGGTCACACACTAAGTGTTTTTTATGGTCTCGGTTAAATTCTATTTAAATTTAATTAATGAAATAAATATTATTCTCAAGACCGTGGAATAATTTTATTTAAGTTAAATTGATCGCATAAATTAAATAAATATTTATTCACTGGATTGTGAGCAAAATATATTTATTTAATTTATTGAACATTTAATAAATATTTATTTACTAGTTTGTAAATAAAATATTTATTTAAGATACTAAATTATTTATTTATTTATTTGGTTGTTCAATAAATTGAAGTAGAGTTCTAGTGGACCAAGGTTGGTCCGGTAGTAAAATAATTATTTGCAAGATAGTAAATAATTATTTAATTAGTTGGCATAAGTTAAAATAATAATAACGTTGCTATTATTTTGTGACACAGAATTTTATTTATAATTTCATTTTACGCAAGTTGGCTCACCATAAATAATGATGCGTTATTATTATTAAGAGCATGGGTTTTCTCTAAGGTTATGTGTAAGAACCCGGTTCTTAGTTTTGAGGTACGGGTTTCTTCTTTTCTCTTTTCCCTAAGTGTTTTTGAGAGAATAAGAAAAATGGGGAAAATCCCCTTTTGTGGGTACACACCGTGTACTTTTCCACACACCGTGTACTTTGTCCGTGTGAGATGAGTACACAAGGCGTGTAGCCGTGCTGGCGATGAAAGGTGTAAAAACAGACTACACGTCGTGTAGTGGGTATTTACACGTCGTGTAGTCAGTCAGTAAGAGAATAGTAAGGTGGTGAAGGCAGCCACCAGCTGAGTGTCAGTACACTCCGTGTAATCATGGATTACACATCATATACTCATGTCGACTGATGAACAGTTCCACGCTGGCGAGAATCCGCCAGAGGAATAACTAAAAAATGGAAAGTACATGTCGTGTACTCAATAGTACACGCCGTGTAGTCTGTTTTTTTTTTCACTTAAAATGGGCAGTAGCCTCCCCTGTTCATAGGGAAGGATTAGAACCGGAGGAGGAGTCGGGAGAGAGGGTTGAACCTTTGAGGAACTTCAGATCGCACGTCGGGAGTCCGTTTCCGCCTCTGACGATCTCGTTGGAATTGTACGAGTAAGCCTCTCCTCCTTAATCTGTTCTTACCAATTATTTCCTGAGGGAAAGTTATTTACTTTTGAATGAGATTTATTTCACCTCATATATTCGTTGTTCTTGGATGATTCGAGGAGTGTAGTTCACGTATACCGATCAGGGGCGATCGAGGTCGGTGGCTTAGTGTTTAAATTCCAACTGTTGTGCGTTTTTGTGTACCGTTGAGCAACGAAACCATGTTGGGGTGTCGTGTGGCCGAGGCCTTGGATGTTTTGAATACCTAGAATTGTATAGGTAATTAAACTTGATAATAAACTGTTGTTTGGGATCACTTCTTGGATCCAGGACCACCCTGGGGATGCGTTCCTCTGTTTAGCCGTTTGGCCAGGATACCCGAGGGTATGCCATTGTAATAATTATTATTGAATTGCCTTGAGATTAAATGTATGTGAATTGCTTGTTTATATGTTGGGCATGGCCCGGTTACCTGTTACGCCAGAGGGTAGTGTTTTACTTAGCCTGAGGGCAGTGGTTATTTTGGCCTGAGGGAAATATTCGTTATGCCTGTGGACGATATACTCTATGCCTGAGGGCAACACTTCATACGCCTGAGGGAAATATCTGTTATGTCTGAGGGCAATTACCTGCGGGTTGTGATTCTGTTTACCTGAGGGTAAGTGTTTGCATGTCTGAGGACACTGACTGTTTACTTAGAATAATCACTATGGTGATATCCTAATTTGAATGATTAAATGAATATTAAAAATGGGAATATAACTAGTAAAATTAGTTACTTTTGAGTACTTCTTAGTTTATTGAATTTACTAATGCACACTGTTGTTGCATATTTTCACACAGTTGGGCACGGGCCTTTGGTAGGTGCCTACTGTGATTTATTTCTCACACCCTGTTTGGGTCATGTTTTCGGCCCAAACAGATTACGTTTCTGCAGGTGTGGGTAAGGGAAAGGGTCCCTATATAGGTACTTGATTGTAGCATAGGAGTAGGAGAGCATGGGACCGAGCTTAGGCTTGCGATGTTGCTGCGTTATATCTACTCTGTTTTGTTCTGTTTTACTGTACCTGGTATTTGAGTTGTATTGTATTGTACTATTGTGTAACATGTTCTGGTTGTTTTCATAGAACTTGAGACATGTTGCATCTTTCTCTACATGGTTGTTGGTTATCTTCTACTGCAGTTGTTTACTTTTAACTATGTATGATTTATTACTTCCGTTGTTGTATGATTGTATATTTTATTCCGCTGTGCTACACTTTGACAAATGAGGGTATAGTTTCCCCATTATCAGACTTAGGCCCTTGATGCTAGTCGGCAGCCTCTGGCATTTGGGGAAATGCGCTTGAGGTCATGTGACCAACCGGGTTCGGGGCACCTATGGAGTGGCACCCAGATCCGGGATGTTACATTTTGAATGTATTTAATTACTATTACACAATTAAATATTGTAACTGAAGCCCCATGTCGATAAATAGACACGTACGTCTATTGTGTCATGTACCAAACTGCGCGCCCAGTGAATTGAGAATTGTTGAGCTAAACGATTTCTCTCTAGAGTCCTCTTTGTGCCCCTCTCAAGAACGAGAGACGTTCTTCGAGACAGAAGAACAAGCGATCAAGAATGACTGACACAAGACACTCACTTCATCGCACTAGCACCCAGAGAAAAAGTGGTGTCGATCGGAGGCCATCAGAGCACGTGTGGATCACCGCTAGAGTGATTCTGTTTTGGATCCTTGCAAGAGAAACGAGACAATCTGGAAGGGTCATTCCAGACAATCAACATCATCAACAAAGAAAGTACCAAAGATCCATGTATTTTTTTCTTTATGAAATTAATTATAAACATTATGTGCAAGATCCTCTATAAAGGTTTAGGGTATCTTCCTTATTTATCTAAATCTTTGATTCTATTCTGCAGATACAGGCATTCATCGTTGTATTGATCCTGGAATAATCGTTGATCATGGTAAAAATTAATGTTGGGCGTCGGCCCAACTGTGCTTCCACTGCACCTGAAACCTACAACATATACAGTTGTTTCTTGCACTACCTTCGGCATCCAATAGTTCAACCATTTATAGCAAGTTCATATCCAAATGGCAGGATGTCGTTTGTGTGTGCGTCTTCTCGATCTGGTGGAGATCTAGAGCAAGCGTAGAGGACCAGCATTGTGGGTACGTGTTTCAATATCCAGCTCCCTGTCTGCGTGTTCCAGGTCCATCACACTATGTGCATGTTTCAAGATCTAGAGGTCTCAAAACTAGAGAGTGGGAGAAAGTGTACATGCCTAGAAATTACATCCAGTTTAATCCTTCAGCACTGGACATCACTATGTGTGCAGTGTGCATGTGTGAGTTTTAGAGCCAGCGCATGAGTACCCCCGGACAGTAGTAATCTACCCGGCATTGTAATTGTTCCTTTACTTCTTTTCTTACTTTGATTTATTATATCCAGGTCCTATTTTTGATCTACCTTAACTGGATCATATTCTGTAATTGTTTTATTTTGAGCATAATAAAACACGTGAGCTGGGTGGTGTTCTTCCCATGCACGTAGACCATTAGTCGAAGCATGTTTCATCTTTGTATCCTTTATCTTCTTTCCACATTTTTTTTTCATCAAACTTGTTTTCTGATGAACATATTTTCTTATTTAATTAATTCAAAAAAGTTTGTATTTTTTTGTTTTAAAGAAATTTTCTAATCTTTGTTATGCTTGGTCTATCACTTCTTGCTATTTTTACTTATTCCGAATTATATTCTAATGGTCGTTTCCAGTTATTTGAATCAACGTATGAAAAATTATGTTTTTGTTGTTTATGAGAATAAATTGAAAATTGAATTATCGTATTATCCATTGAAATGTGATGTTGGTCACTTATGTTAGTCATTTGGAATTCTTGGAATCTTGGAATTTTTTATACGAATATATTCATGTTTATTATAAACATTAGCTTTGGATTCTGAATTTTGGGATTAGGCAAACTAAAATTAAACCCAATAGATCTTGGCTAGTCGAATGGGGATCGCCTTGCGCTGCACAACCTCCCAAAAAAGTGGTATGAGAGCCTAATTGGGATTAAATTTTTCTTTGTTAACATTTAAAATCATTTGTTTGTTACTTTCAAATTTTTTTCTAGTGGATTTTACATATTGTGGCATGCATTATTGTTTCGTTCATCTTGGTCGTATTCTCTCTTGGGCTGTAATTAATTCTATTGTTGATAGTTTGTTTCCTTTCTATTTATGCATTTTATTTGTATGTTTGAGCCTCAAATATGCCTCTTGGTAGCTTCTACCTATTTGTGCCTATAGTTTTAGTGTAGGAATGGGTTATATGTGAGATTGGCCAATTTTTGAGAGATGGTTAGTGGTAAATTCTTATCATGATCTCTTATCTCTAGGGTCTGAATTTTTACCTAGGATGTGAGCTTATGTTTTCTTCATTGTGTTCCTTTACATCCTTTAGGATTGTTTGCTCCGGGTATGGACATGTAGCGAGTTTCGTGTTTGGGATTGGGTAGTCTTTTGGGTGCAGTGCTCTTATCTTCCTGCCAGAACCTGCACATTGGTACGTGCATCACAACATGTGTAATTTAAAAATTTATAAACCTAATAACTATTTTAGAAGTAATGATCAGGGTCAAACCATATAGATAATGTGAGTAGACACTAAGAATCTCCTATAAGAAGAATGTTCAGGAAAAAAGATTTTTAAAAGTGATTAACAAAAAAATCTAAAAAGTAAATGACTATTTAAAAAAACTATTTAAATTATCTAAAACTATCTAAATAAACTAAATTAATCTACGGAATAAAATATTGGAGAAGGAAGTGTCAGAGTTGTGATGTTCATTCAGGTGCATGCAATGCCAATTATTTAATTCTCACATCTGAATATTTATTTATTTAAATATCATTGATTCTCAATTTAATAAAAAATACTATGGGTCTCATTCTATGATGTTAGACGGTATTCTAATTTTTTACACAAATCATATTTCATTTCATTCTGCATCCTGGTGAATATTTTGTGCGTTATTATAGCACTGAATCACTTGATAAAATACCACAACCCATTTCCCACAAAGTCAAAGTATCTATCTATGAATGATTTACTCACATGAGATTACTTATTAGGTATTACTCATGAAATTTTGAAGTAGAATGCACAAAAAAATAATTTTTTAATTAATATATTTATTTATTCAGAATTTGCTCGAATACGATATCAAATTTCAGAAAAATAAATTCTTTGATGAACCCCCACCAATGATTACTTATTAATTATCACATGAATGGATACCAAAACTTGTGTGAAGACTCTAAACGATATTTAATTCAAACACAAATATAATTAATTAAATAAACATCCAATCAAAAATAATTAACTGTAAATAAAACATGGAAATAAATTAAGGCATACAATTACAGTCACGTTCATCATAACTCTAACACTGTATATTTACCCTTCCATCGCTACAACACAACACATAAAATAATAAAAATAAGATATCATTGTGTTTGGGTCATCTCTATGGTCACTGTAATCCACCACTAATGATCTCCCAATAATAATCATCCCTCTACCAATTTTTGCAATGTTGAACCAAATTTTTGTACCACTAAAAAAAATGATTGGATTTGTGCTCACTCTTGGCAGGCAGCACCGATCTCTAGAAGTGAGGTGAATCCACTGTGTGTGTTGGCACCGTGCGCAAGCTTGGTGTGTGTGGTAGTGGATGATTGTGTGGATCCGTTGGAGAGGTGTGTGGTCATTGTTGGTCTAGTGTCACGGTGCTGCACAGAGGGTAGCAGGAGGAGCGTCTGGCCTTCTGTGTGAGAGAGGAGGGGGTGAGGGGGAGAGGGGGTGGGGAGGATGGTAAGGTTTTGGATGAGGGGAGGTGGGGCACTGGGCATGTGGGGAGAGAGGGGGTTGGTTATTGGGTATGGGGTGAGGGGAGAGGGGTTCTTGAGGGGGAGGGGGAGGGGGCTGGCGATGGGGGGAAGGGGTGAAGGGGGAGTGGGGGCAGTGGGGTAGATAGGAAGAAGGGGAGGGTGACTGGTGGATGAGGGGGGAGGGATGTGTATCTAAAAAATTCAAACAAAAAAACAAATTTAAATTTTCAAAATTCAAATAAAATCCTATTATCTAAAAATGTTAAATGTTAATAATAAATATTAAAATACTAAATAAAATTATATTAATAATAATATGATTAAATATATAAAAAACAAATTAATTATAACAAAAAAATTTGAAGAAATTGTTGTAAAAGAGAAAATGTATAAAAAATAGTGCACATGTAATTAAACACCCTAATATATAGAAATAATAAAAGTATAATAAAATATTACTACTATTAAATAATATAATAAAAAACTAATAATAAAACTAATGTTAGTGAAACTAATAAAAATACTAATATAGTGTTAAATATATTATATAAAATTAATATAACAAATAAAAATACTAAATTACTAATATAAGTATATAAATTAACTAAATATCTAAAATACTACAAAACTACAAAAAAATTAAAAATATAAAAATGGTTAAACTAATTAATTAAAACTAAACTAAATAATTATAAAAATACAAGAGAAATTCATGCACATCACACATCCCACCAGTACTTTGCTGGTCCTTTGAGCATGTATTTTTCTAACTTCACCCTTCACCCTAGAGGCGTCTCTAACTGCTCGAAGATCATCTGTATAGACTCGATCTAGTTCTCATCCACCTATGGTCCACCCTCACCCTGAAACAGTGGCGTGAGTTGCGACTAGAAATCATGAGTCCGATACGTCATCGAAGGCTTTACTTCCTGAGCTCCTCTATCAATCCCCTAGATGACATGTACAAAGATCAATCCGAGCTGCTTGTCAATCCATGACCCAAAAGATGTCAAATTTAGTATCTTCCCTATCCTCACTTGAGCCTGTACATGTGGCTCATGATTTTCCTGACCCTCTGGGGCCTCAGCCCGACCCTCAGGGGTCTCAACCTGTGCATGCTATTGTGTCACCCCCAACACCCTCCAGATGCTCCATTGGAGCCCGTATAGGTGGCACCCGTTGATTACCATCACATGGTCAGAAAGCCCAGATAACACACACACATAATATAGATAGGGAAAGCAGTAATAGGAAGAATCAACTCGCTACCCTTATAATCCCCCATAGCAACCATGTCACAAGACATTCTGACCTCATGACCTCCTTACCCACCCATAACAGAGTTTGGTATCACATATTCCTCAGGCCACGCCTGCCCTGACAAACCATGTCGCCTCAATCCGATGACCACGTCTCCCAACCTGGTGATCAACATCACCTCATGTCATCATACTTCCCTACTCCTGTAAGAGTTAGACCCATATATACTCATATCACACATCACAAGAAAATTTATATCACATCACATATGCATATCATATCACAATCCTACCATGTGCCTATCAAAAGCATAAACAAACACACCTTTCCATACCGGGCCAAGGGTCTAAATTTACTCCCTTACCATACCATGTTTAAGGTCACATATCACAATAGGTAACAATAACATTCCAAGTTTACCACTCAATGTGGAAATCATATAAACTATTAAATGAGAAAAATAAAATAGTAATTCCCACCCTGGAAACTCAGTCTATCTCCTGTGCATGGGGCTCCAAACACCCAAACACAAGTTATCAACCTAGTTCCAACAACATGCTAATCTCCAGTCTAATATAACCCAAATTGTAAGACCAACATAAAAGAAAATCAGTCAGTACCATTAGTATCCCATCGAACACCGCTACTAATTCCCAGTCAAGAACTACTTTGATACCATTTGTAGCACCCCGACCCGATTAGCCTCCCAAACAGTGCTTATGGGCCGAGTTCCACTAGTCTTAGGCGAGCCTCTTTATATGCCAAAGGTTTTCGAAAATCAGTAAGGGTGTTAAAGGGTGATAATGGGGGGCTATACCCTATGGTGATGATATTAAAATGTTCCATATAAATATATAATTTTCAGCAGAAGGGAAAGAAAGAAAGACACTGGACCAGTAACCCACCCATGGTGGAAGCACAATCAATAACATACAATATTAAAAGCATAGCTAAAAAACAGCAGCGAAAATAAATAAACTGGCCAAACATACCATTTGTAGCTAGGAATTCATATCAAATAGGTCATACATAACATAAGCAGAAAAGGGCCACCCATTTCCGACCACCAATATATAAATATATTTCATGTTGTTACAAAATAAAAATAAAACTATACTCTAACTGAGGTAAGAACCAATGGTACCTTTATTTCCATCCCCTGTCAACTAGCCACTAAGATCTAGCTCCTGAACTCGAGCCATTACCTGAAAATAAAATCATAAAGTCTACATGCATCCCGAAGGTCCTGTATAGGGTGTGAGAACGAGTCTCGATAGGCCACCACCTACGTGTGACCAACAGAAATTTGTGATTAAGTAGGTGTGAACTAAAATAACTAAAACGACAGAACATGCATAAAATAAAAAAACTTCATTGGTGCTCAAAATCCACCAGGAAACTATCACATGCCTCGAACAATTCCGGAATGTCGTAGTAGAGAAGATCCTTAGCCTAATCCCAAGGCATCCACTGATTTAGAAAAGTCTAGGTGAACCCTCATGTTCCACCTCTAAATAAATCACCTGACACCATGTGCCTCCTGACACCTCGTGTCCATGTCAAGTCATTGATGTCCCGAAGGCACACCCAAACAATACAAATCTGGTCCCTCAGACCCCTGCTCAAAAGCACCTGTCTGCTCAAATCTTGGCATCCAAAGGCACAACGATATTCGTCCTCAAAGTAATAGCACCATCGGCTCATCAGCCAACATCATGAGAAACGATGATGTCCATCCTACCAAAATATTCCTAGACCAATGAACTCAATCACAGTGAGCTTCAGCCCCCAACTGATAGCCACATCACTATCATCTGATGGCTCCTCACCATCCCCATGGCTTTCTATGGCAAGCATCTCCAACTATAATTCCTAAGCAGCAACTATCAGAGGCCTCTACCCACATGATTGGTCAAAACCACCTCAACATCCAAGTCAAGGTGTGTGAACACGACTCCAAATGACACTTTTTCCAACACAGGTGAGCGACAATCACCAAATAGAACTTGAGCCGCACCAAATCTAGCACCTCGTGCCCATGCGACCATGTTGCTCAATCCAATGGTCATTCCATCGAACATCACACAAGCCTTGCTCGTAACCCGATGACCTCACCGACTCAAACCGATGACTAAGTCATCTAACCAGTGATAAAAATCACCCAAATGCATATATATATATATATATATATATATATATATATATAACTCAGGCCACGCCCAGCCTGGCGATCATATCACCTCAGTCCAGATAGCCATGTCATCTCAATCCTTGGGTTGAGCCCGTCACGGTCCCTTGGATCTTAGTAGTTCATCACAAGCAATTCAAATATATAATTGAATTCAGATTAAATAAAATAATTCAATTTATATAATCAAAACACCTTTCCTAACTACCCAAGTGGTCGACGGTCTCTAACCTGGCCTCGCATGAGTAAACAATGTTAGGTCATTCCCAACACCATCCCAGATGATCAATTTAATTAATCAAAAGATAGTTATTAACTTAATTAGGTCTTGCGCGGTCAACACAATGGATCATTAAAAGTCACACCCCAAAACACTAATGAAATCATAAAGAAAGGTAAGCACCACCTACCTTGGGTCGATAGACATAGGCACGTCCGATCTTGACCTCTAACTCGAACCGATTTGGAAGAAATCGGAATTTTAGATAAACTCCATGAAAATTGGGAAAAAGCACTCGCACATACTTAGTGGACCATGAGGGGGAGAAATGAAAATAGAAGCAAGAAGATGGAGAGCCTTATCGATACAGATCCAAAGCAACTGATTGCTTGAAGAACGGAGTTTGAATGAGGGAGTTGGCTCACACCCTAGAGGAGAGGAGGAGAGTTTCTCCTCTGTTATGCACGACCCACAGATGAAGGAGGAGGAAGATAGTTAAATAGAGGGAAGGAAAAATTAGTAAATTCACCTATTTAATGAGATGCATGGGTTGCTTGCATGATTTTCCAAACTGTGCGGCAACTGTGTGGTTCCTGCTACTTAAGAACCAAGACCCGCATTATTAGCTTGCACAATTAGTTCTAACTGTGTAGAAACCATGCATGCTACAATGCATAGGTACTTCCCAAATGTCACTAAGCATGTAACTTGTGCATGATTTCCCTAATTGTATGCAGACCATGTGAATTCCCTATGTTAAAAACTATAGAGGTCTCACACGGTCGTGCACCTCCTCTTTCATGGGTTACCAAACTCCGATCAATGCAAAAAAGAAGGGTCCACAGTTTGCAAGAGGAGGCCACACAGTTAAATCTAATCGTGCTCCTCACCCCGCACTTAACCAAAATAGGGCCTTCAAGCCTCTAACACACCCGAAACCCAACCGAACCCCCGAGACACTTGTTGAACGTTAAAACTCATCTAAAAGCAAGGTCTTGGGTCAAAGGAAAAATCAAAATTAAGTTTTGATAATTGAGAAAGAAGTTGGTCTACCCACCAAATTCCAAAAATTCAAAATGGGCGAGGAATTCGAACCGCTCCAAAAATAAGGGACGTTGCAATTTCGATCTCACGAATTGGTTGGACTCACAAGTCGGGCATATGTATGTGATGATGGAACCTCTACTCTTTGGACACAAATACTACCTTACACTCTTGAGATTCATATCCACCAATATTTAAGCTAACGTTCAATCCAACCCGAGACTGAATATAAGGGACTTGTCATGGAAATACAGTGCCCAACTTAACCCGAGAGGCGTTGCATCTATGTCATCATCAGAAGATGATCAGGAACCTCTTTAAAATCCAAAGTTGTGGAGGAGAGGTCGACATCCTGGTAAGCATGATCGCCTCCAACACACTACCCTGTGGCTTCATCATTGTATTGCAGATCTGGATGTGCAGATCTGCTAGCTCGTGGCCTGTAGGTGGCTTCGTGGTTCGGCATCGACGCTCTCGGTGGGGAAGATCTGGAATCCGGTTGGAGGCTCGGGACGGTGGTGTTATTGGTGACGGTGTGGTTCGGGCGTGGCTCAGACGGGATCTGCTCGGGCCATAGGGTCAGGGGGCGTTGCCGGATCTGCTTGGGATCTGCGCCACGAGACATGTCAAGCCCCTTTTAACTCCACCTTAAGACCATAACTGCTCTTTGGAGTCTAAAATTTCCCTTCCTCTAGTAATGGTTCCCTGGTGTTGTCTCTGTTCAGATTGCCAAGCATACCAATGATATTCTTTTTCCCGGTAACCTTGGGAGGATCTAGGAAAGGCTTGAGTTCCACCGATGAAGAAATTGCACCCGAAACATTTCCCTAGTCCTTCCCATCAACCTGATTTGGATCAGAATCCTTTGAGGTTGGTCTGTCCCCGGTTTTCTTGTCCACTCGAGACTTGACTTCATTACCAGATTCTACAAATGGGGCTGCATCCATGGAAAACCCCAACACCTTCTTGTCAGATGTGCCTAAAACATCTTTCCCATGTATGACGGTTTTGTATACTTCAACATCATCCACAACATAAGACCCATCATTAGTGTTTCGCCCCCCATTTTTATGAGAGTCCACATCAACTAAGCAGGCTTTGAGTGCAAGTTCCTTATCAGCTACAGTCTTCGCAATGGAGATGCCAACATCATCCCTTTTAACAATGGCCTGATGTGAGTTCATGCTCCGAGACTGCATACCTGAATTAGCCATGTCTGGAGGGACATGTGCAGTGGAAGCAGGTTCACTGTCCTTGTGAGAGCCATCCACTTTGTTTGGAAAGTCATGGCTATGACCATGTTATGGTTGACCTGCATCATTAGAAACCTGGGGGAGTGAAGGTCCACTAACCACCTTGGCCTGAAAAGGTATACCCAACTCAGCCTTACGGGTAAGTCCTGCTGTCTTTGTGGAAGGACCCCTAAATATTTGATCTTTGCATGCATAAGGTTTACTTCCAGCACTGTGTAAACCATGTACAACCTTAAGAGAGAGCCCTGGTGAAACCTTCCTCTGGAGCTTCAGGTTCTTAGCATGTGATTTACCCTTACTATTTCCAGATTTCAACAAAGCCACACCAACCAGAACAGATGGATCAAGGCCATCATCATTCTCAAATAACTCATCCAGTTCCATCCGCTTCTCATACATGTCAAGCTGTCCATTAGCTCTCCCTTTTGGTTCACTATTTGTTGGAGTATCTTCCCAAGAGCCCTCCTGGATCGGTCATTTTTAGCAGCACCACATCCGCAAAGGAAATCTTGGTGCAAACACCATGGGTGACACGAGTACCATCGTCGTCCATTGCTTTAAGAAGATTCCTTGTACCACTAGCAGAACAAGCACCAGTTGTGGCAGTTCTAATTCCAACATTTGGTGGAACAAAATTTTGAAAACCTAACCTATAGCGTCCCATCCCGGGTGCTACTTAACTATTCCCCAAGACAGTGGATCACATGACCTCAAGCAATCTCTCCGAACGCCAGAGGTTATTGACTAACGACGAGGGCTTAGGGTGTGTTCTTGGGGAGACTATTTCCTCATAAATCCAAGTATGCACAATGGTAAATAACATAAAGTAAATGGCGGAAACATAAATAAAAATCAGGCAGCAACGGAAAAATCTAGAAATAAACCATGCAAGATAAATAAGAAACAGATGGAAGTAGATAATCGATAATAGATATAAAATGATGTCCATGTCATGATGGTATACAAAAATAGGAGTATTGGGGAACATGGTATAAGCATATACTACATGCTATCCAAAAACTATAAAAGAATTCAAAAACTGCTACACACCATCTCGAGCATAGGCTCGGTCCTCTGCCCCCAAATGTGCATCTTAAGTATCAAAAAAATGAAGCATCAGAAGTAGCATGTTTGCATTCATCTTTACCTGTGAACATAAAGTCTACTCAGGTACCAAACAACGCACAAGCAAGGTGTGAGATATAAATTTCAGTAGGCTGGCACCCATAATGTCTTGTCTGATCCATTTCATGTTATAAATAACTGAGCAGTATGCCCGATATAATAAATGTAGAGCAATAATTAAATAAAACATGTAAACCTTGGTCTAGGTTCCAAAATGGACACCCGTCTCATACCACCTGCATCAACCTAAGACAAAATTCTGAATAAGGTACCTGTGCAAGACATACCATGTATGCAAGGGCTAAAGTAAACAAGGAAATCCAAAAGGGCAAACCCCCAAGATTTTTCTTTGGTTTGGGGTTTCATTTTACATTCCACCAAGAAAGTGAACTCGTGATAATAATAATAGTAATATATGCATCGCATATGTACAAGCAAGCTCGTGAAAATAATAAAGGGGGTGCATCTCATATGAACAAACAATCAATGCATCCATCAAATCCAAAGGTGAAGTTTGAGCCCGTCCAAGACAATCTAAGCAGAATCCCAAGGGTCGCTATGGAACATCCAATATAACCCAAAACCTCTGAGTCCGTCCAAGGAAACCCATATGGTGTCCCTTGTATCACTCGAGGCATGGTGACTCTGAGCTCGTACCAAGTATCGCACGTAGGGGGGCGGGTATCACCCGATGCTTGACTTAATCATCTTGCCAACGAGTTTGTCCTCGGTTTCTCCCCTAGGGAACTGGTCTCACTCACGAGTATAAGTATAACTGCCCGGGCAGCCCGTACCATGCAAGCCAAAGCATCGCTCTCGGTGCATCGAGTCTTAACCAACCGAGCACGGCGAGTCCATCCATGGAATCCTTAATTCGGGACCCATGTTATCTCATGGCCCGTAACAATGATCCATATCAAGCAAGGCACATAACAGGGCAAGGCATATATAAATAATCACATGTCATCAAGTATTCATCTCGATACCACATGCTTACCAAGCTAACCAAATTTGGCACAAACATATGACATGCATGAGGCATTAAATAAGGGAAAACATGGGTATGAGGCATTAGCAACAAGGCATAGCATGTATACATTTACATGTCATCATTTATCTCAAGCCAACAAGCTTACCAAGGCATCACATGTAATTCAAACCACTGAAACAAGGAATAAGCATTAAGCACTTACATGAGCAATGGAATACAAGCAAGGCACATGGCATTAACATGCCTCTAATCCCAAGTTGACAATGATATTTTCATAACCTGAGCTCACATGCTTAACAAAGCATGGAAATCAAACCAAACCAATCAAGGGCTTAATAAATAATCATTTAATGTGGCAAGTGCATGTGGCATATGGCATAACATGTATCTAAACACTTGAGTGAGCTCAAAGATACAAGAATCACTAAGCAACATGTAGAAAACCTAAGCAAAGGGATAATAACAAGCACATAAATCAACAAGCATGTTGAAAGGAATATGGCATTTACACATGGGTCAATCAGTTATAATCAAGCATAGGCATTTCCAAAAGGATCCAATTCCTGGTTCATCACTCAACTTAAAACAATTTACAAATTTAAAACATTAAACCAAAGTGAAACCCCACTCAAGGCATAAGTCAACTTAGGCCAATTAAGATGGCACACCCAAAGGGGTGGCCAAATACAAGGTGAACACCCTTGGATGGGTTTTTCCATAATCTAAGGTCATAAGAGACATGGAAAACCATTCTAATCAATTTAATATGCAAGAATGAAGCTTCACGGGAAGAATTTGATGAGCGGCACAACGACATGTTAATTTAAATGCAACGAAATGAGTGGAAAAAAGGCATGGACACCCTACCTCGGCGTCTTAATCTTCCCCTCATCCAATAACAAGCCTTGATTCAACCTAAAATGGAAGAAATCAAAAGATTTAACAAAACCTTGAAAATAGGTCAAAAGTCCATTGTACCAAAATAGTTCAACGAATGTTGGAGAAACTTAGAAATAAAGGGGTGTGGAAGGTAGAGCGTACCGAGATGAGTTTGTAGCTTCTGACAGTGAAGGAAACATAGGAGAATTAAGGGAGAAACTTCAAAACCCCATAAAGGTGGAGTAGGGAGTCATACACCTGGAAGAGAGGATAAATCATATAGGGAAAGAAAAAGAAATAAGAAAAATACTTAAATCATTAATGAGTTCTAATGAGGTAATTTCACCCCCAATTTACACTGCACGTGGTTTGGCCGCACGGTTTGGCCAAACCGGGCGTTAATCGTGCGCAAGGTTATGCTTCTTAGGGCACACCGCATGGTTAGGTGCATGGTTTGACTAACCATGCACAAACTATGTGAAAGCTCACTATCCACAATTGAAGATGACACATATGTCCATCCTCCCTGGGTCGCACAGTTCTAGAAAAACTGTGCGGCCCAGCCGGTTTTCCCTTTTTCAGTGCTTTAGGATTCAAATGATCCCTGGATGCACTAGGAACCTCCTTTAACCTATTAGTATAACATCCCGCCTTTTTATCACATAAAATTTCATTACATTTTACAAAACTGGGGATCTTTAAGGTTTAGTGTCTTGGAAACCAAGAACTTAAAACATGAAAACATAAAACATTCTTGTTAAACACTTGAAAGGCTTCTCCTCATGTTCATCCTAGGTTTATTACTGCATCTCAAACCTGGGGACATACATCAAAAGAAAGGGTGAGCAGAAGGCCCAGTAAGGGAAACAAGGGGAAACATTTAACATGTGAACTTGGGATACATCAACAATGTCATGAAAAGAACTTTAAGGCATGAGAAAGAAATAATGAGATATATCATAATAAAAATAACATTTTTCATAACTTGAAGATGTGGCTACAACATTTAATATTGACAATCATTTCGTTTCACCAAGGTCCATCCACAAGGTGTCATTAAAAATTACCAAGGTTATTCACCAAGGTATCAGTCTAAAAAGTCATCTCTAGAGATTAAGTCTTTACCCAATGCATTGGAGTGCTATCTGGGCGCACCCTTGACATGTCTTTATTATCATGTGAGCCACATATATCATCATCAATCATTTTATAAACAACCCATATAGCATAAAATAAATGGGTTTCATTTCATAATCATAACGTTTTAAAAACTTCTTTAAAGACATGATCTTTATGTCACTTTAAACCCATGAAAAAGGGAAAGCGGGTTTCATGTATGTAAATCCCAGAATTTAAAATAGAACATTTTGATATATATGTGAATACCCCTTTAGAAATAAGAGCTTTGAGTATTCACTTAATAACATAAAATAATTTTGAGATAAAGAGGGAGGCATTTTGAGACGAAAACTATGTACCATAACGTCTACGATACATGAATTTAGAAAACATTGAAAAGAGAGGGGACATGGGTCACCCACTCAAAAATGATACATAAAACAGTAGGGGAACGGAATATATAGTATTTAAGAACATGGTAATGAAATTTGAATGATATACCATATGAAACGAAGAACTTGAAAGGAAGACAAAAAATAAGAATTCTCTTATGAGAATTCGACAGCCTAACGGCGTCACTTAAAACTTCCAAAAATGGATTGACGAGATCAAATAGGGTCTCTCATCATATGAACATAAATGATCAGTATGATAGATATAGAGATCATACCCCAACATAATAGAAAGGAACTTGAAAGAATTGACATGAAAGTAGATCTTGAAAATGAGAAGGGTGAAAGAACCCCTTAGAAATTCGGCACCCTAACGGCACCACTTAAACTTCAACAAAAATGAATTGATGAGATCAAATAGGGTCTCTCATCATATGAAAATAAAAGATCAGTATGATAAATTTAGAGATCATACCCCAACATAATAAAAAAGGAACTTGCAAGACTTGACATGGAATTAGAACTTTGAAAAAGGAGAAAGGTGAAAGAACCACTTAAAAATTCGGCATCCTAACAGCGCCACTTAAAACTTCAAAATACTGAATTGAAGAGATCAAATGGGGTCTCTCATCATATGATCATAAAAGATCAGTATGATAAATTTATAGATCATACCCCAACATAATAAAAAGGAACTTGAAATACTTTACATGAAAATAGATCTTGAAAAATGAGAAGGGAGAAAGAATCCGTTACAAAAATTTTGGCAGCCTAACGGCACCACTTAAAACTTCATAAAACGAAATAATGAGAGCAAGAGGGGATCTCTCATTATATGAACATGAAAAGGGCAGTAAGAGGAGTATAAAAGAACATCCTTTAACATAAGAACATGGAGCATAAAAGAAATTACAAAAAAGAGATTTCTTGAAAAGAAAGAGAGAGGTCGGGTCCCTTACCTTAAAACGTAACTCTTAAAACTCAAAGGTTGGGACCTTGAGGGCTTGGGGGCACCTTGGGAGGACTCATTGGGAGGTAATGAGACCATAAATTCGTTGGGGGAGAGTGGGGAGTCGAAATGGATGAGTGGATGGCTTGGTATTTATAGGGAAAGTGAGGGGACAATGCATTAATGGACAAGGGACACCTCAAAAGTGGTTTTCTCAAAACCATGTGCTCTCCCATGGTATTTCTCATGGAGTTAGGCCACATGGGGCCCCCCATACAATAATTCATCGCCTTTGGTCGGCCAACCCATAAAATATCTCATGAAATCATCATGACACAGTTATTATGTCGTTAAACATACCGAAACCCTAAAACTGTATTTTTACTATTCACTGAAAATTCAACTTTCTCAGAAAAATCCCAAAATTTCACCTTAATCAAATATCAATGCACTGATTTCAAAAATGAACTCCATTTTATAAAAATAATTTTCTAAATATTTTTAATTTATTTTTTAAATAAATACACTATTCACCGAAAATTCATTTTTTTCAGAAAAATCCTCAAAAATTACCTTAACATAATATCGATGCTCTGAGTTCAAAAATGAAATCCATTTTATAAAAATAATTTTCTAAATATTTTTAATTTAATTTTTAATTAAAAAACACTATTCACCCGAAAAAACTAATACTTGAATAATAATTTATGAAACCGTTATTTAACCATTTTATTGAATCACATTACTTAATCAAGGTGCCTAGATTATATTAATACTTTCATTAAGTGAGATTACTAATCCATTTGGTCACATTACTAATCATAAGCATAAAATCACTATTCATAATTTACTATTTATCAAAAATCAAGTTGATCTTATTAGACTCTAAATTTCGTACTGAACATAATTATAGAAGACCATTTTTCGAAAATCATTACACATTTTTAATTATTTAAGGTTTACATAAACATTTTTAAAATATCCTTTTTCTAAAATTCATCAAAAATATGCATACTATATTTATCCGATCATTTGAAAATTCATAAACTTCATCATAAGAAGAAATCCCAATTTTTATTTAAAACAAAGGATTACATAAGGCAGTCACAGTCTCCTTACATAGCCCCTTATCACACCAGCATAGGACCTAAGTGTAAGGTGTGCTAAGGTGAGAGAATCTGAGGGAGTCTTGGCCAACATCGCACGAGTAGTAATTTCTATCAGTTTGAACTTCTCGCAAAGGCGATTCCGTTCTAGCTTCACACGATGAAGTTCGGCTTGGGTTTGGTCCAGAGCAAAGCCCAGTGGTGCTACCTCTTTCCCATGTTATGTTAGATGGGATTCGATCGGTCCAAGACTACTGGGTGAGGCCATCGAATCTTCTTTCTATAATAATTAACCAAGATTACTTGTATTTAGAGACAATAATCAAAACGTTTAGTCTACAGCGGTCATATTGACCAATGGTCATATAACAGTCAAAACCCAACGGTCTCATTTTAATTATACTTACGTTATCAAATGAAACATTTTTTTGAGTATAAAAATAAAATAAAATAACACATAAAATTAGGAAACAAGATTTATTCAAAATTTCGGGTCATTACAATCTTCCCCCCTTAAGAAATTGCGTCCTCGCAATTTTTAAAATTGGGTTTTGAAATTTCATTGAAAGTCCCACATCGGAAAAGGAGTCAGTAAAACTATTACTTGAAAAGAAAGAAAGGGAAGTACAAAGGTCACCCGAGTTAACCCACACTAGGATTCCATGTAGGAAAACATGGACATGGAGGAGAAAACAAAGGTTCAAGTTCTTAGGGAGAGTGATAGAAAACATGATTAGGAGAAAGTTAACCATAAGAAAATCCCAAACTTATGATGTGTGTAAACGGTCTTTGATTACCCAGTAGGAAACGTAAACCAAAAATGTTTTTGTTTTACGTTCCTTTTCATAATTTTGAGGAATTCATTTACTACATAGAACAAAAACATAAGAAAATATACCTACCTTCATGTAGAGTTTCATCCTTTAATAAGTTTCTACCAAAAATAATCTTTTCTCCAAACGATGAGCATTAAAAACTACTTGGTCTCATCAAAACACAAGAATCATCTTCTATAGAATCATATCATCCACAAAAGATTAACTATCTATTTCTTCTATCTTTAAACATTATCCCAAAAACATAAAGGGTAAGGTAAAACAACTCTTCAAAAAGAAAGAATCCCATAGGAATGGAAACTAATTTTAAATCTTCAAAGTTCCATGGTACTACCCAAAGTTCATCATAGACCATTCCATAAATAATGGTCCTTAAAATTCCTCAAAATAAACCAAACTAAGATTGAAACCCAAATACAAGAGGGATTTGATAACATAGTCTTCCAAAATAAACTTCATTGTTCATCTCCAAACAACATCAACCACTCCTAACATCTTATAACAAAAGTAGATAACCTAAACATATTTTATCCAAGATAGGTTAATCATTCCCATAAGTAACTTAAATTACTATAATTCCACCTTAAATTCATCGATTCTTCAAAATATAAGTCAAACTTACTTCTCAATGAAAATACCGTAGTAATCTATTTACCTTGATCATATAGGGTCCCCAAAATAGTGAACGTCTTCCAAAATAATAATCATCTTTTAATCCCCTAATCATCTCTGTCGTATTAATATGGCAATCGTCACATTTCCTATCACATTGGTTGTTGGGACATGTTCTTCCATTTCCCGCCATTAACTATGAAAAAAAAGTACAATTAGGGGCTTGAATACTTATCCAATAATCATGAAAAGGAACTTAAAGCATATAAGGATAACTTGTAGAAGAAAAGTATACCCAAACTTTTGATCCCCTAGGTTCCCATCTAGGTTATCCATGATCATATATTCTTGTGTGAATCTTTATTTTATTTTATCTTTGTTCCTTTAACAATGGTTCATACTAAGCTTATGAATTTACCAAAGCATATCCCCCAGGAGTGTCGTAACCAAGAGTGCAGCAAGGCCCGTTGTCGTGTACCAGTTCCCGTTTAAGTCTAGCTCAAAGAGGTGTTTTCGGGTTTTACCCCTATGTACATCTGTGCCAGAGCCACCTCTACCTGCTCGTATCCAGACAGGGATGTATTTTCTTGGCAACCCCTTACTCAATACTCACCAAAATACCAGGAAGATTTCCTATATTTAAAATTTTATATAGGTTTCTTCCTAAAGTTTTCATATCCTAATTTCCACAAATAACTAAACCATCCTTTGATACCAACTATAACATCCCACCTTTTTATCACATAAACTTTCATTAAATTTTACAAAACTGAGGATCTTTAAGGTTTAGTGTCTTGGAAACCAAGAACTTAAAACATAAAAACATAAAACATTCTTGTTAAACACTTTAAATGCTTCTCCTCATGTTCATCCTAGGTTCATTACTGCATCTCAAACCTGGGAACATACATCAAAAGAAAGGGTGAGCATAAGGCCCAGTAAGGGAAACAAGGGGAAACATTTAACATGTGAATTTTGGATACATCAACAATGTAAAGACCCGTAAAATTCAAGGAAATTTTTTTTCTTAATTTTCTTTAGAATTTTACAAGAGCGCGGTTTCAGACGGCACCTGATTCCGAGGCCCGGAGTGCCCGGAATCAATTTCCGAAGTTTGGCTCGGGTACGTTCAGTGAACGAACGAGCGGGAATTCCTAACTTTTGATCCGGTGCTCGGAATTGAAATCCGAGGGCACCGATGAGCTCACAGCGCCGAAATTCGCTAAAAGAGACCTTTTCGGAAGTTGCGTTTGTTGCGGGTTGAAAGTTAGTTTTGGGGTTTTTAGTTTGAGTTAAATAAAATTTTGTGAAGAACAAATTTTTATTATAACATGATAAAACCTACCAAAGGGGGTTGGAAGTGGGACCCACACCCACTTAACCTCCCTTGGGAGGATTAAGTGTGGTGGGGCCCACACGAACCCCTAAACCTCTCAACTTCCCCCTTAAACTCCCCTCTCTCCCTCTTAAATGTTTGTAAACTTAACACCTAATTAATTACACATGACATGTTAATTAATTAAGTGTTATGTTTTGAAATTTGAAGTTTTGAATTCCTTGGCTTGGTAAATAAAATAAGGAGGGACCTTATTTTATTTTGTTAGCCAACTTGTGTGGATTTCTTTTTGAGAGCTCCTCCTCCATCTTCTTCCTCTTGACGAAGAACGCTCAAGCTCCGACGAAGAACGCTCAAGCTCCGACGAAGAACGCCGCACCTCCCTTCTTCGTTTACCATGTCAACGAAAGGGGACGCCACTTCTTCCTCGGACAACCTTCGTCGGCGTACAAGTATTCACCAACGACGTGTCTCTTCGGACGCACCCCCTTCGTCATCGGATTTGACGAACGGCTACCGCGACGCCCGACCTCCGCGACGTCGACTTCCGCGGAACGTTGACAATCTTCGAACCTTATACCAAGGTAGGGGTTGTTATTTTATTCTTTAATTATTCCATTTCTTGATCGTGGATCTCGCATGTCTAACATGAGGCTTTTGAATGATTAAGTTGGGTTATTTTTTTAACGTGAGGGGGTCGGACCGCATGAACACGGCCGAACCCCCCTCCATCGTTCTTGTTGTTTATTCTTGCGGGTGGAAGAAAAGTGGCGTGGTGCCGTCGCACCACGCGGATAATCGTGCAATTATTTTACGCGGCACCGTCGCGCCGCGTTGAAAGGAATCAAGGCACGGCGAAGGGGCGCGGTGCCGTCGCACCGCGCCGGACGACGAACACCGCGGCCGGTTCCGGGCCGCGGCGGGACGAGGAGACCGCGGCCGGTTCCGGGCCGCGGCGGGATGAGAAGACCGGCGGCCGGGCCGCCGGCGTCGGAAGCCGAAGAGGGGACCGTAATTTCCGGTCCCGTTGAAGAAAACCGGCCGGCCAGCTGGCCGGCCGGATGACGTTAAACCGGGGAAAATTAATTCCCCGGCCAACGTTCAAAACCCCCCTCATTATGAGGGGGGTGGTTTCCATGAAGGGAGGGGGGGCAGCAGCCCCCCGGTTTTATTTCCAGCCGGCCCCCACGTGCGGGGGCCGTTTTCTTGCAAAGGGCGCGGCACAAAGGCCGCGCCGCCATCCAATTAGCGGGGGAATTAAATTCCCCCCGCGCAGCCTCCTTGCGGCGACAAGCTGCCGCGGCCCCCACGCCGCCGGCCTGCCGGCCGGCCGGGCCGCCCCAGGGGGGGGTCGGGCCGGGTCGGCCTGGACCCGGACCCCCCCGTTTCGAATCTTTTTCGGTCTTTTGGCCATAACTTGAGCCTCGGACCTCCGATCGACGAACCGTCTGCGGAAACACGATCCTTGGATCGAGACGGTCGTTTCGGTATATCGCACTCAAGGTTTCGGATTACTTTGAGTTTGGCCGGGTTGGTTCGTTCACGAAACCAACCGGGCCTTCGGAGCGGAAACACTCATATCTTGAGCTACGGACGTCCGATTGACGTGCCGTCAGCCGTGTTGTGTTCCTCTTTATGAGACGGATATTTTGGCATACTCCGCCCGAGGTTTGGACGCAGGTGGAGTACGTTCGGGTTGGTTTTACCTTAAAAACCAACCGGGCCCCGGAGACGAAAATGCCAATAACTCTCAGACCGGGCGTCCGATCGACGCGCCGTCTGTTGCGTCGAGTTCCTGTTGACGATACGGAACTTTTGGATACATCAACTCTGGTCTTCGTGACAGTTGATGTATCAGCCTCTCGGCTCGTGGAGCGGACCCTCCGAACGAGCTTGCTGTGTGCGGGAACCCTAGTGCTGGCTGCGACTGTTCTACTGCTACTACTGCTACTGTGACTGCGACGACGACAGTACAGAGATCCTGTGTGGATTCGACGACGACGACTTCAGCACTCAGCGATCCTACGTGGATCAGTGCTACAGGTCTTGTGTGGGCCTGGTCCTGTGTGGGTCCTTGCGCTCAGCGGTTCTGTGTGAGCCAGCGCCTACAGGTCCTGTGTGGGCCCGATCCTGTGTGGGTCATTGCGGGGGTTAGTTACCTATCGATCCTTCGTGGGTCCGACGACTTAGATGGATCAGTGATCATCTTTATCGTCCTTTGAAGAAGTATACCTGTGTGAGCTGAATCCTGTTGCTTTCCTGTGTGGATTGTGTTGTGCAATCCTGTGTGGATTACGTTTTGCTTTCCTGTGTGGAATACGTTTACTTTCCTGTGTGGACTGAGTTATACTTGGGCTCGGAGGTTGGAGCGTATTTGAATTGATGACTTAGGTATATGTATGGGCATATACCTAAGCAGTGTCGGTTGTTACTTCGTGATTATACCTTTCTTCATGTTTTATCCTTTGTGGATTTGAGAGACCTTCAGGAGTCTCGGGGTCCCTACTGAGTAGCTTATACTCACCCCTGAACGGGCTTTGCCCGCACTACATTGTGTTGGTTGCAGACGACGGACAGCGTTGACCTTAGCTGAGGCTTGCAGAGCGGGACGGTACCTAGAGGTGGACCACTGGGCGGGACGTGCACGGAGCAGACGGCGGGACCTTTGGAGCAGAGGAGCTATCTGTACCCACCCTTCAGGTGGGATTTCCAGTGGACAGCTCGGTGTAGCGGCATTTACTTTTCAGTTGCTGTTTTCCCTTTCGAGTTGTACTTTACTTTCGGTTTGGGTTTGTATTCTGGCCCATTTACTTTTCCACACTTCCAGTTGTACTATGCTTTTGTTTAGTGTTTACTTTCCGCTTGCTTACTCTGTGGTGTTTGTTTACTTTTCAAAAGGCAATGCCTTCCCTTTTTACCGGGATTTACGCCTTGGTGCTAGTCGCCAGCCCCTGGCCTATGGAAGGCGGGCTTGGGGTAGTCACGGCACGGACCCCGAGGGCGGGTCGTGACAAATTGGTATCAGAGGAGTTCGGTTCTACCGCAAACTCTGATCTTTTCTATGTGAAGCAATAATGTTTAGCGTATTGAGTGTGGTTATCAGTCTAGGGAGTCCAGTGTTGGTGCGGCGGCCGACGTATCCGTACACCAGGACCCTGACTTCTGATTTCCGACTTAATGCACGAAAACATTGATTGTGTGTGTGTTTCAAAGTTTTCTTTGTGATTACTTATATCAGCTCGCCAGGTATACTGTTCTGACCGTGGCGCACCTGTTTCCTTTTCAGGATGGCCCCACGACGGCAGCCAGCTAGGGTTCCGAGAGTTGAGCGAGACGACAGCCCACCGAGCGACGAGGCCTCGGTACAGGGCCCTTTTCCAGTAGTGGCACCGGCGGTAGCTTTACCCGCCAAGCCCCCGATGCTTCCAGCAGCAGCCGCTGACGATGCACGTCACCTCAGCGCACTGCATGAGTTTCAGCGCCAGCGACCGCCCAGGTTTCGCGGGGAGACGGATCTCCAGGCAGCAGAAGACTGGCTGGAGGCAGTAGTACGAGTGTTTAGGCTAGTGAGGACACCAGCAGACCTCATGGTGATCCTCGCTGCGAGCCTACTTCACGCAGCAGCAGGACGATGGTGGAGCCTGATGCTCCAGGTGCACGATGAGGCATCTCTTCTTTGGACGGACTTTGAGAGCCTCTTCCGCTCGGAGTTCGTCCCAGCCACCCTTCGTGCGGTGCGTATCCAGGAGCTTCTACAGCTGCGGCAGGGCAGCATGACGGTCGCTCAGTACTCGGCGAGATTTACCGATCTCTCGCGCTACTCGACCGACATGGTACGGGACCCATTCTTCCGGGCCCGGACCTTCGAGCAGGGTTTGAGACACGAGATCAGGGCATCGCTGATCTCCCTCAGCATACCGACTCAGACAGGAGTACTGGAGCGGGCCCTTCTGATCGAGAGCTTCCTTGCTGAGTCTACACCAGCACAGAGACCCACCGCAGGGCGGCACGTGGCAGAGTCATCTGCAGCAGGCAGTCGACGGATGACTCAGGGGTCCAGACAAACCAGACCTTCGGGCAGACGACCTCAGGACACTGGCTCAGCAGTGCGGGGCACACAGCGCGGAGCCAGTCTTACGAGAGGCAGACAGTGCTACTCGTGCGGCGGGCAGGGCCACATGGCTCGTGACTGCCCGACCCGCCGTGCCGAGGAGCAGCAGACGGTTGAGGGACCACCGAGGCAGAGGCAGAGGGTCGACCGTGGCGGTCCGCAGGGAGGAGGCGGACGAGGCAGAGGAGCTGGACGAGCAGCCGGTGGTGGCCGACGCTTTGAGGCTCTACCACCACCACCACCAGGAGGTCCACCCCGACCACAGGGAGCTGGCGGGCAGCGACAGGCACAGCTCCAGGCAGCAGAGGCCTACGACCACGGTGCACCCGAGATGATTCGAGGTACTATCTGTGTCTATTTCACCCTTGCTGCAGTTCTTTTAGACACAGGAGCGAGTCACTCTTTCATAGCCGCTGCCTTGTTCGGAGCTCGGAGATTCCGACAGAGCCGTTGGCTCGATCCTTACGGCTAGAGACTCCCACGGGAGCAGACTCGACGATTACGCACTGGTGCCGGCAGTGTGAGCTTACTCTAGGAGGCAAGAGATTCGGCTGGGATCTTCTTGTAGTAGCGTCGAGGCCTTACGACGTCATCTTGGGCATGGATTGGCTATCTACGGTCCATGCACAGATTGACTGTTTTAGGCGCAAGGTGCGATGTGTACGCACCGACGGGAGCAGGTTCACCTTCACCGGCGAGAAGGGAGCCTTAGCAGCACAGGATGGACTTCCGCGGAGGAGAGGACAGCCCATCACTCATCAGTTGGCTAGCCTTATCCTTGGAGCAGTTGACGTGCGGAGTCCTGGTTTTCCTGCAGTGGTGGATAAGTTTGCGGACGTTTTTCCCGACGATGTTCCAGGGCTACCTCCTCGCAGAGAGGTAGACTTTTATATTGACTTGTACCCCGGGACAGCCCCGATATCCACTCCAGCATATCGGATGGCCCCCGCCGAGCTTCTAGAGCTACGGGTACAGTTGGAGGACTTGCAGGGCAAGGGGTTCATCCGACCCAGTGTTTCACCCTGGGCTTCCCCGATATTGTTCGCCAAGAAGGCGGACGGGAGCTTGCGACTTTGTGTTGACTATCGTCGCCTGAACCAGGTGACAGTGAGGAACAAGTATCCGCTACTGAGGATTGATGACCTCTTTGATCAGCTCAAGGGAGCACGGTGGTTCTCGAAGATAGACCTCAGGTCAGGCTATCATCAGCTCAGAGTCAGAGACGTGGATGTGCAGAAGACAGCCTTCAGATGTCGATATGGCCACTATGAGTTCTTGGTTATGCCTTTCGGTGTAACCAATGCTCCAGCAGTGTTCATGGCTCTCATGAACAGGATCTTTCATCCATACCTCGATCGGTTTGTCGTGGTCTTCATCGACGACATTCTGATTTACTCTTCGACAGAGGAGGAGCACGCCTATCACTTGCGAGTTGTTCTAGACACACTCCAAGAGCACCAACTTTATGGTAAGCTCTCGAAGTGCCAGTTCTGGATACGTGAGGTCCACTTCTTGGGACACGTTATCTCTGAGGCGAGAGTTGCAGTGGATCCCGCGAAGATTGAGGCTGTGTTAGCATGGGAGCCACCCAGGAGCGTGACTGAGGTTCGGAGTTTCTTGGGACTAGCTGGATACTATCGGAGATTCGTGCCAGATTTCTCTAGAGTTGCGGCATCACTCACAGCTTTGACGAAGAAGGGGAAACCCTTCGTGTGGTCTGACAGATGTCAGCAGAGCTTCCAGGAGCTGAGACAGAGATTGACTAGCGCACCTATCTTGAGGTTGCCTGAGGAGGGAGTAGGGTACGTAGTCCACTACGATGCATCAGGGACCGGACTCGGATGTGTTCTGATGCAGGAGCGGGCCGTGATCGCCTATGGATCACGTCAGTTGAGGCCGCATGAGCAGAACTACGCTACCCATGACCTGGAGTTAGCAGCAGTGGTCTTCGCTCTGAAGACATGGCGACACTACCTGATGGGCGAGCGCTTTACAGTCTTTTCCGATCATCAGAGTCTCAGGTATATCTTCTCTCAGAAGGACCTGAACCTGAGACAGCGGCGATGGCTCGAGTTCCTCCAGGACTATGACTTTGAGATAGTCTATACTCCTGGGAAGGGGAACGTAGTAGCCGATGCCCTCAGCAGGAGGACGGGCATTCAGCTACTTGAGGAGGCGACGGAGCAGCTAGCCTCTTTACAGATATCCTTCATGGATAGAGATGGAGCAGCCTTTCTTCAGTCTCTCACAGTCACTCCTCCACTACTACAGCGGGTCAGAGAGGCACAGCGTGAGGACGCTGACTGTGAGACACGGCGTGCACAGATATCCTCGGGACAGGCACCTGATGGTTTCTCCCTTGGAGCAGAGTACGACATCCTTTTCAGAGGACGTACCATGGTACCAGTCGCTTTGCGAGAGGAAGTGCTGAGAGAGTTTCACACTTCTCCTTTGGCGGTACATCCTGGAGTGGTGAAGATGTACCAGGACCTCAGACGACAGCACTGGTGGCCGGGCATGAAGAAGGCTGTAGCAGAGTTCGTTTCTCGATGCCTCACCTGTCAGCAGGTGAAGGCAGAGCATCAGGTACCAGCGGGCTTGGTACAGCCCTTGGAGGTTCCGGAGTGGAAGTGGGACGGCATATCTATGGACTTCGTGACTAGTCTTCCACGCACTTCCAGAGGTCACGACTCCATCTGGGTGATTGTTGACCGACTCACCAAGTCGGCACACTTCTTACCCATCAGAGAGCAGGGATCAGTGGAGAGCTTGGGACGTCTCTACGTTCAGAAGATTGTGCAGCTCCACGGTGTGCCATCATCTATCATATCCGATCGAGATTCCCGCTTTACTTCCCGGCTTTGGAAGGGGTTACAGGAGGCGTTCGGGACGCAGCTACGTCTAAGCACAGCCTTCCACCCTCAGACGGATGGTCAGACGGAGAGGACCATTCAGACTCTCGAGGACATGCTCCGCGCATGTGTCCTCGACTTTGGTCGTAGCTGGGAGGACCACCTACCCTTGGTGGAGTTTGCGTACAACAACAGCTACCACTCCACCATCGGGATGGCACCGTACGAGGCATTGTACGACCGACCTTGTAGATCTCCTTTGTGCTGGACAGACCCTGGAGAGTCAGCACTCGTGGGACCAGAGATGGTCCAAGCCACGACAGAGAAGGTCCAGGTCATCCAGGAGCGGATGAGGACAGCTCAGAGCCGGCAGAAGTCATATGCTGACAGGAGGCGGAGGCCACTAGAGTTTGAGGATGGCGACCACGTCTTCTTGCGAGTCTCACCTAGACGTGGTATTCGGAGATTTGGCCGAGGCGGCAAGTTATCTCCGCGCTTCATCGGACCCTTCCAGATTCTCAGCAGGATTGGTGAGGTGGCTTATCGCCTGGCTCTACCACCTCAGTTGCACCGGGTACACGACGTCTTCCACGTATCCCAGCTGAGGAGATACGTGCACGACCCGACGCACATCATTGACCATGGGGAGCTTGACGTTGACGATGGGGCGACTTTCACAGAGGTTCCGGTGGAGATAGAGGATCGACAGGAGCGGGTCCTGCGTGGGCGATCGATTCCTCTTGTGCGCATCAGATGGCAGCACGGGAATCTCCAGGAGAGCACATGGGAGCGGGAGGCTCAGATGCGTGCTCAGTACCCTCATTTGTTTCCCTAGTTTTTGATGTATCTTTACGGGGACGTAAATCCCTGAGGTGGGAGTAATGTAAAGACCCGTAAAATTCAAGGAAATTTTTTTTCTTAATTTTCTTTAGAATTTTACAAGAGCGTGGTTTCAGACGGCACCTGATTCCGAGGCCCGGAGTGCCCGGAATCAATTTCCGAAGTTTGGCTCGGGTACGTTCAGTGAACGAACGAGCGGGAATTTATAACTTTTGATCCGGTGCTCGGAATTGAAATCTGAGGGCACCGATGAGCTCGCAGCGCCGAAATTCGCTAAAAGAGACCTTTTCGGAAGTTGCGTTTGTTGCGGGTTGAAAGTTAGTTTTGGGGTTTTTAGTTTGAGTTAAATAAAATTTTGTGAAGAACAAATTTTTATTATAACATGATAAAACCTACCAAAGGGGGTTGGAAGTGGGACCCACACCCACTTAACCTCCCTTTGGAGGATTAAGTGTGGTGGGGCCCACACGAACCCCTAAACCTCTCAACTTCCCCCTTAAACTCCCCTCTCTCCCTCTTAAATGTTTGTAAACTTAACACCTAATTAATTACACATGACATGTTAATTAATTAAGTGTTATGTTTTGAAATTTGAAGTTTTGAATTCCTTGGCTTGGTAAATAAAATAAGGAGGGACCTTATTTTATTTTGTTAGCCAACTTGTGTGGATTTCTTTTTGAGAGCTCCTCCTCCATCTTCTTCCTCTTGACGAAGAACGCTCAAGCTCCGACGAAGAACGCTCAAGCTCCGACGAAGAACGCCGCACCTCCCTTCTTCGTTTACCGTGTCAACGAAAGGGGACGCCACTTCTTCCTCGGACAACCTTCGTCGGCGTACAAGTATTCGCCAACGACGTGTCTCTTCGGACGCACCCCCTTCGTCATCGGATTTGACGAACGGCTACCGCGACGCCCGACCTCCGCGACGTCGACTTCCGCGGAACGTTGACAATCTTCGAACCTTATACCAAGGTAGGGGTTGTTATTTTATTCTTTAATTATTCCATTTCTTGATCGTGGATCTCGCATGTCTAACATGAGGCTTTTGAATGATTAAGTTGAGTTATTTTTTTAACGTGAGGGGGCCGGACCGCATGAACACGGCCGAACCCCCCTCCATCGTTCTTGTTGTTTATTCTTGCGGGTGGAAGCAAAGTGGCGTGGTGCCGTCGCACCACGCGGATAATCGTGCAATTATTTTACGCGGCGCCGTCGCGCCGCGTTGAAAGGAATCAAGGCACGGCGAAGGGGCGCGGTGCCGTCGCACCGCGCCGGATGACGAACACCGCGGCCGGTTCCGGGCCGCGGCGGGACGAGGAGACCGCGGCCGGTTCCGGGCCGCAGCGGGATGAGAAGACCGGCGGCCGGGCCGCCGGCGTCGGAAGCCGAAGAGGGGACCGGAATTTCCGGTCCCGTTGGAGGAAACCGGCCGGCCAGATGGCCGGCCGGATGACGTTAAACCGGGGAAAATTAATTCCCCGGCCAACGTTCAAAACCCCCCTCATTATGAGGGGGGTGGTTTCCATGAAGGGAGGGGGGGCAGCAGCCCCCCGGTTTTATTTCCAGCAGGCCCCCACGTGCGGGGGCCGTTTTCTTGCAAAGGGCGCGGCACAAAGGCCGCGCCGCCATACAATTAGCGGGGGAATTAAATTCCCCCCGCGCAGCCTCCTTGCGGCAACAAGCCGCCGCGGCCCTCGCGCCGCCGCGCCGCCGCCGGGCCGCCCCAGGTGGGGGTCGGGCCGGGTCGGCCCGGACCCAGACCCCCCCGTTTCGAATCTTTTTCGGTCTTTTGGCCATAACTTGAGCCTCGGACCTCCGATCGACGAACCGTCTGTGGAAACACGATCCTTGGATCGAGACAGTCGTTTCGGTATATCGCACTCAAGGTTTCGGATTACTTTGAGTTCGGCCGGGTTGGTTCGTTCACGAAACCAACCGGGCCTTCGGAGCGGAAACACTCATATCTTGAGCTACGGACGTCCGATTGACGTGCCGTCAGCCGTGTTGTGTTCCTCTTTATGAGACGGATCTTTTGGCATACTCCGCCCAAGGTTTGGATGCAGGTGGAGTACGGTCGGGTTGGTTTTACCTTAAAAACCAATCGGGCCCCGGAGACGAAAATGCTAATAACTCTCAGACCGGGCGTCCGATCGACGCGCCGTCTGTTGCGTCGAGTTCCTGTTGACGATACGGAACTTCTCTGGTCTTCGTGACAGTTGATGTATCAGCCTCTCGGCTCGTGGAGCGGACCCTCCGAACGAGCTTGCTGTGTGCGGGAACCCTAGTGCTGGCTGCGACTGTTCTACTGCTACTACTGCTACTGTGACTGCGACGACGACAGTACAGAGATCCTGTGTGGATTCGACGACGACGACTTCAGCACTCAGCGATCCTACGTGGATCAGTGCTACAGGTCTTGTGTGGGCCTGATCCTGTGTGGGTCCTTGCGCTCAGCGGTTCTGTGTGAGCCAGCGCCTACAGGTCCTGTGTGGGCCCGATCCTGTGTGGGTCATTGCGGGGGTTAGTTACCTATCGATCCTTCGTGGGTCCGACGACTTAGATGGATCAGTGATCATCTTTATCGTCCTTTGAAGAAGTATACCTGTGTGAGCTGAATCCTGTTGCTTTCCTGTGTGGATTGTGTTGTGCAATCCTGTGTGGATTACGTTTTGCTTTCCTGTGTGGAATACGTTTACTTTACTGTGTGGACTGAGTTGTACTTGGGCTCGGAGGTTGGAGCGTATTTGAATTGATGACTTAGGTATATATATGGGCATATACCTAAGCAGTGCCGGTTGTTACTTCGTGATTATACCTTTCTTCGTGGTTTATCCTTTGTGGATTTGAGAGACCTTCAGGTGTCTCGGGGTCCCTACTGAGTAGCTTATACTCACCCCTGCACGGGCTTTGCCCGCACTACGTTGTGTTGGTTGCAGACGACGGACAGCGTTGACCTTAGCTGAGGCTTGCAGAGCGGGACGGTACCTGGAGGTGGACCACTGGGCGGGATGTGCACGGAGCAGACGGCGGGACCTGTGGAGCAGAGGAGCTATCTGTACCCACCCTTCAGGTGGGATTTCCAGTGGACAGCTCGGTGTAGCGGCATTTACTTTTCAGTTGCTGTTTTCCCTTTCGAGTTGTACTTTACTTTCGGTTTGGGTTTGTATTCTGGCCCATTTACTTTTCCACACTTCCAGTTGTACTCTACTTTTGTTTAGTGTTTACTTTCCGCTTTCTTACTCTATGGTGTTTGTTTACTTTTCAAAAGGCAATGCCTTCCCTTTTTACCGGGATTTACGCCTTGGTGCTAGTCGCCAGCCCCTGGCCTATGGAAGGCGGGCTTGGGGTAGTCACGGCACGGACCCCGAGGGCGGGTCGTGACAAACAATGTCATGAAAAGAACTTTAAGGCATGAGAAAGAAATAATGAGATATATCATAATAAAAATAAAATTTTTCATAACTTGAAGATGTGGCTACAACATTTAATATTTACAATCATTTCGTTTCACCAAGGTCCATCCCCAAGGTATCATTAAAAATTACCAAGGTTATTCACCAAGGTATCAGTCTAAAAAGTCATCTCTAGAGATTAAGTATTTACCCAATGCATTGGAGCGCTATCTGGGTGCACCCTTGACATGTCTTTATTATCATGTGAACCACATATATCATCATCAATCATTTCATAAACAACCCATATAGCATAAAAGAAATGGGTTTCATTTCATAATCATAACGTTTTAAAAAATTCTTTAAAGACATGATCTTTATGTCACTTTAAACCCATGAAAAAGGGAAAGCGGGTTTCATGTATGTAAATCCCAGAATTTTAAGTAGAACATTTTGATATATATGTGAATACCCCTTTAGAAATAAGAGATTTGAGTATTCAATTAATAACATAAAATGATTTTGAGATAAAGAGGGAGGCATTTTGAGATGAAAACTATATAGCATAACGTCTACGATACATGGTTTTAGAAAACATTGAAAAGAGAGGGGATATGGGTCACCCACTCAAAAATGATACATAAAATAGTAGGGGAATAGAATATATAGTATTTAAGAACATGGTAATGAAATTTTAATGATATACCATATGAAACGAAGAACTTGAAAGGAAGACAAAAAATAATATTTCTCTTATGAGAATTCGGCAGCCTAACGGCGTCACTTAAAACTTCCAAAAATGGATTGACGAGATAAAATAGGGTCTCTCATCATATGAACATAAATGATCATTATGATAGATATAGAGATAATACCCCAACATAATATAAAGGAACTTGAAAGACTTGACATGAAAGTAGATCTTGAAAATGAGAAGGGTGAAAGAACCCCTTAGAAATTCGGCAGCCTAACGACGCCACTTAAACTTCAACAAAAATGAATTGATGAGATCAAATAGGGTCTCTCATCATATGAACATAAAATATCAGTATGATAGATTTAGATATCATACCCCAACATAATAAAAAAGGAACTTGCAAGACTTGACATGGAATTAGAACTTTGAAAAAGGAGAAAGGTGAAAGAACCACTTAAAAATTCGGCAGCCTAACAGCGCCACTTAAAACTTCAAAATACTGAATTGAAGAGATAAAATGGGTTCTCTCATCATATGATAATAAAAGATCAGTATGATAAATTTAGAGATCATACCCCAACATAATAAAAAGTAACTTGAAATACTTTACATGAAAATAGATCTTGAAAAATGAGAATGGAGAAAGAATCTGTTACAAAAATTTCGGCAGCCTAACGGCACCACTTAAAACTTCATAAAACGAAATAATGAGATCAAGAGGGGATCTCTCATTATATGAACATGAAAAGGTAAGTAATAGGAGTATAAAAGAACATCCTTTAACATAAGAACATGGATCATAAAAGAAATTACATAAAAGAGATTTCTTGAAAAGAAAGAGAGAGGTCGGATCCCTTACCTTAAAACGTAACTCTTAAAACTCAAAGGTTGGGACCTTAAGGGCTTGGGGGAACCTTGGGAGGACTCATTAGGAGGTAATGATACCATAAATTCGTTGGGGGAGAGTGGGGAGTCGAAATAGATGAGAGGATGGCTTGGTATTTATAGGGAAAGTGAGGGGACAAGGCATTAATGGACAAGGGACACCTCAAAAGTGATTTTCTCAAAACCATGTGCTCTCCCATGGTATTTATCATTGAGTTAGACCACATGGGGCCCCCCATATAATAATTCATCACCTTTGGTCGGCCAACCCATAAAATATCTCATGACATCATCATGACACATTTATTATGTCATTAAACATACCGAAACCTTAAAACTGTATTTTTACTATTCACTCAAAATTCAACTTTCTCAGAAAAATCTCAAAATTTCACCTTAATCAAATATCAATGCTCTGATTTCAAAAATGAACTCCATTTTATAAAAATAATTTTCTAAATATTTTTAATTTATTTTTTAAATAAATACACTATTCACTGAAAATTCATTTTTTTCAGAAAAATCCTCAAAAATTACCTTAACATAATATCGATGCTCTGAGTTAAAAAATGAAATCCATTTTATAAAAATAATTTTCTAAATATTTTTAATTTAATTTTTAATTAAAAAACACTATTCACTCGAAAAAACTAATACTTGAATAATAATTTATGAAACCGTTATTTAACCATTTTATTGAATCACATTACTTAATCAAGGTGCCTAGATTATATTAATACTTTCATTAAGTGAGATTACTAATCCATTTGGTCACATTACTAATCCTAAGCATAAAATCACTATTCATAATTTACTATTTATCAAAAATCAAGTTGATCTTATTAGACTCTAAATTTCGTACTGAACATAATTATAGAAGACCATTTTTCGAAAATCATTACACATTTTTAATTATTTAAGGTTTACATAAACATTTTTAAAATATCATTTTTCTAAAATTCATCAAAAATATGCATATTATATTTATCCGGTCATTTGAAAATTCATAAACTTCATCATAAGAAGAAATCCCAATTTTTATTTAAAACAAAGGATTACACAAGGCAGTCACGGTCTCCTTACATAGCCCCTTATCACACCAGCATAGGACCTAAGTGTAAGGTGTGTTAAGGTGAGAGAATCTGAGGGAGGCTCGGCCAACATCGCACGAGTAGTAATTTCTATCAGTTTGAACTTCTCGCAAAGGCGATTCCGTTCTAGCTTCACACGATGAAGTTCAGCTTGGGTTTGGTCCAGAGAAAATCCCAGTGGTGCTACCTCCTTCCCATGTTCTGTTATATGGGCTTCGATCGGTCCAAGACTACTGGTTGAGGCATCGAATTTTCTTTCTATAATAATTAACCAAGATTACTTGTATTTAGAGACAATAATCGAAACGTTTAGTCTATAACGGTCATATTGACCAATGGTCATATAACAGTCAAAACCCAACAGTCTCATTTTAATTATACTTATGTTATCAAATGAAACATTTTTTTGAGTATAAAAATAAAATAAAATAACACATAAAATTAGGAAACAAGATTTATTCAAAATTTCAGGTCATTACAATTAGGCATCAAAACTAGGGTCATTTTAAGGAATTAAACCAAAATGTTAATGGTTTTTACCTTTGGATAAGGTTGGGACATTACAACCTCCCCTCCTTAAAATAACTTGTCCCCAAGTTCCCCTTCCGAGGGTGGTAGAACGTCTTCTGAAAAGATCTTCGACCACTGAGCATGTACATCAGCCTCCCACTTCCAGGTCTCATCCTATACACATCCATGTTTCCAAAGCACCCAAACCAAAGGAACTGACCTGCCTTGAAGAACCTTCGTGCTACGATCAACGATACGAATTGGATGCTCCTCAAAGGATTCATCAACCTCCATCTTGATGTCATTAGAATCAAACAAATGAGATGGGTCTGGATGATACTATTGAAGCTGAGATACGTGGAAGACATCATGAATGACACAATAACTCTGAGATAATAACAACCGATAGGCTACCATCCCAACTCACTCCACTATCTCGAAAGGCCCAACATATCTTGATGATAACTTGCCCGGTCTCCTAGTTATTCTATGACCCAAACAAGGTGATATGCGCAGAAAGACCCAATGTCCCACATCAAACTCTAGTGGTCTATGGTGATGATCTGTATATAAATTTTTCCTAGACCGATCTATAACCATATGCTTCTGAATCATCTAAACTTGCTCTGAAGTCTCCTGAAAGAGACAAGGACCCATTAGAATTGTCTTACCTACCTCAAGCCAGCATAAAGGTGAAAGACACGGTCTACCATAGAGGGCCCTTATATGGGTCCATCAGAATTGTCATCGGAAAGCTGTTATTATAGGAAAAATCAATGAGAGAAATATGATTTTCTCATGAACCTCCAAAATCAAGGATATAGGCCTGCAACATGTCCTCTAACACTCGTATAGTCCGCTTAGACTGCCCATCGGTCTGGGGGTGATATGCAGTACTCAAGAGCACCTGTGAACCCAGTGCCTTTTTCAACCCTTTCCAGAACCGCGATTTGAAGCGGGCGTCTTATTCCGAAATGATAGAACGAGGTATGCCATGAAGTCACAATATCTCTTAGATTTATATCCTCCTTATCTCATCAATAGAGAAGGTCTCCTAGATCGGTAATAAGTGATCAACTTTGGTCAACCTATTGATGATCACCCATACTGCATCGCTGCCTCGAGGAGATCTTGGTAATCCTACCACTAAGTTTATGGTGACATCATTCCATTTCCATTTAGGAATGTATGGAGGTTGTAGGAGTCCAACAGGTCACTAGTGCTCTACCTTCACCTACTTATAGGTGGAGCATTGGGTAATAAATCCTTCTATATACCTCTCCATACCTAGACACCAATACTGATGATGCATATCCCGATACATCTTGATAAGCCCAGGATGAACTACCCAAATAGAGGCATGAGATTACTTCATCAGCTCTTCCTGTATATCTGAATTCACTCATACATGGCCACAGTAGAGCAGGGTATCACCGCTATCGACAAACCAACAAGGAGGTGGGTTTTCTCTTGTGACAATCTTCCTCAGAACAAGGCCTTTGAAATATGATAATTGTCGCATCTGAACCCATTCTAGAAGAGAATATGTCACTGCTAGAGCTGATAAGACTGGATTTCCATGTTGTTCCTGAACCTCATTACGCATCTCAGAGAACATAGTCATCATTTTCCACACACTACTAGTCACTTTGACAGCTTGAGTCTGCTTCTTGTGGATCAATGCATTAGCCATGACATTTCCTTTACTAGGGGTATAAACAAGATCAAAATAGGACTGTAGGTATTCCACCCACCTACTATGTCTCAGATTTATGTCTCACTATGTGGAGATATATTTGACACTTTTATGGTCTGTGTAAACAATGAACCTCTCCCACAAAAGATAGGGCCTCTAACAGCGAAGAAAATGAACCACTTCTACTAGATTGAGGTCGTGTATAGGATAGTTTTTACTCATGGGGACTCAGTTGGTGAGATCCATATGCAATGACTCGATCACCTTGCATCAGAACTGCATTGAGTCTAATTCCTAAAGCATCATAATATACTGTATAAATTCTTCCCGACTCTGGCAGAATCAGGATCAGTGCTGAAGTGAGTCTTCCTTTTAACTTTTTAAAGGAATTATCAAAATATTCATACCATAATAACTAAACACCCTTCTTAGTCAGGGCCATAAGAGGTGATTTTAAGATGGAAAAGTCCCAAATGAATCGCCTATAATAGCCATCAATCCCAAAGAACCTGCGTATGTTGAACACATTCTCAGGTTGCTCCCAATAAACCACGACACTCACCTTCTCTGGGCCAATAGATACTTCCACCTATGATATGATATGACCCAATAAGTGAATCTTACTAATCCAAAAGTGGAATTTACTAACCTTTTCATATAGCTGGTGCTCTATCAGTGTACTCAGCATGATCTCAAGATGGATTTCATGGTCGTGTCTAGTGAGAGAGTTCACAAAGATGTCATCTATAAAGAATAACATGAATGAATTAAGGTACGAGTGGAAATACTGATTCATCAAATCCATGAAAACTTTTGAAACATTCATCAGACTGAACAACATAACCAAGTACTCATACAATTCGTACCTCCTTCGAAACATTGTACGTGGTATATCTGATGGTCTCACATAAACTTGATGGTAGACCAACCTCAAATCAATCTTAGAGAAAAAAATTGCTCCTCAGAGCTGGTCAAAGAGGTTTTCTATATGAGGCAATGGATAACATTTCTTCACCATAAGTGGGTTCAACCATCTGTAATTCACACACAATCACAGGGTACCATCCACCTTCTTGGAAAAAAGGACAGGTAAACCCCATGACGATTTGCTGGGTCTGATATAACCCTTATCCTAGAGATCTTAAAGCTGCTTTTTGAGTTCTTGGATCTATGTAGGAGCCATCATATATAGAGGAATGGACACTAGTTCCACACCTGGAACTAGTTCTGTGGTGAACTCAACCTCCCTCATAAGAGGTAAGCCAGAGAAATCATCAGGGAAGACATCCCTGAACTGATCTACAACTGGAGGGAAATCCACTAACTATATCCCCTGACCACTCATAAAGAGACTCACCAACTGAGATGTCACTCTGCCAAGACCCATTTTCTTGGGTCTAGTTCGATCTGCCTAGATATCCCACTCACCCTTATGGATGTATGTGTTGCCTTCCGGTGATGTAAAGGACACTCAAAATGATAATAATCCACCTGGGCACGATAAGGCACAATCCAGTCCATAATGAGAATGATGTTAAAGCCAGTCATCTCAAGGATGAAGAAATTACATAAGAAAAAGTACCCACCTATCTCAAGGGGAACTCTTGACATTGACATATGCCCTCTGTTCTGACCCCTAGTGGAGTGTCGAGAGACATAATTCCATAGAAGTACTTTATTGAAAGACTAATACTTTCCACACATGCAGAAGATATAAAAGAGTGTGATGCACCTATATTGAAAAGGGAATAAACTAAAGTATAGGTCACAAAAATAGTACCTCTAAATGTACATGGGCCTAGACTCTACTCCTCTGGTTCTGGATACACTATATACATATGACCTGAACCTCGACCTTGAGATGATTTCTGACTATCCTGAGAAGATCCACTCTGTTGACGCTGAAGCTCTGAGGCCTGACTACCTCGGCCATGGACACTAATGCCTCAGCATAATCGGCTAGTACAAGACCAACTCTCAGCCTAACATGGAGTTATAGATCTTTTACCTGATAGAGGTGCTGGTACAGATCCCCTGCCACTAGATACCGGAGGAAAAGAATGGAAGAAGTGCTGAAGGTGACCCATTCTACCACAAGCTCGACATTCAATCGGGTTCCTTGGGCATTGAGGCTTCTTATGACCTAGCCTATCATATAGGTGACATACTATGGAGCTATCAGTATGTGTCACCTTCCTGGAACAACCCACAAAAGCACCTTCAAAATGACACTTTTGACTGCCAAAAGGACCATCACCCAGTTTCAGAACTAAACCACCCTAGCTCATAGGACCATCTTCTCTGAGATTTTGTTATGTAATCAAGGCCTATTTTATTATCTTTGTAGTGGTAATCAACCAAAATATGTTAAACTACGAGCGAACAACATGCCCAAGCTTGTCCTCAAAATGCCTCGCAGTCATTAATTCGTCACCGGTCAGAGATGGATCAAAATGTTGAAGCTTGGTGAAGCGACCAGAATTCTCAAGAACTATCATGGAGCCCTACTGAATATGAAAGAACTCCCTTTATCAATCTTCTATTAGAGTCTATGGAAAGAAGTGATCATATAAATCCATCTGGAATTCTACCTAGATCATACCTCAGTAATGCTCGGACTAAGAAACGACATCCCACCAACGCTTGGTGGAGTCACACAACATGTAGGTAGCGAGCTTGACCCTCTGATCTAGAGGAATCTCAAGATATTCAATGATAGCCACCATAGCCTCTAACCATGACTCTAAAACATGAGGACTACCATCCCCCAAGAAGGTGGGAGGATTTTGCTACTGAAAGTCCCATTTAAGCTCAACTATAGTCAGGATAGGATGGGGAGCACCCTCAATAGACTACATAAACTTGAGAAAAATATCCCTAAACTGATCATTGGTGCCTAGTGTAAGATCAATAGGAGGTTCCTGATGAGGCACTACATGAGGTACTATGGGTGGATCAGGGCCCACCACCTCTGAAGTATGCTCATCGCCACTCTCTTGGTGTAAAACACAAGGATGTCATGGTGGCATAACTCTACAATTTCTAAGCGTACACCTTAGACAAGATTTTATAATATATAAGAAAGGAAGATAAATAAAGTGATAAGGAAAGAAATAAAGAGGACAAGCGCATGGCCTGCCTATGATCACAACACAACTGACATCCTACTCCTAGATCCAGACTTAGATAAGAAGAAAATGCCTCAGAAGGATCACTATAAACACAACCTACAACCCATTTCAAAGGCAAGGTCAAGGTCAAGGTCTCACATTTCTCAGGTATAAGGACCATTTCATTTTAAATGCGGTATTCAATTTAATTTACTCATGCATTTAATCCCCTTTTTAAAATATTGAATTAGGTGGTTAAACATTTCATTTTATAAGGGCCTATACACCTTATAAATTGAAATTAGTGTCCACTTAATCCAATTTATAACATGCTCCTACAAAATAAATTGGCACATTTCTATATTTATAATAAAACAATCACTACAAGTCACAATAACAAGGTACAACAACAATCACATGCAAAACAGGTGATGCATGCTGAAAATAGATATGGCATAACAATATGCATGATATTTTAATCCTATTGTGCCAAGTATAATTCATGTAATTAAATTCAATAATTTCATCAGGTAGATGTAGTAAAAATCATCATTCCAATCACACCAATATCAATAACACCATAATGCAAGTGTGTCACCCAATGGCGAAGTCATATCAACCATAAATAGCATAATCAATAATTGCAATTCTCATCCCATCTAATTTGGGTTTCTCATGTATATGGGTTAGCTATGTCCAATCACAAGGTACATTCCAAATTTTGTTATCCTAACCTCCCATCTAAACCTAAATAGTATGATAAAAGGAAAATAGTGCCATTGATACCACTTTGCATCTTCCCACCCTGGGTGATACTTAACTGTACCCTGAGATGGTGGGTCACATGACCTCAAGCACATCTCCCTGAATTCCAGAGGCTACCGACTATTAGTTAGGGACTAGGGTGTATCCTTGGGTAAACCATTCCATCGTATATCTGAGTGTTCACAACGGTAAATAACAAAAAGTAAATAGTGTAAGCATAAATAAAAATCAAATAGTAGTAGAAAAATTTGTAAATAAACCATGCAAGATAAATAAGAAAATGACGAAATCATATAATCAATAATAGATACAAAATGATGTCAATTTCATGATGTTATACAAAAATAAAAGTACTGGGGAATAGGGTACAATTATATACTAAATGTTATCTAAAAACTGAAAAATAATCCAAAAACTGCTACACAACATCTTAAGCATAAGCTTGGTCCTCTACCCCCAAATCTCCATCCTAAGCAGCAAGCAAATAAAGCATCAGAATCACCACACCTCCCTTTATCCATACCTGCAATCATAAAGTCTACTCAGGTACCAAATAATTCCCGAGCAGGGTGTGAGATAAAAATCTCAGTAGGTCATCACCCACAGTGTCTAGTATGATCCATTTCATGCTGTAAATAACTGAGCAGTGTGCTCGATATAATAAATGTAGAGCAGTAATTAAATAAAACATATAATGCTTGTTTTGGGTTTCTAAATGGAAACCCATCCCATACCACCTACATCGTCCTAAGCCGGAAGTATGAATAAGGTACCCGTGCAAGACATAACATGTATGCAAGGTCCAAATTAAATAAGGCAATCCAAAAGGGAAACCCCCCATGCTTGTGCTTTGGCTTGGGGTTTCATTTTCAATTCCACCAATCTAGTGAACTCATGATAATAATAATAGTAATATATGCATCGCATATGTACAAGCAAACTCATGATAATAATAAAGGGGGTACATCTCATATGAACAAACAATCAATCCATCTGTCAAATCCAAAGGTGGAGTCTGAGCCCATCCAAGGCGATCTAAGTAAAATATCAAGGGTTGCTAAAAAACATCCAATATAACCCAATACCTCTGATTCTATCTAAGGAAACCCATACGACATCCCTTGTATCACTCTAGGCATGATGACTCTGATCCCATACCAAGTATCACACATAGGGGATCGGGTATCACCTGAGGATTGGCTTAACAATCTTTCCAATAGGTCTATCCTAGATTGCTCCCCTAGGGAACTAGTCTCACTCACGAGTATAAGTATAACCGCCTGGGTAGCCCATACCTAGAAATCCAAAGCATCGCTCCTGGCGCATCGAGTCGTAACCAGCCAAGCGCAGCGATTCCATCCATGGAATAATTAATTCGAGACCCATTTTCTCTTCTGGATTGTAACAATGATCCATATAAAGAAAGGCACGTAACAAGGAAAGGCGTATATAAATAATCACATGCCATCAAGTATTCATCTAAATACCACATGCTTACCAAGATAACCAACTTTGGAATAATCATATGGCAGGAATAAGGCATTAAAATAAGGGAAAACACGGGTATAAGGAATTAGAAACATGGAATAACATGTAAACATTTACATGTCATCATTTATCTCAAGATAACAATCTTACCAAGGCATCACATATAATTTAAGTCACTAAAACAAGGCATAAGCATTAAGCACTTTCATGATAAATGGAATACAAGTAAGGCACTTGGCATTAACATGCCTCTATTCCCAATCCAGTAATGATATTTTCATAACCCAAGCTCACATGCTTAACTAATCATGGAAATCAAACCAAAACAATCAAGGGATTAATAAATAATCATTTAATAAGGAAAGATCACTTGGAATATGGCATAACATGTATCTAAACACTTCAGTAAGCTCAAGGCTACAAGAATCACTAAGCAACATGTAAAAAAATTCTAATCAAAGGGCTAATATCAAGCACATAAATCAACAAGCATATTGAAAGGAATATGGAATTTACACATGGTAAAATCAGTTATAATCAAGCATAGGAATTTCCAAAAGAATCCAATTCATGGCTAATCACTCAACTTAAAACAATTTACCAATTTAAAACATTAAACCAAAGTGAAACCCCGCTCAAGGCATAAGTTAAATTAGGCCATTTAGTATGGAACACCCAAAGGGGTTTCCAAAGACAAGTTGAACACCCTCAGATGGATTTCACTATAATATAAGGTTATAAGAGACATGAAAAGCCATTTTAATCAATTTAATATGCAAGAACAAAGATTCCTCAAAAGGTTCTGGTGAGCGGCACAATGACACATCAATTTAAATGCAATGAAATAAGTGGAAAAATCATAGACACCCTACCTCGACGTCATAGTACTCCCCTCATCCAATAAAAATCCTTGATTCAACCTAAAACAGAAGAAATAAAAAGATTTAACAAAGCCCTAAAAATAGGGGAAAATTATGTTGCACCAAAATAGCATAATGGATCTTGGAAAAACATATAAATAAAGGGTTATGGAAGGTAGAGCATACTGAGATGAGTCTGTAGCTTCTAACGATGAAGAAAATAGAGAAGAATTAAGGGAGAAACTTCAAAACCCCATGAAGGTGGAGCAGGGGGTTCTTACACCTAGAGGAGAGAATAAAATCAGATGGGGAAAGAAGAAGAAGGGTAAAAAACTTTAATTCATTAATGAAGACTAAAAAGGTAATTTCACCCCCAATTTACACTGCACATGATAAGGTCGCATGATTTGGCCAAACCATATAGAAACTATATGTAGGTTTCTACTAATTAGGGTACACCACACGGTTAAAAACAAGGTTTGACTAACCATGTTAAAAACATGAAAAAGATCATTATCCCCAATTATAGAAGACCCACACAGCCATGCATCCTGGGTCACATGGTTTCAAACAAACCATGTAGCTCAACCTATTTCCCCTTTTTCGGTGCTATGGGATTCAAACAAGCCTCAGAAACACTTGGAACCTCCTTTAACCTCTTAGATATCAAAACTAGGGCTGTTTTAAGGAATTAAACAAAAAATTTAATGGTCTATGCCTTTGGATAAGGCAGGGATGTTACATGTCCCATTAGATATTGAATCCTTGAATTTTCATTGAGAAAGCACATGCCTATTCTTCTTACAATTTATAAAAAATAGATCCCTGTGATAACTATCCATATAATTCCCAATCAGCTTGGAAATCTTACAAAAATCATGATGTTTTTCATATTCAAAACCAGATCCATCTTAAAATATGAAGTAACCAAGACAACGGGTTCAATAAGGGTAGAGTAGAGGTCAATCTTGATAAGATCTATGAAAAAAATGGTCATAACAAATGTGTGTTGTCCCTATAAAACTTGATTGGTGTCCCCAAAAATCCTAATCCATACTTGAAATATAGAATTCTTAACATGGTTTTAATTGAACAATGGATTCCAATTTTAAATTCTTAAAAATCCAGGCTTAATATGTCATGAAGCAACCCAGACACCCCAATACCCTAGTACCCAGGTCAGCACTGACATGGCCTAAAGGGCGTTCCTAATCCCCATGGGTTGGAAACTAGCACCTGGAATCATACAATATCAAAGTGGGAATTAATTTTCCACAAACATAATAGAAGCAAGATAAACAAGTCAGTATGCATATAAGAAAAACTCCATAGGGAGAACTATACCAAAAGTCAAACAGGCATAAACATCCCAAAGTGCAACCACAAAGTACCAAAAAATAGGAAACCACCCAAGACCCAACGGATGCAAATCTCCAAGCCTAAGGATCAATAATTATAACCACCTCCAAGTGGGACTGTACCTTGCTCGAACCTATAAGAAGATGATCTACAAACACCCGAAGGCATAGGTAGGGTGTGATCTAAAAGCCTAGTAGGGTCTCACCAAGGATTTCATAATAAGATGCCAACATTTAATTAACCAAATAAAACTTTTAGTTTTAAATAAAAAAGCATGTAATTTCAAAATAATATCTAAAACAAATCATAATTTACAATTTAGAAGATGTAAAATAATTTAAACAAATGGATTAACAAACATTTTATATAAAAAAATTTATATAAATTCAGAAGGCATGGTAAACAGTTTACAAACATTGGCACACACACACACACACACACATATATATATTTCAAATACAAACAAATGAGCAACATGGTCATATTACAAAAGGTTTGATAGTTCCAGGCTATGGGACTCCATCACACTCAAATATTTTTCATGACAATATGTGTACACACGTCCCCCTCAATACTAACCAAGGAGAACATGTCACCATCCCATCAGGGATGTGACATGCTGCATATGTATTAATAGTGTTCTAAATCATAGAGTATTTTCTAGAATAACTCACTAACTACCTAGGCTTGCATGTTCTCTAATAACTGTAACGTCTCGGACCCAAACAACCATCTGAATAGTGCTAAACAGGTCGGGTGTTACTACCTTAGGTGCACCTCCCCAAATGCTGAAGGTTATCGGATAGAAGCGAGGGTGTAAATAGGTATAGTGGTGAGGCTATAACCTCTTTAAGGAAAATAAGGTATTAGTTTGAATATAATATAAGATAAGAGACTCTGCAGACTTGAACTAGACCCGCATAGAGGAAGCACAATCAATAGAAGATAAATCAGTGGAAGCAATATAGAAACAAACACAGTGGAAAGTAATAAAATAACATGTTGAACACCGCTTATAACAACTACTGGAAGAACAAAACATGAATTCACAATAGGTCATATATGTAAATAAACAATAGTTCCCCTGGATAACCAATAATAGCTATAAAATAAATTAATCATGCTTATAAAGGAAATAAAGTAAACAAAGTAACTCCAGCTAGGCATGACCTCAGGGTCCATGCCAAATCTCCATGCAACAGCTAATACGATTCAACTTCTGAAGTTGATCCCTTTCCTGCACGTAAATCCATAAAGTTTACAAGCGTCTCAAAGGGCCCGTGTAGGGTGTGAGACGAATCTTAGTAGGATACCACCCAAAGGTGCGTACCTAGTATAGGTGTTTAAGTAGGCATGAATCAATAAGGAAAGTAAACAGTACGATGCACAATGTAATCACAACCTCCACTAGTGCTCAGCAGCCACCAGGGAGCGTCACTTGCTTTGGCCAACGCCAGAATCTCAATCACGTAACCCGACACCATGTACCTCCTGACACCGCATGTCTCAAATACTGATGTCCTAAAGTCACACCCAAGTAATAGTAACCTGAAACCTTGTGCCTCCTAGCACCTCATGTCTCAAGTACCGACGTCCCGAAGGCACGCCCAAGTAAAAGTAACCTGGCATCTTGTGCCTCCTGAAACCTTGTGTCTCAAGTACCGACGTTCCGTAGGCACACCCAAACAAACTGAAGGCTCCTCACCTCCCACGTGGATTCCACAATAAGCACCCCAACACCATAATCACCCAACCGCAACTGCAGACGCCTCTACCCACACGAGCAGTCAAAACCACCTCATCACAGAGTCATGTATGTGCACATGACCCAAATCACGGGTGAAGGGTAATCACCAAATTTAGAACCCAATCCACGACCTCTCTGGCACCTCATGCCCCTACGACCATGTCACTCAAAATCTGATGGCCTTAACATCCAAGTAACTCAATCCATTCCCAAACTGACAGTCACACTACCTCAATCTGATGTCTATGATGCCCAATCTCGTGGTCAAACCACCCAAATAATTCGGGCCATGACCAACCTATGATCAGCATCACTCAAGAATATATGGGTCACACCCAACACAACCCAAGGGTTCTAATATATGCAATTCAGCAATTACATATTTATCACATTTAAAAAAAACACATAAATAGGAAAAACAATCTAAACAATTTAATTGAACTAGCCCAACGGCTATCACACAATAATATGAAGGTATTGAATGCCTTTAACAAGCCTAGTCATGCTTTACCAAATTAAAGATACTAGTTTAAAAACAAAGCAGACCAATTATAACCATTTTGGAACCCTGGCCCAAAATGTCCCAATGAGCGTCAACCTCTCGCCCGACCTTGCTCAAGAAATATAGGAAATAGGGTATTCCCAAAGGCATCCCATGGGTCTAACAATTAATTCAATATGCAATAGCAGATAAAATGGGTCCCGCTCAAAAATACCCGAAGACGATCCAAAGGTCACGCCACCCAAATGTCAATGAAAACACAAAACAAGGTATGCACCACCTACCTTGTACTAGTACGATGATCCTCCTCCAGTATCAGCCTCTAATTCGGTCTAAAACATGGTAGATCTATAAAATGAGAAATAACGCTCAAACCCCTATAACTCAGTTTAGAACAAAAATCAAGATGAAATTCTCAAGGGGAATCAAGGGCTTACCGAGGGGGTTCCAACACATTCAATGGAAATTGAAAATGAGTTTGTACAAACGACCGTGAGCAAAAATGAGCTCCGACGCTGCTCCTCGCTCAAACCTGTCGAGGGTTCTACCAAAAAACATAAAACGAAGTTGCTTCCCATTTTAACAAAAAAATACATGGAATGTATACAGGAGTACACGGCGTGTGTATCATTTTATTGTTCCTAAGATGGATGAAATTTTTCCGAGGACCTGCCGACATGACTACACGACATATACAAGGTCGTACACGGTGTGTCCTTGGTTTTTCTCCTCTAACTCACTGACATACCCACACACCCTGTACATCCCACATACATGGCTAGACTACATGATGTGTACCAAGAGTACATGACATGTACTAAGAGTACATGACGTGTACTTGATTAAACATCTCTATCCAACCAACACACCTACACGCCATGTATTTCCTTATCACACAGACAGGGTACATGGTGTGTACTAGGAAGTACACAGAGTGTAACCTAGAAATTTCTAGAACTGCCCAGTTTTTTCCCTATTATCTCAAAAAAAAACTCAATAATAGAAAAAAAAGAAACCCATACCTTAAAGTAAGAACCGATTTCTTACAAACCTCCCCTCTTATAGAAATTTGTCCCCGAATTTTCTTTCCAAGGGTGGTGAAGAAGATTCCAGAACAACTTTGGCATAAAAATAAAATCAATCAAAGGTTCATCGATCTATTACCTAAACCCATGGTCCTCCCATGATGCATTGTCACCCTTTTACCTCATAAGGTGCTTCTGTGTTGCTTCCTATACCCATTCATGTCCCACACCGCATCAGTGTCTGCCTCAATGAGGTCCTGCATCCCATGGATACTAAGACAAAACCTGGTGCGTTTCACCTCAAGTAACCCACATCCTCGATGCCCTGATGCCCATAATAGCTTAAGTAACCTGCATCCTCAATGATCTTGATTCCCATGCACCTTAAGTAACTTGCATCCTCAATGATCCTAATTCCATGCATCTCATATATATATACAAATATAATCATGCACCCAAAATGGTGTTAATACCACTGATCAACATCTGGTCATTCCACATAAATCATGTGCACCACGTGCACTCAAAACGAACATGCCTTAACAGGCCATGCCAAAGAAAAAACTAGAAAAATCAAGGTCACGCCCGCGGCATACCTCTGACCGTCATCAGATCAATAGCATGTTCATCCTCTAGCAGCTCCATGGTGTGCACCTGGCCTGAAGTATGACTGCTTGATGCCTGACCTCCCTAAGGTGCTTCTCCAGTCACCAGAAACTGACCCCTCAATTGGGTCCCACTATCTCTGCCATGTCCTCCGCGTACAGCTGAGCCTCAACTACCCTCACTTGGTACTGATCCCGAATCGACCTCGGACGCCACCGTCTGTCCTGGTTTCTACCTGCCAACTGTCTGAGAAGGCTTCATGAAGAACCTATCTAGATGTCCGACCTATCCACATGACTGACACTCCTTTGGAGGACCATCGCACTGAGTCCATACATGCCCTGGCTGTCCACACTGAAAGCAAACCACTGTTGAACTTCCATGAGGCGGTCTAGCTGAGTCCTTGGCCAGACTACCCTGCTGGAACTCATCCTGACCTCACTTCCTGCTATCTGAACCATCACCTAAAGCCACAGACCAGTTCAAATGAGATTTTTTCATCAATTTGACATCGTCTATGAGCTCTTGATTCACCACCTCTAAGAATGAGGTCAACATAAATACATTTACCTGCACCTTAATGGTATGTCATAAACCATCCTCGAAATTCATTACCCTTGAGGTGTCATCACTTACCAAACCTAGTGCAAAGCGAGACAGATCAGTGAAAATAACTGCATAGTCCATGATGGACACGTCACTTGGATGAAGGCTTAAGAAATCTTGATCTCTCTCTTCCCTCAGTGTCTCTAGGAAAAAGTTCTCAAAAAACCTGTCCTCGAAGTCCTTATATGCCAGTTCTTCGTGTCTGCGAGACTGAACCTTCACATCCCACCAACGCTTCGCCCATCCTCTCAGCATGTATGTCACCATCTTGACCCTCTGCCCTGGAGGCGTCTCGAGCTACTCAAAGATCATATATATGCTCTCTATCCAGTTCTCAGCTTCTTGTGGAGCACCCTCACCCTAGAAAAGTGGTGGGTGCAACGACTGGAACTCCCATGTCAGATATTCTATAGAGGACTCTGTACCCTATGCGCCTATATCAATCCCCTACAAGACATGTACAAGACTAAACCGGAGCTGTTCGTCGAGCCACGACCCAAAAACTGCCAAACCCGGCAGCTGCTCTACCTGCACTAGATCCTGAACCTGATCCTACCCCTGAACCTGTGGCTCATGCTCTACCTGCCCCTCAAGTGTTTGAACCAAATCATGCTCCTATGACATTATTCCATCACCCGCCTGACGTTCCATCAAGCCATCTAGGAGGAACCCGCTGAATACCATAAATGGTCAAACAACCCACATATATATATCACAATATATTCACGCAGTTAAAAAAAATAGTAAAAGGCAGCGCATAACAACTACCATTACTCTCTACCACCGCAACCATGCCCCACGACATCCCAAACTCACAGACTCCTTACCCGCCCTCAATGGAGCCAAGTATCAAAAGTACCTTAGACCATGCCTGTATTGACAACCATGGTTGCCTCAAACCAATGACTGAGTTTCCCAATCCTGACAGCCACATTGCCTCAAACTGATGTCTAGGACGCCTAATCCTAGTGATCAATATCACCTCAGTCATAGTACATGCCTACTCATATACTAGCCATGCCCAAATCTTACGCCACATACAATTTTACATAATTTAAATCATGGCATATTACATTGAAAATAACAACCAATTATATCAGGAATTCCAACTTTCATGTTTCAATAGCATCTATAGCATGGCAATTGATATTATTCACTTGGTATTATCACTTCAGAAAGCATACGTGCAGTTATGAAATTGAAATACCCTAAAAATGTGCCTATCAAAAGCCAAAAAATCATTCCTTTCCATACCGATCCAAGGTCTAATTCTCCCTTATCGCACCAGGTCAAGGATAACATATCAAAACCAATAATATCACACACCAGGTGAGCCACCGAGGTGAAAATCATATAAACTATAATCTGAGAAAAAGAAAAATAGCAGTTCCCACCCAAGAAAACTTGGTTCATACCTCATACTTAGGGCTATAGGCACCCAAGCACAATCTAGAAACTCAGTCCCAATAATAACCTATCTCCAGTCTACCATATCCCAAATAGTAAAACCAGTAGAAATAAAAGGCAATCTCGATCTCATTAGTAGTCAGTCAAAATATAATACTAAATCATTGTCAAGAAAAAACTCCTCTGATACCACTTTGTAACACCCCAGACCTGAACAGCCACCTGAACAGTGCTAAACGGGTCAGGTGTTACTACCTTAGGCGCACCTCCCCAAATTCCAAAGGCTGTCGACTAGCAGCGAGGGTGTAAACAGGTATAGTGGGGAGGCTATACCCTCTCGGAGGAAAATAAGGTACTGTTCCGAGTATAATATAAGATAAGAGACTCAGAAGTCTCTAACCAGACCCGCATAGAGAAGCACAATCAATATCAGATAAACCATCAAAAGAAATATAGAAAAAAATGCAGCAGAAAGTAACAAAACAGCACACACTACCATAAAACTGGGTTTCCGTAGTGCGACCCTTTATCAGCGCTAAAAAAAAGTGATGATAAAGGGGGGGCCTTTATCAGTGTTAAAAAAAAGCGCTGATAAAGGCCACTTTTAATAGTGCTAAAAAAAGCATTGTTAAAAGTGACCCTTTATCAGCGCTTTTTTTTAGTAGCGTTGATAAAGGGTGGGCTTTATCATCTCTTTTTGCTAGTGCTGATAAATTTTATATTTCAAAAAAATCATGAAAAATAATATATTGTTATATAAGTATATTTATATTGATATAAATATAATATATATTTTTTAAATATGTTTTAGATAAGTATAAATAGACTATTACATTTAATATATAAGAAATTTAGTGAAAATGGATTTAAAAAATTTTAAAAAATATTATTAGTTAATAATTTTCTAATTATCATCAATTAATAATCATTTAATAATAATTTGAAGACACAAAAAATCAAAAATAATAATAAAATATCTAAAATAAGTTTAAAATGTAACTCAAACTTTAAACGGTCATAACTTTTGATATGGGTGTCCTTTTGAGCTCTACAGTATATAAAATTGAAGCTTGAAATGATATCTACACACTAATAATTGAAGGTAACCTTCGGTCACATTTTTCAAGGCCCAAAAAGGCCCAGAAGTCCTCCTAAACTGAGTTTTTAGTTGGGATACCCTGATTTTTTAACATTCAAACAGGTATAACTTCTGATCCGGATGTCCGTTAGGCCTATAACACATATCATATCAAATATTGTTTCATTTTATTTGATTTGAATGGTTTTGGAGTTGAAACAGACTTATGGATTAGAAGTTATGGTCGTTTTAACATTCTATGGCTTTTCAAATACACATATATATGTATTTATTTGTAAATATATATATATTTGTACGTGTCTGTGTGTGTGTGTGTCTCTGTGTGTGTGTGTGTGTTGTATATATGTATGTATTTATTTATTTATAAACACGCATAAAAAACATATTTTATTAATGTATTTAAAACTAATCTTATAAATATATATTAATATATACAAATAAATATACGGATAAAAAATTATAACTAAATATATATATAAATAAATATAAATATAAATTAATATACGAATAAATATATATATACTAATATATGAATAAATATATATGTATTAATATAACTAAATATATTTATATTAATATGAATCTATATTAATATACGAATAAATATAACTATATATATTAATATATGAATAAATATATATATATATATATATATATATTAATATAACTAAATATATTTATATTAATATGAATCTATATTAATATATGAATAAATATAACTATATATATATAAATAAATAGATATATCATTAAATAGAGAAAAAAACTAAATAGCTTAGTGGTAAAGGTGCAGGCGCGCAAGGGGGGAGGTCTCAAGTTCGAGTTTGAGTGGAAGTAGGGAGGGGCGCGCGGGCATGTGGGGGATGCACAGGCAAGGGAAGTGCACGGGAGAGTGGTAGGGGGTCCGCACGAGCACTGATAAGAGGGGGGGGTCAAGCGCTGTTAAAATCTCCCCCCACATTATATATTCTTTTTAATTTTTTTGTATTTTTTTTTTACTTTTATCAGTACTAAAAAAAGCACTGATAAAAGACCTTTTTACCAGCGCTTTTTTGAGTACTGATAAAAGGGACTCCCCCCCTTTATCTTCACCTCGATTAACAGTGCTTTTTTTAACGCTGTTAATGCACTTTTCTAGCACTGATAAAGGCCATATTTGTAGTAGTGAAGCTAAACAAAACTTATAAAAACTACTGAAAGAACAAAACATATATTCACAGTAGGTCATATATTTCAATAAACAATAGCGCCCCTGGATAACCAACAATAGCTACAAAATAAAGTAATCATGCTTATATAGAAAATAAAGTAAACAAAGTAACTTCATCTAGGCATGACCTTAGGGTCCATGCCAAATCTCCATGCAACAGCTAATATGATCCAGCTCTTAAAGTTGATCCCTTTCCTATACGTAAATCCATAAAGTCTACACGTGTCTCGAAGGGCCCGTGTAGGGTGTGAGATGAATCTTGGTAGGATACCACCCAATGGTGTGTACCTAGTATAGGTGTTTAAGTAGGCATGCATCAATAAGGAAAGTAAACGGTATGATGCACAATGTAATCAAAACCTCCACTAGTGCTTAGCAGCCACCAGGGAGTGTCACCTACTTTGGCCAACGCCGGAATCTAAGTCATGTAACCCGGCACCATGTACCTATTGACATCATGTGTCTCAAATAACGATGTCTTGAAGGCACACCTAAGTAATAATAACCTATGATCTTGTGCCTCCTGACACCTCATGTCTCAAGTATCGACATCCCGAAGGCATGCCCAAGTAATAGTAACTTGGAACCTTGTGCCTCCTGACACCTTGTGTCTCAAGTACCAATGTCCCGTAGGCATGCCCAAACAAACTGAAGGCTCCTCACCTCCCATGTGGCTTCCACATAAAGCACCCCCAAACCATAATCACTTAACCGCAAATTCGAGGGCCTCTACCCACATGAGCGGTCAAAAACACTTCATCATGGAGTCATATATGTGCACACAATCCAAATCACAGGTGAGTGGTAATCAAAAAATTTAGAACCCAAGCCACAACCTCTCTAGCACCTCGTGCCCCTGTGACCTTGTCACTCAAAATATGATAGCCTTTCCATCCAAGTAACCTGGGCCATGACCATCCTAACAATCACACCGCCTCAATCTGACGTCTATGCCACCCAATCCCATGGTTAAACCACCCAAATAATCTGGTCCAAGCCCAACCTGTGATCAGCATCACTCAAGAATATACGGGTCATTCCCAACACAACCCAAGGGTTCCAACATATACAATTCAGAAATTACATATTTATCACATTTAAACAAATCACATAAATAGTCAAAACAATCTAAACAGTTGAATTACACTAGCCCAATGGCTATCACATAGCAGTATTGAGGTCTTGAATGCCTTTAACAAGCCTAATCATGCTTTACCAAATTAAACATACCAGTTTTAAAATAAAGCAGACCAATTACAACCATTTTGGAACCCTGAGCCAAAATGTCCCAATGAGCGTCAGCCTCTCACCCAGCCTTTCTTGAGCAATATAGGCAATAGGGTATGCCTAAAGGCATCCCACGGGTCTAACAATTAATTCAATATGCAATAGCAGATAAAACGGGTCCCACTCAAAAATACCTGAAGACGCGCCAAAGGCCGCGCCACCCAAATGTGCACAAAAATAAAAAACAAGTTATGCACCACCTACCTCATAATAGTATGATGATCCTCCTCCGGTATCAACCTCTAATTCGGTCTAAAACATGGTAGATCTACAAAATGAGTAATAACGCTCAAACCCATATAACTTTGTTTAGAACAGAAATCAAGACTAATGGCTCAAGGGGAATCAAGGGCTTACCGAGGGGGTTCCAACTCATGCAATGAAGATCTAAAAGGAGTTCAGATGGAAAAATGATCTCTGGTGCTTCTCCTCGCTCAAACCCATCGAGGGTTCTTCCCAAAAACATAAAACGAGGCTACTACCTGTTTTAACAAAAAAAAAATACACAACATGTATATAGGAGTACACACCATCTGTATCATTTTACTATTCCTAAGATGAATAAAATTTTGTTGAGGACCTGCCGACATGACTATATGGCGTGTATGAGGCCATACATGGCATGTCCTTATTTTTCCCCCTCTAACTCGCCGACATACCCACATGCCATGTATATCCCCCAAACATGGCATGTACTAAGAGTACACAATTTGTACTTGGTTAAACATCTCTATCTATCCAACACTCCTACACTCCATGTATGTACTTTTTACATGGACAAGGTACAAGACGTGTACTGGGAAGTACACGACGTGTAACCTGGAAATTTCTAGAACTGCCTAGTTTTCCCTTGTTATCTCAAAAACAACTGAAAAATAGGAAAAAAGAAAGAAACTTGTACCTTGAAGTAAGAACTGGGTTGTTATAATAACAATCATTTATGAGCAATTTATTTTAAGACTTCGTAAAATACAATTCATCCCATCCTCCCATTTCAAATATGCCAATTTTCCATTTAAAAATCAAAATGGATTTTTAATCAAATCATGCCTTTTCCAAGATAAAACCAGTGGGTTTCTATAAAAATCATTTTAAACCATTTTTTCCAAATAAAAATTTGAAATCAATTCCATCAAATCAATTTCACAATTTAAATTCAATAATTTAAATTTTACAAAATTCTGTCAATTTCGCAAATACACCTCAATTCAATGGAATTGGGGGTTTTCCCAAATTCATTCCAAATCCAATTTCAAATCCCCAGTTCATTAGAATTGGGTTTTTAATAAACCGATCAAAATAAATTTCATTTATGTCAATCAATTGAATTTAAATCAAACAATTGAATTTAAATCAAGCAATTTAAGGTTAATCAAAATTGGCCATTATAATAGAACCACTTACCTCGGGATCATGGAATCTAAAAATGAAAAGCCCTAATTGGGAAACTCCAATGAAGATCATAATCAATGAATATTCAAGAATCAACCCTAGATTCAAGATCTAAAATAGAATATATTAGATCCCCCAACAACATGAATATCTACAAAACCATTGGGAGGAAAGAGGAGAGAGTAGGAGAAAGAGAATGGGAAGAGGAAACCTATCGGGTAGAGATCAAACATTGTTCTCCAAGATTCAATCCACTTTCGTAGGAGTGTACATGAGAAAAAATTACCTCTTGAGAGATTCTAAGGAATAAGAAAACATTTAGAGGTCAAATAGGTCTATTGGGAACCTAAAAGGTGGGTTTTGGGATTTTAAAACTATTTTTCAGATTAAAAAAACTTGCATGCATGGTTAGTTGGGCAAGTACACATGGATATAAAAACCATTCAAAATAACTATGTGCCCATTTTAATGGGGTTTCATGGTTTCTTCTATGTGGGAACATAGTTTGAAAAATTGTGTGCCAACCATGCAAACCCTCACTGTCTGGTTTTTCATGGTTTTCTCTAGCAAAGCACACGGTTTGGGGAAACTGTGCACCAACTGTGCACAAACCAAAAACTTTCAAAAAAATTAAAATTTCACCCAGATCACACTTAAAAAAAACCCAACTAAAGCATGATCAAAAGAGGGGTTTGGGAATACCTGATAATAGTAACAGTATGTTACAACGTTCCTCACCATAGAAACTTTCTATCCCCTGAAAGCCTACTCAGAAGCTTCCATGTCAAAAAGATGAGGCCACTTCTCTCTCATCAGTGCCTCCCTCTCCTATGTATCATGAGAATTAGAATTGTGATATCATAGAACAAAAACCCAAGGTATATTCCTCCCACAAAGTACCTTGGTTTTAGAATCAACTATATCGACTTGATGCTCAGTCATGGATAAATCAGGTTCAACCTCAAGATCACTTCATCTCATAATATGAGATGGATCAGATAGATACTTTTGTATCTACGATACATTGAACATGTTATATATCAATGTTATCTATGGTGGATGTTCTAAATAGTAAGAAACTTTCCCCACCTGATAAACACCTCAAAGTTCCAACAAAGTGAGGATTAAGTTTCCCTTGCCTCCCAAGTTGTTGATGACCCAAACGGGATAAAACTTTCAAGAACAACTGGACACTAACTGAAAACACCAATGACTTGCAATAACGATTAACATAAGACTTATACTGGATTTGTGTCATAAATATTCTATGATGAATCAACTAAATCTTTATTGTCATATCTTGAACTAATCTTGTTCCAACCAAGTAATTTTCACCCATCTCTGACCAACACAACAAAGATCTATATGGACGGCCATACAAGGCCTAAAAAAGAGCCATCCTGATCACAAATTGGTAACTATTGTTATAAGAAAACTCAACCATCCCTAGATGGTCATCCCAAGCTCCACCAAAGTCAAGAAAACAAGAGTAAAACATATCCTCAAGGATCTGTATATCTCTTTTTGTCTTGCCATCCAAAAACTGATGGTATGAAATGCTCAAATGAACTTGAGATTCCATTGAATCCTAAATTCCTATCCAAAAGAGAGAAGTAAACCAAGGATCTTGATCAAAGACTATAGCAGATGGAACTTCATGCAAATGAAAAATCTCTTTCACATAAATATTTCTCAACTCCTCAACTTTGGTTGTATCATGAATGGGTATAAAGTGTGTCAATTTATTCAGTCAATCAATCACAACCCATATCGCATTCTTATCTCTCTGGGTACATTGAAACCCAATTGCAAAGTTCATAAATATATCATCCAACTTCCAAGTAGGCACTGAAAGTGGTTGTAGAAAACCTGAAGGTATCTAGTTCTCAGCCTTGACTTGTTGGTATGATCAGTAATGACAGACAAATTCAAAAATGCCACATCTTATACCTAGCCACTAGATTTTATGCCATATGTTATAAAACATCTTCATGGTTCCTGGGTGCACTGACCACTGGGAATTATGAAAATACCTCATCACATCTTTCATTACTGGTAACAATAAAACAATATGATTTTGATAACATAGAATTTCCTCAGTGGAGAATGACCAGTCATGTATGGTCTCCCCACCATAAAGAGAGTCTCTAATGTTTCAGAATTCATCATCAAGCTATTATTCCTAAATAATCATCTCTAGAAGCACATATGTCAACTGAAACGCTGTCTAAAGAAACCTCAACCCCTAATTCTCAGACTCCAATATGAAACTGTGAAAAAAGATCCATCAAGTTCCACTCTTCTGATGATTCTTTCATGGCTTGGGTCGGCAGTTTCCTGCTCAAAGCATCTAAGATTACATTCCCTTTCCCTGAGGTATAGACAATGTCAAAGTTGAAATATTTTAAGAACCCCACCCAATGCCTCTAGTGGAGATTCAAAACTTTTTTGGAGAATATATAACTCAAGATATTGTGATCAAAATACATGGTAAACCATTCTTCGTAAAGGTAATTACTCCAAATATTAAGTACATCAATCACATATTCAAGTTAAATGTCATGGGTTAGATAATTATTCTCATGTAGCCTAAGATGATGAGATACATAAGCAATGACATGATCACCTTACATGATAATGTTTCCCAAACCTAAACCCGATGCATTACATAAGACCACAGAGCCATGCCCGACCTCTGGAAGAGTCAACACTGGGGTAGTAGTCAAAAGATGCTTCAACTCAACAAAAGAAATCTGATATTTTTCATCTCAAGAAAACTTTACTCCCTTCCGAGTTAGATCAGTCATCCGAGAATACAGCTTTGATAAGCCTTTTATAAATCGGTGATAATACTCAAATAAACCCAAGAAGCTCCAAATCTAAAAAACATGTCATGTTTATTCCCATGTCATAACAGCTTTCACATTTTTAGGATCAATTGAAATATCATGTTCTGACACCACGTGTCCCAAGAACCTCACTTCTCAGATCCAGAAATTTCATTTCAAAAGCTTAGCATAAAATCGGTGATTTTTCAACAATTCTAGAACTGTTATTAGATAACGCACATGATACTTATTGAATTTAGAGTAAAAAGGATGTCATCCACAAAGACTTCCATGGAAGCATCAAGGTACTCATGGGAAATACTATTCATTAAATCCATAAATATTATAGGAGAATTGGTTAAACCAAATGGCATGAAAAGGTAATCATAATGGTCATACCTGCTCCAAAAGATAGTTTTCAAAATGTTAGATTCTTTTATTCTCAGCTGACGGTAACCTGATTAAAGATCGATCTTTAATAATTACTTCACCCTTTTCAACGGATCAAACCGATCATCAATCTCTAGAAAAAGATACTTGTTATTTACCATAAATCTATTGAGTTTTCAGTAATCAACACAAAGGCGAAGGGAACCATCAGCCTTCTTAGAAAAGAGAACCAGATCCGCCCAAGGTGACACACTCTAGCTTATAAATCCTCTCTCTAGAAGATCATCCAACTGAGTCTTCGGATCTTTCATTTTAGCTGGTTCCATACGGTAATAAGGAATAGAAATAGGATGAGTACCAAACATTAATTTGATAGATAACTCTACCTACCTTACCAGTGGAAAACTAGAGAAGTCAAAAGAAAAAACATTGGGAAACTTAACGATAACTAGATGGGATATCATCATTTGAGTATTCTTGCCTCAGATAAAAAGAGAACACTAATATCACTTTCCCCATCCCCAGATAGGAAGTTTTGGTTCTACTTGACCTTGGGCACCATTCTCCTCAAAAGATAAAACACACTTCATTGGGTGTTATAAAGGAGATCCACCAAATATAATAATCAATCATGGATTTATTGTTAATGAGACAATCCATCCCGAATATAACATCAAGTAGTTTCATGTAGAGGACCAGAAAACTACAAGAAAGTACAACATATGATAAAGAGAAAACACAAGTGATAATATAGAGACCCCTCTCTCTATTCATTACAAGGGGTGTAGTAATATTCATTGTATAAGATAAAATATTCATAGAAAGATTTAGAATATTGACAATAGAGGTTGAAATAATTGAATGAGATGAACCAGTATCAAATAAAACATTCACTAATGATGAAGCTATAGTGATGGTACCTCTCATAGTCTCTAGACCCATTTTTTCTTCCTCTGGAGACTCTTACACTACATGAAGAAGATTCATTCTAGATGCCTATGGTTGGAACACCTTTTGTCATGAAGTGTCTGATTACACCATAGTTTTAATAGGTACTGATGACCCTGTTCCACTACGCGATGTAGAAAAGACATGGCAGAACTTTTGTAAGTGACTTGGGAATCTGTAGTAGCCACATATCTTGGGTTCCTTAGTTCATACCCACTTAGAATTACCAGTCATGCCACACTGGTAGCAAATAAAAGGGCCTCTGCCATGCACTATAGGAGGTCTAGAAAAACCTTGCAGTCGAGATCCCCCATGAGATTCATCACGCTTCCTTTTTCCTTTAAAGGAATTTACTAAACCACCAATGAGGGAAAAAGTCACTCTTGTCAACCATAACTTTCCATCTAGGTCTATTTAGACCATCAACACTCTATATATTACATCAGCATAAGAAGGCAGATTTAGCAAGAGAACCTGAGAATGAATATCAGATCGAAGTCCCAACTCAAACTGTCAAGTCTTTATCTTCTCATTTGATATCATCTGAGGTGAGAACTACACTATCTCAACAAAATGGTTTGAATACTTTTTCATCATTCTTTCAACCTACTCAAGTTTGAAGAAATCTATACCCTTGGACAACTCCCTCGAATCTAGATAGAACCGGTCGGTGAAAAAGAGCCTTGAAGTCTCTCCACTCTAATACCTCGTCCTTCTTCACTGTCACCATTATGTCCCACCATCTTCTACTCAGTCCCTCTAGTATGAAGAGGGAACACTTCACCTTAATTTCATTGGGTGTATCCAGGAACTCGAAAAAACACTCAATCTTGCTCAACCATTCTTCATAATCTTGAAGATCATTGGAGCCTTTGAATGCTGGTGGATTTTAGCAAAGAAACTCCTAAGCATGATTTTTAAAAATGTACCTTTGAGGTTCCACAACTAGATATTGAATGGGAACTGGTGCAGGTGTCTTCCCCAGAGCTTGGACAGTATGCACAATCACCTCGATCAGACTCGGGTTCACAAGATTATTTTTTCACTTAGGTTCATCAATAGATTCCTCATGGATTTGATTCGTACATCTTCTAGGAGGCATGATACTATACAACATCAATAGACAATGTAGAAGACATCAGACAGGATACTCAGATCGACACTCAAACAAGAGCAATGGAGAAATTCATCCCAACATATAGATAACAAGATTTGGATTTCAATCAATCCAAATAAAAAGTAGGTAAAAGACTAGAACCAATCCTTAAAACGTATTTCCCAAAACACCCTTGGTGACTTAAGGTTCATTGTGGTGAGAGCTAGTCAAACACTCAACTGCAACTACCTCCTAAGTCCCTAAAAAATACACAAATTGCATACTGACACAAAAAATAATCTCAGCCAAGATATCTGATACCACTTTGTCATGAACCATCCTGAACACCCCAGTTCCCTAATACCTAGGTCAACACTAACATGGACTGAAGGGTGTTCCTGATCCCCATAGGTTAGCAACTAGCACCTAGAATTGTATGATATGAAAGTGGGAATTAATTTTCCACAAACATGATGGAAGCAAGTATACAAGAAAAACTCCACAGGGAGAACCGTACCATAAGTCAAATAGGCATAAACAAACTAATTTGAAACTAAAAAGTGCCATAAAGTAAGAAACCACCCAATACCCAATGAATGAAACTCTCTAATACCATGGATCAACAACTATAACCACCTCCAAGTGTCGCTTTACCCTTGTTCGGACCTGGAAGAATGTAATCTACAAGCACCTGAAGGCATAGGTAGGGTGTGATTTAAAAGCCCAATAGGATCTCACAAATGATTCCATAATAAGATTACAACATTTAATTAACCAAATAAATCTTTTAGTTTTAAATAGATAGGCGTGGCATTTCAAAATCATATTTAAAACAAATAATGATTTGCAATTTAGAGGATGGAAAATACTTTAAACAAATGGATTAGAAATTTTTTTATATAAAACAATTTATATAAATTCAGAAGCAAAGTAAATAGTTTACAAAAATTAGCACATATATATATATATATATTTCAAGTACAAAAAAACAAGCAACATGGTCATATCTCAAAAGGTATGATAGTTCCAGGATATGGGACTCCCTCACGCTCAAATAGTTTTCACAACAATATGTGTACACATGTCCCCCTCAGTACTGACTAAGGATAACATGTCACCATTCCATCAGGGATGTGACCTACTACATGTGTATTGTTAGTGTTCTAAATAATGGAACAATCATCTATGGGAAATCAATTACAATCATCCCATTCATCCCATTTATCCCATTTATCCCATTATCCCATTCTCCCATTCATCTCATTCATCCCATTCTCCCATTCTCCCATTCTCCCATTGATGGGAAATCGATGATAATCATACAATTCATCCCATTTTCCCATTTCAAATATGTCAATTTTCCATTTAAAACCCAAAATGAGGTTTTAATCAAATCATGCCTTTTCCAAGATAAAACCAATGAGTTTCTATCAAAATCATTTTAATTAATTTTTTCTAAATACCAATTTGAAAATAAATTCCATAAAATCAATTTCATAATTTAAATTCAACAATTTAAATTTCACAAAATTACATCAATTTCACAAATACACCCCAATTCAACGGAATTGGGGGGTTTTCCAAAATTCATGCCAAATCCAATTTCAAATCCCCAGTTCAATGTAATTGGTTTTTTAATCAACCAATCGAAATTAATTTCATTTATATCAAGAAATTGAATTTAAATCAAGTAATTTAGGGTTAATCAAAATTGGCCATCATAACGGAACCACCTACCACAGGATCATGGTATCTCAAAATGCAAATCCCTAATCGGGAAACTCCAATGAATATCACCAGTAATGAAGATTCAAGAATCAACTATAAATTCAAGATCTAAAACAACAGATATTAGATCCTCCAGCAACATGGAGATCTAAAAAACCCTATAGAGGAAGGAGGAGAGAGTGGGAGAAATAGAATGGGGAGATGAAACTTACCGGGTAGAGATCAAACGTCATTCACCAAGATTCGATCCACATATAGAGGGGTTTATAGGGGGGAAATCACCTCTCAGGAGCTTCTAAAGAAGAAGAAAATTTTGGGAAAAAAATCCCTCAGGGTTCCATCTTGGTGTTTTTGGGTTGATTGTGTTTTATGAAAAATATAGATGACCATGAATGAGTATGGTTGGTGTAAAGAATAGTGATGGAAAATCAAAAAAGGTAGAATTTATGCATAGAAGTTCTATGTGGATGGCGAAGCGCACTACGCGGACCACCTGGAGAAAATAGTTCACGGGTGGCTCGCAGTTCACAGGAGATTTGAAGTTTGCAGGAAGGCCATCATTTGTGGCTTAAGAGGTGGTGATTTATTTTTAGGAGGCATCAACCACTACGAAGGAAGAAAGGAACTATATAGACCGCGTAACATAGTCCACGGTGAAGACTATACCACATCAAAGTTTTGGGTAATCTGGATTAGCCGATTTTTCAGATCTATTTTCCTATTTAAGGAACGATAATCAGATGATTAAGTAGAGTTAAATTCATTAGATAATATCATTTTTGTGGGAAGAATTCAGCTAAGAAAGTGGTTTGTGGGGAAATAATTCCGTGAAGTGAAGGATTTCATGAAGCGAAAAGGTTCATGAGGGAGGATTCCGTGAAGGGTGAAGTGGTTCACAGGAACAGTTCACGAAAAGGTTTTTGTGGGGCTCTGCAACTCGCAAAGGAAGATAGTCCATGGAAGAGGAGGTGGTTTGCAGAAGTAGAAGTGGTCTGTGGAAGAAAAAGGAATCTGCAAAGCAGGGGCATTCCATAGAATAATAAGTGGTCTGTGAAGAACTTGCACCACATGGTGCAAGATAGTTCATGGAGGAAGTAGGGAAGTTCATAGAGGATCAGTTCGTGAAAGTAATTTATGAAAACTAACAGTTCACAAAAAATTGGATTTCATCTATGGGTAAAAAAGGGACTTCAAAAGATAATCTATATACAGTTGAGGATTCATGATTAAGAAATTGAAATAATAACAAAAGTGGAAGTTGTCCATAAAACAAAGGAGTTGGATTAGAAATTGGATGTAGAAAATAAATCTAAAGATATCCAAATCCAAGTGTAGGAAATTGAAGTCAATAAGTTAAAAGGTTTAAATAAAATACTTATAAAAGTGAACATAGATCTAAGGGAGAATAATGATTCCCAAGATAAAGAACTGAAAAATATGTCTACAAAGATAAAAAAATACAAAGATGATGACAATGTAAAGAATATGAACTCAGATAGATTTCAGAATCTAAAAGATAGAAATGATGATATTTCTATATTTCTATCTAAACTACTTTAGGATAATCAAAGGCTACAACATGAGAATTAATTCTATAATGATTCTGTTACTCAGAAAAAATTTAAAGTAAAGGAACAATGTGACAAGGTTGATAAGCTCACATGATAATTGGAAAATGAGATGAGTAGTGGTAAGAATCTAAATAGAGAAATTAAAGATCAAATTTAATCAAGTTATATGGATATTCAACAATTAGAATATGAGATGGAATCATTCAAGAAATAACTGGAGCAATCTAATGCCAAAGGTAATCCAAAATTGAAGGATTCTTTGCACGTACTATTTGATTATCCTATGGAAGGTGATAATGAAATGAAAAGAAAATATGCCACTTTAGAGGAGAAACATGAAAGGATTGTCTCATTCCAAAGGCCATCCATTTTGGGAAAAATAGTATTGGATATGATTATCCCTCTCCCATGGATGATAGAAGAGAGCCGTGAACAGTTTCAGAAATAGTAAAAATCTTGTAGGTGCTAAAGATAGAACTAAAAATGTTTTTATAGGATGTAATGACATTCACTACTAAAAACTGGACCTATACCAATGGTTTTGGGAAAAATTTTGGTATATGTGCTATAAAATGACCATATACCAACGATTTGTCCAAACTGTTGGTATATGCACCATAATAAGACCTTATACCAGTAGTATAAGGACCCAACCTTATTGCATAAATAATCTTTAATTTAGTCAAGAAAACACTTCCTTTTACATTGAGTGTCTTTTTAAGTTTAGAGCTTTAGATATTTGGGACATAATACATTCATAACATTACACATTGTTACAGAGTGGATATTATAGAAACAGTTTCCATTTTTTTCAAAATTTCAAACATTAAAACTTAAAACATGATTCCTTGAAAATTATTAAACATTTAACATGGATTTATTCTTTATATTACACATCCATTAACCTATGAAAATCATTTAAAACTTGGGATGAGCACAAAAACTCAGTAAGGTATATAAAAAGAAGGAAAGAATGCTTTAGTCCATGAATACTTGTAATGTATGAAATCATTTTCAAAAGACATACTTATCACCTGTATATATATACTTAATTTGTGAAAAATGAGATTTAAACAATAACTAAGAACATAAGTATAACCATAAAGGTATCTTGGGGCATTAATTACATAATCTTGTAACCCTCTCAGCTACCTTATAACTTGTAACCCTCATGGCTACCTTACTATTTGTGTAACCATCACAGTTACACTTGGAGTAACCATATGGAAAACCTCCAACTTATACATAACCAATGCATTGGAGGGATATATAGGTACCACCCTTCATCATAAAAAATTCCCAAGAACTATAAAATAATTATACAACATGAATAATAGCATAAAAACATTGCTTTTTAATTTGGTAAAACATAATTTTAAAAAAGGATTTTAAAAGAAAAGCCCCTTATAAATATCATACAATTGAAGAGAGAATTAATAGAGTGGATGGAATATGTATATAAACTATAATTAGACATAATTAAATATAATATAAGTAAAACCCATCACACAATCAATTTTAATACCACATAAATAACGAAATAGACGGTTAACCCAAAGAATGGAAATCAGGTTAAGAATTCCCTTACCTCAGGCTTGTCTTACTTAAAACTTGTTTAAACTTCCTGTATAATGGTTAAAAGAGTTTTATTAGTATTTTAGAGAAACATTTTTATGTTTATAATGTATTATATGATCATTTCATAACCTCATTTCACCCCTTAATTGTTAGTATTTTGTTCTGTGTACTGTTTTGGGTGAGTTCCTTACATGATTTCCATGATTGGTTCATGATGGATGTTCTTGTCGATTGGAAGTGAAACTATAGAATTGGAATGGAAAGGAATTTACATATTTCCAGTACCATAATTTATACCATTTATAATTTTGATTTTTTATATGAGGATGATTCATAAGTAAAAACATTAATGATGTTCGTTTAGATTATTTTAGTGGTTCTTTGATAATAACAACATCATTTTATCTTATAAATTAAAACCATGAGTAAAAAAGAATTATAGAACCATGGATGTGACATAATGAATATATTATAACCTGGTTCAACCATAGAAATGGTTTCATGACCAGACTTGAAATAATTAATGGAAATTGAAATCACATCGTCTATGATGTCGGTAATTCGACACATCACAGACAATGTTTTTATTCCTTGAATAATGATAATGAGTTTTCCATGAACATGAGAATATCTAGAATATACATGGTTTTTGGATATTTCATTACTCTTGGGTAATAAGATATAAAGAAATAATAATAAAAGAAAGGAACTCAAAATAAAAGAATGATTGATAAATCCCTTACAAAAATTCAACAGCCTAACGACTATGCCAAGTGGTTTTAGAAAATATTAAAAAGAGAGGGGACAAGGGTCACCCATATATAAATGAATAATAATATATAATAGATCAATAATAATAAGTAAATAAGAAAATGGTATGGAAACTTGAAAGTTATACCACATAAAAGAGAACATGAATGGAAAAAGAAAGAAATTGAGAATTTTCTTACCTTGTAGAGTAACTCCTAGAACTTGAAGTTTGGGACCTTGGGAGATTGAGGAAACCTTGGGAAGACTACTATGGAGGTAAGGAGGCCAGAGATTAGTTGATGAGGAATTTTTAATGAAGCTAATGAAGGAATGGGTTGGTATTTATAGCAAAAGTGAGTGAATATTTTAATAATTTCCAAGGGACACCTCATTAGTGGTATTTGAAAAACCATGGGATTGCCCATGGTATAAGCCACTTGGAACACCTCATAAATTATTTTACTGTACACAAGTCTACCAGATTTATTACATCATCATTACATCATTAATGATGTCATTAACACACTAAAACTCAAAACTGTATTTTTTATTATTCACTGAAAAATCAACTATTTTAGAAAAATCTCCAAAATTCACCCTAACCATTTATCGATGTATAGAATTCAAAAATGAAGTCCATTTTTTGAAAATAATTTTCTAAATATTTTTAATTTAATTTTTAAATAAAATCATACTTAATTCAAAAATTAATAATTTAAAAACTATAACTGCTTTTATATCACATTTAAAAATTAATCAAGATGTCATTATCTTAAATCCTTAAGAAAATAAAATAATAATAAAATTTAATATTCATTAGGTTTATATTACTATTCATATTAATATTCATAATGGTATGTTACTATTCACCAAAAAAACAAGTTGGTTCCAATAGACTCCAAATAACAAACTGAACACAATTGTAGATGACCATTTTTTGAAATTCAAAACATAGAAGTAGTAAAATTATGTTTAAATACTACTTATAAATATCTACATTAAACAAAATTTCAAGCATTTCAATTTATTTTTAGAAAACCTGGGGGTGTTACATTATCCCCACCTTTTATAAATTGTGTCCTCACAATTTTTATTTACTTATTAAACAAGTGAGGGTACCTTTCCCTCATAGAATTTTTAGACTCCCATGTTGCTTCTTCAACCATGTGGTTTCTCAAAAAAAACCTTTACCTGGTGGATTACCTTATTCCACAATACCTGTTCCCTTTGATCAAGAATTTGAACTGGTTTCTCTTCATAAGAATGGCTCTCTTCCAGTTGAACTACTTCTGGGATCAAGACATGTGATGAATCTAGCACATACTTTCTCAACATTGAAACATGAAAAACATTGTGTACCTGAGACAAACTCAAAGGTAAAGCTACTCAGTATGAAACTAGTCCAACTTTCTCTAGGATTTCAAAAGGACTGATGAATCATGGACTTAGATTTCCTTTCTTACCAAAACGCATCACAATTTTCCAAGTAGATATTTTAAGGAAAACATGGTCACCTACCTTGAAATAGAAGTCTTTCCTTCTGTTATCTGCACAACTTTTCTGTCTTCTCTGAGTTGTCCTCATGTGTTGTTGGATCATCTTCACTTTCTCAACCATTTCCTCTACTAATTATGGCCCCATCAACTTTCTTTCACCGACTTCATCCCAAAACGCTGGAGTCCGACACCGCTTTCCATACAAATCCTCAAAAGGTGCCATCTATATACTAGTATGAAAACTGTTATTATAAGAAAACTCAACTAAAGAAAGATGTTGATCCCAATTTCCCTATTAGTCCATTGAAAAAGCTCGAAGCATATCCTCCAAAGTTTGAATCGTTCGAACTGACTACCCATCTGATTAAGGATGAAAAGCTATACTGAAATTCAACTCTGTGCCCAATGACTTCTGAAGTCCCTTCCAAAAGTTCGAAGTGAACCTGGGATCCCGGTCAGATACAATGGAAAGAGGAACTCCATGTAACCTGAAAATCTCCTTGAGGAATAATCGAGAAAGCTGATCCAAATACATTGTATCTCAAATAGAAAGAAAATGTGCATATTTTGTCAGCCGATCCACAATAACCCAAATTGCATTATTACCTCAAGATGTATTAGGTAGTCCCACAACAAAGTCCATGGATACATTCTCTCACTTCCACTTTGGCACTGGAAAAGGCTGAAGCATCCCCTTCGGTAACTGTCACTCTGCTTTAACTTGTTGACATGTCAAACATTTCATGGTAAAATCACCAATATCTCTTTTCATTCCATCCCACCAATAATACTCTTGAAGGTCTCTGTACATCTTAGTACTACCATGATGAACTAAAAATGAAGAACTATGAGCTTCACACAACAATTCTTTCTTAAACTGGGAATCACAAGGCGCACACAACTTTTTACCAAATCTTAAAACAAAATCTTTATCAAGGTTAAATTATGGAAACTTACCCACTTTAACCAATTCTACCTTTTTTGTAGATCATGGTCTTCCTTCTATGCTTGCTTAATTCTATTTGATAATGATGACTGTACTGAAACCTGAAACAAAACAGAGGTATTTCCTGCACCAACAACTTCTAAGAAAAAATTCATCAAATCATTAATCAAGGGATCATGTTCCAAATGTAACATGGTTAATGATGCATGATGTTTTCGACTCAAGGAATCCGACACTTTGTTTTCTTTTTCAGGATGGTAATTGATCGTGCAATCATAATCCTTTATCAGTTCTATCCATCTCCTCTACCTCATGTTTAATTCCTTCTGAGTGAATATATACTTCAAACTTTTATGGTCAGTATATATTTGACATTTGGATCCGTATAAATGATGCCTCCAAATTTTCAAAGCAAAAATCACAGCTACCAATTCCAAATCATGTGTGGGATAATTTAACTCATGCGGTTTTAGTTGTCTTGAAGCATAAGCAATTACCTAATCATTCTGCATCAAAACGCAACCAAGTCCCTTCAACGAAGCATCACTGTAGATGACGAAATCAACATTTTGGGAAGGCAAGGCCAAAACTATATCATTTACCAATCTCTTATTCAGTTCCTAAAAACAAACATCACATTCTTATGTCCAAAAAAATTTAACCCTTTTTCGTGTTAACTTAGTTATTGGGATAGATAATCGAGCAAAGTTCTTAACAAAACGTCGGTAATAACCTACTAATCCAAGAAAACTACGAATCTCTGTAGCATTTTTGGGTCTTGTCCATTCATCAACCACTCTTTTTTGGCAGGATCAACTGTTATTCCATCCTTATTTACAATGTTCCCAAGAAAAGAAATATGTTGTAACCAAAAACCACACTTTCTGAATTTTCCATAAAATTTATTTTCTTTTAAGGTTTGTAAAACAACCCTTAGATGTTTTTCATGCTTCTATTTATTTTTAGAAAATACCTGAATGTCATCAATAAATACAGCCACAAACTTATCCAATAACTCATGAAATACTATATTCATAAGATTCATGAATACAAAAGGTTAATTAGTTAACCCAAAGGTCATAACAACATATTCATAATGCCCATATCTAGTACGAAAGTCTGTTTTTGGGATGTCATCCTCTTTCACCTTCAGCTGATGGTATCCAAATCTCAAGTCAATCTTGGAAAAGTATTGAGCTCCCTAGAGCTGATCAAATAAGTCATCGATATGAGGCAAAGGATACTTGTTTTTAATAGTGATGTTATTCAAAGATCTATAATCAATGAAAAGTATCATGGAACCATATTTCTTTTTAACAAAAAAAGGAGCTCCACATGGTGAAGTGCTAGGACGAATGAAGCCTTTATCAAGCAGATCCTGCAACTAATTTTTCAATTCAAGAAGTTCTATTTGAGCCATACGATATGGGGGTTTTGAAATTGGCTTAGCATAAGGAAATAAGTAAATTGTGAATTCTACTTCCCGATTAGGTATGACACTAGGTAACTCATCAGGAAAAACATCAAGGTATTCATTTACTATAGGCACATCATCAATCCGAATAGTTCCCTTGTTTTCAACAATATGAGCAAGATAAATTTAACTTCCATCTTTCAATAGTTTCTCAATTTCCTGATATGTTATCAATTTTATGGGTTCATTCTTGTATACAAACTGAAACTATTTCTGAAAAAACAACTTCTTTAGCTCTACAGTCAATCTTAGCATGATAAATAGAAATCCAATCCATTCCCAAAATAACATCAAACTCAACTAAGGTTAAAACAACAAGGTTTGTAGGTAAAGTATTTCCACATACTACAATGGAAATATTCTTATAATTCCTATTTACTACAATATTTCCCCTAGTGTTTTAATAATAAGTTCAGGTCTCATTTGTTGAGGTGATATTTCCAATTTACCTGAAAATTTCTCAGAGATGAAGGAATGTGTAGACCCTATATCAAACAAAACTTTAGAAAAATCTGAGTGAACAAACAAAGTACCTGATACAACTTCATTGGATGGCCCGACATATACTAACGTAGTCACAAAGGGTCTCACTACACCTTTCTACTTATAGTCTGGCTTCTTTTCATCATTTAGATCTCTCTTTGGGCAGACATTTTCATAATGAACCATCTCTCTACATTTAAAACAATTTACAGTTTTCTTATCAAGACTAGTCTTAGGATCATTTTCATTTCAATATCTGGCCATATGTCCAAACTTACCACATTTAAATCACTTCCCATTTTTTCTAATACATTCCCCAGGGTGTTTCTTGCCACACTTTTCACAAACTAGAAACTGGATTTTCTTACCATCAGATTTATTTGGTTGATTCTTACCCATCGCTTGCCACCTGGACCTCTTCTTCTCCTTGTTTCCAAAATGCACGTGATCATCAGTAAATCCATATCTACCCTCCCAGCACATCGGACAAGTTTCTCATAACTTTTGAATTCACAGGATGCCAATTCCCTTTGATACCTTGGCTTCAGTCCTAAGTAAAAGTGGTTGATTTTGCTATCAAGATCCAGAATAAGATTTGGAGTATACCTCACCAGTCGGGTGAAGTTCGCTTCATACACAACCACTGAATCCTCCTTTTTTGCTTCAATTTAAGGAATTTCTTCTCTATCCTAAGTCACACCACCTTAGGAAAATATTTTTCAAGGAAAATACTTTTAAATTCACCCCACTCTAAGGCATCAAAATCATATCTACCCCTAATATTCCTTACCATTGACCACCACTGAACAGTTTCACCTTCAAAATGATAAATGTAAAGACTTACCTTTTGATTATATGAACACTCCATAACATCGAATATCTTTTCAAGGGCTTTGATCCATCCTTCAGTTGCTACTGGGTCAGAAGATCCATTGAAAGCGGGAGGGTGTTGTCTCATAAAATGTTCCACTACTGTCATGTTCTGTTGTGGTACCTCTATTTGTTCTCTTGAATAGATTCCAACACCATTTATTTACTGCGTTAGCTGAGCCATTACTTTCAAAAACTTCTCAGTTCCAATCCCTACCATTCTGGGTCATAGATCTAGAAGGATGTCGTTCTGTCGGTGCCTCTCCTTTTCAGCATCCATGTTCCTTCTGCGGACAACCATTCTGAAAAAACATATCTTAGATGAAGCAACATGGTAATATTTAAATTCTATAACATTTCAAATTAATCATAGAGTAAAAAATCATTTATGGTATTCTTTTAACATCATCCTAACCCCTAAAGTTATCTAAACCATCCTTTGATACCAACTATAAGGACCCAACCTTATTACATACATAATATTGAATTTATTCAAGAAAACACTTCCATTTACATTGAGGATCTTTTAAAGTTTATATATTTATAGATTTGGGACATAATACATTCATAACATTACACATTTTTACAGAGTAGATACCATAGAAACAGTTTCCATTTTTTTCAAAATTTAATACATTACAACTTAAAACATGATTCCTTGAAAATTCTTAAACATTTAACGTGTATTACTTATTTTTATTGCACATAAATTAACCTATGAAAATCACTTAAAACTTTGGATGAGCAAAAAAACTCAGTAAGGGATATAAAAAGAAGGAAAGAACACTTTAGTCCATGAATACTTGTAATGTATGAAATCATTTTCAAAAGACATACATATCACCTGAATATATATACTTACTTTGTGAAACATGAGATTTCCAAAATACCTAATAACATGAGTAGAAACATAAAGTTATCTTGGGTCATTACTTACATAATCTTGTAACCCTCTTGGTCACCTTATAATTTGTAACCCTCACGGCTACCTTACTATTTGTGTAACCATCGTTGTTACACTTGGAGTAACCATATGGTCGACCTCCAAATTACACATACCCAATGCATTGGAGGGAGATATAGGTCCCAAGATTCATCATAAAAAATTCCCAATAACCATAACATAATCATACAATATGAATAATAGCATAAAAACATTGCTTTTGAATTTTGTAAAACATAATTTTAAAAGAGGATTTTATTAGAAAAGTTCCTTATAAATATCATAAAATTGAAGAGAGACTTAATAGAGTGGATGGAATATGTATATAAACTGTAATTAGACATAATTAAACATAATATAAGCAAAAACCATCACACAATCAATTTTAATACCACATAAATAATGAAGTACACGGTTAACCCAAAGAATGGAAATCGGGTTAAAAATTCCCTTACCTCAAGCTTGTCTTACTTAAAACTTATTTAAACTTCCTATATAATGGTTAAAATAGTGTTATTAGTATTTTAAATAAACATTTTCATTTTTATAACATCTTATATGATCATTTCATAACCTCATGTCACCCCTTAATTGTTAGTATTTTGTTCCTTGCACTGTTTTAGGTGAGTTCCTTACATGATTTCTATGATTGGTTCATGATGGGTGTTCTTGTAGATTGGAAGTGAAACTCCAGAATTGGAATGTAAAGGTATTTAAATATTTCTAGTACCATAATTTATACCATTTATCATTTTTATGTTTTATATGAGGATGATTCATAAGTTAAAACATTAATGATGTTTGTTTAGATCATTTTAGTGGTTCTTCGATAATAACAACCTCATTTTGTCTTATAAATTAAAACCATGAGTACAAAAGAATTAAATAACCATTTATGTGACATAATAAATATATTATAACCTAGTTCAACCATAGAAATGGTTTCATGACCAGACTTGAAATAATTAATGGAAATTGAAATCACATCGTCCATGATGTCGGTAATTCGACACATCACGGACAATGTTTTTATTCCTTAAATAATGATGATGAGTTTTACTTGAACATGAGAACATCCAGAATATACATGGTTTATAAATATTTCATGACTCTTGGGTAAGAAGATATGAAGAAAGAATAATAAAAGAAAGGAACTCAAAATAAAAGAATAATTGAGGAATCCCTTACAAAAATTCGACAGCCTAACGGCTATGCCACATGGTTTTAGAAAATATTAAAAAGAGAGGGGAAAAGGGACACCCATCTAGAAATGAATTATAATATATAATATATCAAGAATAAGAAGTAAATAATAACATGGTATGGAAACTTGAAATTTATACCACATAAAATAGAACTTGAATGGAAAAAAGAAAAAAATTGAGAATTTTATTACCTTGTAGAGTAACTCATATAAATTGAATGTTGGGACCTTGGGGGCTTGAGAAAACCTTGGGAGGAATACTAAGGAGGTAAGGAGGCCATAGATTCATTGATTAGGAATTTTTAATGAATCTAATGAAGGAATGAGTTGGTATTTATAGCAAAAGTGAGGGAATATTTTAATAATTTCCAAGGGACACCTCATTAGTGGTATTTGAAAAACCATGGGCCTTCCCATGGTATTTTCCCATGGTATAAGCCACTTGGGACACCTCATAACTTATTTTACTGCACACAAGTCGACCAGATTTATGACATCATCATTACATCATTAATGATGTCATTAACACACCGAAACTCAAAACTGTATTTTTTACTATTCATCAAAAAAATCAATTGTTTCTGAAAAAAAACCCCAAAATTCAACCTAACCATTTATTGAAGTGTAGAATTAAAAAATGAAGTCCTTTTTTAGAAAATTATTTTTTAAATATTTTTAATTTAATTTTTAAATAAAATCATACTTAATTCAAAAATTAATAATTTAAAAACTATAACTGCTTTTATAGCACATTTAAAAATTAATCAATATGTCATTATCTTAAATCCTTAAGAAAATTAAATAATAATATAATTTACTATTCATTAGGGTCATATTACTATTCATAAGGGTATGTTACTATTCACTAAAAAACAAGTTGGTTCCAATAGACTCCAAATAACATACTGAACACAATTGTTGATGACGATTTTTCGAAATTCAAAACATAGAAGTAGTAAAATTATGTTCAAAGACTACTTATAAATATCTACATTAAACAAAATTTCAAGCATTTCAATTTATTTTTAGAAAACCTTGGGGTGTTACAAATAGTTTTGGAAAAACTGTTGGTATAGGTGATAGATATACCAATGGTTTGGATAAAACCATTGGTATAGCCTCTATTTAAATAACCTATACCAACAGTTTTTCCAAAACTGTTGGTATAGGTCCAAAAAATCAAAATACCTATACCAACGGTTTAGAAAACTATTGTTATAGGTTTTCAAATTTTTAACAAAATATTTTATCAAATAACATTGAATACATAAAAAATTAATTTAATTTTAAATATACATATACATATTTATCATATTATGTTTCTAGAAAATGTTGTAGCTTAGTGGTTAGGTCGTTGAAATACATATTGGAGGTGCGGGGATTGAATCCTGCAAGGGGTTATTTTTTTAATTACCTATACCAACAGTCTCCCAAAACCATTGGTATAGGTCTATACTGATGGCAGACAAGCCAACAACCACCCAAACCATTTGTATAACCTATACCAATGGTTTTGGGGCTTACACTCGTGGTTCCAAATCGTTGGTATATGCTTTTTTCAGTAGTGATTATGTTCTATTTATGTGGGATTCATGGTCATAGTTCAAGTTTTTATTCCGATGCCTTGGACTATATTTTAAATTATAAAGGCAAAAATATTTCTAAATAATATAATAAGAATAAGCCTCTTGAAAAGTCTAAAAGGGGTCCCTCTCAGAAGAAATCATCCATCATATGATATTATTATGGAAGATAGGGACACCCTATAAGTATGTGTCAAGAAGCCCAAGGAATCAATGTGAGAGGAAGAAGAACTTTGGATGCATTAACATCTCATCCAAGAAATGATAACATGAGGTATGATTTTAATGGTAGATTATTTTTATTTTCTAATCATGGGAATTTGGTAAGATATTACAGTTGGAAGAAAGTGGGGAGAGAAAATGAATTCAAATGGAGATCTCCAACTCTAGTGGAGTATAACGAGAAATCATGTACTGAAAGACAAAATAGGTTTAAAGTCTTAGAGAAAACACAAGGATATTAACATAAGGTGTATTGAGCACCTCCTATTCTACACTCACAAAAAATATTTAGGAAAGAATGTGAGAAAACCTAGAAGAAAAAATGAGGAGCTACTCTAGTTGTGAGTAAGAATAATTTATGTTCAATGAAGAACCCACCAGTAGCAAGAAACAATATTGAGACTCGAATAACTGATAAAATAAAAATGAATAAAGAATATCTTAAAAAACTCACATTCCATTCCATAAGGAGAGAAGTGAATTAAAGAGAAAGATCCCTCCAATGTAGGAACAAGCAAGAGCAGGCGACAAGTGGAAAGATTAATGTTCAAAGAAAGAGTAATGAAAAATGGCATATTGGTGGAGCATCAAAGAAATAAATTTCTATTAATGGGAATAGACCCAAAATTTTGAAAAAGGAAAAGCATACAAAACCTAAATATCATAAGAAGACTCGGTAGTGGGTAAATAATGCCTAGTCATATGGCCAAAACAGTTAAAGTTGGCTGGGTAGTTGGAACAAGAACAAAAAAAGTATAGTGCCTTGCAAGAAAGTATCAAAGGGTTGATCCATCAGAACCAACCACAATCCTCTTCATGAGGATTCCAGAGGTACCCCTCTCCCCATGCATTAAATGTTTATAATATCTATTAAAAGTTGTGTAGGACTAACAGGGATATACAATCTATGGGATGTATGTGCTGAAAGGGCACGAGTGCATAAGTTGAATAAAGATACATGCGAAAAGAATAATATGAACAATTTAAATTCGCATATGATATAAAATTCAACAAGTAGTGTTACACAACAATTATATTTTTCAATTATGTATCTGAAGGTTGTGTGCTATGGAAAAGGGGGATGAGATGATGAAGAGTCTTCTTTGAAACCAAAGAGCTGTCAAAACTATAATTGGATGGTCTATTGGTTCCAAGTTGAATTGAATATATAACCATTGGTATCATGCCCCAGTTCAGGTGTTAGTTTTCCACTGAGAGAATACATATTGTAGGATAAGCATCAACATTCATGTATTTAATAATTATCTATTTTGTTCTAAAAATATGTATCAGCTAACTGTTATCAGGATACCAAGAAGTTGTGAAAGAATATTAATAATGTTTTCAACAAGTGGAATCCCCATTCTGATGAGTAATTCAACATCTGGATTTAGATTAATAATAAATATTAATGATTTTAATCATTCAAAATCTGAAGGTTCTTAGGGAGATATGGTGACAGGAACACTAGGTGATATAGCTTCATCTGTCAAGAGAGTCCTATGAATAATTGAAGAATGTCATGCTGCTATAATTTGTGGAAGTAAGTGAGTGACATGGACAACATTGATGGTTATTATCTTAAAATATTGTTTCCAACAAAGAGTTCTTACTCAGTAGGCTTAGAGGAATTGTTAGTGACTTGGTGCCAAGTGGTAATTTCACTTGCTGAAAATCATGCAGTTGTGTAAAGCTGTAAAATATATTAATTAAATCTCAAAAGTTATAAAAGAATCAATGTTTCAATTCATGGTTGATAAATGGAGTCAAAGGTGAAATTTCATATAGTTTACATAGCTTGGTGGTGTATTTCAACCTATGGTATCCCAGGAGCTATGAAAAATTGTATGAACAAAGAGGGAGAATAATTTCTCTTTATCTAGATTCCATGAGGATAGTGATGATGAGGGGAGTACCTCAAAGGAAGCTAAAGTGGAAAATGATGATTCAGAAAAATACATTGATGATGTGCAAGGGGAATTCAAATCTGTATCTGCATGAAAATTAAATATGAGAACATAGTTTTTCAACTAAAGAAGGTGTTATATGGGTTGAAACAAGCACTAAGTATATGGTATTCAAGGCAAGATCAGTTTCTAATGAATATTGGTTTTCAATGTGGTGGAGTTGATTACATACTATATTTCAAACAATGGTAGTAATAAAAGGATGATAGTGTTGGTGACACTAGGAAAGAATGAAACATTCATTTTGTAATATAAATATGCCCAGGAGGTTCTGAGAATATTTGGATTGGATAATTCCAAGGAGATGACAACTCTGGTAGCTACCTGAATGAAACTATCATGGTATGATGAAGGCAATGCAGTTAATGTCATAAAATACAGGAAAATCATTGGAAGTCCATTATAATTAACATTGATAAGACCTGTTATTGTTTTTTCCACATTCTAAGAAGCACAATATCAAAGAAATCCCAAGGAATCCCACTTGCTTACAGTGAAAATAATACTTTGGTATATCAAGGGTGCGGTGAATTTCAGTTTGTTGTACAATGAAAAAACTTTACAAGAGTTATTGGGATATACATATGTAGATTGGGAAGGATCAACAGATGATAGAAAATCAACATCAGGCGGTGCATTCTATCTTGGTGGATTATGTATTTCTTGGATGAGTAATAAATAAGATCACATTTCATTGAGCACTGAAGAAGCTGAATATATTGCTATCACTCAAACTTGCATGTAGTTATTATGGATTAAGTAGCAGCTTGATGATATGATAGTTGAAGTGAAGTCTCTGATCGGAATCCATTGCAATAGTTCAAGTGCTGTAAATCTTAGCAAAAATACAATCCATCACTCAAGGAAAAATCACATTAAAATCAAGTATCATTTTATCAAGGATGAGGTAGATTAAGGGATTGTGAGGTTAGAGTATATGCCTACAAAACTATAGATTGCAGACATTCTGACAAAGGCCTTACCCAAAGAATCATTTGAATGGCATCGACTGGATTTGGGAGTTCAGTCAACTACCCACACTTGAAAAGTGTGAATGTAGGACCTCCTCTCCCTGAGATATGGTGAGTTTTTTCATAATATGCTAATTTATGTTCTTTACACTGTTGCAGAAAACAATGAAGTGGCATTTGGGTTCATTGACAAAGGGGGAGAAATTGTGGCTATAAAAGGGGAGAAAATGTATTAATCAAGATAGGGGCAGAAGTTGTTAGGTGGAGCAGCGAGATAGGGGGAGTTGAAGCTTCTAGGGGGAGCAACAAAGTAGGGGGAGTATTAAATATAAAAATGATATAGGTGATAGATCAAAGGTTATATATCATGAAATTTTAGGTTCATGATGAAAGAATATGAGTGGTTTTGGAATGAGTTGTTTTGGAATGAAATAAAGTGATTCATTAATAAACTTTTCAATATACTTCTGTTTCTCATGTCGATCATGGATCATGTGGGCTTAGAGTATGTGTTGATTAAATCCTTGATCATTATCTTAATCACAAGAAGTGAATTTTGATAAAATATGGATGAAGCTTCAACGAGGTATCAATATGTGAAGAGTTTCCAACAAACACAAAGGGGGATATTGTTGGGAAAAAAATCCCTCAAGGTCCCATCTCGATGTTTTTGGGTTTATTATGTTTGTTTACAAATACAGATGACTATGAATGATTATGGTCGGTTCATAGAATAGTGATGGAAAATTGGGAAAGGTAGGATTTATGCATAGTAGTACTATGTGGATGGCGAAGCGCACTATGCAAACTGCATAGCGAAAACATTTCATGGGTGGCTCGTAGTTTTTGGGAGGTTTTAAGTTTGTAGGAAGGTCGTCATTTGTGGATAAGAGGCGATGATTTATTTTTGGAAGGCATCAGCCACCGTGATGGAAGAAAGGCGATATGCAGACCACATAACACAGTCTGCGGTGAAGGTTGTACTGCATCGAAGTTTTGGGTAAACTGAATTAGTGGATTTTTAGGATCTATTTGCCTATATAAGTATCGCTAATGAGATGATTAAGTAGAGCGAAATCCATTATAGAATATCATTATTGTGGGAAGAATTTAGCTAAGTTTGATGTGGTTTGCGAAGAAAAAATTCCTCAAACTAGAGGAGTTCAAAAGGGAGGATTCCGTGAAGTGAAAAGGTTCACGAGGGAGGATTCCATGAAGGTTGAAGTGGTTCCTAGTAATAGTTTGTGAAAGGGTTTTTATGGGGCTATATAGCTCTCAAAGAAAGATGGTCCATAGAAGCGTAGGTGGTTCACAGAAGTGGAAGTGATCCACGGAAGAAAAAGGCATCCACAAAGCAAGGGAGTTTCATGGAAGAAGAAGTGGTTCGTGAATCACTCACACCACATGGTTCAAGATAGTTCATGGAGGAAACAAGGCAATTCGTGGAGGAATAGTTTTCAAAATTAATTCCCACAAACTAACAGTGCGCGGAAAAGTGGATTTAATCTATGGGTGAAAATAGGACTTCAATATAGAATCTATCTACAGTTGAGGATGCATGATTTCATTCAAATAAAAATACCTACAAGTCCATAAACTATGAGTGGATCCCTTCTAAGAGTATTGAGCAAAGGAAGAGAAAGATGACAATCCTTTCCACCAGCAGTGATCCAGAGAAACAGACATAGGGAGTGACCCTTGTGAAAGCAGTGAGCTGACCCTAAACCTTGTAGAGATAGTGAGCCTAGGCATAGAAGTGATCTAGGCCAAATCATGTATTGGTAGTGAGCCTTAGTGGATTTGGTACAATCGGTAAATTTTCGTTGTATTCTCCTTGTATGTAGCCTAATGAGGGTGAACTAAGTAAAAATTTGTGTTTATATGTGCTTGCTTTCCAGCATTACTTTCAAGGATCGTCATCAGATAAACAAGGAAAGAATAAGATCATCCTAAACACATACGTGTAAACAAAGTGACCCTTATAATAAAGAGGTTAAGGTCCAATGGGGCAGGAATAATTTCAAAATAATATTCATACCCTGATTCCCCCCCTCTTAGGGTATCTAGGGCCCTTTTGGACCTAATAAGAAACGTTTGGGGGTCGAATAGGTTTATCGACCACCTAAAAGGAGGGTTTCGGTATTTTAAAACTAATTTTCAAATTAAAAAAAACTCATACACATAGTTATCTAGGAAGGAATGCATGGTTAGACAAACCATGCACACTAACTATGTGCCCTTTTTAATGGGGTTGCACGATTTCTCCTAAGTGGGCGCATTGTTTTTCTAACCATGCACCAAATGTGTAAACCCTCACTATCTGGTTTTGCATATTTTTATATAGCAAGACACATAGTTTGGGAAAACCATGCACCAATTATGTGCAACCTTGAATCTTTCAAAATTTTCAAAATTTTACCCAAATCACCCTTAAATGAAACCCTACCATATCATGATCAAAAGAGGGGTTTAGGAATACCTAAAAATAGTAATATGATATTAAATAAGAGATACAGAGACCGAGTGAGAGTTTTAATTATATTTTAAGATTACTTTAAAATAAATGTTGGATATAATAACAGTTAAATTATGTTAAATTGTTTTTGTGTGTGTATATATATATAAACAAAAAAAATAAATTTAAAAATAAATCTAAAACTAAAAAAAAAATATTTTAAACCAAATGTGTTTGATCCTTCAATGCCTTATTCCCTTAACCCTATGAAAAGGTGTCTAGGGTTTCAACACATTTTAACCCTTTTCATATTGCTGATTTGATGTTGTCAAGGTCTTTCAAACCCATCTTTTAAAATACTAAAAACCTATACCCATTTATATTAATTTTTTTTGAAAAAACTCAGGAAAAAAATCCAAACCTACTTGATCTGGCATTGCTTTTATGCCAAAAAAAGATGTGAGAGGGGTCTTGTATATGTGTGTATTGATAAACTAAAAAACTAGAATTATAATGATTAGTTTTAATTAAAACCACTTCAACACCAATTGAATGAATAACCGGGGAAGCGCTTGTTTTATAGGTCAAGTCTCCATGCCTCCTCCCAAGGCTCCCATTTGGAGCAACACCCTAAATTGTTAATCCTCTAAGTTTAGTGAAAATTCAATGGCACTAGTCTGAACTGAATCAACCATGTGATTCCCTACCATAGTGATGTGATCAACCCCCATTTCCTCCATGCCCCTCTCGTCTCCTCCACCACCCACACTTCCCTATGCTTCCCCTCTCCTCCCTCCTCCTTCCAGACCACTCCTAACATCCTCACAACCACCACCACTTCTCTCTTCTCCCTCCCATAGTCATCATCCACACACACCACTGTTGAAATCTCTTGGAGGTCCAAGTTCTCATTATAGCTATTGATGCTCAAAATATGGTTGTTGTCTGGAATTATCTAGTGAAACACCCCTATTACAATTTATTCATAAATAATAATAATAGAATATTTTTTTGATTGGTAAAACATTTTTTTTGGATTGATGAGGTGGACATTTTTTGGGAATCCCACATTGGAAATGCGAGTAGAATTTCTGAAGTTCCCCCATATAAAAGGGTCCTTGGAAATTGGAATTTTAATAAAAAAAATTATATTTTACTAGATTCTCTTAAAGTGTTCTAAAAAAATATATTTAGTAAAATGTTTTTTATATATAAATATATTATATAAAACAAATAAAAATAAAAATAAAAATAAAATAAAATAAAATATTTTATAAAAATGACTAATAACATGATTAGTGGTAATTGTTGGATTTCAGTTTTTTTCAAAATCTGAACAGGTGTCCACCACCAAAAGTTGTCTCATTTCAATTTCCCCTAAATCTTGGTGAAATGCTTGAGGGAAACTTCCACCAAGAACCCTACACCAACAAAGTGGGGTGGATCAAATCCTTTTAGACTATGAATTAAATTCACGCATTGAGATTCATTTAGTATTCTTTATCTACCTACCTATTTTCCAACAATCAAAAGGGTTTGATCGAAAGAAAGAACCTATAAGATGGATTCTTAATCCCTCAAAGTGATAAACCAAGACATGGTCAAACTTGACCGATTCTATGACAACAACTTCTCTTAGTGGTAAGACAAGATGAAGTTTCTTCTTATGGTGTTGAAGATTTTTAAAATTCTGGAATTGAATATTCCTCCCATTCCCAATGAGCCTACTTTAAATCCTGATGGAACACCCATTGACATGACTAAAGTCAAGCACATTCGGGCAATGAGGAAGAAACATGGAGATGATCAAGTTTTATGTCGAGTTCATATTCTCAACACATTATCAAATTGTTTTTATGAATATTTTCACCAAATGAAGTCCACTCGAGAGATATGGGATGCACTCGAGTTCAACTACAAAGTCGAGGAAGAAGGTACCAATAAATTTCTTATTTCAAATTATATAAAATTCAAGATGGTTGATAACAAGATGGTGTCGTAGAAAGCTCCTGAGTTTCATTTTATAGTAAATAAACTTCTTTCCCTTAAGATTAATATGCCAAAAAAATTCCATGTTGGTGCGATTATTACGAAATTTCCACCTATATGGAATGATTTTAGTAAATCACTCATTAAAAAGAGTGAAGATATTTCCTTGGAATAGTTGAAAAAGATTCTTCGCATTGAAGAAGAATCCATGTTGATAGATGTGGGTATGAATTCACAATTTGATACCAAGATTAATATTGTTGAGGGAAATACACAAACTAACTATTCCTTACATGTCAAGAAGAAAAGTAAACAATTCAAGAAGAAATACAATCCTTCCTAGAAGAAAGGATAATGTTTTGTCTATGGAAAATGAGGGTATTTTTCAAGGGAATTTATCTATTGAAAGAAATTTGATAAAACTGTTGTAAATATGCTGACTAAAGAAAATCTATTTTTAATGATATCCAAATTCAACATGACTTCGATGAAGATGGGATGGTGGCTTGATTTTGGAGCAATGGTGCATGTGAACAAGGATCATTCGATGTTCAAAACATTTGATGATTGTACTATCATGAAGGAAGTACACCATGAAAATAATGCATGCATCAATGTCAGTGAATAAGGAAGCGTGGAGATAGACTTTACTTATGGGAAGAATTTGACTCTTTTTAATGTGTTGTATATACCCAAAATTCAAAAAAAAAGTTTTTTTCAATCTTCTGTGTAAAAAGGTATTTTGGGTTTCATTCAAATCTGACAAGGTTATCTTTTCGAAGGGAGGCATGTTTGTGGAGAAGGGGTCACTACTATAAAAGAGGCCTTTAACAGTGTTAGAATAAGCCTATATCAGTGCTAAAAAAGTGATAACTACCAGAGCGTAGTTAAAATCTCTAAGCGTTTATCAGCGCTTTCTTTTAGTATTGTTAAAGGACTCTTTTAACCATGATTTTTTAGCGCTATTAAAGGATCCCTTTAATAGTGAATTTTTAGCACTGATAATAGCCCCCTTTATCAGTGCTTCCATAACCCCTTTAATAGTGCTCCATGATCCTCTCACCCTTTATCAGTGCTTTTCACCCCAGCACCCCTTTATCAGCACTTTGCAAATTTTCAACCTCCTACGCCCACGCCTTTACCACTACACCTTGTTGTTTTGTTGTATGTTTAATGAAATTTATGTTTATATATATATATATATATATATATATATATATTTAAAAATATATTTTTTAGTCATATATTTATAAAATTATTTTTAAATACATTTATAAAATATTTGTGTGTGTGCGTGATATATATATATATATATACATATATACACTTATATTTATTTAAATATATTATATATTATATTCATTTGCATGTACTATAATATAATAAAAAATATATATCTGTTTATTAATACACACATATATGTATATATAAGCATTATATATATATATATTATAAAAAATGGTTAGATATTATTTTAAATTAATTTTTTAGAATATGTATTTATTTACATATATTAGAATATACATATACACATATATTTTGTTAATTATTGACACAAATATGTTTATATATAAACATTAATTGTATAGGTATATATATACATATGAATGCATTTTTATAAGGTAAATAAAAAGGGTAATTTTTTAATTTAAATAAAATGAATAATAAATATTTATTTTATATATTTAAAAATATATTTCTACATAAATATGTTGATATATGTATTTATACAAGTGATTTATTATAAGTAAATGTAAGAAAAATATGCATATATCTAATTATAAATAAAACTACATAATAAAAAAAGATAAAATTTTAAAACCATAATATCAATATGAATATAAGTACTGAGAATAAATTTAGTCCTCACTGAAAATGGGCAAAAAGACCCCCTTAAATGAGAATGAAATTTCATCGAATGTTAAAAAATTGGGGTACCTCGACTAAAAATTCAATTTTAGAGGCCTTCTGGGCCTTTTTTGGCCTCAAAAAACATGATAGAGGGTTCTCCCACATCATTAGGGTATAGAGATCATCGCAGGCCTCGATTTGATATATGCTAGAGCCCAAACAGACATCCAAATCAAAAGTTATAGTCGTTTGAAGTTCGAGTTACGTTTTCAACTTATTTTAGATATTTTGTTTTTTTATTTTTTATCTTCAATTTGTTATTAAATGACTATTACTCGATAATAATTAGCAAATTATTAATTAATTTTTTTTGAAAATTATTTTATAAGCCATTATACTAAATATTATATATATTAAGTGTAAATGCCTATTTAGCCTTATCTAAAACATATTTAAAAATATATATATTATATTTATATCAATATAAATATATTTATATATTAATATTATTTTTAATGATTTTTTTGAAATATAACTTTTATCAGTGCTAGTAAAAAAACATTGATAGAGGGGGTTTTTATTAGCGCTTATAAAAAAACATTGATAAAGACCCCCCTTTATCAGTACTTTTTTACTAACACTGATAAAGAGACCCCTTTATCAGTGTTTTTTTACTAGCATTGTTAAATACCCCCTTTAACAACACTTTTTTTAGTACTGATAGTGGGGGTCTTTAACAGTGCTTTTAGCAAGTGTTGTTAAAACCCTAGTGCTGGATAAACCCAGTTTTGTAGCAGTGGGTACTCAAATGATGTCATGTATCAACTATCCATTAATAATATGATTGAATCTTCTATTTATTTGATTGAGTCCTCTAATTTATGGCATGATCGTTTAGCACATGTTAACTATAATTCATTAAAAGTAATGAATAAGTTAGACTTAATTAACTTTGAAAATGAATTTAATAAATGTGGAACATGTATAGAATCTAAAATAGTTAAGAAACCTTTTCATAGTGTTGAAAGAAATCCTGATATATTAGAATCGGTACATTCTGATATTTGTGAATTAAATGGTTTATTAACTCGTGGAAGAAAAGGATATTTTATTACTTTTGTTGATCTATGCAGTATATATTTACATATATATCTTTTTAGAATAAAGGATGATGCCTTTGATATGTTTAAAAAGTATAAAGAAAATGTTAAAAACCAATTAAACAAAAAGACTAAAGTATTGCGCTTAGATAGAGGTGGTGAGTACTTTATGGATGAGTTTAATCAGTTCTGTGAAGAAAATGGTATAATTTATCAAAGTACTATTCCTTACACACCTTAGCAAAATGGACTAGCTAAAAGAAAAAATCATACTTTAGTAGAAATGGTAAATTGAATGATTAATAAATCTAAGTTACCATTAAATTTATAGGGTGAAGCTTTATTGGTTGCATGTATTATTCATAATAGGATTGCCTCTAAGAAAACTAAGTTATCCCCTTATGAAATTTGGAGAGGTGGAAGACCTAATCTTTCTTATTTTAAAGTGTTGGGGTGATTAACTTACTGTAGAGTTCTTAATCCTAAAAATATTTAAAATTGGTTCTAGAGAAATTAAAAGTGTTTTTGTTGGATATGCAGAAAATAGAAAAGCATATAGAATTATGGATTTGGGAGATGATATAATTATTGAATCAAGGGATGTAGAGTTTTTTGAAAATATGTTTTATAAAGATGGAGTTGAGGAAGATATTCCTCATACCCCTCTCATGTACTCTATCTAGTTAAAATACAACAGTAGAGAATAAGGATGATTCTCGAGTTGAACCTAAATGAAGTACAAGAATTAAGAAGGAGAAACATCTACATCCAGATTTTATTTCTCCTGGTTTCATAGGTTTTCTTGTTGAGGGAGATCAAAATAGTCATCTTCTAAATAAGTATCTTGTAGTATTAACTATAAAAGATGACTCAAAGACATATACATAAGCTATAACTTCTAGAGATGTTTCTTTCTGGAAAGAAGTAATTAATGATGAAATAGATTACATTGTGGAGAATAATACTTGGGTCATTATGGATTTACCAAGAGGTTTAAAAACTATTGGTTATAAATGGGTTTTCAGGAAAAAGAATGATTCTAATGGTAACATTCAAGATTTTAAAGCTATATTGGTTGCTAAATGTTTCAGATGAAAAGAAGGGATTGATTATTTTGATACTTATGCTCTTGTATCTTGGATTACTTCAATAAGTATTTTATTTGTTTTAGCTTCAATTAATCATTTGTATGTCCATTAAATGGATGTCAAAGCTACTTTTTTTAATGCAGAATTAAATGAAAATATTTACATGGAACAACCAGAAGGGTTTGTTTTACAAGGTATTGAAAAGAAAGTATGTAAACTAGTTAAATCACTTTATGTCCTTAAACAAGTTTCGAAGTAATGACATTAGAAATTTAATTCTATTATTTTATCTAATGGATTTACTCATAATAATGTGGATAAATGTGTTTATTCAAAGTTTACAAAAGAATATGGAGTTACTGTGTGTCTATATGTGGATGATATTTTAATTTTTGGAACCAATATGATTGGTGTAATTGAGAAAAATAATTACTTATCTTCTATGTTTAAAATGAAGGATCTTTGAATAGTTGATACTGTTCTAGTTATTAAAGTTAGAAAACATAGTTGAGGTTATTATTTAAGTTGGTCTCATTATATAGAAAAAATGTTAAATAAATTTGATCATCTTGGTTTCAAGGATGCTAATACTCCATTTGACTCTAGTGTTAAACAATTTATAAATACGGGTAAAGCTATAGAACAACTTGAGTATGCTAGTGTAATTGGTTCTTTAATGCATGCAATGCATTGAACTATACCTGATATTGCTTTTGTGGTATGTAAAATGAGTAGATATACTAGTAATCCTGGTGTGGATAATTGGAGATGTATAGTGAGAATCTTTGGATACTTAAGAAAGACCAAAGATTTAAGTTTATACTATAATGATTATCCGGCTGTATTAGAAGGATACACCGGTGCGAGTTGGATTATTAGTATTGATGATAACCAATCCACATTTGGATGGTTGTTTACTCTTGGAGGTTGTGTTGTTTCTTGGAAGAGTAAGAAACAAACTTGTATTTCACATTCGACCATGGAGTCAGAGTTTATCGTCTTAGCGACATGTGGAAAGGAAGCTGAATGGATTGTGAATCTATTATTGGATATTAGATTGTGGCCTAGTCTGATGTCTCCTATCACTATCAGTTGTGATAGTGAATCAACTTTATCAAGGGCATATAGTTGAACATATAATGGAAGGTCTAAACATATAAGTTTGAGACATGATTATGTGATAAAATTATTATAATATGGTACCATAACAATTGTCTATGTGAGATCGTGTAAAAACATTGCAGATCCATTTACAAAATCTTTGTCGAGAGAGATAATTTTTACAACTAATAGAGACAAGGTTAAAACCTATAGAATAAATCATTTCTGTAATGGAATCCCAACACTTTCTTTAGGTAGATCCTGTTGTACCTCTCGAACCCCTCAAGGTTTTATTTTCATGATCACAATCACCCTCATATTTATCTAATCCTCTTTCAAGTGTTTTTGGTTAATAGGAATCAAATCAGGTGGCCAAGGAATTGGGCCAAGAAAGAAAGAAGGCAAAGTGGACTGAAATTCAGTCCACCGGCCAACCGGTGGCTTCACCACCGGTCAGCCGGTGGAGCCTGGACAGAAGGCATCCTTCTGTCCAGACCACCGGCCAGCCGGTGGCACACCAGCGGCCAGCCGGTGGCACCTGCATTCAAGAGGAAGCCACTGCCTCCCCACCGGCCAGCCGGTGGCCTCAGCACCGGCCAGCCGGTGGCACCCAGACTGAACAGGGTTTGCTACTGCCTCACCACCGGCCAGCCGGTGGCTCTGGCACCGGTCAGCCGGTGGCCCCTGGACAGGAATCCTATGCCCTTTTGCAAACATCGGCCAACCGGTGGACCTGCACCGGCCAGCCGGTGGACACAGTCAAACTAGCCGTTGGGCTGTTGACCAGCCTGCCCACTTGGCTCCCAACGGCTCTTTTAGCCTCTCCAACGGCTCCGAAGGCCCCTAATGGGTTCCATGCCTATAAATAAAGGCCAAGGAAGCCCCGAACATCTACCGGAACTATACGGAAGCCCACGGACACGTTGTTCATCATTTGGCGTACCTCTGGCGACTTCCTTCAAAGGAACCTCAATAGCTCCAACAACTTCCACATCCAAGGAGCTCCACTCAAGAAGCTTGGGAGTGCACGTCTTCAACTCCATTCAACCTTTGGCGCCCAAGTCTTCCCAATCACGGTTTTTCTTGTATATTTTATTTTGAGCTTAAAATTGGGTTTGTGCTTACAAACCCCAAACTTTTCTCATCCCCTCTTTCTTTGGGTTCTCACACCACCACTAAGGTGTGAAGAGGTTTCTTCAAGCCTTTCCTTTTAAAAGGCTTGTGTTTCGGTGAGCTAGCCTTCACCCGTTAAAAGGGCTAGTGGGTTCTTACTTAACCATTAAAAGTAAGTGGGTTCTTGCTCAACCATAAAAAGCAAGCTGTAATAGGTTCTAGTGCTACCTCAAAGCCTAGTGGGTTTCTTGCTAAAACCATTAAAAAGCAAGCGGTAGAATCTCTCAACGGTTGAGTTGGGAGCGGAGACGTAGGCCGGGTTTTGGCCGAACTCCGTTATCAATTTCGTGTGTCTTGCCTCTTTACTTTCCGCTGCACTTTCAACTTTGATTTTAATTTGTTAATCATTTTTTAAAAGGCAATTCACCCCCCCTCTTGCCATCTTCCTCGCTTTTCTTCCGACCCAACAATTGGTATCAGAGGGAAATTTGAGTAATACCCTAACCCGGTTTCAAATTTAAGATCCATTTAGATGGCATCAACCTCTTTCGCCCCCGAAGGCTTTTCATTGGGTCGGGCTCCATTTTTTAATGGGACCGACTATAATTATTGGAAAACCCGCATGACCACTTTTTTAAGAAGCATAGGTTATCCGATTTACAAAATAGTCATGCAAGGTTACACTTTGTCTACCCCCGATGAATCCAAATGGACCCCCGTAGACATTGCAAATTTCGAGCTTGATGGCAAAGCCATGAATGCTCTACATTGTGGGTTAGATCGTAATGTTTTTGATTGTATTTCTTCTTGCACATCTTCTCATGATATTTGGAAGTTTTTAGAACTAACCTATGAAGGTACTAGCGAGGCTCCAAAGCAAGAACCCGCTCAAAAGCAAGAACCCATTCAAAACCTAGAACCCGATGCAAAATCCGTGCCCGTTTGCCCACCTCACAAGAAAAGGGGCAAGAAGAAGAAGAAGAAGGCTTCAAAGGCAACATGGAGTGATAGCTCCACCTCTTCATTCTCCTCCTTCTCCTCGAGCGACCAAGGTAAAAAATGCCTAATGGCAAATCACGAGGTAACATCTTCCGACTCCTCCTCCTCTTGTTCTTCAAATTCAAATTCTTTCAATCATTTATCTTATGAAGAACTCTCACATGCTAGAGACCAACTAGAAAATGGTTTTCATGAGCTTTCTTCAAAATTCGTTGCTTTAAAAAAGAATTTCAAAAAACTCTCTTCCGAAAAAGAACAACTTCTCAAAGAGAAGGAAGAGTTGTCCCTTAAAATCCAAAATTTTCCAAATGTTGATTCCATGGAATCAACCATCAAAGACCTAAGGGAGACCCTAGCTAAGTTCACCCAAGGGGAACAAAATTTGAACAATTTGCTTGGTTCCCAACGTATATCTAGAACCACCCAAGGGTTAGGATATACCAACCGAGCTTCCTCCTCCCATGCACCCACTATTTTTGTAAGGGGGAGCTCCGATTTTAAATTTTGTAATTATTGCAAAAAACCCGGGCACCTTATTTATGAATGTAATTGTAAAAACGCCCGGTACGGTCAACCCAAATCGATTTTTTATTCGGACGAATTTTATAGGAGAAGACCCGCCATGAGGCAAGTGTGGATTGAAAAATCCCTCTTAGCGAGTCTCTCCGGGCCTAAAATCATCTCTTTCCAAAATCCCTCTCCCCGGTGACTTTTTGTTTTTATTTAGGGGGAGTTAGGATCTTTTAAGATTTTTTGTAATTTCAAAATTTTCGATTCAAACTTTCAATTTCAACTCTTGGTTTCAAAATTTTCAATTCAAAATTTTCAATTCAATTTTTGATTCAAAACTTTCAATTCAAACTGTTATTCAATTTTCATTTCAAAATTTTCAACAATTGGTATTATTGTCAATTGGTTTAAAATCTTGTTTTTCAAATATGTTCCCTCAATCAAGTTTTATGCCCCACTCTATTTTGATAATCACAAAGGGGGAGAAATTTCTTGATTGATTGGGGGAGAATCCTTTTTCATCATGCTTTGCATTGCCTTTAATCTCAGTATTTTACATTGTTTGTTTCGGTGATTGTGATCATCAAAATAGGGGGAGATTGTTGTACCTCTCGAACCCCTCAAGGTTTTATTTTCATGATCACAATCACCCTCATATTTATCTAATCCTCTTTCAAGTGTTTTTGGTTAATAGGAATCAAATCAGGTGGCCAAGGAATTGGGCCAAGAAAGAAAGAAGGCAAAGTGGACTGAAATTCAGTCCACCGGCCAACCGGTGGCTTCACCACTGGTCAGCCGGTGGAGCCTGGACAGAAGGCATCCTTCTGTCCAGACCACCGGCCAGCCGGTGGCACACCAGCGGCCAGCCGGTGGCACCTGCATTCAAGAGGAAGTCACTGCCTCCCCACCGGCCAGCCGGTGGCCTCAGCACCGGCCAGCCGGTGGCACCCAGACTGAACAGGGTTTGCTACTGCCTCACCACCGGCCAGCCGGTGGCTCTGGCACCGGTCAGCCGGTGGCCCCTGGACAGGAATCCTATGCCCTTTTGCAAACACCGGCCAACCGGTGGACCTGCACCGGCCAGCCGGTGGACACAGTCAAACTAGCCGTTGGGCTGTTGACCAGCCTGCCCACTTGGCTCCCAACGGCTCTTTTAGCCTCTCCAACGGCTCCGAAGGCCCCTAATGGGTTCCATGCCTATAAATAAAGGCCAAGGAAGCCCCGAACATCTACCGGAACTATACGGAAGCCCACGGACACGTTGTTCATCATTTGGCGTACCTCCGGCGACTTCCTTCAAAGGAACCTCAATAGCTCCAACAACTTCCACATCCAAGGAGCTCCACTCAAGAAGCTTGGGAGTGCACGTCTTCAACTCCATTCAACCTTTGGCGCCCAAGTCTTCCCAGTCACGGTTTTTCTTGTATATTTTATTTTGAGCTTAAAATTGGGTTTGTGCTTACAAACCCCAAACTTTTCTCATCCCCTCTTTCTTTGGGTTCTCACACCACCACTAAGGTGTGAAGAGGTTTCTTCAAGCCTTTCCTTTTAAAAGGCTTGTGTTTCAGTGAGCTAGCCTTCACCCGTTAAAAGGGCTAGTGGGTTCTTACTTAACCATTAAAAGTAAGTGGGTTCTTGCTCAACCATAAAAAGCAAGCTGTAATAGGTTCTAGTGCTACCTCAAAGCCTAGTGGGTTTCTTGCTAAAACCATTAAAAAGCAAGCGGTAGAATCTCTCAACGGTTGAGTTGGGAGCGGAGACGTAGGCCGGGTTTTGGCCGAACTCCGTTATCAATTTCGTGTGTCTTGCCTCTTTACTTTCCGCTGCACTTTCAACTTTGATTTTAATTTGTTAATCATTTTTTAAAAGGCAATTCACCCCCCCTCTTGCCATCTTCCTCGCTTTTCTTCCGACCCAACAGATCCTAATCAAAGTGTTTAATGGGTAAAAACAAGTTATGAAGATGATTGTTGATATTGAAAATTATAACCCCAAGTACTTGGTGTCAATATCGTCAGTCATGACTAAAGGTTAAGTTATTTTAACAAAATATTAAGACTTGATGAGTTACGTGTTCTAATAACAAAATTACATTGTAATATTTTATCAATGTGAACTTAGAAGTGGGACTGCTTCTTACAGGAGTTAATGGGTTTTCTCCTTAGAGAGTTCATGAAAAGGATATAAGCGCATGACAATAAAAGTGCTACAAAATGAGAAGTTAGATGGAAAGATCACTATATATATGATATCTCAGGTTTATCTTAAAGATTAATAAGTTTAATTCTGCGACAACTTGTAAATTTGATAATACTTTGAGATATTGATATTAAGTAAAGGTTTGAATCGAAAAATATCTTTATTATGTATAATGATTCACTTCTGATCTATAGAGTTAATTTTATGAATAAAAATGGAGGTTTTTTGTAATTTTTAATCATAAAATAAATAGAGTTTTTTGGTGGGACTCATTTGGTGGTTTGGGTTGTGAGGTGGACAAACCTTTGGGAATCCTACATTGAAAATGTTGATATAATTCTCAATGCTCCTCCCTTATAAAAAGGGGATTTGGGGATTGGGTTTTTCATTTAAAAGTATATATTCCAAAATGATTTTAAAGTATTTTAAAAAATATATATTTGTAGTAAAATGTTTTGTTATATACATATTATATAATATAATATATATAAAACAAAACAAAACAAAACAAAACAAAACAAAACAAAACAAAACAAACACAAAAAATAAAATTAAAATAAAATAAAATATTTTATAAAAATTACTAATGATGTGATTAGTAGTAACAATTGGATTTTGAATTTTCAAAATCCGAATGGGTGCCCCCCACATAGTTGTCTCGTTTCAATTGAACCAATGTGTTTTTTGATCGAAACGGTGAGATCAAATCAATGTGATTCACGCAGATTTTGATATATAAACAAATGATGACTAGATCGCTTATTAATTAATTCTTTCAATTCAAAAAATCTCCAAATAGTTTTTCCAACATCGATACTGCGGAACTATCGAAAATTGATGTTCAACTTTCCCTAATCTTGTTGAAATACTTGAGGGAAATTTCAACTGAAAACCCTACACCAACAAGTGGGAGTGGATCAAGCCCTTTTGGACACTGAATGAAATTCACGCATCTAGATTCGATCTATCTACTATGTCCGACTACTTATTTTTCCAACAACAGTAACATTTAATATTAATGGATCCATTGACTGAATTCATTATTAGTCTCAAAATTCTTATTTATTGTTTTATATAATATGTTTTTTTTTTCATTTTTTGATATTAAACTTTAAATTAGGGGTATTATTTAATGATATGGAGACATGCACGAACTTGTTAATTTAAAATTCATTTAATTATAAAATGATTAAATTTATTGAGCAAAAATGATGTTATGGAATTTAAAATATTTAAAATAAATAAATAAATAATCCGTGTCCCTCCGTATCGGTGGGGGGATAGCTGTGCGGAGGGCAGAAGACCGAGGAGCTTCATTTATAACACTACCCCTCGACAAGAAAGCGATGGGGAAAAGGAGGAAAATAACTCAGATCTATCGTTCCATCTCCTCACTGCATCTGAGCACTCTCCTTCACGAGTATTCTTTTCCCCATAATTTATGCACAACTTTTCCACAGACTCGAACCGGAATTCCAAATCTCGTTGTTTCCCGATTCTACCATCCGCTTTCGGCACTCGTTGACTGATCCATCCCGGAAAACGGAAGGTTGATCCTCGGGTTTGTCCGGGATTTGATCCGCAGCCGGCGTGTTTTCCGGTGAATCCTCCAGGGATTCGAGTATGCAGGTGTTCGATTGAGGCAGAGGATGCTCAAACCCGGGAGGCGGAGGAACGACAAGAACAGGATCAAGGTCGTCTTCAAATTGCAGTTCCATGCGACTCAGGTAATTTCTAAGATGCATCGGTTTCTCGTGGGGAGTTGCGTCCGTTCGGCAAGCGAGTTGTATTGGAGGCCTGGGTTTTGCGTTCAGTAGTTGGAAATTTGGACGAGCTCTATTGGTTTTTTAGTGAGAATTTAGTTTGGTGCAAAATTTCTTCCGAATTTTCCGCGTTTCTTAGGTTTTGTTTCGAGAAGAAAGTCACTCACTGGCTGGTCTATGGCTAGGTCAACGCATTGCAGCTCATATTTCTTCCCTGCGGTCTGGTAATCGGGAATCTACTTCAGTTGAATGTGTTTCGTGCCGTGAAAGAAAACGAACCTGGACTTGCTGTTCTTCCTTTTTCATTTTACTCTACAAAGCATACAACCGTGTTCATCTATGGTTTCCGCTCCCGCTCTCGAGTCCTTGAATCCTCACTTCTATGATTTTAACTTTCTCAATTTCCATGCATTGCTCTTTTTTCCCAATCGATCAATGTTCATGGATGCGAACAGCGGGATCCTTTTGCAGCCATTAATCGATGCTTGATGCTAGTTTACTCCTTTTCGTTTCAGGTCCCGAAGTCGCAATGCAATGCGTTGACGCAATCCCTAATTCCACAGGACACAGGCAGGCCGACCCTGAGAAAGCCACGATTACAGATGGAAGCTGCTTCTGGGAAAATCCTGTTTACGAAATGATCAAATTCGTGCACGATCTGAAAACCGGGAAGATTTGCGAGAGACCCTACCATCTCCTCGTCTCGACGGTACGACAATGCTCCCATTTTCCCTAGCATCTGAATGCTGTTCCACCTTTAATATCTCCTTTATCAACTCCTCGCTGTTTGTTATTAGGGTTTTGATCTCGTGTGTGGTTGTAGGGATTGTGGAAAACTTCTGTCGGAGTTCACTTATCTTATTACGCAGAGGCGACCAATTCCATTTCCGTCTCTTTTCCTCTTAAGAAACTGAATCATGATGCAGTTTTGCACGTAATCTCCCTCCCTTCTTCTCTCCCTCTCAATTCCATTAATCTGTGAATTCACCATGGGAGTTCTTGACAAGCGTCATTCCCTCATTCTTTTATATAGGTTTTGATTCAGAAGATCCAGGAAAATGTGGATCAGACCCATCATCATAGGTAACATATGGTTTCAGATCTCCTTTTGTTGTTCTGAAAATCTGTATTATTGCTTATCAATTTGATTTCACGGCTTCAGCCCTGGGAAAATGGAGACAAAGATTAAATCTCATGATAGAAGCCCGAGGGCACAGCTCAGCTTTGAAGATACAGATGAAGTGTTCATCTTGTTCTGGTGAACAGTACTTCTCATCTTTAATTTCCCTTTCTTCCATTCTTTCACAGGACGGTTGTTTTTATAAGACCAATTTGAACAATGCTGAACCAAATGGCAGTGGATCCGACCTCACATTATCAAGTTCAGAGAGCAGTTCTGGATTTAATACCCCACGAGAGCGTGGGCTTAAAGATGCCTCCTCCCATCAGGACTACCCCAGCTTTCTAGCATCTCTGAAAAAATCCCCATTGAAAGAGCAACAAAAAGCACGATGGGAGCGGCCAATTGGCTCGGATCACGAGTCAAACACAGCAAGGGGCTCAATGGAAGACACTTCTGACCTTGAGATTGAAAATCTGGAGACACTTTCTTGCTCTGTCCAGGCAGGCCGAGATGTCAGATCTGGAGATCCAAACGCTGCGCAAACAGATCTCAAAGGAGAGCAGGCAAGTGCAGGAGCTCGAAAAGGTGGTGAGCAGATCGACTTGAATTTTTTTAAACAAAATAACATGAACATGTAAAATAAATAATTTAAATAAAAAATAAAAAATAAATAATTTGAATAGGAAACTTTAAATATTTTGAATATTTAAATTAAGTAACTTGAATAAAAAATTTAAAATAATTAACTTGAGTATTTAAAATAAAGAATTTGAGAGATATTCATGTTATTTTGTTTAAAATTTTCAAGTCATATATTATTCAATTAAAATATTTATTTTAAATATTCAAATTATTTAATTTTTTATTCAAACTATTTATTTAACTTAAATTATTTAAGTTATTTTGTTTTTTATCCACGTTACTTTTTTTAAAAAATAAAATTATTTATTTGAAATTTCCTATCCCACTTATTTATTTTGCATATTCAAGTTATTTATTTTAATTTTTTTATATAAGTTATTTAGTTTAAAATGTAAAAATTATTTAAATATTCATGTTATTTATGTTTCATTTTTTATTCAGGTTATTTCTTTTAAAATATTCATTTTTTTAAAAAAAAATTAGATGATGGTCATTACAAAACTCATCTCCAATCATTAGGCAAATAATTTCTCTGAAGAAATATCCTCCATTTGCTCAATTTCTGTTCAACTGAAGAGACCCTCAGCAGCCTGTTTCATCATTCCCTTCACCAGCTTTCCTGAGAGGCCGGTTTCTTTCAAATCATCAAGATTTTTGAAGGGTTCGGGGGACTGTTCGCGAAGTTCAAGAATACAGGCAGCTCTTCTCTCGCCGATGCCCTTTACTTTTCTGAACTTTTCCTTGCGAGCAGAATTGAGGAACTTCTTCATGTAATCTTTAATGAGAGAATTCTTCATTCCAGAACTACGGACGCTAAATGTCCCCCAAGGACTATTATTCATGTCTGCAGGACCTGCTTGCTCATTGATTCTCAGACTCTGGCCACGAACAAGAGTTTTTGGTTCTGCCGCAGCAGTGCAGGCTTGAAAATTGGATGCACATCCATTCTCAATTGGAAACTTCATGGATAATGGGGTTGCAGCATATAAGGTCTTTAATCTGTTTGTTATATCTCATAATCTAGCACTAATTGGCGGTGACATGTCTTCATTAGCTCGTGAAATCAAATTTTCATTATTGCCCACATGAACATAAAAAATGTTACAGTCTTTTGGCACCGCTATTCATGCTGGGAGTATTTTGAAGGAGATCATGCTTGCTACACGATGAAACCGCCTTGGTTGGTACTAAATATTCTACAACATCAGTGCATGTTTCCATTTTGACTCCGGAGCTATGCTCTGTCAAATTTGGAGTGGTTGATACTTCAAGTACCTTGGTTGGTACAGAAAATTCCACAACATCAGTGCATGTTTCCATTTTGACTCCTGAGCTATGCTTTGTCAAATGTGGAGGGGTTGATACTTCATGTGCCATTTTGACTCTTGAGCTATGCTCTGTCAAATGTGGAGTGGTTAATACTAGGTACCTCTTCCAATGCCAAATTATCTGCTGACAAGCTTTAAGTAAATTTTTCAAGCAAAACCTCAGCCGGGGTGGTTGATATTTCAGGTACCTCTTCAGGAATCAGCACAATGATTTGTTTTCCTCTTTACTTTCCTTCCAATTATTGCAGGAGTTGTGCCATTGGCTTTATTTTTTATAAAAATGTGTCGAGTGAAACTTTGATTTTTTTGCAGAGACTGAAGCACTTGGTGACTTTCCTTTCAACGATGATGAAAGTGAAATTGACTTTGTTGAACTTTTCCCCTTATTTTTGGAGGCAGTAAAAGGCCAAGCTAAGTTAACCATGGATATGGTGTATCGGCAGAAGGTAGGGTTCAAGCATGTAATCACCAAAATCCTGCCAGTCCCTCTAAAAGAATCTTGCAGAATTCTGAGTCAATTTACTTTCCGGGTATGGGACATGGTTTTTCATTGGCATTTAAACCATCAACAACATTGTGTGAGGCATATACAGATCTGTTGATTCTGCTACTCTCAACAAAGTTGAGTTTATCACCGCCCTTCCTTTTAAGATCTTCATAGCCTGCCAGGTCAACAGAATTCATCTTGGCCACATGGCCTTCATTCAAAATTTCAAAGAGAGATGACACATGCACCATTAAGCCCCTGCGGCTCCTACGAGAAGCTTCAATTGGCAAAGCGTGAGCCAAATTTTGAGACCTCAACACGTTATTACTGGTGAAATTCTGAAATGGAGTTCACGGGAACCTCAGAAAGCCCCTTGAGTTGAATCTTTCCTTTACCATTTTCCAATACCAAAACTTTTCTCTTTTTTGGATCCAATATATCATAAACATGATCTTGGTAAACCTCAGAGAGAGATAATTTCACCAATTTCCTTTCCTTTCCCGCCTTCATGAGAATATTGTACATGGTCATTGCAGCCAGACCTGAATATTCATTATAACCCTGAATTGTGCATGTCTTTTCGCCGCCTCTAGATCCACATGCAACAACCGAAGCATTATGGCCTCAGACTCTGAAAATCAGCGGTGTCATCTCTCTTGAGAAAATAACAGCATTGTCCTCATCTTGCTTGTAACAATAATCAACTTCATATGACTCTCTACACTTGCTTGGCTGGTCAGGGAAAGAGATTGTGACGCTTTTAGACGATTCTCCACCGGGCTTGTGAACTGAAATACAGGGCTTGGACCATCCTTTGGAGGATGGTTTCGCGGCAGCAGAAACTTTCTTAGAAACCGGTGTAGCTGCTGATGACGCCATGAAGATTTCAATAGAAATTGGAAGTTGTGAATTGACAGAAATGTTGTATGAATCCTAAGATAAGAGGGAGAGGGGAAGGGACAGGGAGAAAGTGGGGGCTTTCTTTCCTAATGGATAGAAATATATCTTAGTTCAAGTTAATTATTGTAAATTTTTTTATTGATGTTATTTATTTATTTTTGAACATGTAAGTTTTTATACAATGTTATTTATTTTAAATATTCAAAATATTTAGATTTTTTAAAGTTGTTTTGATTTATGTTATTTCTTTATTTTAAAATATTCAAGTTCTTTTATTTTTTTATTCAAATAAGTAATTTGAATATGTAAAATAAATAAGTTAAATAAATAAGGTGAATAAAAAACATTTAAATAAATATTTTGAATCAATAAAAATTATATAATTTGATTATTCAAAATAAATAACTTGAATAAAAAAGTTAAATAACATAAAATACATAACATGAATGCTATAAAATAAACAACTTCCATAAAAATTTAAAATAAATGAATTGTGTATTTAATTAAATATTTTAATAAAATATTTAAATAACTTATTTTAAACGATAACGTCAATAAAAATTAAAAATATGTAATTTGAAAATTTAAAATAAAAAGTTGAATTAAAAATTTAAAATAAATGAATTGAATACTTAAAATTATTTTCATAAATATTTTAAAATATTCAAATTAAATAAATTTAATTTAATTTAAAGTTAGATAAATAATAAGAATATATTTTATGCAAAAATGTATGATCTAGACCGTGCTTTTGTGATAAAGGACGAAGAAGCCGCTGATGGTGAAATACATTCGATGGATTCCGCTGCTTCCACGGTGGATAAAGGTTAATGTTGATGGAGCTGCATCTGGTGCTCCAGGGCCCTCTGGTTGTGGCAGGGTTTTCCGTACCTATCGGGGGTTTGTCAAAGGGTGCTTCTTTCATTTTATTGGCAATGGATTCGCCATTGAAGCTGTGCTCTGGGCCATTATTAAGGCAAGTATGCTGTCCATTTTGGTTGGAATGAGTTATGGGTAGAATCGGATTCGACTGTTGCAGTTAAAATTTTGAAAGAGCGTTCGAGGAATGTGTCATGGAGGATTCTACCAGTCTGGATTGACTGTCTTTGGCTTCTTGGCTCGCTCTCCTTTGAAGTCACGCATGTTTACCGTGAAGCTAATCAAGTGGCGGATGCTCTTGCGAAAAGGGCAATCAATGAGGTTACCTCCTCGTGGTCATTTGTGGCGCCTGACTTATGTGCTAATCTTGTTCATGCGAATTATTGTGGTGAGGTTTATTCTCGTCTTTGTAAGGTGTCTCCGTGACGTCTTGTACTATACTTTTTGTTTTATTTTTATTTGATTTCCTTAGGAGCAGGTTCGTCTATCTCCTAGCTTTCTTGGTATATACAGAGGCATTGTCCCAACTGAAGCATGTATTTTCCCACCTTAAAAAATAAACGTTTATGATGCAGGCGCAAGTGCAAAGGGACCTTCCCTTGGATTTTGTATCCCCCTTTGTCAGGATACTGGCGTCTTCGAAGGTTTTATTTATTTATTTATGGGTTTTAATTTTTTTTATAGAAGAGGGTTAGGGTTTGATTTTTTTTAAATGGGTCTCCAGATGCGTGGACTCCGTTCACACATCTTTGACGCGGAGAGATGTGTGAACGAGGTTCACGCATCCTGCGCAGATTCGATAAAGGATGCGCGAACCCCGTTCACGCATCCTAGCGACGGTAAATGCGCGAACCCTGTTTTAGTTTTTTTTATAGAAAGGGGATAGAGTTTGATTTTTTTTTTAAAAAAATGGGTCTCCAGATGCGTGAACCCTGTTCACACATCTTTGACGCAGAGAGATGCGTGAACGAGGTTCACGCATCCTGCGCAGATTCAATGAAGGATGCGCAAACCCCGTTAAGGATGCGTGAACCCCGTTCACACATCCTACATAAAGGTTAAAAAAAATTCATCATTTTTTTAGAAGCAAGATTTTCTTATTTATTTGATTAATTCAATTACAACCCCTTTCTATTGAGTATTTTTTTTGTCAACAAAGGAAGAGAGATTTAGAAAAACATTTATCTTTCAATAACATGATATTCTTGAATGTTCTACAGCAATTAAGTTTGATTCTAATTGATATATTAATTCTGGCAGTAATTTAATATTTTTTCATTTACCCCCCCTAAAGAGAAACACTCATAAACATCGGTTTTGAAAGCTTATATAACTTCACCAAGGATGATCTTCTTCAATACTTATTCTTGGATATGCTAACACATCTTTAACCCTCTTAAGGATTGTTTCTTATTTTAGAATAATATGAAATCAATCTTTTTCATAATGTCCATAATTTTATCACATGATGGAGGTATTTTAACAGTAAAATCCTCCAATGAAGATTGTGTACCAGTAGAACATGTGTCCTTTTATAATGTTTGAATATGTATTTTCTCAAAATTGGACAAATGAACTTCTAATTCCATACATCTTATATTGTGGTTTTTTTGATCTTCAATCATAATCATCTACTCTTCACAATTATTCATTATTCATTGAAATTATTCTTCATGCAATTTAATTTTTTTAAACAAAGAATCATGTTCCATGATTTTTGGATTCAAATAATTGAGATCAATAATATTTTTCAAGATTTCTTGATGTTCACAGATCTTTTCATCCAGAGTATTAATATTTATTAATGAATACCAAATAGAAATTATTAATTTTGGAAGATAATTTGATAACAGTAAGACACTTATTAAAAAAAGTAGAACTCTATAAATGATAATAGTAATGCACATACATAATGTATCGTAAATCAAAAATCAACCTAATCTACACCTCTGTCGTGGATGCTCTTATGTCCCACAACCAGGTGTATGCTGGACGTGTCCACGTCGTGTCCATCTCTGTCTGCGCTCTGGTGTACGCTGCACATCATCCTCAGCAGCCACCTTCACATCCTCCTGTGTGACAGGCAGTGGATGTACAGTCTCACCGTATGTACCATGTCCTGCATCTAATGATAGTGGAGACTGGCTGAAACTCTCACCAACATGGAAAGAAGATGGATGTTGTGCTGTGGATGTCTATAATACAAAATCCAGCTCAACCTAGTCAGCGTCTGTATCTACCTGTGGTTGAGCCTGAGAAGCCGGAGGAGCACATGACTGATCATGCCGAATACCCTCCTCCTGTGGAAGACCAACATCTGACTGATCAAACTGAACATCCTCCTCATGTGGAACAACAAGATCCATAACAGGGTCGTCACCCCCTGGTACATCTATATGAGCCTCAGCAGGCTCAGCAGGCTCCGCAACCTCCTCAGCATGTGGTGGATCAAAGAAAATACCATGATAAATCTCGTCCATCAAAGGAAGCAACTGTGATACAAGGGTGTGAATATATGCTGGGTCAAACACGGTGTTCTCTACTAGGTCAGACATGTGAAGTATACGACATATACGAGCATCCTACGAAAAAAAATTACATTGTTAAGTAATATGAATAAAAATTCTACTGAATTGTGGAAGGAACTATGTATACCAGCTCATAAAAGCCTCATCCGTGTTGTGTCAGAAATCTGACTGGGGACCTGTAGTACCAAGCTGCGTAATCCATCTGATCCACCAAATGAAAACGCACTGTCCCCACCCCTCGCAACTGGAAGTCCTATCGTCTGTCCCATAAATCAATATATTTGGCGTGGTATCTTCTCCAATCAAAATCTCTCTTCCTTGACATCTTCAGGGAATGCAGTGAATCTAACTGACTGAGCTGATTAGAAACATGCTGAAATAATCCGAACTGCCTCATAACTCTGTCAGTTTGATGCCACTCGACTATATGAAAATGAATCAATGGAACCCTGCAGGAGCCGATAACAAGCATCGCCGTACAGTACGATGGAAGACTCTGAATAATAGTATCTGTATATGGCATCCATAAAATCTGAAAGAAAAAAATAAATAATCAATTAATAAATGAATACATGTACAATAAAGAATAAAGATTTAACATTATAAATAATAATCACTTACATCGTGTGGTCGAATGCTGTCCAACATAAGTCTGTAGGCATGGACGTCGTGTCTGGGGGAATCTGAATGTCGATGTGCCCGACTCCACCTGTAGATAATATTGCTATATTTACATTTCATAATAAAAAGTTATACAATTAAGTTATACAGTATAAAGAATAACATACCAACATCCACGCGGAGGCTCTGCTATAATATCTGCTGGTAATGACACACAAGCATGTGGAGCTAAATGAGGGATGTGCTCCCATACCCACATCTGCAGAAGAACCATGCATCTCATGATCTGCATCTTATTGATGCGACATGCGCTACATAGCGCCCTGTATGTATATGCTAGACAAGCAGAACCCCAACTATACTGGTCTGCCTTTTCCAAATCCTCCAAGAAAGATAAATACATCAAATGTACAAAATTAGTGAAGTGACCAACAAAAAGCGTGCCACCAATCAGGCTCAAAATATATGCACGTGCAAATCGCAACACGATGATCTCATCAGCATTCTCTGCTAACTGTGTGAAGTGCTGGTCTAACCAAGGCATGCGTAATCTACCACCAACGATGGTCCTGCCATCATCAGGGACCTCTATGCCCAGTAGTCTATGAACAAGCTCCGACAAATCTGCTCTAACTCGACCTGTCAGAGTCGCAAAATCGATGGGGAGACCCAACATAATGACAACATCCTACAGGGTAATAATCATCTCCTCCTCTCTAAAATGGAATGTATGTGACTCTGACCTCCATCTCTCTACAAGTGCAACAATGAGCTGATGATTGAGAAAGGTGAAGTCACACATCGCTACGCCATAGAATCCAGCACGACGAAGATGAGGGTTGATAGTGGGAGGTGGTGCGATATGATGGAAAGGGTGAGATCTGCATACAATCAACAGAGGCACTGAACGTCTCTCTAAAAGCAGTCGTGATACATGAGTTGCCTGAGATGTGAGCAATGGAAAATCTGCCATCTGCACAAATGATATCATCGTTACTTTATTATAGTGAATTTAATAAAAAATTTCAACTGTTATTTAAATAAATCTAGAACAATCAAACGAAAAATGATTGTGTTAATATTTTTGATTTATACTTGATTTTTTGTGTGTGGATTAATGTTTTTATTACTTGACCAATCCCCTCAATAAATAAAGGACCATATTACCTAATTTTGAGATTCATTATTTATGAGGTCTTCATTAATTAAAACCTATAGAGGTGTTCTAAGCATTGCATGTGGGCTTCCATGAACTAGTTCTTTTGTGTGGTCCATAAGATACTTAATGCACATGGATGATAATCCTATGGATAATATCAGTGATATGTTGTTTTTCTCATATAATCTCAAGGTAGTCTGCATTGGTGCATGTGGTATGAGAGGTTCAATAAAAATTTGAAACTTTTATTTAAATAAATCTAGAACAATCAAATGAAAAATGATTGTGTTAATATTTTCGATTTATACTTGATTTGTTGTGTGTGGATTACTGTCTTTGTTACATGTGGAATCATGATATATTCATTTTTGTTCTATGTTGTTTTTTTGAATAGTTTGAGTATCACAAAATTCTTTATTAGAGAATCAAAAAACAAGACAAACCAAAATTGAAACATGTTAGAAATGGAGAAAGTCAAAAATAAAAGGATTCAATACTGAAACCTCCACATACAAAACAAAATATACATATTCATGATATAATACACAAACTCGATCATGGATGATGAGATGTGGAGCTCTGTTCTGCCACTTGGGGACATCTCTTACAAGTATGTCCTTCTGCGTGACAAATAATACATCATATTCTCCCTCCTAGTTGCCGAGGCCAATCCATTTCATTTCTGATTCCACTTGATTTTGGTCTTCCTTGGGGCTGTAACCTAGTAGTATGAAACCAATAATTTAAAAAATGACAGACTTTGAAAAAATCATAAATGAAAACAAAACCAAATTATAAAACCTGGAAATATCAGGGATGATGGTCGGCTGATCAGCAGGCAATGAGATAGAATGAAAGTCACCAACATGCATCCAAGTTACACTATAATAGTTAACCAAAGTGCTCATGTGATACACTGGGTCAACATATGTCTCCCATGATATATTTACTGAACCACAAGCTGCGATAACATGTGCACATGAATATCTAAATGCCTGAAAGTTTCCACAATCATAGTATTTGTTATCTAACATCACTACAAACACTCAACCACTAGTGCATATAGACCGGTCGTAGCACAGTCTTACCTGAAAGCTAGTATTTTCCTTGTCAAAGTCTAGAACAATCCATCTTGAAACCTCATTCAGTATCAGATCAATATCACTTTGGAAATGCTGCGTAAAACACATTCCGTTTTCCATCATCTGATAGGCCTTTTGGGACCGATCAACAAAGTAGTGAACACATCTATAAAATTTCTCTTACACTAACCCTGTGATCGGGAGTTTGCACACACCCTTGAGGACCCCATTTATGCACTCCACTATATTAGTGGTCATATGTCCATATCTTCTGTCACTATCATATGCTAATGACCACTTTTCCTTCGAAATTTGCACCATATATTCATACACATCTTTATTAGAAGTTCAGATCTCTTCAAGGCGTCGATCAAACCTTTCTTGTTGGGGCTCATATGCTGAAACTATAAGAGAATAATGAATTAAAATGGAGAATAAATTTTGTTTTAAAAAAGTAAGTTTAGAAAAACATACCCAACTTGAGGATCGCCTTCTTTATGACATCATCTCTGAAATGCTTATGCATATTACTTGCAATATGTCTAATGCAATAACGATGATAAGCATTCAGCTCAGTCCATAAAACCCCATCACTAACCATGACCTCTATAATCGCTCAATGACAATCAAATATCAGACACACACCATGGTTTTGTGTGACATGAACACGTACGCATGCCAAAAACCAGCTCCAACATTCAAAATTCTCCTTTTCAATAATAACAAAAGAAAGTGGAAGAGGAGAAAAATTACCATCCTGAGTGGTAGCAATGAGTAGAACACCTATATACTTTCCATACAGGAAAGCACCATCGACCTGAATAAATTGTTTACAATAGGGAAAGACAACAATGCATGACCTAAATTCCCAAAAAACCCTACTGAACTTCACCTTTGTTTGACCAACTTAGTGATTGGGGGATACATACTAAACATTGTCCAACTGATAAACAATCTGATTATTGAGATACAATAATTCCATAAGTTGTGGCAACATAGCATAAGATTCATCCTAATCACCATACACTTTTACAGTTACCTTCTATTTTGCATTCCATGCTTTGGTATATGATATATTATAATTATACAACTGTTGAATTCTCACCTGAAAAAGGGAAATGGGAACATCCTGACATGTTCGTATCATCTCACAAATAAAATTTGATATAAAATATGAATCAAGGGAAGAGTGATCCCGCGACAAGCTTGGATGCACACAAGTGTGTGGCCCTTCTAATTTGGCTATCCTCCAAGATGCAAAAAATTTATCAAATATTTCCCTTAATCAAAATTCACATTCTGGCCCATATTTTTCACAACAAATGATATATTTTTTCTTATTTGACTCATCAAACACAAATGTAAAATGTCACTCAATGTGGTATTGCTTTATCACATTTTTCATGGCCAATTTACTTTCAAACTCCTGCCCGGCATAGATGGCGTTATCATTTGATGCAGACCTATTTCTTATAATTCTAGGGAATTCAGAAGCCGGTGTAATGACATCTCAATCAAAATGTTGTTCAAGAGACATTCCTTTAACTAAGGAACTCAATATTGAAGGATGATTACCACTAACGGGTGGATGTCGTGGATGTATGTCTCTCAAAGGAACCTCAGAAGGTTCATTGCCCACATCACCCTCACCCACATCTCTCAAAGGAACCTCAGAAGGTTCATTCCCCACATCACCCTTTCCCACATCATCTCCTGATGTATTCCCATATTCTTCTTCCTCAGATAATCTTTCATTCACTATATCAGCACACAAAGGGATGTCAACTACATTTTCTTCCAAATTTTGACCATCTTCTTCATAATTTGCTTATATTACTGGAGTCATATGAGAAGGAGGCAATTCAAAAGACTGATATGAAGGACCAAATTCTACATAGCTCACAAAACAAGGTTTTGTAGTAGTCAGTTTCACCACATATATATCAAAAATCACCACATAAAACTCCATCAAACCATTAGCACAATGCTGTCTAAATAAGGAAGATGCATCCATCCAATCATCATCATCGACCAAAGGGTACTCGGTGTGTTAGAAACGTTCAGAATATTGTAGATGTCGATATGTGATTGAAGAAATGGATTGATCAATCCTCAATTTTAACTGATTATAAATCTTATTTTGAACTGCATCCAATGTCATACAACCATGAAGATTTACCACTCTGACAGGTGGAACACTATAGCTAAATCCCTACTTTGTATAAATGGTCTCACCGTTGCAATATATTTGTGTAGACATTATTACCTATAAAAAAACAATTAATAAAATATTATATACTATATCAATATTTTACATTATTTAAATTGGTTTTGAATAATTGACTTTATCTGGAGACTTTTTATGTATTGATTTTTCACTATCGAGGTATAGTGATGATTAAATTATTACCAAATCAAATTTAATATAACGTTATATATTTTAATTACTTATGAATAAATAATCATGACTTGATCTTGACACTTATGATAAGTTTATCAATATTTGATAAACTAACCAAAAACTATGGGTAGACTCATGGAGTCTCTATTATCAAATATTTCAGCAACCGTTAGTCTCATTTCAAATAGAAATGCCTCATGTCGAATGCTTGTTCTAGAACGCCTCTTCGAGGACACCTCTTCGGGGACACCTCTTTGGGGATGCCTCTTGTTGATTGCCTTTTAATTACAAATTTACTCACATGCATCTGAGGGGGTCTAGGGGTATGAAATACATAACTTTTTTTAAGTGGACACGCAGGTCCTTACATACTTAGTCAGAGATGACTCACATGTCATCAATACAGAAAAATAAATACAATTATTACAAATTAAATAACCACATTCACAAAACAAGACATGCAATTTCAATTATGCATCGGTTGGTCATCTCAAGATCAATTATCACACAACTTACCATGTTTTTGGGTATACTTATTATATATATTACTAGATGAAATACATATTAAATATCTACATCTCTTTTATATGTAATAAATTTAATTATAACTAATATAATTTAAAATTTTTATTTATACAAAACTGTTTTTATACCATTAACAAAAAAAGTTCTCTGTATATTTTTTAATAAATTTAAATATGATACATATAACTAATATATTATTCACAAATTATATTACTAGTGTATAAAATATTATAATTTAAATTAATATTACTTTCAAAATAACATTTTTATAACATATTTAATTTTTATAAACATTCAATATGAATTCATACAACATTTTAGACATGACATAATTAATTTTCCTAAATATTCAATACAAATTCATACAACAAACACATCATTCATAAATTAAATCATACAAATGAAACTAATTTACACATCAATACATATGAAATAAATAAACCATACACACAAACAAAAATTTCTAAATATCAAAAATCAAATAAATAAATCATACAAATGAAATAAATAAACACAATTAAACAATTGAAAATTTAAATAGAAATTTTACCTTCTTAAAAGCATCAAAAATTTATTGAGAAAGAAATTCTACAAGGATTTACAGCAAAATCCAGAGGAGAAGAATAAATTTGGGGGGGGGGAGACCCCCTTTTATAGATTTTCTCAGCCAGATGCATGAACAGGGTTTATGCATCCTTCATCCCGTCTTCGAAGGATGCGTGAAACCCGTTCACACATCTTCAGCACAGAGAGATGCGTGAACGAGGTTAATGCATTCTTCGAAGACGAGATGAAGTATGCATGAACCCCATTCACACATATTTCCATGATGAAGACACGTGAACGAGGTTCATGAATCTGGAGACTCATTTTTAATTTTTTTTCAAACTGTATCCCTTTTCTATAATTTTTTTAAAACCCATAAATAAAAAACCCGTCTTTGAACCATGGCTTGCTGAGACAGGGATTGTGTGTTTGAAAACCCACCTCCAGGAAATTTCAACGCATCCCAACCCATGAGTTTCCCTTTTTCTTTTCCATTTATGATCATCTGGGGCTACTGGTAATCACCAACCATCCTCTGCACTACAAAATCATACACTGGTGAGCTCATATTATACGTTGTTCCTTCATCCACACACTAATTATTTGTGTGAGGAACACCATTTATTTTGGTGAGTTGTGTTACTGAGCAGGCTTGAATGCCCCCAGGATGAAAATGAGGTGTAGTTTGATGTGTTTGATTCAAAGGCATGGGTGTGGCAGCCAAAAGCCAACTTTGTTTTGCCTTATGCGTGGAGAATGATACAGGAGTTTCCTATTTTGGTGCGAGGGGTGTTCCACTAGATGATTCCAAACAACAAGCATATTCTGAGCATCAACGACTACAATGAGTGGTGGGCCTTCCAAGAGCTTCCAATGGTGGTGTGCGTGGATGATGATGACTGTGGGAGGGAGAGGAGTGAGATGGTGGTGGTGGCGGGGCTGTTAAGAGTGGTATGAAAGGAGGAGGGAGGAGACGAGAAGAGAGGGAACTGTGGGTGGTGGAGGGGAGATGAGGGGAATGGAGGAAGTGGGGCTTTATCCCATCATCATGGCAGGGCAGCATGGAGCTTGTTGGGTTTGCACCAGTGCAGTTGAATTTTTACTGGACTCGAGGGAGTACCAATTTAGGGTTTCGCTCCGACTGGGAGCCCTGGCAGGACCAAGTTATGTAGGGTTTTACATATTTTGAAAAAGGGTCAAGGGAATCATCAACCAAGTTATGTTAGTTCTGTTTATAACATATTAATTTTTGGATTTTGAGATGATAAAATTTCTATTTAAAAATTTTAGTTGTCTAATTGTTTTATTTATTTTGATTGTATGATTTATTTATTTAAATTATATGGTTGTATGAATGTATTGTATGATTTAATTTAGGTAAGAATTATTGATTTTTATATTCTTTAATTTATATTGAATGATTTAACAAATTTACATATGATATTTGTATAAATTAAATTTTATGTTAAATTTAAAATAATTTATATTTAGGGAAATATTATTGTTTAGAAAAATGTATATATTTATAATTTAAATTTTTAATCCACCAATCTTTCATGGTCACAATGGTACCCATGAGCATGAGGAATCGAGCGTATCATTCTTATTCTGAAGACCCCTAAGACCTCGAAGGTGGGATTCACCACTTACATATTAGAAGGACTATCACACCCCAACGTTTTAATTTTTTTTATTTAATGGATTCGGTTAACCTCATCGAGGTGCGGGTTGAGCGTGGGTCAATTTTTTTTTGACGTTTAATGTTTTTAGTGGGTTTCAGAGCCGTGCACAGTCACCGCACAGTGGGAGGTAGTCGCGCGGTTGGCTCAGGTGGCTTTGAAAGTGTCTTTCGTTTAAAATAAATGAAGTTTTATGTAAATAAAATGAAGTTAATGTTTAAATCATAATAATAATAATTCTATTGGGTAGATAAAAATGTTGTTATTATTATGAACTGTTAATGATATTTTTATTATTTAAAAATTATTATTAATATAATTATTAATGAATTGTTATTAATATTTTTATTCTTCTTCTTCTTATTATTTTGATTATCATCATTAATTTTATCGTCATTGTTATTTTTATTATATTTCTTTATATTATGAATATTGCTATTGGGTTTTATTATTATTACTATTATTACAATAAATGAAAAAAATATAAACCCTAAGGGGGAAGCACAACCCCCCTTCCGTTTCACCTCCATGTGAGGGATGCACTGACACATCCCTCCCCTCCCGATCGGCGCAGCGCAACACACCATACCACTTCTGGCCTCCTCTCGCGCGACCACCTCCTCGCCACCAGCCCCCTCCACCTCTCTCCCTATAGATCTCCATCGCCCCTTTCTCCCTGTTCCAGGCCGCCAAGGCATTAACCAGGTCATGGACACCTCCAACTTATCCTCACTGCCTCCCTCCCTCACAGAAGATCCGACACATCCCAACCACACCCATGCCCTCCTTCTCCGGCCTCCCGCTCATGCCCCGACCTCCGTACCTAGGCCCTCCACCTTTTCTCTCCCACTCCACCATCCGTAGTGCACCCCCTGAAGGTCCCCACCTCTACTTTCCCTCCGCCGAGCTTCCCCCACCCTGCCCTGCGTATTCTGCCACCGCAAGCCCTCCCTGCTGGTCGCACCCCTTGCGAATCCCGTCTAGCCATCGCGCACCCTCCCAGCTCAGCCACGCCCCTCACCGACCCTGTCCGGCCACCACCACCTTCAGTCGGCCCTACTCTAGCCAGTGAACCCTTTGAATAGCCTCCCCCTTCCGGCACAGTCCCTTTCGCCGACGAACTCCCCTCCGACTACTCTCCCACCTGCGCCCCTTCTTTCTAGGGTGACCTCTCCAGTGCGCTGCCATGCTGGCATGACCCTCTTCCAGCCACGACTCCCTGTTACTCCAGCCAGCCACATCGCCGGTGTGACTAGTGCGCCCCTGTGCTGATCCCTGCCTCATTTGTTCGCACACCTGACCGCACACCTTATTCTCAATTGGGCATGTGAAGAACACCCACCACTAAAGGCGAGCGATTTGGGTTCATTTTGATTTTCCTACACTAGTGTTGAGGTGGGTTTTATTCTATTTATTCTTTTGGATTATTTTAAGTCATCATTTTTGTGTTTTTAGATGCTTTGTGTTTGTTGTAGCGTGTTGGTGAGGTAAACTTGCGATGCCGCAGTCATCAGCTTGCGGGTACTTATGCGCAAGCGTGATGCAAGTTGTTTCGTCATGATTGAAATGCAAGTCGAGGTAGGACCCTTTGCACTTTGACTTTTAAATTCACGCTTTCATTGGTTTCTTGTTTTTCACACTTCCTTAGTTATTAAATTAGTAATGTAATATTTTTATAACATTTTTTCTATGTGAAATGAAGTGTTTGTCTGATTGATTTGAATGTGTGATGTGGATTTGAAGAATGATGCACACTTCGTGTTTGGTTGAAAGTACCGTTGGCTCTTGTAAATGGTTAAAAGTTTTTAGAATCATGTTTTGGTCTTAAAAATATATTTGTGATGTTTACAAAAATGGTTATTGAAATTTTCTCAAATGGATTTACAATGTGTTTTGAGTTAAAATTGGCTTGTTTCACTTATGTAGGAGAATAGTTGGTTTGAGGAAAATCTGTAAGGCCGATTTGGAATTTCTTTCAAGTGGTCAGATTGTGCTGTGCAAACTAAGCATTTATCAAATGCCTGATTGGCTCTTATAAATATTTTATGGATTTAAAAAGGTGGCTGGTTTTCCTTAAATGAGTTTTCAAGTAGGTATTTGTTGTTCAAAGTGAGTGCGTATGGTTTTAAAAATGGATTTTTTTAATGTGTGGCATGTTTTTGTTAGGTTTTACACATCAAGGGTTAGTTAAGTACCCGTTTGGATTTTCTAAGTAGTTCATGATTTCTAAAGGCATGAATTGGTTTTCTAAATGATAGTTTGACATTAAAATAGTGGTTGGTGCTTCCAAAGTGTATTTATAAGTTGGTTTGGTGTTGAATATAACCTATGTATGACTATTCATAAAAAGGTTTAAAATGTGAAAACTATTGAACACTTGGAAGAAGGGCCCATTTGGTCAGGTTTATGTAAAATGAAGTTTGGATTTGCTCTGGAAATGGTTTTCTAAATGATTTGATAAATGTTAGAGTGTTGCATAGGTAAAGGCCCGGTTGACACTTTTGAATGGTTACTTTGGAAAACCCCTCTTGGGTTGGGTCTCTTGCCTCATTGATTGATCATGAGGTGGGAGAGTACTCGGTATGGGACCTTCCTTGCATAATTATTATTTTAAGGCAAGGACTACCCTTGAGGTGGCTGGGGTGGTGTTGAGTTGTGTGGTGTGTTCGATTATATATATGTGGATTGTTATTTGAAATGTATGGCACACCCTCTTGGGAACTATACATGGGAACCTGGCATAACAATGAGGTTTAATGAGAATGATTTCTGCACTAGTTTAAACTATGCACTGACTAGTGACCCTTAGTACGAACTTTTCTCTACTATGGGATTGGGCCCATCGGTTAGGCCAGGTAGGGAAACACCGAGTGTTTGGGCATTATAACGTAATCAAGAGTAGGAATGCCTTCAGGATGAGTCACATGTATTAGTACGTTATGGTTTTCCTCTAAGTTCTTAGGATTTCCCATGTTCCTTTGACACAAGTATAGTTAGTACCGTTTCCCTCACTATATGAAGTGATACCCATTGTTCTTAGTTTTGGTGTTTCCTTGTAAAATTGTAAATGTGCAGTTGCTAAATATATTTTCAAGAAAAATGTTTTAAACGAAAAATCACTCTTTCCTTTGACACTTTTATGAAAAATGAATGATTCCTTTTTGGTCTCCTTTTCTTTCCTCCTCTTGCACCTTATTTTAAACTTGAGGGCAATGAATTATGATTGTGATTTGTTTACCTTAAAAATTAAAAGTGTATAAAAATTCTATATTTATAGATTGTATTTCAAACCTGAAATAAATGTTTTTTTATTTAAAGAATGTGCATTGGGAATAGATTAGTCGGGCCTACCTACTGAGTTTTAATACTCATGCCTATAATGTTTTCTTGTTTTTAGTTTCTCTTATAGTTTCCAGCTCTGGTTCGGATTACCTTGGGCGATGTTTGGTTTCAATATTGGAGAGTAACCCACAGGGTTACATGGAGTCTTAGTCTTGGACAGATTAGTTGTGTTTTGGTCATTCTTTCTTTTCCTGTCGTTTATTTATCTTGTTATGTTCTATTTATTCTGGTTTATTTATTTATCTTTATGGGACAAATCGTTCCCAATGATTAAAATTTGATGTCCGACACTAGTTTCTAGCCCATGGGGGTTGGGAACACCCTTCAGGACATGCCGCAGATTGGATCAGGTGACCGGTTCAGGGTCGACCCAGGTTGGTTCGTGATAAGGACATAGTGTGAAGTGGTGAGAATCCATGGTGCAAGTGAAGAGACATGAAAATCTCACCTAGAATACCATCAAAAAGGATTTTAATCAACAGATATATCTTAAGACATAGAGGGTGGAGAAGGACTGTGAGTTCTTGATGATGGAGCAATGAGAATGTTTGGTGGTAAAATATGCTACTCGATTGGCCATGTTAGTTCATTTTTCTCTTGGTCTCTTTGCGAATGAACACTACTACAGAAACAGCTTTACGCAGCGCCATCCTTTATTGGCATTAAAAAACCCCCTAATAAAGGGGTACCTTTATCAGCACTAAAAAAACTCTGTTAAAAGGCGCTTTTAACAGTGCTAAAAAAGCGTTGTTAAAAGTACCCCTTTATCTGCACTTTTTAAGCGCTGTTAAAGGGATCCTCTTTATCAATGCTTTTTTAGTAGCATCGATAAATGGAGATCTTTATCATCGCTTTTTTACTAACACTGATAAAGGGCATATTTCAAAAAAAAAATTTCATTAAAAAAATATATTAATATATAAATATATTTATTGTGATATAAATATAATATATATATTTTTAAATATGTTCTAGATAAGGCTAAATTAGAATTTGCACATAATATATAAGATATTTAGTGAAAGTGACTTACAAAATAATTAAAAAAATACTTTTAATTAATAATTTGTTAATTATTATTGATTAATAGTCATTTAATAACAAATTGAAGATAAAAAAATAAAAAAAATCAATAAAAGATCTAAAATAAGTTGAAAACATAACCTAAACATCAAATGACTATAACTTTTGATTCGGGTGTCCATTTGGACTCTACCACATATCAAATCAAAACCTGTGATGAGCTTTACACACTGATATCACAAGGAAATTCTCTTTAACATTTTTGAGGCAAAAAAGGCCTAGAAGGTTTCCAAAACTGAGTTTTTAGTCAGGATACCCCAATTTTTTTACATTCGATGAAATTTCAACCTCGTTTAAGGGGTATTTTTTTCCCATTTTCAGTAGGGACTAAATTTATTCTTAGGGATGACATTTATATTGATATTATGGTTTTTAAATTTTATCATTTTTCGCAATTTACTGTTATTTATAATCAGATATATAACAATATATACATATTTTTAATATATTCACACATAAAAATTAAATTTTATAAATAAATAATTAAAAATATTTACATATAAAATGTATTTATCAATATATAAACCTTATCTAAATAAAAAATAATATCTATTTTATTTAAAATACAAATGTTTGAATATTTATATACAAATACAATTAAAGTATATATATTGTTTTTATATATAAAAATATATTTGTGTGTGTATTGACAAACATATATATATTTATATACATATCGTAATATCTGAATATAAATATAAATATATAATATATGAAAATAAATATAAATATGCATAATTATATTTATAGATGCACACACACATATAAATATATATATATATATATATATATATGTATGTATATATGTATGTATGTATTTATAAACACACACACACACACAAAACATATTTTATATATGTATTTATATATATATATATATATATATATATATATATATATGGTTAAAAAAGTGTAACAAAAAATATATAAATATATAGATATATCATTAAATAAAGAAGAAAACAATATAGGTGAGTGGAAAAGACACAAGATTATGAGGGGGAGGTCTCAGGTTCAAAACCCACTAAAGATAGGGGCACACGCGGGTGGGTGAGGCATATGCCTAGCGCTCTTAAAGGTGGGGTGGGCTTCCTAGCACTGTTGTGGGGGGGGGGGGGGGGTGGATGGCTAGACAAGCACTGTTAAAGTGGGGTTGGGTGCTGATAAAAGGGGGGGTTGGTCCACCCTCAGAATTTGAATATTTTTTTTAATTTTTTAACTTTTATCAGCGCCCGACCCCCCTTTAACGGTTGTCTACTCTCCACCTTTTTTTGAATACACACATCATGAAATTTACTCAAAATCAATCTTCAAAAATATCTCTACCCTCAACTAGTCAAAAGAAAAAACCAACACATTAACACGATAAAATAGAAATATAGAATGAAAAAACATGTCTCGATGGGTTTATTCATTAATGGGAAGTAACTAAAGATATTTGAACAAAAGAGGAAGTGGGACGAACCCCATCGGAGTAACGATAAGGGTACTTAACGATCATTAATTCAATTGGCATTTGGAATGCATACCTAAAACCATTCCAGTTGCTTGATCAACCAAATTCTGGATAATAGGAAGGGGAATATAGATCCTAGACACTAGAATATCCAAGTAATAAGATATTTTAAAGCTAATGGCAAGAGCTATTGAGTTTTGATAAAATAGTGAGGGACTAAAATAAATAAATAAATATTTATTTGTCTAAATTTTATCAGATAAAGTACTAAAATTATACTCATATTAATTTATAGAGACAACATTAAAATGAATTCAAACATATCATTGAGATCTATACTTGAGAAGGAAAACCTTCTCATCAGTACAAATTTTCATGAATGGAAAAAGTGCATACATGTTATTCTTCACCATGAAAGAAAATTTTATCTGTTGGAAGAACCTTTTTCAATTGTGCTTAGTAGAGAGACAAGTGATGATGAGCTATATCTCTATGAGAAACATCTGAATGATGATACAGATGTTCAGTTCTTCATGTTATCGTTCATGTACAATGATATTTTAAAGCAACATGAGGACATGGATGCATATAGTGTGATGTCTCACCTTCAAGATCTCTATTAAGATAAGACGAGACAAGAGAGGTATGATATTTCCAATGATTTTTTACAACTAATCTTAGAGAGTTTGCGCTAGATGGGCCTCATGTAGTCAAGCTTATTGGCTACATTAAATGATTAAACATCTTAGGGATTAAATTTCCAAATGAGTTGCGTAAAAATCTCATAATTTCATCACTGCCTAAGACTTTCTCCAGTTTTATCATCAATTACAATATGAGCAATATTAAGAAGAGTCTTTTGGAAATTCTGACCTTGATTCACTAAGTGGATAAGGGCATGGGGTGTGATAAACCTGTGATCCTTATTCTGAATAAGAAAAGGAAGAACAAGTAAAAGAGGCTCAAGACCTATAAATAGTCTAAATCTTCTGAGCACCGTCCTTCCAAGAAGAGGAAGATCCAGAGATATGGAAAGGAAAAGGAGGTAACATGTTTTGCATATAGAAAGTCAGACCACTGGAAGAGGAACTACACTAAAAAGGAATGGGAAGCTAAAGGTTCTTTCGTTATTGAGTGAAATATTTCTATATCTACACATTGGGTATTAGATACAACTTATGGTGCTCACATATGTATCCAAAAGTAGGAAACAAGTAGATTCTAAATGATTTCTAGAGGAAAGGTGGATCTGAGAGCTGCTAATGTTGTGAGGCTAGCTTCCCTGGCCATTGGAAACTACCACCTTTAATTTCCAATGAGAATGATTTTGTTTTTAAAATATTTTTATTATGTACCTATTGATAGCCTCATAGAGCATCGTTAATTACCTATGGTTCTATTCAAAAAAACAAAATTTATAAAAACTCAAACTATACTACTCAATTAATTAAAATGTAGTATTAGGAAAGTTTGAGGTCGAACCCACAGTGACAGTCAATTAGTTTGATTAGGTTTTCCAAATATTTAATTTTATTAATTTTATGAAAGAGGTGAGAAAAGGGTGGGTTTTATTTGATTTAAGAAGAAAATGTCGAAGGCAAAATAGATCGATTGATTGGTTTGAAAGAAATTTTAAAAAGTGCGTCAGGGTTTTGTAATTTTAGGGTTTGGGTGCAACTAGATTTTAGAAAATAGATTGGTTAATTCATGATTTGGTGTCGGAGTTAGGAAAAGGTAGATCCAATGGTCACGGTATCTCCTTTTCAATGCAGAAATTCCCTATTTCCCTTAGTTTGATAATTTAGGGTGTTGCCGAATCAAGTTTGTCTTGATACCATTTTTAAACCTCATTTCCCCTAAAGTTGACAATGATCATGCATTCCTTAGGGTTGTAGGTTGTACAATTTTTATGTCCCTTTTAGATTCGAATATCAATGTTCATGATAAAATAAAAAGAAAAGGATTAGAAGATGAATATAGAATTGTGACAAACCAAATACATGAATAAATAAAATAAATCCAACGCACATTCCCCCTTCTATTTACATCACCCTAGAACATGGAAGGATTACCCCCTCATCCTAGTGATGAGAGGTTTAGAGGGTAGGATAAAAAAGAATAAATGAATAATAAAATAGAGATGACTTGGGGAGGGCCCTACACAATGTAGCTTCTTGCTCCAAGATTGTCTCTGGATCCGAATGCCCCCCACAATAGTAGAAAACTCTTCTATTTATAGGGTTTAGATGGGCTTCGTCCAACCACTTTCACATCATGTAATGAGTTTACACATCGTGTAATCCTAATTTGATTTTCCCTCTATGAATTTTGAATCTGCACGAATCTCGTGTGAATCTCGTTCAAAAATATAGAACTTTGACTCCTTACATGACATGTAATAAGGACTCACAATGTGTAATTTCATTTCACAACGTGTAACAATTTCATGAATTATTCTGATGGTGACCTTCCTTTCTAATAAAGTAGCGATGTGTAATGATATTACACGACATGTAATCGTTTTTGTCCAATTTTCCAGCTTTCTCCATCATCAAAAATCCGGTGTCATGCCACTTCTATTTGGTCATGGTGTGAGGTGTCCTTTAGATCCAAATTTCATCCATTTTCATTCCTTTTTCATAAATCTATTATTTCATGCCAAAAATCATAGAACAAGTCAAATCATTCCAAAATTGACAAGATTATTCAATTAAATATGAAAAAAATACATTAAAACACTTTAAAATGTATGCATGAAATAAACTTATCACCTACGGTTACCAATAACATAATTTCTATATCAAGCCTAGATACAAATGATTTTATTTTCAAATTTGAAAATAAAATTTGGTTCTTTTATAAGGACAACATATGTTATAGTATGACACATTTAAATAACCATCTTTTTTTATTAAATTACAAAAATCAAGTGTTGAAAATTGATAATGAATCATGTTCACACAACTCATATAAAACCCAACTATGACATCACTATCTTGGTCATGTAAATGAGAAGCGTTTGAAAAAGCTCTATCAAGATGGTCATTTAGACTCTTCTGAGCTAAAACCACTTGAAAGATGTAATGTTTGTTTACAAGGAAAAATAACCAAGCCACCATTTGGTGAATAGTGTGAAAGTGCCCTAGAGTTTCTAGGATTGATACACACTGATGTGTATGGAACATTTCTTGTAGAAGATATAGGTGGATATTATTACTTCATAATTTTACTGATGACTTGAGTAGATATGGATATATCTACTTGATGAGGTATAAGTCTTGATCCTTTAAAAAATTCAAGGAACTCAAGAATCAAGTATAGAATCAGCTTGGTAATAAGATAAAGAAGATTCGATCAAATCGAGGTGGTAAATATCTTAACCAAGAGTTCATCAACTTTCTACGGAAGTTTGAGATTCTATCTCAACTCACTCCACCTTACACACCACAGTGTAATGGTGTTAGTGAAATGAAGAATCCTACCTTGTTAGATATGGTAAGGTTGATGATGAGTCATTCATATATTCCATTATTCCTTTGGGGATATGCATTACAAAATGTAACATACACATTAAACCGAGTACCAACTAAAGTAGAAAATAGAATTCCCTTTGAGTTATGGAGTGAAAATAAACCCATTTTATCACATACATGTGTATAGGGTTGCAAGGTGTTTGTTAAGGCCTTCTTAGGAAACAAAATAGCACCCCGGGGCACAAAGTGTATCTTTATAGGGTATCCCAAGGAAAAAAAAGAGATACTACCTATAAAAACCCTCAGAAAAGAAGGAGACTGTCTCGAGATAATACATCTTTCTTAAGAGGGAGAACATCCTCAAAAAGGATAGTGGGAGAAAAATTGACTTTAATGAAGTTGATGCTCAAGATACACAAGAGTTGGTACATGAACAAATTTCATAGGTCCCCATGGAAGAAGTAGTTCCTGAAACACAAGTACTATGTAGGAGCGTAAGAGAGGTAACAGAACCATAGAGATATGATTTTCTAGTAATTGAGGATAGTGAATCATTATTGGTTGACAATGATGAACCTCTCTTCTATAATGAGGTATTAGAGAGCTTAGAAGCTGCAAGATGGCAAGAAGCCATGAATTTTAAAATAGATTCCATGTATCAGAACCAATTTTGGGTTTTGGTCGATGCACCAATTGATGTAAATCCCATTGGATGAAAATGAGTATTCAAGAGGAAACTGGACATGGATGTTAAAGTAAATACCTATAAAGAAAGACTAACAGCTAAAGATTTTAAACAACATCAAGGAATTGACTATGATGAAACCTTTTCACCAGTTTCCATGTTTAAATCCATCATAATTTTAATTGTTACAACATCTTACCATGACTATGAGATTTGATAGATGGATGTTAAAACTACATTCCTTAATGGTAACCTTCAGGAATATATCTATATGACAAAACCAGAAGGGTTTATGACTCCAGGTGATTCCAAAAGGATTTAGATGTTACAGAGATCCATTTATGGATTGAAGAAAACATCTAGGTCATGAAACATTCAATTTGATGAATCCATAAAATATTTTGGTTTCATTAAGAATGAATGTGATACGTGTGTTTATAAGTGGTTTAGTGGGAATGAATTCATTATCCTAGTAGTATATGTTGATGACAGATTAACAATGTACCAGTCTTATAGTTGTTAAGGACTGGTTAAAAAAGTGTTCTTCCATGAAGGAATTAAGTGAAGCAATCTACATTCTAGGGATCAAGATCATTTGTGATAGATCCAAGAGTCTACTTGGACTAAGTCAAATTATATATGTTGACAAAATACTAAAGAGATTTAGTATGGAACAATTAAATAGGGGATTGGTTCCAGTATCACATAGTTTACATCTTTCTAAGAAAACGAGTCCTTAGAAACAACAAGAGAAAGATAAAATGAGTAGGACCCATACACTTCGATGATAGGATCAATCATGTATTCCATGTTACGTACTAGACTTGATGTTGCCTATGCATTGATCACACTAGGCATATATCAAGCATATCCAGGAGAACAACATTGGTATTCTGTTAAGGATATCCTTAAGTATCTAAAAAGAACTAAGGATATGTTTCTGGTGAATGGTGGAGACGATGAACTAGTCATCAGGGGTTATACTGATGATAGTTTTTAGAAAGATCAGAATAATTTGAAGTCGCAATCAGGATATGTTTTCTATCTCAACAGAGGAGCTATGAGCTAGAAGAGTTCAAAGCAGCCGGTTGTTTTTGATTCTACAACGGATTCTAAGTATATAGCAACTTCTAATGCACCCAAGGAATCCATTTTGATTCAAAACATTGTCTAAGATCTTGATGTAGTACCTAGTAGTAAAGACCCTATCACATTGTATTGTGATAATATTGTAGTGGTGACTATTGAAAAAGATCCAAGGTCACACCAATAGATAAAGCATATACTTTAGAAGTATCACCTCTTGAGGGATTTTATCAGAGGGGTGAAGTTTCAGTGAGTGGAGTACCCACAAAAGAGAATGTGGTGGACCCCTTGACTAAAGGTCTATCTCAGTAGAATCATGAGTATCATGTAAGAGCTAGCAGACTGAAGGTTGCTAGTAGTTGTCTCTAGTGCAAGTGGGAGTCTGTTAGAGTTTGTTTCCTAGAACCAACTTCTTTATAATTTATAATAACATGTATTTATAGTTTTTTTAATATAAATAAACTTATTATCACATCATGATTGTTATTTTTTGTAACATAGTATGTGATAATGTCCCAAAAATATCTGTCGCACTAAAAGGTCATAGTAGTCTCTGCTATAATGAGAATCCAAAAGTGATACGACTCTATTCTTGTATATATTCTCTATATCCAGATGATATCATTTTTGGGATGAAAATGATACAGGCTATCAGGGGTGGAGACTCATAGTACTTTGAGGCACCTTCTCATGGTGTATGCCCTTGGTAATATCCAGTATAATATTATGAGAACAAGACCTATCTGTAGGAAATCCACATTTATATGTGTCATTGGATGTTCCTATCTACAGACATGTGTATTGGTATTTAGACTTAATATTATTATTAAGGAGTATTATGAGTCAGATACTTTGATGTATTGATGAAAACCATGATGAAATATGTTCACAACGAGGTAGGATATGTTGGGTGCGTCACGAGTAATATTGCATTAATGAATAATGTAAGAAAGGATTTATCCCTTGTGTTCTTTAATGGAAGTTAATATATCAGACCCTTTGATGAAAATGATAGATCCTAAATAAATCCATGACCATGGTGTTCTATGGGAAAGTTCTATTTCCAGAAATTCAAAGAAAGAGACATCGAACACATAGGTTGATGGCACCAGCATGCAACTTGATTGATTTGAAATATTGTGATAAAGAGATTATATTACACAACAAACATTCATATGAGGTATAATTTCATTGCAACATTAACTTATTTCTCTATGGGTTTCTTGATGTGTTGTTAGATGCCAACCTCAGATTTTAGGCTGCTTCGCCTAATTCTATTGATAAAGAGGCATAGTGGGTCATATAATAAGTGTATCCGGAATCTCAATTAAATAATATATTATTTTTTATTATTTAATAGGTTGAATAGTGTAGCACCCTAAACATCTTATGGTATGTTTCTCTTAAATACACTGTATTCATTAGGTAGCCTATATTTCATGAATCACTGAGCCCCTATGGAACAAAACATGGTTACTTATAGGGGATAATCATAACTTAGCCACTAAACTTAAATTTACCAGCTCTGTGATTTGAATTTTAAAAATTTGATATACACGGTTGTGTTCAAGATGATATTTAGAGTCTGATAGAATTAACTTAATTTTCGGTGAATAGTAACCTACCTTTATGAATAGTAACCTACCCTTAGGAATAGTAACTTATCCTTATGAATAGTAATATGACTCTTATGAATGGTATCCATACCCTTGAGTGTATAAATGAGTTTAGACACCCTAAAGATGAAGATGAATATTCTAAGTGATTATATATTTCAATTAAATAATGATTTAATTAAATATTTAATTAATAATATTTAGAAAATTATTTTTTAAAAATGGACTTTATTTTTGGATTCTACATGTCGAAAAATGGTTAGGGTGAATTTTTGGGATTTTTCTGAAATATTTAAATTTTTGATAAATAGTAAAATCCGATAATTCACAATAAATGCTAAATAATGGATTAATTGAGTCATTGATAATGATCTGCTGATGTAAGCCCAATTGGTTCGAAGTCACATGCATATATTACTATTATTGGTCATGTAATACTCACTATTGGTTATCTTGAAAGGAAATAATAAATTAATGAGTTTTATATTAAGAAATCCCCTCTCTCCTCCACTATAAAAACCCCCTCTCACCCCCTTCCATTCACTCCTCTCAAGCCATGTGCCTTCTCCAAATTCTGTCCAAATACCTTCCCAACCTCCTCCACCATTTCCATCAAGCTTTGGTCTCATAAAAAGACCAAAAACTCTCCCCTTAAGAGGTTCTCAAAGGAGGAAGTCTCAAGAGGCAAATTCCTCTTTCAAATCCCATCTTTTCTTTTAAGTTCTTTTATTTTTTTTATTTTCTCACCTCCCTTCACCAAAATAGTATGATAAATATAGTAAAATACATGTACTGTAATGTTTTAATGCTAATGGTATATATTCCATTATCTTCTCCCCTTTCCCCATTTTTATTATAAAGAAACGAAAGCACCATTTGAGATGTGCTAATTTAGCACATTCAAGGACAACAGTTTATCGATTTCTATTATAATCTTTAATTATGGTCAGGAAACCATTTGTGTTATGGTTGAACCAGATTATTATGTAATATATCCTATTTTTAGTTCTGTAATACTTTTGTACAAATGGTATTAAGTTATAAATCAAAACACGTTCATCGTAATCAAACCCACCGATTAACCAAAACGGTTATCACTAAGGTTATATATATATAAAAATTCAACCTCAATCTAAGTAACCCGAATTAAATTTAAAACCATGTAATCTCCTGGATGTTCACTAATAGCGTATAGATTCATTTCTGGACAAACACATCCATCTTATATATTTATCTGAACTTGAATATAAGTGAACCAATCATTTAAAACCAAGTAAACAAATGAGCCCGAACAATAAAATTGAACCTTATAACTAATCAAAAAGGCCTAGAATGAACTAAAAATGATTATAATAAATAATTTACATATAAAAAAGGTTCTAGAATTATGAATTAATAATCCTAATTTGTTTATTCAGGTCTTTAATAACAAATCAATAACACCTTCAAGCATAAGGTAAGGGATTCTCTCTCTCACTTTTATTCAAGAATCCACCCTATCTTGTGTGCTTTTGTTTTTAATTTCCAATGATGGGGTATGTTTTCTCAACTCTCAAATACTGCCCTTTTGACATATAAATAATGGGATACACCTTTACCTCTCATTAAGACCTTTTAATAACACTCTTTACCGTGCCAAAATGTTTGTAAGAGGTTTTCTCATCTCACCTTCAATTATGTGGGATTTTCATTGTTTGCCTCTTATTTCTTATATGTGGTATAGGTGTACTGACATTTGACATATGTTATAATTATTACCATTATATTCATTGTATTCTGTGACTCTTTTGGTAGTTATTAACTTTTGTCATATGACTCAATTGAATACAACAGGGTAACGAGCTTTGTCTCAATTTTCACTTCATTGTGACTTGCTTAGTAATTGTGCACCAACTCTTTCTTATGTGGTGTACCTACTGCCCATTTGAGATAAATTTTCAATTGAAATTATATTCCATTTAAATATATATATTCTCATATCATGGATATTATTATTGTCTAATCCGTATACCATTTTACATACGGTATTTATTTTGAATGCTGTTTTGACAGCGGAAATGTTGATGAATCCATATCCTCTAATCTATACAGATAATGTAAATAAATATTTCTCCTGTATTGAATCTATTTATAAAGAATTATTTGGATGTAGAGGTGGGTGGGTCCCCCTACATCCCCTCGATTTATCGATAGGTGTCATGAGAAAAAACTGTTTGGCGACAGACCCTTCGAGTTTGTTTCCAAAAACCATACGGGTTTCTACCCATAGAACTAAACCGTTTTTACAGTATTATGGTTCATGTAACAGATAGATGACATCCAATTAATAAGAATTATATTTATTCATTATCAGTTATTATTACTATCCATGAGGTTTTCAGTATGAAAAAATCTATGGATGCAGTTTTATTCTCAGTTTATTAATGGCATTAGTTGTTCATTTATTCACTATGCCATTTTGATTATGTCAGATTGATTATGATTCACATATTATTATACTCATGATTCAGCTATTTGTAACCCTTACTGAACATTTGAGCTCACCCCTTTCATTATTTACCTTCAACAGGTTATGAAGAGGAGTTCATTTATTGAGTGCTTGTGGATGCATTTTTTGTTTTTCATTATGTATTGTATCTTGTAACCTTATCCAATGTAATTTGTGTTAATTCTATGTATCTAGTTTCTTCAAGACTACTAAACTGATCATTCCTTTAGGATTTTAATTCCTTCTAACCATTCCAATATCACAAGTAATTCAATGTCTCTAGCCTAGTGGGGTTGGGGTGTTACAGTTGGTATCAGAGGAAGTTTAGTAGGAAACTTGGAAACTAGAGTAGGATAGTAGGGAACAAAGCACTAAGGTAGAATTTGAGGATAAACTTACAAGAACGTCCTGGTATTTTGGTAAGGAATAGATTATGTGGATATTTCAAGCAACACATCCCTGTCTAGATACGATCAGGTAGAGGCAGCTCTGGCACAAATGTATCTAGTGGTAAAACCTGAAAACACCGCTTTGAGATAAACTCAAACGAGAACTGGTACACGACAATGAGATTTGATGCACTCTTGGTTACAACACTCCTAGGGAATATTATTAGGATAATTCATATTTTCTTTACAAGCCATTATGAAGGAGTTTAATGTAAATTTTACCTCAGAGAAACCATGTTTATAAGATTAGTTATGCATAGAATTTAAATATATGTTGAGTTATTTTCTATTTAAGATTAATAAACTAATCTAGTTTACCCCATTATTTAGAAATGACGTCTAATGGAAGAAGGGGAATCAATACTTGTGGGAAAGGTAGGGATCTCCCTATTGAGCAAGTCAACACATTCAATATTGGAGAAGATCAGATCACGAATATATTGGGACAACTTACTCAAGTTGTAACTAATAACCATTCCACACCTATGTTGGATCGTTTCACATGGCAAAAGCCCCCATATTTTAGTGGGACTAATAATCCAGTGGTAGCTGAGTAGTGGATCAAGTCACTTGAAAATATATTCATGGCATTAAGATGCAATGAAAATGATAATGTGGTGCTGGCAGTATATTGTCTCAAGGGTGACGCTGACCAATAGTGGTCCCTGATTCAGAACACCATGGAGGAAGAATAAATAGAAGATATGGAGTGGAGGACTTTTAAGGAAATATTCTTTGAGAAATATTTCCCTCGTGAGCAACAAACTGAAATGAAGCGGAAATTCCTTAACTTGAAACAAAGGGAAGAAGACAGTGTTGCAGAGTAAGAGGCTACTTTTATAAGGCTGGCCAGGTATGCCGTAGATTAAGTATGTGACTCGGCAGACAAGATTGATCATTTCTTTGAAGGTCTTAAGCCAAGTCTTCAGAGGGCACTGGCTTCTCAAACATTTTCATCATATGATGGAATTGTATCAAGTGCCATCAAAATAGAGAGGGAATTTTCTAGATCAAATCTTTTCAAAGGAAACCATGATAAGAAGCGGTACTCTGATAATAAAGGAAAAGTAGAAGAAACAATGAATAGAAAGGGAATGAATAGTTTCCCATTATGTGAGAACTGTGGAAATAATCATCTCAGGAAATGCTTTAAAGGCATGAGAGTCTGCTATAAGTGTGGAGAAAAGGGTCATCGATCCGATGAATGCAAGGGGAAGAAACAATTCAATGATATTCAATGCTATAATTGCAGATAGATGGGACAATATGAAAATGAGTGTCCTAAATGCCAAGGAAACTTGACTCATAAAAGGACAAGAGATCAAGGGAGAGCTTATGCGATTACAACTACGGAGGTCGAAGTTCTTAATGATGTGGTGGAAGGTACTTTAATTGTTTCCTCAAACTTATCCAACACCTTATTTTATTATGGATCATCACATTCATTTATATGTTCTCAGTTTTCCAAGAAAATTAGATATGTCCAATTTGATATAATAAAGGATTTGTCAGTCAAAACTCCTGGGGGATGTATCATTGCAACAAATGCATGTCGACTAGTCCCCCTCTAGTCACCAAAACGTGCTTTAGTTGTTAACCTTTTCATAATACCAATGACTTAATTTGATATAATTCTCAGCATGTATTGGCTATAAAATTATGATGCGAAGATTTATTGTAAGAAGAAGTAAGTTACAATTTTTGAAAATGGTGTATAATCCCTTGTCTTTAGGGAAGAAATATCGTCACCTGATTCTTATCGAGAACCACCCCCAGTAGCTCTACTGAATGAAATACTTGGAGAGGAAGATAAACCAACATCTATGGGAGAGGAAATAAATCTTCAAATTGAAGATGTGCACATAGTGCAAGAGTACATTGATGTATTTCCAGAGGATTTACCTGGACATCCTCAAGAGAGGGAAGTTAAGTTCTCTATTGATTTAATTCCTAGTGCGAGACCTATATCAAAGAGCCCCTATAGAATGGAAACTATGGAGTTAGTGGAGCTAAAGAAAGAACTAGAGGATTTTAGTGACAAAGGATTTATTCAACCTAGTGTTTCTCCATGGGGAGCCCCGATCCTGTTTGTCAAGAAGAAAGATGGATCCATGAGGCTATGCATTGATTATAGGGAAATCAATGCTATTACAATAAATAATAAGTATCCTCTTCCTCATATTGATGATTTATTTGATCAACTCCATGGAGCCCAATACTTTTAAAAGATTGATCTTTAGTCCAGATATCATCAGATGCGTGTGAGGAAAGAAGATATTCCTAAGACAATATTTCGAACCAGATATGGGCATTACGAGTTTACGATGATGCCATTTAGACTGAATAATGTACCCTCTATTTTCATGGATTTAATGAATAGAGTTTTCAATGAATATCTTGATAACTTTGTTGTGGTGTTCATCGATGATATCCTGGTATACTCAAAAAGCTATGTAGATCATGAGAATATCTTGCGGATTATTCTGGAAACTCTTAGAAGAAATGAATTATATGGGAAGTTTAGCAAGTGCGAATTCTGGCTTCAATCAGTTTCTTTTCTGGGCCATATTGTCTCTAAGTATGGAATCCTAGTTGATCCTTCAAATACAAAGGAAATACAAGATTGGACCACACCAACAGAAATAATTGAGGTACGCAGTTTTATTGTCTTAACAGGTTACTATCGGCGTTTTGTTCAGAATTTTGCCTGACTGGCTAACCTGCTAACCAAGATCACACGAAAAGGAGTTAAGTTTGTGTGAAAAAAAGAGTGTAAAAAATTCTTTGAATAATTGAAAAGAAGATTGGTCAATGCTCCAATTTTGACTCTTCCATCTGGAAGTGATGGATTTGTGATATACAACGATGCATCAAAGAATGGGATAGGTTGCGTCCTTATGAAAAACAATAAATTTATTTATTATGCATCAAGACAGTTGAAGAATCATGAGAAAAATTATCCAACTCATGATCTTGAGTTAGCAGCTGTAATCTTTGCTCTGAAAATATAGAGGCATTATCTCTACGGAGAGAGATGTGAGATCTATACGGACCACAAGAGTTTGAAATACATTTTCACACAAAAAGAAATCAACATGAGGCAAATAATATGGCTTGATTTACTAAAAGATTACGATTGTTCAATACACTACCACCCAGGAAAGGTGAATAAGGTGGTAGATGCATTATGCAAGAATGATCATGGCCTTATGACTCAAATGAGGATTGAAAGAGATCCTATATTCATGGATCTACTAAAGATGGATATGGGAATTGTTAAGTAAGGGGAAACATCTTTCCTCTTTAAAATGATTGCTAAACCATCTTTATTAGAGAAAATAAAAATTTCTCAATCTGATGATGAGAATCTGCACAAGAAAATTAATGCTGTCAAGGATGGAAGACTGGCTGACTTCGTGTATGAATAAGGAGTTCGAAAATTTGGGAATAGGTTATGCATTCCATCAATACCTGAGCTAAAAAGGGAACTATTAGATGATTCCCATATCTCAAATTTCTCTATTCACCCAGGTAGCACCAAGATGTACAGAGATCTGAAGGAATATTTCTGGTGGGATAATATGAAGCGGGAAATTGCTGACTACGTATCAAGGTGTCTAGTTTGTTAACAAGTGAAGGCAGAGAGACAAAATCAAAAAAAATGATGCAACCTATACCTATTCCTATGTGTAAGTGGGATAAAATTATGATGGATTTTGTCACTGGACTACCGAGGACACCTAGAAGGAATGATGCAATATGGGTAATTGTTGACCATTTCACAAAGTCATCACATTTACTTCCTATACGAGAGGATTTTCCACTCGAGCGCCTGGAAAGACTGTATATTAATGAAGTTGTAAGACTTCATGGTGCACCTCTATCAATTGTATCTGATCGAGATCCCCAGTTTACATCAAATTTCTGGAAAAGTCTCTAGAAATATTTGAATACTGATCTTTGTATGAGTATTTCTTATCACCCCCAAACCGATGGACAGTCTGAAAGGACTATAAAAACTCTAGAAGACATGTTGAGGTCATGCTCTCTTGACTTCCAAGGTATGTGGGATCAATACTTACCTTTGGTGGAATTTTCTTACAATAATAGTTTCTATTATAGTATTCAAATGGCTCCATATGAAGCATTGTATGGAAAGAGATGTCGAACTCCAACTTGTTGGGACGAAGTTGGTGAGAGGAAACTTATAGGCCCAGAACTTATTGAAGAGACCACGACAAAGGTGAAGAAAATTCAAGCCCATATTAAGGCATCCCAAAGTAGGCAGAAGAGTTATGCTGACAATCAGATAAAGGATTTGGAATTCCAGGTGGGAGATCATGTCTTTCTGAAAGCATCTCCATGGAAGGGTGTCCTAAGGTTCGGTAAGAAAGGGAAACTAAGCCCTAGGTACATCAGTCCATTTGAAATTCTGGAAAGAATCGGAGCTGTAGCTTACCGTTTAGCGATGCCTCCAAATCTCTCCAGAGTTAATGATGTGTTCCATGTGTCATTGTTAAAGAAATACATGCCAGACCCAATGCATGTTCTCACATATGAATTGAACTGGAACCTAATTTGTCATATTGTGAAAAGCCTATTGGGATTCTTGACACAAGGGAGAAGATATTGAGAAATCGGACAACTCACCTAGTGAAGGTTCTTTGGAGAAACCAGAATATGGAGGAATAAACATGGGAACCTGAGGATGTTATAAAAAAGAATCACCCACATCTTTTTGGTGGGCTTTATACATAAAATTTCGAGGATGAAATTTCTGAAGGAGGGAATAATGTAGCACCCCAAACATCTTATGGTATGTTTCTCTTAAATACACTGTATTCATTAGGTAGCCTAAATTTCATGAATCACTGAGCCCCTATGGAAAAAAACATGATTACTTATAGGGGATAGCCATAACTTAGCCACTAAAATTAAATTTACCAGCTTTGTGATTTGAATTTTAAAAATCTGATATACATGGTTGTGTTCAAGATGATATTTAGAGTCTGATAGAATTAACTTAATTTTCAGTGAATAGTAACCTACCCTTATGAATAGTAACCTACCCTTAGGAATAGTAACTTACCCTTATGAATAGTAATATGACTCTTATGAATGGTATCCATACCCTTGAGTGTATAAATGAATTTAGACACCCTAAAGATGAAGATGAATATTCTAAGTGATTATATATTTCAATTAAATAATGATTTAATTAAATATTTAATTAATCATATTTAGAAAATTATTTTTGAAAAATGGACTTCATTTTTTGATTCTACACATTGAAAAATGGTTAGGGTGAATTTTTGGGATTTTTCTGAAATACTTAAATTTTTGATGAATAGTAAAATCTGATAATTCACAATAAATACTAAATAATGGATTAATTGAGTCATTGATGATGATCTGCTGATGTAAGACCAATTGGTTCTAAGTAACATGCATATATTACTGTTCTTGGTCATGTAATACTCACTATTGGTTATCTTGAAAGGAAATAATAAATTAATGAGTTTTATATTAGGAAATCCCCTCTCTCCTCCACTATAAAAACCCCCTCTCACCCCCTTCCATTCACTCATCTCAAGCCTTGTGCCTTCTCTAAATTCTGTCCAAATACCTTACCAACCCCCTCCCCCATGTCCATAAATCTTTGGTCTCATAAAAAGACCAAAATATCTCCCCTTAATAAGTTCTCAAAGGAGGAAGTCTCAAGAGGTAAATTCCTCTTTCAAATCCCATCTTTTCTTTTAAGTTCTTTTATTTTTGTTTCTTTTTTCACCTACCTTCACCAAAATAGTATGATAAATCCAGTAACATACATGTACTGGAATTTTTTCATTCTAATGGTATATATTCCATTATCTTCTCCCCTTCCCCCGCTTTTATTAGAAAGAAACGAAAGCACCGTTTGAGATGTGCTAATTTAGCACATTCAAGGACAACAGTTTATCGATTTCTATTATAATCTTTAATTCTGGTCAGGAAACCATTTGTGTTATCTTTGAAATATATTATTATGTAATATATCCTATTTTTAGTTCTTTAATACTTTTTTACAAATGGTATTAAGTTATAAAGAAAAATATGTTCATCGTAGTCAAACCCACCGATTAACCAAAACGGTTATCACTATGGTTATATATATATATATAAAAATTCGACCTCAATCTAAGTAAACCGAATTAAATTTAAAACCATGTAATATCCTTTATGTTCACTAATAGTTTATAACTTTATTTATGGACAACCACATCCATCTTATATATTTATCCGAACTTGAATATAAGTGAACCAATCATTTAAAACCAAGTAAACAAACGAGCCTGAACAATAAAATTGAACCTTATAACCAATTAAAAAGGCCTAGAATGAACTAAAAAGGATTATAATAAATAATTTACATATAAAATAGGTTCTTGACTTATGAATTAATAATCATAATTTGTTTATTCAGGTCTTTAATAACAAGTCAAGAACACCTTTAAGCATAAGGTAAGGGATTCTCTCTCTCACTTTTATTCAAGAATCCACCCTATCTTGTGTGATTTTTTTTAATTTCCAATGATGGGGTATGTTTTATCAACTCCCACATACTTCCCTTTTTACATATAAATAATGGGATACCCATTTACCTCTCATTAATACCTTTCAATAACACTCGTTACCATGCCAAAATGTTTGTAAGAGGTTTTCTCATCTCACCTTCAATTCTATGGGATTTTCATTGTTCGCCTCTTATTTCTTATATTTGGTATAGGTGTACTTCCATTTGACATATTTTATCATGGTTCCCATTATATTCATTGTATTCTCTGACTATTTTGGTAGTTATTAACTTTTTTCATATGACTCAATTGAATACAACACGGTAACGAGCTTTGTCTCAATTTTCACTTCATTGTGACTTGCTTAGTAATTGTGCACCTACTCTTTCTTATGTGGTGTACCTACTTCCCATTTGAGATCACTTTTCAATTGAAATTATATTCCATTTAAATATTAATATTCTCATATCATGGGTATTATTATTGTCTAATCCGTATACCATTTTACATACGGTATTTATTTTGAATGTTGTTTTGACGGTGGAAATGTTGATGAATACGTATCCTCTAATCTATACGGATAATGTAAATACACATTGATATTGTATTAAATATATTTATAAAGAATTATTTGGATTTAGAGGTGGGTGGGGCCCACTATAGACCCTCAATGCATCGGTAGGTCTCATGAGACAAAACTGTTTGGCGACATACCCTTCGAGTTTGTTTCCAAAAATCAGACGGGTTTCTACCCATATAACTAAACCGTTTTAACGGTATTATTGTTCATGATCCAGATACATGGTGTCCAATTAATAATAATTATATTTATTCATTATCAATTATTATTACTATCCATGAGGTTTTCACTATGACAAAATATATGGATGCAGTTTCACTCTCAGTTTATTAATGGAATTAGTTGTTCATTTATTCACTATGCCATTTTGATTATGTCAGATTGATTATGATTCACATATTATTGTACTCATGATTCTGCTATTTTTAACCCTTACTGAGCATTTGAGCTCACCCCTTTCTTTTTTTACCTTCAACAGGTTATGAAGAGGAGGTCATTTATTGAGTGCTTGTGGATGCAGTTTTTGTTTTTCATTATGTATTGTATCTTGTAACCTTATCCAATGTAATTTGTGTTAATTCTATGTATCTAGTTTCTTCAAGACTACTAAATTGATCGTTCCTTCATGATTTTCATTCCTTCTAACCATACCAATATCACAAGTAATGCACTGGCTCTAGCCTAGTGGGGTTAGGGTGTTACAAATAGATATTATTCCTGATCGTGGTTTAATAATTATTTGTGCATGCTTTATCGCGTATATTCTGTCACCAGTTATTTGAGAGAATATAACGTGAGCAGAATATTTAATAAATATTTATTTTCTATTTAGTGAATATAATATTTATTTATTTATTGGTGAATAATGTAGTGATATTTATTTAATAAATAAATAGACATCATTCAAGTCTTGATAAATATTGTGGAGGAATGACAAACCGAGTTTAAAGGTCCAGTGAGAAATAATAAATACTGAATATTATTTAACTAAATAATATTTAATTTTAATTCGCAAGTTAAGCGCATGTCGAGAAATGATAATAATAATATTATTATTTTACATGGGGTTTTTTAGGATTAAATAAACAATTAAGATAACTTGCACAATTATTTTATTTTAACCCTAAAAATATAAATACCCATTTATATTATTTTCTTAAAAGATCCAATTCATTTTTCTTGGTTGTGCACAATGGATTTAGAGAATTCTGTCAATCCTAGAGAGATCTATTCTCTAAGAATGATCCCAAAAATGGAGAGCAATCCTCCTCCACCAGATCAAGAAGTACGCTTTGAAAGCGGTTCTTGAAGCGATCAATGTCGGATGATGCAAGCGCAAAGATATGTCGTACTAGCACCCAAAGATTTTTTTGGAGACGTCTAGAGATTCATGGAACATGTGTGGATCAATGATAAAGGAAATATATATTTGGTTTCTACAACACAATAATAATGGACCGTAGATCTTTCACTAGATTCATCAATTAAAAAATAATTCCTTAAAGGAAATTCTTTATCTGATTAAATTAATTATAAATAATATACGATGATACTCTCTCTAGTTTTGGAATAATTTTCCATTGTATATTTATTTGATTCAATTCCATGGATCACGACCTTCATCGTCGTATAGATCTCAGATTGATCATCTATTATGGAAAAAAGCAAAGCTGGGCACTTCCCATCACACACTTCCACTGCGCCTGGAACCTATAATAACCCACTCAATAGTACTTCTTAAAAATCAATTCATTTCTTTAATCACACATCAAATAAACACTATGTATATTTTAATTTAATACATCTGAAAACAGATCATTCTTTAACATTTCATTTTGGTTCCACCCTTAGGAATCTCTTATTACCATCCATGTAATTCTCACAAATGGAGGACATTACCCATTTTAGAGAACACAATAAAGTACAACAATCATTCTCATTTGTTTCATATCCCGAATAATTATTATTTCAATTTGTTTCTTGGGACTCACCCCCATCTATTTTATGTTTCTTTTACTACTCTAAGAAGTAGTCATCATATAGATGACTATTGATTTGAGTATTTCAAGAAACATAGGTTCATGTCCACAAGAGATGAAGGATGAGTTCCAAACAATAAAATGTAATGATAACTATTTGGAAGATGAGTTGATGAGGATGAAAATTGTCCATAAATTTCACCTTTGGATGAATTCAGAGGATAACATCTACCATAATAGAATAATTCTTTTCTTAAATTCAATTACCCATTTTCTTCAAAGCATACCGAAATCATTTGAAACAATTAAATGTTGAGTTTCCATTATTATAATTATCTATAACTTTTACCCTTTATAATGAATATATTATGTGTATTTATTTAGTTTTTATAAAAAATTAATATTTTATGAACCCAATAGGATATCTCTACTTCCTCTCAGATGATTCAAAGCTTCAATACAAGGTATCTTATTTTCTCCCCATCCTCCTCACTCAATGATTGATTATTTGGAGAGATCTATTTGTGTTTTTTTGTCATCATTCTTACTTTACCGTTAGTATATACCTTTGTTCAACAATGTTTACATAATAAAATCATTATCCATAGAATTAATTTATTGTGTCATATTTATGCTTAATTTATTTTTTTAGTATTAATCATATAATAATTGTTTTCTTATATAGGTGGATTATTTTGCTCAAGTTGAGGTGGTTTATTCGAAGCTTCTCATGCTCATGAGGGATTGAAATTTGAGCCTACAACTGAGATAATGACAAAAAGGAAATGCATCAAGAATGCATGTAACTATTAGGATAAGGTGAATTCCTATTACTTATTTAATTATTTTTTTCATCATTTTATCTACTATTTGTAAGTTAATTTTCTTATCATTTTTATTTAATACTTATTTAGTTTTTTTCACAGATCTTTTTCAAAGTCCTATTTTTCTTTAATTTTTTTTCAACAAGCCACAAAAGAGATAAAATGTTTCTTTCTACCAATGTTACCACATTTTCCATTTTCATTGCCTTTCTTATCGAACTAACAACACTGCATATTGGTTCGATGTTGTTAGCTGAAAAAACTTTTTCTTTGTTGAAATTATGAAGATTAGAGGAGTCTCATGTACTTATTATGGTGAATTCTCATGATATAATGGGCACATGAGCTTCCTCCGCTCTTATGAATTTCAAAAAAGAGAAAGGTTTTTTGAATAAGAATATCGATTCAATATGTAGTGTTGGCATTTAGACATATAAATAAAATGGAAATCATGGAAACATTGGTAGTTATTATTTTTTTGAGACTTTGGGACCTGTAGGAATCAACCGCACCTCAATCCGACACATGGTGTGACCGGTTTGACTCCAAGTTATTTTTACTTAAAATTGACATTAATTTTAGTAAAAAAGAAATCTGACATACTAAAAATTGAGAAAACATATTATGATTGTTTTTATACTATATTAAAATGATCCATCAGTCCTTTGAGATGTGTATGAATCATCCGCACCTAAATTCGACTCATGATGTGACTACTATGACTCCATGTGCATATTTTTATTTAAAATTGATACCAGTTTTAGTAAAAAGGACAAATAATCTACTCAAACCCAAGTAAACACATTCAAATTATTTTGACACTTTAGGGAAATTATATATAAGTAATTTTTGATATGTAAGAATTAGATGCACCTCAATATGATACATGATGCGCCCGGTATGACTCAATGTGTCCGTTATTAGTTAAAAATCTATAATTTAGTTCAAAAAATGTCACTCACTGAAAATAGATAAAATGAGATCATATTTTCTTGATAATTTAGTATATTGATTCATAAGTCATTTTTGACATGTATGAATCAGTCTCATGTCAAATCGATACATGATATGATCAATATAAGTCAAAGTGTGTGTTTTCAGTTTAAAATGACATTTTAGTAAAAAAAAAGCAACATACTCAAAACCAATTAAATGCATTCACATTGTTTTGATAAATTAGGAAAATGATCCATAAATAATTTTAGATGTTTAGGAATTATCCAAACCTCAATCTGACACACAATGTGACCGGCATGACTCCAAATGCGTCTTTTTATTTAAAATTGACATTAATTTTAGTAAAAAGGAAAACTGAACTACTCAAAACTGAGAAAACTTATTCATATTTTTTTTCATACTTTAGGTAAATGACAAATAATTCATTTATGATGTGTAAGAATCTACCACACCTCAATCCGATACATGATGTGCCCGATATGACTCAATGTGTTTGTTATCAGTTTAAAATCGACAATTTAGTTCAAAAAGTTTCACTCACTGAAAACTAAGAAAACACTCTTTTATTTTCTTTATAATTTGAGAAATTGATTTATAAGTAATTTTTGACATGTAGGGATTTGTATCACATCAAACTGATACACGATATGATCGTTATGAGTCAAAGTGCGTGTTTCCAGTTTAAAATGACATTTTAGTTAAAAATAAAAGTGATGTACTCAAAACTAATAAAATATATTCATATTGTTTTGATACTTTAGGATAATGATCCATAAGACATTTGTGATGTATAGGAATTAGCCACACCTTAATATGATGCACGGTGTGATCAGTATGACTCAAAGTGTGTTTTTTATTTAAAATTAACATAAATTTTAGTAAGAATGATAGCCGACCTACTCAAAACTAATCAAAAAAATTTATAATGTTTTGAAACTTTAGGAAAATTATCCATAAATCATTTTTGATGTGTATAAATTAGACACACCTCAATCTAATGCACGGTGTGACTAGTATGAATCCAAGTGTGTTTTTTTATTTAAAATTGATATCAATTTTTGTAAAAAGTACAACTGACCTACTCAAAACCAATCAAACATATTTAGATTTTTTTTATAATTTATAAAAAATATCTATAAGAAATTTGTGATGTGTAGGAATAATTATAACCTCAATATGATACATGATGTTCCTAGTATGAATCAATGCATTTGTTATGAGTTTAAAATCGATATTTTAGTTCAAAACGTGTCACTCCTTGAAAATTGAGAAAACATTATTGAATTATATTGATAATTTAGGAAAATGATTTATAAGTCATTTGTGATGTATAGGAATCAGTATCACATCAAACCAACACACGATGTGATCATTATGAGTCAAAGTGTGTGTTTCCAGTTTAAAATTATATTTTAGTAAAAAAGGCAATCGATGTACTCAAAACCAAGAAAACACATTTGGATTGTTTTGATACTTTAGAAAAATGATCCATAAGTCATTTGAGACATATATGAATTATCTGAAACTCAATACGATGCACGCCGTGACTGATATAACTCCAAGTGTGTCTTTTCAATATATAAGTGTCATTTTAGTTTAAAACACGCATCACATCGCCAAAACCAAGAAAAAGTTCCGAGATTTTTTTATCATCATTATATATACTATTAATCAATTAATTTACTCATAATTTTTATCTTATAATTATTTAGTTAAAATTCATAGAGATAATTCTTGAAGACGAATAATAAATGGCATGACATTCAAGAATCGACCGCAACTCAATCCGATACACAATGTTCCTAGTATGACTCAAAGTTTAGTTTAAAATTAACAATTTCTATTAATTTATTTCTTTATATTATTACTAATATAGGAATTGTTTTCTTATACAGATGTATTTTTTGCTCGAGTAGGGGTTAGGATCAAAAGAAAAAGGAAGACCGTTTTTTTGAATGTATGTAATAACTTGTACTTATATAATTTTATAAACCAATATTTGAAATGTCTATAATATAGAATTTTTTCTCTCATATTTTTCTTGTAAATTTTATTTTATTTAAATTATATATTTATACTTTATTTTTATGATTTCGTGGTGTTTTTTGGTGCTGCGGTGTGCTGCTACAACACACTGTACTCAGGTTGCAGTGTGTTGTTGTAACACACTGCAGAATTCCCCTTTATCACCGCTTCTAAAAGAGTGGATAAAATGGTCCTTTATCATCACTTAAAAAAACAATTATAAAAGGATAGGTATTTTAATCTCACTCTGGTAGTTATCACTTCTCTAAAGCTGATAAAATCATATTTTATAGTAGTTTGTGCATAAAATTACATGATTATAATTTTACTTATTAGATGTAGAGGTACCACCTTATATGAATTGATATTTAGAGAGATTCAATGAAAACTCAACATAAATTAATTTTAGACATACAATATTGATTTTATATAAAGAAAACATCATTTAAAAAGAGTATGCATCAATGGTATTACCAGAGAAAGGGAGAGGGATATAATCACCTACTTGGAAGTGATGAAACCTCAACTCCATCACCAAGAGATGATGAATTTAGGTTAGAAATGAAGTTCACACCCAATAACACAAAAATACCCATAGAATTTGGGGGGGGGGGGTTCCTTGATATGAAAAAATTCCAATATCTTATGAACCCTAATTGATTTAATAGAGTAAAAGGAATAAAAAGATAGAGAAGTGGATGAAATTGATGCGATGAGAAGGGATGACCTCATCCGAAGTAACCATAGAGCCTTTAAAAAAAATAGGGGAATAATGATAGAGATCACCCCAATCCCTATACATGTTAGATTAAATGGGGAGAGAGGGAATGTTGGCCCCTCTTATGTAAATGGAATATCTAAGTACTAATACTTTTATTATCTTTATAGTAAAAAAATTTTATTTCTAGAAACCTCTTCCTCTTATAACACCAAAATATATCACTAATATCCAATTAATAATAATAATAATACAACTCTTATATTTATCTAAATTAAAAAATTGATATAAGATATATAAAATTACAATAATTACTTAAAATACAAACAATATGAATCAACACATGTATCTTATAAAAAAAATATGAAGTATTGAAAGAAAATAAAACATCACTAAGATCACCCAAGGAATGATTCCTTCCAATATATGGATGAAGTGGGGATAAAAAGGGGTGTTTGTGACTTAAAATTGAAATTTTGGTGTACTTTTATGGGATCATGGTTAGGTGGCATGGTTATAAAACCATGTGCCTAATCATTCACCCATACTACCTTCCCAACAGGCTTTCACCCTTTTACAATGGCCTTTATAATGCCCTCACTACTAAGTTCATACCTCTTAAAAACCTTTTAAAAACATCAAATTTTGTCTTAAAACTTCAAAAAACATAAAAAAAAACATAAATACATAATATAAGGCTTTTAAATCCCCCAAATCTAATGAAAATTCCTCTACTAATATATTACACTTCTGCTCTCCTATCAACTGAACACATCCCTTGAACTTCACTAACACATACCAAAATTTATCAATACCTTCCCTTTTGAGTCAATCATACACAAAAATATTCAAAACATAATTAAAGAAACAAAATATCATTGTCATGTCAAATAGGGTTTTTATGTGTTCTTATTTTTTTTAAATGGGATAGGGTTTCTGATAATTTTAGAAAGGGGACCCAAGAAGCGTGAACCCCATTCATGCTTCTCCGATCCGAGGAAGAAGCATCAATGAGGTTCACACTTCTCTTTATGTTTCTAAAGAAGTGTAAACCCCACTCATGCTTCCTTCGCAAATGTCAAGAAGGATGCGTGAACAGGGTTCATGCATCCTCCTGGCCAAATTCTATAAAAGAATCCCCCCTCAAAATATCTTTTCTCACCTCTAGGTTTTATTGAGAATCCCTATAGAAAATCTTTCTCAACATATTTTTGCTGATTTTTATAAGGTAAAATTTCTATTTAAAATTTTAGTTATTTAATTGTGTTTATTTATTTTGTTTTTATGGTTTATTTATTTATTATGCGATGCATGACTGTATGGATGTAGAAATTAGTGTTTGTGTGTATGATTTATTTAATGTGTATTGATGCATGTATAAATGTATAAATTAGTGTCTTTTGTATGATTAAATTTCTGAACGAGTTATTGTTTGTTGTATGATATAATTTATCTTGAATGTTTAAAATATTTAAATATGGTGTGTCTAAAATGTAATTTATATTTAAGGAAATAAAATTGTTTTAAAAAATGTATATATTTTTAATTTAAATGGAGAGTTGAATAGATTTATATGTATATAAAATATTTTATTTTTAAAGTAATATAAATATAAATTATAATATTCTATACACTAGCTATATAATTTATTTAAAATATATTAATTATATTAAGTATCATATTGAAATTTATTAAAAAATATATAGAAATTTTTTTTTGTTAATAGTATAAAAAAGTTTTCTATAAATAATAATTTTAAATTATATTAAGTGTAAATAATTATTATTTTAAGTAATAAAGTATGAAATATAATTAATTAAATATTGTAAAGTATAAAAATGACAAAAAAATTATATATTTGTAATTTTATTAATTTAAAAATAATATAAGTTTATATTATTTTAATGGTTTTTATGTAAGTGTAAATTATATTAATTTTATTTACTACTAATAATAATTTTAATCAATAAATTTGAAATTATATTAAGTATAAATAATTATTATTTCAAGTAATAAAGTATAAAATATATTTAATTATATTTTGGAAAGTAGTAGAATGATAAAAAATATTATATATACATATGTAATTTTATAAAATTGAAAATAACATAAGTGTTCAGTATTGTAATGGTTGTTATGTAAGTGTAAATTATATTAGTTTTAATTAAATTTATTAAATGTTATTATTAAATAACTATATATATATACATACATATCAAAAAGTTAAATTTTTGGAAAATAAGTGTAGATTTTTAATATAAATTTCATCTAGTAATAGGTGACATTATATAATATGTATAAAATAATAAGTATACCAAAAAACATGTTAAGAGTATTGTGTGATGACTGATCTTGAGATGACCAACCAATGCATAATTGAAATTGCATGTCTTTTTTTTGTGTATGTGGTTTATAATTTGTAATAATTGCATTTTATTTTCTGTATTGATGACTTATGAGTCATCCCTCACTAATTATGTAAGGACCTTTATTTCCTCTTAAAAAAAGTTATTTATTTCACACCCCTATACCTCCTCACATGCATGTGAGTAAATTTGTAATTAAAAGTCGATAAAAAAAGGTGTCCCTGAAGAGGCGTTTGAGAAAATATGTTCCACAAGAGCCATTCGACAAGAGGAATTTCTATTTTAAAGGAGACTGGTAGTTGCTAAAATATTTGATAATAGATAATCTATGAGTTCACCCATAGGTTTTGGTTAGTTTATTAGATAATGATAAACTAATCCATATTAAGTCTCAAGATAAAGTCTTGGTTATTTATTCATAAGTAATTTAGATTTATGAAACATTTGATGATGTGGTATAAAATATATAACATTGTATTAAATTTACTTTGGTAATAATATCACCATCACTATACCTCAATAGTGATAAACCAATCCATATAAAAAGTCTCAAGATGATGTCAATTATTTAGTCATAACCAATTTAAATAATTTTAAAATTTCATGCAGTATATGATATTTTATTAATTATTTCTTTCTAGGTAATCATGTTTGCACAAATATATTGTAATGGTGAGGTAATTTATACCGAGTAGGGTTTTATTTATAATTTTCCACCTATAAGAGTGGAAAATATTCAGGGTTGAATGGCATTGGATGAAGTTTTCAACAATATTCATATTCAGTTAAAACTAAGGGCTAATCAATAAATTAATTCAATAACATATTAACATTTTCAATATCCTAAATGTTTATGGAACACTGAGTACCCTCTGGTCAATGATGAGGACTGGATGGATGTATCTTTTTTATTCAGGCAATAATGTAGTAATGGTCTAATGGAATTGTATGTGGTGATCTTTGATATTGATGTGGTGCAACCTATTACTATAGAACCATGTTTTATGAGATCTGCAGAAGCCGATCCTTCACAACACTCTTATTAATTGCCTCATTTGATAAAACCAAATTATAAAGAAGATAACCAGAATTTGGACAGAAATGTAGGGGGCATCCCTTTGTGTACTGCTGATATAGTGAATGAAAGTTTATCTAAGGATTAAGTATCTATTGAGGAATCAGGTGATGATGTGGGTGAGGGTGATGTGGGGAATGAACCTTCTAAGATTCCAAAAAGAGACAGATATACACAATAGGGTGATGTGGGGAATGAACCTTATGAGGTTCATATGAGAGACATGCATCCACGACATCCACCAGTTAGTGGTAATCATCCTTTACTATTGAGTTCCTTAGTTTAAGGAATGTCATGTGAACGACATTTTGATTGGGATGTCATTACACTAGTTTCTGAATTCCTTAGAATTATAGGTAATAGATCTGCATCAAATGATAACACCATCTATGTTGGGTAGAAGTTTGAAAGTAAACTTTCCATGAAAAATGTGTTGGGAAAAAATCCCGCAAGGTATCATTGAAGCATTTTTGAGGTGATTGTGTTTATTGAAAAAGTGGGCCTCCGTGTTGTGTTTGTTCACAAAGCAGACCACGATGTATAATTTGTTGACAAAGGGGGTTTACATGGTGATTTTTCAGGTTCAAGATATGTAGTTGGCTATCCATGGTTGATTGAAGAACCTCAACAAAGGAATGGACGATCTGGAGGTGGTACAAAAAAAGCAGATACAAGGTGGTGCCGTTTTCCAGTGTTTGCCAAATTTTTGGGCCTGAAAATTAGAAAATAGAGAGATGTGTTTTTGGAAAAGGGAGGTGCATGAAAAAGAAATGTGGTGCGCAAAAAAGGATAGTGGTGCACGAAATATTTTAATGGTGCTCGAAAAAGAAAATAGTGCACAAAATATTAGCGTGGTGCGCGAAATAGAGGATTGGTGTTTTCTGTGCAAGAGGTGTTTTGAGATAAGAAGATTGAAAATTGGAAAAGGCACGAGGTGTGAAAAATATTGGAGTAGTGCGTGAAATATAATGTTGCACATAATATTTTTTTTCACGCTCGAAGAGGATTACGCGCGGAAGAATGATTTTTCACGCAGGGGTCGATTTTGACTATAAATATGAAGTGACCCATCTCATTTGAAGTCAGCTTAGGAGTTAGAGATTATCCGAGATCTTGTGCGCGAAATTTTAATATTCAAGGGAGTTTCGCGTAAACATCAAGTTTGCGCATAAAGTTAGGTGGTTGCGCATAAAATAATTATTTTGCACGTAAAAGAAAAGATTGCGTTTAAAAGAGGTCTTCTGCCCATTAAAGAGGGCTGTTTCATGTAAAAGAAGTGTTTGCACGTAAAGTAAAGGATTTGTGTGTAAAAGGATGTGGTTTTGTGTAAAATTAGTATTTGTACATAAAATTGGTGTTGTGCGAAAAGTGGATTTCGTGCAAAAGTAGGAAATTACGTGCAAGGCAGTGTAGAGGCTGCTCGTAAAAATTGGAGTTTCCTGGTATACCCGGTGTAAAGAGAGATTTATCTGCAGGTGAAAGTTGGGCGTCAACATAGATTCTATCAAAAGTTAAGGATGCATAATTAATTAGAGATAATGAAGAGACCTACAGGTCTATAAACTATGAGTGGATCTTCTGAAGAAGTAGTGAGCTCACTTCAGTTGAGAGAGCAGTGAGTTCTCAAATTGTGAGTGGTTGTAAACCAGGAGGGATAGTGAGTCCGCTTCGAACTTGTAAACAGTAGTGAACTTATAGTGGAATTGATACATCAGCACACCTCCGGTGTATACTCCTTGGACATAGCCCAGTGAGGGTGAACCAAGTAAAAATTTCTGTGTCCTGTGCATGCTTTAAGGTTTATTCATACTCTACAACGGGAAGTAGAAAGAAGAGGGTTTTGTCTAATAGAAAAACAACATCACAAGGGGAAGTTGTTTAATCTGTCATACCCTAATTCACCCATCCTCTCAGGGTATCTAGCCTAGTGGACCTAACAATTGGTATCAGAGCAAAAGGTTGATATCTGTGTTTCTCTCTCAAATAGAGGTCACCAATCACAAAGGGATTCCAATATTTGATGGGAACAATTTTCAGCTATGGAAGAATCAGATGCAACACTACTTTCGATCCTTGGGAATGGATGTGTTCACAACATCAATGCATAGAATAACAACCGATATTAATAGTGGTGCATTATCTGAAGCTGAGCGTAGAGAATTGGATGATGATGCCAAGGGAATTAATGCTTTAGGGGGAGCCCTATCCAATGCTATTTATATGAAGGTTATGTTATGAAAAACATCACATGACATGTGGGAAAAGATATTTAATATATATGAAGTAGATACAAAGGTCAGAGAGGCAAAACTACAAGTGTTGTGGAACAAGTATGAAGATTTGAGAAAAACCCAAATGAGTCTGTCGATGCATTCTTTGACAGGGTAAATGTTGTAGTTGAAGAAATATGAGGTCTTGGAGAAGTTATTGGAGACATAAAGATTGTAAATCACATCTTGAGGAAACTTCCTCCTCGGTTCAATATGAAAGTTTCAGTTTTGGAAGATAAAGACCTGAAAGAGATGACATTGGATAACCTGCACATCACCCTTGTTGCATATGAAATGAGAAATGATGATAACGATGATGTGGAAAAAGGGAAATCCAAAGAGGTGGCATTCAAGGCCATGAAAAACCTCACCATTGAAGATTATTAGGAAGAAGAAGAGACAGATGAGGTGATACCATTCCTCTCCTAAAACCTTCAAAGAGGAAAAAGAAAGTTTAAAGGGAAGCTTCCACTTGCTTTTTTTTGATGTGGAAAGGTTCTAAATCTTGTGGCAAGGTTCCCCAAAAAGTTTCAAGAGGATGATGATGTCAATGAAATCAAAATTCCCAAGAAGAAGTCTCCAAACTATAGGAAAGGCAAGAAACAGTTTAAGAGAAATTTATTTAAGAAGAAGAACCTTCTTTAAAAATAATGTGATAGTTTATATGAGTTTGAGGTTGAGGAGGTTAAAGAGATAGAGAAATGCAGAGATTGTGGAGAAAATGATATGGTGGCACTTGTCGGTAGTTCTCAGAAGAAGAATGAAATCAAAGCTGATGAAGAAGGAGAAGAATTTGAGGTAAGAGTTGATATGTAAGATGAGTTAGAGGCTGTTCTTGAAGGGATAGATGTTTGGAGAGCCAAAATAAATAAATCTAAAAAAGTTGTTTGTGACGCCAAACTCTATATGAAGAAGCAGGAAGAAGAGAAGTCTGAGTTGATGGAAGAAATTGAGAAACTCAAGTCATTAACACCAGAGGACTCAGAATCAGTTAGTGAGTATAAAATAAAGATTGAAGAATAGAAAAGGGATATCGATAGCTTGAATAACATAAGGAAAGATCAAATAAGGCATATTGAAGAACTTGAAGGAGAATTTTTCGGTTTGTGAAAAAATGTTAAGGATCAAGAAAAACTCTTGACTCCTGCTGGGACATCAGGAAAGAAGATCAATCAGAAAACTGAGAAGCTAAAAGTATAGAATAGTGATTCTGTAGAAAGGAAGCATCAATTATGTTCAGATGCTAAGGCTGATGGGGGGCTTGATCGAAAAAAAAGCTGTGAAAATTGAAGTCAGATCGCAAGAACCCATTACAAGATTGAAGGTTGATTTGGGCATAAAACAGATTCAAAATATTCAGAGATCCCAAGGGGAAACTAGCAATGCTGAAGTTACATGAAGGAATGCGCCTTATATCAGGTGTTATTGTTGTGGAAAGACGGGACACTCACAGTATGTGTGTTCCATAACCAAGAGATATCGAAGGGCACAAGAAAAGAGGTGGTGTCCAAACAAAGAATGGTTATCTAGAATATATTTTGAAGGACACAATTTTTGGTGTGGAGGATTTGGGAACATAGCTAGGTACTATACTTCGACCATACAGAGGAATGTGCCATAGAAGAATCAAAATGTTTGCAAGCAGCAAATCAATGAACCAATAGGTGAGTTAAGAATGCAAAATAGATTTGCAACTTTTCATGATGAAGCTGGTCCATCATACTTTGAGAAAGATCAGAAATATCAATCCATGATGAGAGTGAAGGAAAAAATATGGACCAAGAAGAAAAAGTATGAGAAGGCAGTGGTGGAAGAAATTTCCCTTAAAGCATCAGATCACTCTAGTGTGTGGATCCTTGACAGCGGTTGCACATCTCACATGACAGGTAATAAAGATCTTGTTACAGATGTAAAATATGACAAAGAAGAAGTTTTCAAGTTTGTAAATGATGAAGTCCTGAATATTATTGGCTTAGGAAAGGCCAAGTTTGGGGGAAAAGAGATGAGACGTGCTGATGTCTTAGTTGTAGAAGGCCTCAGTCACAATTTGCGCAGTGTGAGTCAACTATGTGACTCAGAACGTTCTATAAGGTTTAATAAGAAGATGTGTATCATCAAAGAAATAGACGGGGCGGTGGTTCTTCAGGGAAAAAGAAAAAATGGAAATCTCTACCTGGTAAGCGGAGAAGAAGATATGTTCTTTCTATCCAGAGAAGAAGAAAACAAGTTGTGGCATAAACAACTTGGTCATCTATGTCAACCATCCTTAGAAGATATGGTAAAGTGTGATGCAGCAAGAGACCTCCCTAAGCTATCACGTGATCGTACTCACACGTACGATGCATTCCAACAAGGAAATATCATAAAAAAGATGTATAAGGAAAAGGAAAAGAAGTCAACAAGAGTGCTCAAATTGGTGCATACTGATGTTTGTGGGCCTATCACACCATAAGAAATTGACGGAAAGAGATACTACGTTGTTTTTATTGATGACTATAGCAGAATGGAATGGGTATTTGTTATTTCACATAAGTCTGATGTGTTCAATTGCTTAAAACAGTACCAGAGAGAGTGTGCAAGGATGCTTGGACAAAAAATTCTGAAGGTTCATATTGATAATGGTACTGAATTCACAAACAGTCAGGTTAAAGATTATCTCGATAAAAATGGGATAAAGCATAAAGTTTCCTCAGTGAGAACTCACCAACAGAATGGAGTGGTTGAAAGGAGAAATTGGATCATCAACAACATGACCAGAACAATGCTCATAGAAAAAGACCTACCAGAGAAATTTTGGAAGGAGGCATTATTGACATCGCTCTACATTTCTAACAAGGATCTGTTGTGTCTGAAGTAAGGAAAGACTCCATATGAGATGTGATATGGAAAGAAGCCAACAGTAAAATACTTTCTAATATTTGGAATTAAGTGATTTATCCTCAACAAGGAGAAACATAGGAAATTTGAGTCGCATAGAGATGAGAGGATATTCCTTGGATACTCAGGAAAAATAAAATCATACAAATTCTTTAACAAAAGGCTGGTAAAAGTAGTTGAGAGCAATGATGTCGCTGTAGTAGATAATAAAGAGAATATTAAATAGCATAGTGAAATATTTCCAGATGAAAGTGATGAGGAGGAAAGTAATGTAGGAGGAGAAGAAGTGGCTGATGTTGATTCAGAAGAAGATACTGATGATGAGCATGAAGAAGAAAAATCTGTATCTGCACAGAAGCCAAGGAGTCGAGCAAAAATTGATAGGCAGAATATCATTGGTGATCAGTCATCTCCAGTTCATACAAGAAGAATGAAATCTCTGTAGCAGACATATTTCTTATCTCAGGTAGAACCTAAATGTTTTTCTGATGCAACTAATGATGAAAACTAGGTTCATGCTATGAATGAAGAGCTAGATCAGATTGAGAAGAATCAGACATGGGAGATTGTTTTGAGGCCAGCTGATAAGAATGTCATCGGGACTAAGAGGGTCTTTTGCAATAATATGAATGAATATGGAATAGTGATTCAAAACAAAGCACAATTAGTGTGAAAAGTATACTACCAGATAGAGGGAATTGATGTTGATGAGACATTTGCATCAGTTGCAAGACTTGAGACAATCATATTATTCCTATCCATTGTAGTACAATGAAAGTTCAAAGTATTACAAATGGATGTCAAATCTTCATTCTTGAATGGGATTCTAGAGGTAGAAGTTTATATCGAGAAACCATATGGTTTTCTCATTCATGAGGATGAGAACAAGGTTTGTCAGCTGAAGAAGGCGTTATATGGGCCGAAACAAGCACCGAGAGCATGGTACTCCAGGATTGATAAGTATTTGAAGAAGATTGGTTTCCAGCATGAAGGAGTCGATTAAAATATCTATTTCAACAACAACAGTAATCAAAGGATAATGGTACTGGTTTATGTCAATGACATAATCTTTGGTGGATCAGATGAAGCACAATGCAGACAGTTCTTCGAATTCATGAAACATGAGTTTGAAATGTCTATGATTAGTGAGCTAACATTTTTCCTTGTTTTACAGGTGAAACAAGTAAGGAATGACACATTCATTTCTCAATCCAAATATTCCAAGGAGGTTCTGAGAAGATTTGGAATGGAAAATTCCAAGGAGATGAAGACTCTGGTTGCTACCCAGATGAAATTATTGAAATATGATAATGGCAAGGCAGTTAATATCACAAAATATAGGCAGATTATTGGGAGTTTACTATACCTGACAGCAAAAAGACCTGATATTGTTTTCGACACATTCCAAGAAGCACGATATCAAATTAATCCAAAGGAAAGTCACATGCTTGAAGTGAAAAGAATACTTCGGTATATCAAGGGCACAATGGATTTCATCTTGATGTATAATGAAAAATATCAGATAGAGTTATTGGGATATACTAATGCAGATTGGTCCGGTTCAGCTAATGATAAGAAATCAACGTCAGGAGGTGCATTATATCTTGGTGGAGTATGTATCGCTTGGATTAGGAAGAAGCAAGATTTCATTTCATTAAGCATCATAGAATCTGAGTATATTGTGGCTACTCGAGCATGTATACAGTTATTGTGGATGAAGCAATAGCTTGATGATATGGGGGTAGAAGTAAAGTCCCCGATCAAAATCTAGTGAGATAACTCAAGTGCTATAAATCTCAGAAAAAATCTCATCCATCACTCAAGGACAAAGCACATTGAGATAAAGTATCATTTTATCAAGGAGAAGGTTGAGCAGAGAATCATGAAGTTGGAGTATGTGCCTATAGAGCTACAAGTTGCAGAAATCCTAACAAAGGCCTTACCCAAGGAATATTTTGAGAGGCATCGACTAGCTCTAGGAGTTCAGTTGACTCCATTCACTTGAAAAAGTGTGGCTATGGGACCCCCCTCTCCCTGAGGTATGGTGTATTTTATCCCTAATGTGCTGATATGTGTTCTCTACTCTATTTCAGACAAAAAAGGAGTGACCTTTGGGTTTATTGACAAAGGGGGAGAAATAGTGACTCTTCTAGTGGGAGAAACTGTGGATAAGAAAGGGAGAAAATTTCTTAGTCAAAGACACAGGGAGAATATGATAGGTGGAGCAATGAGATAGAGGGAGAGTAATGAGATAGGGGTAGAATATTAAATATGACGATGTTAGAAGTGACCGATCAAAGAATAGATATAACAATAGCTGAGGATCATGATAAAAGCAGAAGAGTGGTGTTGGGATGGTGTCAGAAGGTTTCTAATTATCACCAATTGGTTTTGAGAGTGGTAGTAACAATCAATATCAGTTTTGAAGTTGGTATCAGTTTGGTGTCAATTGTTGGTGTCAGAAATGAAGTGACTCATTGATGAAATTTTCATTTACTCTTGTTTCTTATGACGAGCATTTCTCATATGGGCTTAGAGTATGTGTTGAGAGAATCCTTGATTGCTATCAGAATTGCAAGAGGCGAATGGTGGTAGAAATTGGAAGAAGCATTAATGAGGTATCAAAGTGCATAGAATTTTTATGAGAAGAGTTGTCAACAAACCCAAAGGGGTATATTGTTGGGTAAAAATCCCTCAAGGTATCATTGAAGCATTTTTGAGGTGATTGTGTTTGTTGACAAAGCGGGCCTCTGTGTTGTGTTTGTTCACAAAGCAGACTACAATATATAATTTGTTGACAAAGGGGGTTTACATGGTGATTTTTCAGGTTCAAGAGATGTAGTTGGATATCCATGGTTGATTGAAGAACCTCGATAAAGGAATGGATGATCTGGAGGCGGTACAAAAAGAGCAGATACAAGGTGACATCATTTTCTAGTGTTTGCCAAATTTTTGGGCCTGAAAATCAAAAAATGGAGAGATGTGTTTTTGGAAAAGGGAGGTGTGCGAAAAAGAAAAGTGGTGTGCGAAATATTTGCGTGGTGCGTGAAAAAGGAAAGTGGTGCACGAAATATTTTCACGGTGCAAAAAAAAAAGAAAATGGTGCACGAAATATTAGCGTGGTGTGCAAAATAGAGGATTGGTGTTTTTCATGCAAGAGGTGTTTCGAGATCAGAAGATAAAAAATTGGCAAAGGCATGAGGTGCGTGAAATATTGGAGCAGTGTACGAAATATAATGTTGTGCGTAAGATTTTTTTTTTCGTGCTCGAAGAGGATTACATGTGGAAGAAGGGTTTTTCACGTAGTTTTTGATTTTGCCTATAAATATGAAGTGACCCCTCTCATTCAAATTCAGCTTAGGACTTAGAGATTATCCGAGCTCTCACGTGCGAAATTGGAATATGCAAGGGATTTGCACGTAAACATCAAGTTTTTGTGTAAAAATAGGTTGTTTTGCGTAAAATAATTGTTTTGCACGTAAAAGAAAATATTACATGTAAAAGAGGTCTGTTGCACGTAAAAGAGGGTTGTTGTGCATAAAATAAGTGTTTGCGTGTAAAGTAAAGGCCACATGTAAAAGGAGGTGGTTGCGCATAAAATTTGTAGTTGTGCATAAAATTGGTGTTGCGCGAAAAGTGGATTTTGCGCAAAAGTAGGGAATTACGCGCAAGGTAGTGTATAGGCTGCGTGTAAAAATTTGAGTTTCTTGGTATGTCACAAACCAGGTCGGGTCGCCATCTGACCCGGCGCCTGACCCAGTCTGAGACATGGCCCGAAGGGCGTTCCTGATCTCCACGGGCTGGCCCAAGTGCCCGGGTATCAAGAGTAACATATGAGAATGGTTTACCTGAAACAAGATACATAAAAAAATCAACAATATAGATAAACTAAAACTAAAAACAGACAACTAAATAGGACCTTAAACTAAAATCAAATTCAATGGTCTATAACTTGAAATGACATCCAGAAAGTAACGACAACAAAAGAAACTATAACTCTAACTCAAACCTTCAAGCAATAAGAGAGGTGTGACATCCACAAGCTAAAAACACCAACTTTCATGAGAAGACCATCAAAAACCCGAACCAACACCGCTGAGTTCAACGCTTTGACCTGGAATACAAACGAAACAGAATCTACATACACCCAAAGGTGTATGTAGGGTGTGAGCCAAAATCCCAGTAGGACGTCACCCAATAAAAAGGTTCCATGCATAATTATTAAATGACAAATACGCTTGCAGTTTTAATTAAAGCAAAGACATAAGTTCTTGAATAGTTTTAAAGAAAAATAGTTTTAGTAAAACAATTTCAAATGGGACAACTTAAATTAAAATGAAACACATACCCTTACTTTTTAAAATAACCAATGTGTCACACTGATGAGCGTAAAGTAACTAATGAGCACCAAATATGGGAGAGGCCTCATGGGTGTTATCTAGCTTGGGTCCCTAGATCTACGTGTCTCAGTGAAACGTGGCTTAGAACGCCATGACCCTCAGAAAACGTGGCTTAGAAGGACACGACCCTCAGAAAACGTGTCTTAGAAGGCCACGACCCTCAGAGAAGCATATGTTTAGTTAGTGTTGCAATCGTCAGTCCTTCCAGTGAAACCGGGTCGAGTTACCTCCGGAACACTAGCCCACTAGTCTATTCCACCCTCCTAGCTACCCGGGATTCCCGGTTTGTGCTCAAACAAGTTTCAAGTTCATTTCACATATCACACTAATGCATAAAAGATAAATAGGGAATTTACGCACTCAAAATCACAATTTGCATACCCAAACCCACTTTTAAAACCGTACACACACCAAATTCTTTTCAAAACATAATCTGCATAGGTTACATACTCAAATAAACCATCTGGACAATTTAAAAGACACTCACCACTAGACGAACCACCACTTACACATGTAAACACCATTTTGAAATAAGGCGCACACTAAAAACATCTCAAAACTAAGTCTGCATCAGTTACACAACCAATTAAAACAATTGCAAAATCAAATAAATCACTTTCATTATCAAACATGCCACTAACAGAATTTATTAAACAAACTCCACACACGTCACATGACTTTAAGCACAAAAAATATTCACACAATTTGACCAAAACAATCTTTCACCCTTAATAATTATTTAATAAAACAACCCAATTTTTTCATAAATAAAATTTTGAGAGAAAAATAATGCTTTACACACTAGACTGACCCAAACCCCCTCACATAACCAAATGCACACAATGCCACCTCAGGAACCCAATTTGCAACACGCACACAATTAAAGAAACCATCCGCACAGTTAAAAAGACCATTTTTATAATCAAAAAAACTGTCAGAAACATTTTCCAAACAATTTCAAGATATGCCACATGACATTAAACACCAAAAAATATTTCAAATGTCATTTTTGACTAAATGAAAATAGACATAATACTAAAACAACAATTGCACCCATTACACACCCTAACAAATTAACTACACAATTTTCTTAAAAAGAAACTAATAATCAGTTCAACATTGATTTAACAAAAACATACTTATATCATGAAACACACTACTAGACATGTCAAAACACACTAAACCTTAAATAAAAATCAAAATTTTCACCAAACTAACTAATTAATAAACATGATAAGTTAATTAAATAAGCAAATGAATTTATCAATTAATACTCATGCGCGGAACCACCTACCTCGAACTAAGAAGCTTCCCCAAAATGGTGCGAAATCGCAATCACACCTCAACCGCACCTCAAGCAACCTAGTGCGAACCCAAAACATGAATTCAAATAAAAATCCTCAAGTTATAACCCTAGAAATAGACCTCATACCTGTTGGAAAACCGAAACCCCCAAAATCATGACCCCAAAACCCTAGATGAAGAAGAGAAGGGCTTACCGAGAGAGGACCTGCGCATGGAGGGGAGCAGGATGGTGGCTGGGGGTGTTTCATCCACCGAAGGGGGTTGGCCGAGGGGAGCAGGGAGGGTCCGACGGGACTCCAAGCCGGAAGCAGGAGGGGGTCCGGTGGGGTTCCGAGCCAAAAGCAGGAGGGGGTGCGGCGTGAGGTCGGTGCTATCTGGGAAAGGAAGGAGAGCGGCGGTTCAAGGTCACCGGAGGGGTGTGAGGTGCTGAAGGAGAGTGACACCAGAGGAGGTGTTGTCCATGGAGGTGGCGGTGCAAGTAGAACCGAGGAAGGGGGAGTCCTTTGACGGGGAAGAAAAAAAATGGGGGGGGGGGGAGAGGGGGAATCTGACGAGAATTAGGGGGGAAGGAAGGGGGAGTGTAGCGCAAGCCCTAGAGAAAAAAAAGAAAAAATCGAAATGAAAAACAAACAAAATTAAAAATAAGTGGAAATTAAAAATAATCATAATAAATTATAACAATAAAAATAATAATAATAATAATAAATTCTAACAATAATAATAATAATAATAACAATAATAATTATAATAAACTAAAATAGGAATCATAATAATAGATTAATACAAATTATACACTCAAGGATAATTATAATGATAATATTATTAATTAAAATTTTAATGATTCTAATGATAATAATTAATGATGATAATAATCATAATTTATGGTGATAATATGAATACCATTAATGACATTGATAATTTTGTAATAACAATTATAAAAATAATGACTTAATAAAATGTTAACAATATTAATAATGGTAACTTAATAAAATATATATTCTTAACATTAATAATAATAATAATAATATTCTCAAATAATAATAATAATATTATTACCATTAAAACAATTAATTAAATTTTCATTTGACTCTTATTATTTTATTTTATTTTTATTGTACGACTCATTTAATTTTATTTCTTCATTATTAATTCATTTCATCTAATTAATTGAACATCAGCAGGTCACCCGGTGGACCAGGTGAGGCCGCGCGGTTTCAAAATCATGCCTCACCTGAGTCGCGCGGTCTTAAATTTTCATTGTATTCTCATTTTATTATTTATCACATATTTTCCATCTGCCTTGAACATCGGGCAGGCTATGCAGTGAACCAGACGGGGTCACGCTGAATGTTGTCAAGCCAAAACGCTCATTTATCAGTGAAAAAGTGCAAAACCTCAGTCGGGCTTGGCCCACATTTCATATAAAAAGAATAATAATAATTATAAGAAGATAAAATTATAAGATAAATATAAAAATTAGAAACATGACACTGCACAAGGTCCGGGTGTGACAATTCTCCCCACCATAAAGCTTTCCATCCCCAGAAATCCACAACTAAGGTTGAGACTCAAAGAAGAAACTGATACCCCTCTAAGGTTCAAAGAGGATCCCCATAGTCAATAAGCGAAAATAGGAAAAAGCATCGTGCTCAGAGAAAGTGAGTCAAAGAAAACTTCAATAAACTCGTAAAAAGACCTTCTGATATGTGTTTCCCTCCCCAACAAGCGATAACGCTTCCAGTTGACTGATCAAGGAAAGGAACTCTCACACCCAGAAAAACCAACTTCACAACCTGAAACATCTCAAGCACTATTAAACGAAAACCACACCATTTGGCTAGAATGAACAAACAAGGTTAAAACATGTCTAAGGAACATTCTTATCACTTATCACTAATCCAAATTTATAAATAGAACCAAAAGGTCAACGTGGGGAAGCCCGAGGGGCTCCCCACCATTAAGAACCTACCAACACCCAAGACGAGGTTGGAAAACCGACATGGGGAGGTCTGAGCTGGATCCACACCATTTTGAAGATAACTAACACTAATTCAATCCAGATACATTTAGGCAAGTCCTATCACTGGTCTCCCCACCATCAGAGTTGAAAAAAGATACAAAACCTTGAAAGTTTATCAACAGTGACTATACACCCCACTACAAGGGGTGGGGAGGGCCGACCCCAACTACCAGGGCATCAAAACATTAGCCAAAGACAAACCAATATCTCCACATCCCTGTATGATCACTATTCAACTTTGAGATCGACTTACCCAACATATCCCATAAGGACCACTAAATCAATTTCATCCAGTGGAACGTGAACCCAAAGACTTTAAGGCAATGAGACGACCCCACCTCTACATAGTCACGGAATCCTTACGCACCCAAACGGTTCGTTTGGAATGGAACAACTACAAGAAACATTTTAAACTGGTTTGACTTTCAACACCGATTACAGAAACAAAGTTAAGGTCCCATACACTCTCTGGGTTCCTGACCACATGCCAGCTTCACTCTAAGGCCTATGGATAGAGCCTTGATGTTTAAAGCATCTCCTGCCCCATAGTCAGGTTTCGAAGACTCCCAAATGGAGCTTCTCCCTTAGGTGCTGCACGCAACCACACCGCAATCGAGACAACCCCATCAAACACAACACACCATGACATCCAACTACTCTCTTGCGGAAAATCCACCAAAACAAGGGTTTAGAGGATGCACATGCATCACCTCTTCACATTAACTACGAAACATAAGGAGTAAAGACACACGAAAAACACTCCCCTTTGAACAGAAAAACTAGAACCCCTCGAGAGAACACACTCCTATGAAAATAGGGATCCCCGAAGGATCCTACGAAATCCACCCTTGCTCTTTAAAGAGAACTCACACTGCAATATGTCACCAAACATGACCCTTTCAGCTGATAAAAGTACTACAAATCCCTTCAAGGCACTAGTCAACACTGATAACTCTGAACCACCTTCACCCTTCCCCGCTGGAATTCCTTTCGCCGTTTCTAGGGGGAACATTCAAACAAAACAATGTCAAACTTCATACCTAATGAGTTAGGCACTCAAAAGACCAAAACTCTCTTCAACTCCCCTTGAATCTGTCATCCCACTGCGAGAGGATCATCTTAGTTGTAAAAAGGAGAGGTGGGTTCAATTATATAATTCAATAAGAGATTAATTTGATCAACTAGAGGGTCGGCCAATGTCAAATTTCCTGTGTCCACACTTCAATCACATGTCAACGCTTTATGGGGGGCATACACTAGTCAAGAAATAAAACCATGGACCCAACCAAACTGATCCAATGGTCAAGACATACCACAAGAGAACACCAAACGTGTTGGGGAAACCACTGCAAGGGATCCCCAATGTACTTTTCAAAAGAATTCACTAACTACACACTTGAATACCAACTTACAAATAAGAATCCAAACTCAGGACACAAATCAGTCAGAAGGGATCCTCAGCTCAAAATGCCTCACATCTGACATTTCCAAAACACAAAGACACACCACAAAAACACCAATTATTAACACACCAAATTCTCATTTAACAAAACTTTTTTGAAAATAAGTAAAGCTATTTGGTTGCGCAAACACAAATGGTGTCCCATGGGCCTCACACATGCATGTTCCTATGCCACATAGGCACCCACCTCATATCCATCAAGGAATTTGTCCACTCCTGCCATTGACCCTTCCTATTTCCATATACACTCATTCATGTGGTTTCCCATGAGAAAACAAAGGATTAAAACCAAACCTTTCCATTTTTTAAAACCAAAACATTCAACCCACGCTTTTCAAACCTTACACATCATTTTATTTTTAAATTTCTTTATTTCAAAACATTTTTCCAAGACCAAATCATTTTTACTTAAAAACAAATTTCCAAATTTCCAAAATAAAGAAAAGAGGGACGGTGCAAGAGAAAACTAGTGTCAGTGGGTGACTGGAACATGTAGTTGGCAGCCATACACCAATCACGCCACCACCATAGAGGGTATCCTCAGACAGCGTCCCTAGCTCCACATGGCTTTCCAGACCATGCGAGCTCACTGAGACCACTGACCTAACTCTCTTTTCATTTCCCCTAAACAAGATTAATCACGAGGACCAAAGACTCAGCATACCTCAAATTACCCTGGTAACTCGAGTCCCTCCATGAGGTGTGCTGGCCAAGCACCTTACTCATAATTAGAACATCGAGTTCTAACACCCTTAACTTTGGTCTACACTGACTCTATCCCAAAAGGACATGAACCAAGAGAGTAAACCTTCTATGATACCATTTTGTCACCAACCAGGCCGGGTCGCCATCCGACCCGACGCCTGACCCGGTCCACGACATGGCCTGAAGAGTGTTCCCGATCCCCATAGGCTGGCACAAGTGCTTGGGTATCAAGAGTAACATATGGGAATGGTTTACCCAAAACAATATAAATAAAAAAATCAACAAAATAGATAAACTAAAACTAAAAATAGACAACTAAACATGAACTTAAACTAAAATAAAATTCAATGGTCTACAACTTGAAATGACATCTAGAAAGTAATGACAACAAAAGAAACTAGAAATCTAACTCAAACCTTCAAGAAACAAGAGAGGTGTGACATCCAAAAGCCACAAACACCAACTTTCATGAGAAGACCATCAACAACCCGAACCACCACCACTGAGTTCAACGCTTCAACCTGGAATACAAAAGAAACAGAATCTACATACACCCAAAGGTGTATGTAGGGTGTAAGATAAAATCCCAGTAGGACGTCACCCAATAAAAAGGTTCCACACAAAATTATTAAATTAAAAATACGTTTGTAGTTTTAATTAAATCAAATAAGTAAGTGCTTGAATAGTTTTAAAGAAAACAGGTTTTAGGAAAACAATTTCAAATGGGACAACATAAATTAAAAAGAAACACACACCCTTAATTTTTAAAATAACCAATGTGTCACACTGATGAGCGTAAATTAACTAATGAGCACCAAATATGGGAGAAGACTCGTGGGTGTTAGCTAGCTTGGGTCCCTAGATCTATGTGTCTCAGTGAAACGTAGCTTAGAAGGCCATGACCCTAAAAAAATGCGGCTTATAAGGGAACGACCCTCAGAAAACATGGCTTATAAGGCCACGTCCTTTAGAAAACATGGATTAGAAGGCCATGACCCTTAGAGAAGCATATGTTTAGTTAGTGTTGCAATCATCAGTCCTGCCAGTGAAACCGGGTTGAGTCACCTCTAGAACACTAGACCAATAGTCTAGTCCACCCTCCTAGCTACCCAGGCTTCCCGATTTGTGCTCAAAAGTTTCAAGTTCATGTCACATATCACACTAATGCATAAAAGAAAAATAGGGTATTTACGCACTCAAAATCACAATTTGCATGCCCAAACCCACTTTTAAAAGCATACACACACCAAATTATTTTCAAAACATAATCTGTATAGGTTACATACTCAACTAAACCATCTAGAAAATTTAAAAGACACTCACCAATAAACGAACCACCACTTACACATGTAAACACCATTTTGAAATAAGGCGCGTACTAAAAACATCTCAAAACTAAGTCTACATCAGTTACACAACCAATTAAAACAACTGAACAGTAAAAGAAATCACTTTCATTATCAAACATGACACTAATAGAATTTATTAAACAAACACCACACACGTCTCATGACTTTAAGCACCAAAAATATTCACACAATTTAACCAAAACAATCTTTCACCCTTAATAATTATTTAATAAAACAACTCAATTTTTTCATAAATAATTTTTTGAGAGAAAAACAATGCTTTACACACTAGACTGACTCAAACCCCCTCACATAACCAAACACACACAACACCACCTCAGGAACCCAATTTGCAACAAACACACGATTAAAGAAACCAACCGCATAGTTAAAAAGACCATTTCTATAATTAAAAAAAATACCAAAAACATTTTCCAAAAAATTTCAAGATATCCAGCATGAAATTAAACACCAAAAACTCTTTAAAATTTCATTTCTAAATAAATGCAAACAGACGCAATACTAAAACAACAACTGCACCCTTTTAATGCCCTAACAAATTAACTACACAATTTTCTTAAAAAAACTAATAATCAGTTCAACATTGATTTCACAAAAACATACTCATATCATGCAACACACTACTAGACACGTAAAAACACACTAAACCTTAAATGAAATCAAAATTTTCACCAAACTAACTAATTAATAAACATGCTAATTTAAATAAATAAATAAATGAATTTATCAATTAATAATCATGCGCGAAACCACCTACCTCGAACCAAGAAGATTCTTCAAAATGGTGTGAAATCGCAATCACACCTCAACCGCACCTCAATCAACCTAGCGTGAACCCAAAACATGAATTCGAACAAAAACCCTCAAGTTATAACCCTATAAATAGACCTCATACCCACTAGAAAACCGAAACCCCCAAAATCATGACCCTAAAACCCTAGATGAAGAAGAGAAGGGATTACCTAGAGAGGACCTATGCGTGGAGGGGAGCGGGATGGTGGCCGGGGGTGTTGCAGTCACTGAAGGGGGTTGGATGAGGGGAGTAGGGGGAGTCTGATGGGACTCTGAGCCGAAAGTAGGAGGGGGTCCGACGGGGTTCTGAGCCGGAAGAAGGAGGTGAGTGCAGTGCGGGGGCGGTGTTGGATGGGAAAGGAAGGAGGGTGGCAGCTCAATGTTTCCAGAGGGGTGTGCGGCACCGGAGGGGAGTGGCGCCGGAGGAGGTGTCGACCATTGAGGGGGCGGCGCAAGCAGAACTGAGGAGGGGGTGGCCTTCGATGAGGAAGAAAAAAATGGGGGTGGGGGGGGGAGGGGGAATCTGACGAGAATTAGGGGGGAAGGAAGGGGGAGTGTAACGCAAACGCTAGATAAAAAAAGAAAAAAGAGAAATGAAAAACAAAAAAAATTAAAAATAAGTGTAAATTAATAATAATCATAATAAATTCTAACAATAACAACAACAACAACAATAATAATAATAATAAATTCTAACAATATTAATAATAATAATAACAATAATAATTATAATAAACTAAAATAGGAATCATAATAATAGATTAATACAAATTATACACTCAAGGATAATTATAATGATAATATTATTAATTAAAATTTTAATGATTCTAATGATAATAATTAATGATGTTAATAATCATAATTTATGGTGATAATATTAATACTATTAATGACATTGATAAATTTATAATAACAATTATAAAAATAATGACTTAATAAAATGTTAAAAATATTAATAATGGTAACTTAATAAAATCTATATTCTCAACATTATTAATAATAATAATATTCTCAAATAATAATAATATTATTATTACCATTAAAAAAATTAATTAAATTTTTATCCGACTCTTATTATTTTATTTTATTTTTATTGTACGACTCATTTAATTTTATTTCTTCATTATTAATTTATTTCATCTAATTAATTGAACATCGACAGGTCACTCGGTGGACTAGGTGAGGCCGCGCGGTTTCAAAATCGTGCCTCGCCTGAGTCGCGCGGTCTCAAATTTTCATTGTATTTTCATTTTATTATTCGTCGCATATTTTCCATCTGCCTTGAACATCAGGCAAGCCATGCGGTGAACCGGACGGGGTCGCACTGAATGCTGTCAAGTACAAAACACTCATTTATCAGCGCAAAAGCACAAAACCCCAGTCAGACTTGGCCCGCATTTCATATAAAAAGAATAATAATAATTAGAAGGAGATAAAATTATAAGATAAAAATAAAAATTAGAAAAATGATGCTGTGCAAGGTCCAGGTGTGACATGGTACACCCGGTGCAATGAGAGATTCATATACGGGTAAAAGTTGGGCATCAACAGAGCATCTATCAACAGTTAAGGATGCAGAATTCATTAGAGATAATGAAGAGACCTACAGTTATATAAATTGTGAGTGGATATTTTGAAGAATTAGTGAGATCACTTCATTTGAGAGAGAGCAATGAGTTCTCAAATTGTTAGTGGTTGTAAACCAAGAGGGACAATGAGTCTGCTCCGAACTTAAAAATAGCAGTGCACTTATAGTGGAATTGGTACATCGGCACACCGCCAGTGTATTCTCCTTGAACATAGCCTAGTGAGGGTGAACCAAGTAAAAATTGTTGTGTCCTTTTCATGCTTTAAGTTTTATTCATACTCTACAATGGGAAGAAGAGAGAAGAGGGTTTTGTCTAACATAAAAACAAGATCACAAGGGGTAGTTGTTTAATCTGTCATACCCTGATTCACCCCCCCTCTCAGGGTATCTAGCCTAGTGGACCTAACAAAATGTGATAAAATAATATCACATTTGTGGTTGATGAGTTGAAGAAGAAAAAAATATCTCATTTGATGTGAAAAATATGGGCCAGAATGTAAATTCTGATTAAGGTCAATATATGATAATTTTTTTATGTTGGAAGATAACCAAATTAGAAGGCCCACACACTTGTGTGCATCCAATATTTTCACAGGATCACTCTTCACTTGATGTAGAGTTTATATCAAATGTTATTGTAGAGATGATATTAACATGTCAAGACGTTCCCATTTCCATTTTTAAAAAAATAATTCAATAGTTGTTTAACTATAAGATATCCTACAACAAAACATAGAATGAAAAAACAGAAGGCAATTGTAAAAGTGTATGGAGATTGGGATGAATCTTATGCAATGTTTCCACAACTTATGGAATTTTTATCTCTCAAAAATAAAATTATTTATCATTTGGACACTGTTGAGTATGTTTCCCCCAATCACCAAGTTGATTGATCGAAGGTGAAGTTTAATAGTATTTTTGGGCATTCAGGCCATGCATTACTGCTTTTCCCTATTTTAAACAATTCATTCAGGTTGATGAAACTTTCCTTTATAGAAAGTATATAAGTGTTATACTCATTTCTTCCACACATAATATTAATCATTCCCCTTTACCACTTTAATTCTCTATTGTTTAAAAGGATAACTTTGAATCTTGGAGCTGGTTTTTGGCATGTGTATGCATTCATATCACACAAAACCAGGGAGTGTGTCTGATATTTGATCATCATCGAGCGATTATAGTGGATGTAAATAGTGATGTGGTTTCTTGGAAAAATACAAATTCTTATCATCTATATTTAATTAGGCATATTACAAGTAATGCACATAAGCATTTAAGACATGAGAAAATAAAGAAGGTGATCCTCAAGTTGGGTAGGTTTTTCTAAACTAACTTTTTTTATTGAAAATTTAACATCCTTTTTAATAAATTATTCTCTTATGGTTTCATCATATGAGCCCCAATAATAAATGTTTGATCGATGTATTTAAGATATTAGAAGGACTAATGAATATGTGTATGGATATATGATGGAGATTTCAAAAGAAAAATAGCCATTAGCATATGATGGTGGTAGGATATATGGCCATATGACCAATAATATAGTGGAGTGCATAAATGGGGTCCTCAAGGGTGTGCAAAAATTCCCAATCATAGGGTTAGTGCAAGGGAAATTTTATATATGTGTGCACTAATTTTTTGAATGGTCTCAAAAGGAATATCAGAGGATGAAAAATGGAATGTGTTTTACTCATCATTTCCAAAGTGACATTGATAAGAAACTATATGAGGCTTTGAGATGGAGTGTTATAACATTTGATTGGGAAAAGATGAGATTTTAGGTAATAAAGTGCTAATACTGGGCTACATGCACCAGTGATCAAGTGCTTGTGGTTATGTTGGATAACATGTAATATGATTGTGGAAAATTTCAGGCATTGAGATATCCCTATGTACATGTTTTTGAAGTTTTTTCTTCGATAAATATATCATGGGAGCCCTATATTGGCATGATGTATCACATGAACACTTTGGTTAATAGTTATAGTGAATCTTAGATGCCTGTTGATTGATTTAATTCTATCCCATTGCCTGCTGATCATCCGACTTTCATCCCTGATATTTCTAGGTTTCGTAAGTTGGTTTTGTTTTCATTTATGTTTTTTTTTCATTTTCTACGATTTTTTAAATTATTGGATTCATACTACCAGGTTGCTTCCCTGAGGAAGACCAAAGTCTACTCGAATTAAAAATGAGATGAATCAGCCTCGACCATAAGGAGGGGGACTATGATGTAGTATTTGTCACGCAGAAGGACATACTCATAAGAGATGTCCCCAAGTGGCAGGAAAAAACTCACCATCTCGTAATCCATGATCGAGTCTGTGTATTTTATCATGAATGTGTATATTCTATTTTGTATGTGAATTTTTCAGTAATAAATCCTTTTATTTCGAACTTTCTCCATTTCTAACATGTTTCAATTTTGGTTTGTTTCATTTTTTGATTTTATCATAAAGATTTTTTGTGATACTATAACTATTAAAAAATAAACATACAATGAAAATGAATATATCATGTATCCACATGTTCAATGTGGGTTTCTCATCATTGTTGATTTATATAAAAAAATTAGAATAAATTAAACTTTATTGGAGATTAATAAAATAATAAATTCATAAACTAAACCAACAACACCACCGACATATATTTTTCTACCTTATTTTTTTTAGTTTTTTAATTTTTTTTTACAATTTTTATTGAATTAACTATAAAAAAAGTAACGATGATAGCATTTTTGTAGATGACAGGTCCTCCATTGCTCACATCCTAGGTTACTCATGTTTCACAACTGGTTTTAGTGGGACTTAATATGCCTTATTTGAGTGTACATAGATCTCATCATTTCTATCATGTTGCACTACCTCCTGGTATCATCGCCCATCTTCATTGCGTTGAGTTCTATGGTGTAGCGATGTACAAATTCACCTTTGTAGGCCATCATCTCATTGTTGTGATCATACAGATATGGAGGACAGAGTCACATATGTTCCATTTTATAGATGGGGATATGACTATTACACTACAAGATGTGTCCATTATGTTGGGCCTCCCCATCGACGATGCAGATGTGACAAGCAGAGTCAAAGCAGATTGGTTCGAGCTTGTTCATAGATTAATTAAAATAAAGGTACATGATGATGTAAGGTCCCTCATTGGTGGTAGATTATTCATGCCTTGGTTAGACCATCACTTCACACATATAGTAGAGGATGCTGATGATATCACCATGCTGTGATTTACACATGCTTATATTTTGAGGCTGATCGGTGGCATGGTTTTCTTTGATCACTCCACTACATTTTTACATCTGATGTATTTACCTTTATTGGAGGATTTGGACCAGACAAGATAGTATAGTTTGGGGTATGCCTATCTTTCATATACATACAGAGAGATATTAAGTGCATGTTGCATCGATAAGATGTAGATCACATGATGGATTATTCTTCTATAGATGTGGGTATGGGAGCACATCCTCACTTAGATCCATATGCTCGTGCACTATTTCCTATAGATATTATAGCAGAGGCTCTATATGGATGATGATATATTATTCATTATAATATCTAACTTAATTGTATAAATTTCTATTATGAAATTTAACTACAACAATTTTATCTATAGGTGGAGTCAGGAACATCGACATTCATATATCTCCACACATAACGTCCACTCCTATAGACTTATGCTAGACATCCATCAGCCATACAATGTATGCGATTATTATTTATATTGTTAAATCTTTATTCTTTACTGTACAAATATTTATTTATTAATTGACCATTAATTTTTTCTTTTATATTACATGTATACCATATAATGATGATATCATGTAGAGTATTCCATAGTATTGTATGATGATTCTTGCTACCAGATTCTGCATGATTCCATTGATTAACTTTCATATTATTGAGTGACATTAGACTGATAGTGTTATGAGGCAGTTTGGATTCCTTAAGCCTGTTCCTAACCCACCCAGTTAGTTACCTTCACTACATTCCCTGAAGATGTCTGGGAAGAGAGACTTTGATTGGAGGAGATATCATGCCACATATATTGATCTATGGGAAAGACGATAGGAGTTCTGTTTATGAGGGGTGGGGACAATATGTTTGAAATTATTAGATCAGCTGGATTATGCATCCTGGTACTACAGGTCCCCAGTCATATTTCTTACATGATATAGATGGGGATTTCATGTTTTGATAATCATTATTCCTTCCACTATTGAATATATTTTTTATTAACATTACTTAACAACACAACTTGTTTTCACAGGATGCTTGTATCACCCATATCATTCACATCTCTGATCCAGTAGAGGGAGGTGCATTTGGCCATACATATTTTCATAGATCTGTGATAGAGTTGATTCCTTCCATGGAATAGATTTATCATGGAATTTATCCACCACACGATGTTGAGGCTGCTGAGCCTAATATAGATATACCAGGAGGTGATGACCCTATTATGAATGTTGATGTTTCATTGGAGGAGGGTGTTCATCATGACCAACTAGATGATCCTCCATCTTCTCAGTCACAACTAGAGGAATATATAAACATCGTATGGTCTGAGCTAGATACTTTATTACACCCTACTTTGTAGACATCCGCAACACAACAACCATCTTCTTCATATATTAGTGAAAGTTCTAGCCAAAATCCACTATATTTAGAGGTAAGATATGGTACATGTGTTGAAACTATACATCCACCGCCTATCACACAGGAGGATGTGGAGGTGGCTGCTGCTGATGATATACAAGAGCAACGTATGATAGAGTGGAGACGTAGACAGACATGGTGTGGATGTATCTAGTATATGCCTGGTTGTTGGATATAGGAGTATCCAACCCATATTCATAGATTAGATTGAAATTGTATTTATGATACATTTTTTATGTGCCTTACTACTATCATTTATAGAGTTATGTTATTTTTTCAATAAGTACCTTACTATTATCAAATTATCTACCAAAATCAATAATTACTATTTACAATTCATATTAATACTTATTATTATTATCTATATATGTATAATAAATAATATTCTTAAATTCTTTAATAAATATTAATAATATTAATTATTTTTAATTAAAAAAGACTATGGATGAAAAGATCCATGAAATTGAAGAAATCTTGAAAAATATTATTGATCTCAATGATTTGAAATTGGATGTAAAATCCTAGAAGATCATGGAACATGAATCTTTGTTAATTTTTTTTAAGTTTAATGAAGAAGAATTTGAATGAATAATGGATATTTGTGAAGAGAAGGTGATTATGACTGAAGATAAGAAAACCACAATATGAGATGTATGGAATTAAAAATTTATTTGTCCAATTTTGTAAAGATACATATTCAGACATTATAAAATAAGGAGATAGTTTATACTGGTACACAATTTTCATTGGAAGATTTTAAGGTTAAAATACCTCCATCGTGTGATAAAATTATAAACATTATGAAAAATATTGATTTGATATTCTTCCAGAATAAGAAAAAAAATCATTAATAGGATTAATCTTGCATCATCCATAAAGGATAACAAGGGAAAAAAATCAGAATGTAATGTGAAGATATCCCTTTTACACCAATATAAATCAGAATAGATGTTCATATGTGAAATCATGAATAATAGAGGAATTGGAACAACTTCATTGAGAAAAAAACTCAACCTTCCTATTGACATTAAGAATTAAGGAAGATCCACTATATTTTCTTAATCATTGCTTATTTTATCTATTCTTATAATGTAAGAAATTTATGGTGAACGAAGTTCTTAGGGGGAGAACATGAGAATTAGTGAGTGCTATCAATTCATGATCACAAATATGAAGAAGTTATCATCCTTGAACGATTCATTAATTGGTTTTCAAATACAAATAAGAAATAGGGTCATCATTGATGAATTTTAAGAACGTGTTAGCATAACCAAGACAATAAGAATAAAGAAGATACCATCATGGATTGATCATATTTTCAGTATCCTGAACTATAAGTATTGAAGAAGACCATCCTTGGTGAAGTTATATAAGTTTTAAAATATGGATATTAATAAGTTGAAGATTAATTCTATTGTATTCTCCAGAAGGACATCTTTAAAAAAGATCTCTTGTAGAGGCAAGCTAGGTTAAGTACAATATCAAATGAAAGTACAGAAGAGAGAAGGGTGAAAAGAATGATTATTTTCACATATAATCATTGAGAGGAGGAAGATGGTAGGGGAAGGAGAAGGGTTCTTTTTCATCAGGCATCCACAAACAATAGATTTGGTACTATTCTTTGGCCATGTGAATGGATATAATTGGTCACCGGAGAGGGTGGTTGGGTGATCGACACTCACATACCACTACCGAGGAGAAAAAAGACGGCATAATTAATCGAATATATGGTTGGGAAGGAAGATGATGAATTTTTTTCACCAAGTATCATCATTCAATTGTCTGTATGGAATATATTGATATTTTCAGTAATTATTAATTTTGTTATGAAGATAATCAAACATGTTACGACAATAGACATAGAAGTGAAGAGGGAGGAGGGATCAGAGGAGTAATAAATGAGGGGTGGGGAAGATGATGAGCTGCCAAAATAATTATCCTTAGAGAGGGTGAGATGTGGTGTTAATTTCAATAATAATAAACAATGTTCGCTTCTACAATTTTTAATGTGAAATATGATTGTAGTTTGAGAATTAAAGACAACACCCCAATTTAATTTTAGATTTATTTAGTGAAGGTTTCATTCACTATAACGAAATGTTATAAGGCATTAATTATCCATAATTATTTAACAAGTAATGCAATCATAAAAGAATTTTCCATCATTTTGTAATATAATTAATTAACGCAATCAATCTTTGGTTTGAGTTCACTACTACAAAATCAAGTTTTATCACCTATCAGGATGAATTTTATTAGTGCTTAAAAAGTGATGATGAAGACACTAATAAAGTTCAGTGCTAAAATAAAATTGATGAATAGTATTTACTAGTCCCAAGTTATCATTGATAAATTAATACTTATCTTTTCCCATATTGTTAGGGGTGTCTTGTCACTACTACAATTTGCACTTTTAAAAGGGCTAGAAATATGATTTTTTAGTGTTAAAAAATCAATGACATGCCAAACCCCCCACTCCCACTCTCACACACCCCTTTTGAAATCATTTTTCTATTATCCGACTACCTTTTCACCCACGTAAGAATCTAGATTCGATCATTTGATATCCCTCATTCATTTGAACACTATTATTAATATTTTTGATTATTTAATTAATATGTATTAATGTTTATTTATATTTATTTATATTTTATATATATTGATGATTTTTTAATTAATATGAATTTATATTTAATTAGTATTTATAACTATTGATTATTTTTTAATTAAAAATTCTGAAGGAAGCATGAACCCAATTCACACTTCCTTCATAAAATTCACACAGGAAGCATAAACCTTGTTCATGCTTTCTGAAAAGGGAAGAATCATGAATGGGGTTCACATATCTCAAGACCCTTTTTAAAAAATAACCAAAACCCTATCCCATTTATATAAAAAAAAATCAAAAACCCATTAAAAAAACACTGTCAAATAATATCCTTACATCAATATATAGATTGATTATAACCAGTTTCAAGATTGTGCTCCTAAAATGTATTTACAAGAAACATTAAAATTTCAAAATTATGAAAAGAAATAGTTAATCACAAACATATTTTTAAAAAATAAAAGTGTGGTGTTACATTATCCATATGACCTATTTTTTTGGTTTTTAAATTTTGTTATTTGTTATTTTTTTATTTTTGGTGGGAGAATTTTTCTTTTGTGAGTATGGATTTCCCCCTAATATTTTATGTTTTGGTTTTGTGGAGTAAATCCTAAACCGAAACATTATACTTAAATATACTTCCTTTTTTGTATCATAAAAATAAATTTTATAAAAAATAAAAAAACATAAAAAGAACACATACACAAAAAAAATCATTTGATAAAAGAACCGAAATTCACAAAATAGATAAAACTCTCAACATTCACATAACATATATTATGAAACTATAAATAAAAAATTAAAAAATACATGATATGTTTTAGGTAATAAAGTGAAATTTGATGAATTATGTTTGTCTTGACATCATCCATATCAGTTATTAATAAAAATTATTCTCTATAGGGAATGAAGTGAAATTTTTCATTCGTGAGTCATTACAGTTTTTCAGGAGCTCATTATTTTTCCCATAATAAAAGAATAAGAAAATCATATATTATTTCAAAATTTATCAAGAGAGGAATAATAAAGGTAAAAATATCTTACATATAAAATAAGACTCACCTATTTTTGAATGAATGAAGTTGATGTACATGTGAAAGTGGATGCAAAAAAAGGAGAAAGTCTGAAAAACATGAAACATACTTTTTTTTCTTGTAAAAACCATCTTACATCGATGATAGGAATGAAATCAGTGTCATCATGATACTTAATATGGATAAGATGATTTTGTTGATAATGTGTTGTTTAATCGATCAAACATTGATTCAAACCCCAGAGAATTTCAAAATTGGAAATATAAGACCGACCATAGGTGAAAGACATCGTTGAAGAAGCGAGCGTCGAATTTGTGTATGATGATGACACCGAAAAATAGAAATACAAATATAAAATAAATACATGAATTAAATAAAATAACACAATATAGATCCAAATGTTCACTACATTTCATTAACATATCATTATATATATATATAGTGCATGGAATTTGATCCAACTATTGAGATTAATCCCCACAATATCTAATTCAATAGATGGAATTCCAATAGATGAAGAATATGGAAGGTTGGCCATTATGAGGGAAATTTATTGTGGATTAAGAAGTGATCATTATTATCATAATTATGACACCCATTTAATAATATTTCATAACATATTTAAAATTTTATATTCTACTTATTTATTTTACATATTTATAAAAAAACAGATATGGTACTAAATAAGAAATGCATAAAACATATGAAAATTGTAAAAAAATCTCTAAATACATTGGAAAACCCAACCAGGGGTCACGAAATTTGGACTTATGATGCATAGGGTAACAACAATATAATACCTACATAAAACATCGATAACGCCTAGCCCTCAAGAATATAAAAATCATGAAAAATAAAATAATTTGAATAAAAAATTAAATAATCTAACTATTTAAAATAAATATTTTAATTAAAAAATATACATTAATTGAAAATTTTAAACTAAATAACACGAATATGTAAAATAAATAATTTAAATAAAAATTTAAAAATAAATAACTTGAATAAAAAAGTTTAAATATTTTTAATATTTAAAATAAGTAACTTGAATAAAAAACTTGAAATAATTAACTTGGTTATTTAAAACAAAGAAGTTGTAAAAAAGTAAAATAATTTGAAAACTTTAAAATAAATAAAAAATTTGAATAAAAAATTAAAATTACTTAAATATTTAAAAATAGATAACTTGAATGTTATAAAATAAATAACTATGAATTTTTTTAATTAAATAACTTGTCTAATTAAAATATATATTTTAATTAAAAAAATTAAATAATTTTAATAAAAAAGGAGCCTCTATGTAGTCCTCAATCACACCATTCCTTCCCCATTTTTCTCACGGTTTGTATTATTTCAGTAAATATTCCACTAACAACCCTATTTCAATAAATATAAAATAAGATAACTTTAATTTCAATAACTAAAATAAATAACTTGAATACAAAATTAAATAACTCAAACATTTGAAAACAAATAACATGAATGTTATAAAATGAATAACTTGAATAAAAAAATTAAATAATTTTATTTAAATAGATTGAAAATTTAAAATATATTTTTTAACAAAATAATTTATATAACTTATGTTGTAAACTAAATAACTTGATTAAAAATCAATCCTTTGTGTTGTCCTCAACAACACTTCTCTTCTATATTTTTCAAATGCTGTTTCGCCCCTCCAATTCATTATTTTTGTAAATATTCCACCGAAAACCCTATTTTGGGGAATATTTAATAAGATATCCTTAATTTTTAAAATTATACATCAATATTCTACTTTTAAAAAATATAGATTAAATCATTTCAAGAACCCCTCCTTTTTAAAAAATAAATGAAAATTAAATCTCCCATCATTGGGGTGATTTTTTTAGTTGAAAATATTCAGATCTATTGATAAAATTAGATTTTTTTTGAAATTGATGATGTAAATTTTTATAGGGGATCTTATTTAACATAAAATCCAACTCTCAATTCAAATATACCGATATTTTTTTTGGGAAAAAACCAATAATGAATGATTTATTAATTATGAAACAATTAAATTTTTCATATATATATATATATATATTTAAATATCCAGGGTGGAAGTCCCCTTAGGTTATCCCAAATACAAGAACCTAATTGCCCAAAACCAATTTTTTTGGGGTTATCCCATCAAGACTTTCAATTACCGCACTCCCCGCAGACCATCGCATCTGCTGCCAATGGAGGAGCTCCACCTGGGCCCATTAGACCTACTGCCTTCACCGAGGACACCACATCTCATCGGTGTGGACACTGCCTGAAGATAACACTACCAATCACCACTTTTCTCGCACACCGTCGTGCCTACTACTAGCATAGGAGATCCGCCTTGGCTCATTGGACCTGCTGCCTTCACTGAGGTCACCACCTCCCATCGCTGAGGACACAAACTCTCATCTAATCCCACTTTCTATGCCTCTTTTGATCCCTCCTATAAATTTGAACATCCACTGTTCTTCATCTGTGGGCATGGAAATGGGTAGGTCAAAGGGAAAATGGGCATGGTTGCCATCTGAAATAATTTTTGACATCCTAAATTGGGTGAACTTGGGAATCATAATGAGGTGTAGGGTGGTGTTAAAGGAATGGAAGAGCATCACTGGTGTATCTAACTTCATCCACCAACAAATGATCCGATCTATAATGATTTCATGATATCTTATTGATTTCTTTAGAGCATATACTCCCCTTATTTGAGTTATACCTCCACAAACAGAAATGGACCTTCCCTTGGATTTTGTATCCCCCTCTTCTAGAATACTGGAATATTCGAACCAAGGCCTGATATGCTACCATGATGGGAGGTGTGAGGCACTCCATCGGTTGCGCATCTTCAAACAAACCACTAGGAAATTTCAATGCATCCCAAAACCTGACTATCCCTTTTCCATTTTTGACCATCTGGGGATTTTGGTAATCGACATCCATCCTCTACGCTAAAAAATAATATGCTGGTGAGATTTTAGCATATGTTCCTTCATCCATGCACTAATTATTTATCTATGTGAGTACCAACACCATTTATTTATGTGAGTTACGTTATTGAATATGCTCCACGTGCGGTATGATGTGTTTGAATTAGAGGAAAGGACGTGGCAGTTTAAATCAAAATTTCTTTTACCTTTGGCATGGAGAGGGACATGCAGTGTTCTTATTTTGGTGTTCAGGGTGTTCCACTAGATGATTCTAGAAAACAATCATATTTTGGGCATCAACGGATACAATGAGACTTGGTCCCTCTAAGCGTTGCTGCCAATGGTGTGTCTGGATGATGATGACTGCGGGTGGGAGAAGAGAGAGGTGGTGGTGGTGGGGGGGATGTTAAGAGTGGTTCAGAATAAGGAGGGAGGAGAGATAAAGTATTGGTAAGTGTGGGTGGTGTAGGTGACGGGAGGGGAATTGAGAAAGTGGGGCTTCATCCCATCATTCCGGTGCACCATTGGACTGGTTCCAATGATTCTGTTCGGACTGGTGCCATTGAATTTTCACCAGACTCAGGGGATTAGTAATTTAGGGTTTCACTCTGATTGGGAGCCCTAACAATAGGCATATATATATATATATATCTAGTTTTATTTTATTAAAATAATAGAATAGGGTTTTATATATTTTGAAAAAGGGTACATGGAAGCATTAGAAAAGTTATGTCAGATCTATTTATAGCATATTAATTTTCATATTTGAGATGATAAAATTTCTATTTAAAAATTTTAATTGTCTAATTGTTTTATTTATATTGATTTTATGATTTATTTATTTAAATTGTATGGTTATATGAATGTATGAATTAATGTTATTTATATTATTTAATTTAGGTATGAATCATTATTCTTTGTGTGAATTAATTTATACTGAATCAATTAAAAAATTTATATATGGTGTTTACATAATTTAAATTTAATGTTTAAAATAAAATAATTTATATTTAGAGAAGTATTATTGTTTAAAAAAATATATTTATAATTTAAATTTTGAATCCATCAGTCTTCCATGGTGAAAATGGTGCATGAGAAATAGATCAAGAGGATCAAGCGTATCTTTCTTTTTCTAAAGACCCCTGAGACCTTGAAAGTAGGATTCACCACTTACATGTTAGAAGGAACGACTGTGGAGTGGTGAGAATCCATGATGCAAGTGAAGAGAGATGAGGGTATCACCTGGACTACCTTAAAAAAGGATTTTAAATTTATATTAAGTCATTGATAGTGGAGAAGGACCATGAGTTTGTGATGATGGAGCAATGAGACTATTTAATGATGAAATATTCTAATCAATTTTACATGTTAGTTCATTTTTCTCCTGATATTATTGAGAACTACTATCTCAATGTGAGACATTTTGAAATGTGCTTGAAGAAAAATATCAAATCGATGTTTATTCTCCTTTGCCTACCAACTTATGCCAAGGTGGTGGATAAAGCGGTAATGGTTGAGACAAACTTAACAGAGAAGAAGTGCCTCAATGGGGTTTCTTCAGAAATGAGCAGTAGATAGAGATATTCCTTTGGAAAAAAGAGGAAGCGGGATGAACCTCATCAAAGTAGCGGAAAGGGTGCTCAATAGTCATCAAGTTCAACCCCAATGGTTTATTTTGTGAGAAGAATTTATGGAGAGAGGAAATAAAAATGATGGTTGTCGCATTAATTTCATTCAAATATGATGACACCCTACCATTATTCCCCTACTTAATTTGGTAAAAGACATTTAATTATGGGGAGACCAAAGGAGGGTGAGTAAAAACTATAAAAATGGATCTCCTCCAGCAGTTTTTATAATAAAATTCTCAAGAAAAACATATTCATATTTGAGTGCAATATTTTGCGAGGTGTTTCTCTATATATTCAAGAGATAATTTCTTGAGTGTTTTCTCCATGTAATTTGTAGCACCCCGACCCCTCTAGGCTGGAGCCGATGCATTAGTTGTGATATTGGCATGGTTAGAAGGAATGAAAATCCCAAAAGAATGATCAGTTTAGTAGTCTTGAAGAAACTAGATATATATATGTTACTCAAATTACATTAGAAAAGTTTCCAAAATACAATACATAACAAAAACTAAAAATGACATCCCCAGGAACTCAATAAAATATCTTCTCTTCATCACCTGTTGAAGGTAGAAAATCAAAGGGGAGAGCTCAAATGCTCAATAAGAGTTACAAATAGTGGAAGCATGAGTACAATAATAAGTGAATCACAATCAATCTGACATAATCAATATGGCATAGTGAATAAATGAATAACTAATTCCACTAATAAATTGATAATGAAACTGCATCCATAGATTTTGTCATAGTGAAAACCTCATGGATAATAATATTAACTGATAATTAATAAATAGAATGCTTATTAATTTGACATCATGTATCTGGCACATGAAACCATAATACTGTAAAAACAGTTTAGTTTTAGGGGTAGAAACCCTTCTGATTTTTGGAAACAAACTTGAAGGGTTTGTCGCCAAACTGTTTTGCCTCATGAGACCTACTGATGCATCGAGGGGATATAGAGGGCCCCACCCACCACTTCATGTCCAAATCATTCTTTATAAATTGATTCAATACAAGGGAAATAATCCTTTTCAATATCCTTATAGAGTATAGTATACAGATTCATCAATATTTCCATAATTAAAATAACTTTCCAAATAAACACCGTATGTAAGATGGTATACGGTTTAGAAAACAAACATATCCATGACATGAGATTATGGATATTTAATATAAATATAATTTCAAATGAAAAGTGATCTCAAATGGGCATTAGGTACACCACATAAGGATTATTAGGTGCACACTACAAAGTTAGTCACAACGCAAAGGTTGTTGAGACAAAGTCCCTTACAACAATGTGATCAGTCGAATCATATGACAAGAACTTAATAAATATCAAGTGAATCATTGAATAACATGAATATAAAGATAATAATGTTATTATATATCAAATGTCAGTACACATATACCACATACAAGAAATAAGTGGCGAACAATGAAAATATCACAGAAATGAAAGTGAGATGAGAAACCCCTTACCTTAACTCCGAACGTGTTCCTCTCTTGAACTTAAGATCCTGGAATATGAAATTATACTTATTAATAAATTATTTAAGAACCTATTAAACATGTATTAACTTTATCATAATTATGTTTAGTTCATTTATACCCTTATTTCTAAGTTATTATATTGAATTTCATTGTTCTGGGGTGTTCGTTTTCATTATTTTTATAATCGGTTCACTTGTTTTTAAGTAATGGAGTTCATGTGGAAATGTTATAGATCTCCAAGATTGTAATTATATATTATTTATGAGCATAAATAATTTGTAATTGTCATTTCTATCATTTGGTTACATGGAATGAGGAATAATCATTAGATGACAACCACTTCGATTATTCGGCGGTTTTGGATTATTATGAACTATTTTTGTCATATAACTTAATTATATGTACATATTCTGGTTCCTGAATATTAATTATGTTATAATAAATATATTATAGTCTGGATCAACCATAAATATGGTTTCATGACCAGTAATGAAGAAGAAATTGAAGAACGAAACTTCATCATCCACGAAGGCTATAAATTGGAACCTCATGGACATTGATTTCGTTTATAAAAAAAGAAAAGGGTGGGAATAAGAATATTTACGATGGTTCTTCCATTCACATGATATAATTCCAGTATATAGATGATAACAGAGTTATCATGATCATTTGGACAGAGTAGGTGAGGAGAGAAAAATAAAAGAGATGAACTTGAAAATAAAAGAAAAGTTAAGAGATCCCTTATGAACATTTGGTAGCCTAACGACATCACTTAAAATTTCATAAAATCAAATGATGAGAACAAAAGGGTATATCATCATATTGAAATAAAAATGAGATTAAGAAGAATAAATAAAATCAAACCCCAACATATGAGAAAGGAATTTCAAATAGATAATATAAAAGAAGTGTCGACTTAAAGAAGAGAATGAAAGATTCCCTTACCTTGTAGAATAACTCCTAGATATTGAAGGATGGGACCTTGGGGGCTTAGGGACACCTTGGGAGGACTCCTAGAGAGTTAAAACCACTATATCTTCGAGGATGAGGGATTTGGAATGAAATAAAACGAATGGATGAGTGGGTATTTATAGAAAAAGAGAGGTAATTTTTTAATAATTTCTAAGGGACACCTCATTAGTGGTTTTTTCCATACCATGGGCTTGACCATGGTATTTTCCCATGGTTTTATCCACTTGGGACACCTCATGTCATATGTTACTATACACAAGTTGACCATGCTTTTATATTTAATTATTACATCATTATGATGTCATTAAACTACCGAAAACTCAAAACTGTATTTTTATTATTCATGAAAAAATCATGTATTTTAGAAAAATCCCAAAAATTCACCCCTACCATTTTTCGATGTGTATAATTAAAAAGTGAAATACATTTTTCAAAAATAATTTCCTAAATATTATTAATTTAATTTTTAAATAAGGTCATAATTAATTCAAAAAATAACAATCTTAAAGTGCAATTAGTTTTATTTCTCATCGAAAAACTAATTAAGATCTCATTATCTTATTTCCTTAATAAAATAAAATAATATTATTATTTACTATTCATAGGGTTCATATTACTATTCATATTACTATTCATAAGGGTATGTTACTATTCACCAAAAATCAAGTTTGTTTTATCAGACTCCAAATAACTTACTAAACACAACTCTAGATGACCATTTTTCGAAATTCAAAACATAGAAGAGGCAGAGTTGTGTTTAATGGCTAGATTATAAAATTTCATTCTATATTTATTTTCAAAACCTTGGGGGGTTACATTCTCCCCTCCTTAAAAAAATTTCTTCCTCTATATTGAAAAAATATTACCTAAAAAGATTCGGGTATGTCTTTAGCATAAGATCCTCAGGCTCCCATGTTGCTTCCTCCATATTATGATTCCTCCATAGAACCTTTACCAGACGAGTTGTCCAATTTCTCAATACTTGTTCTCTAGTATCAAGAATATTGATAGGCTCTTCACAATAAGATAGATCTCACTTAAGTTCTACTTCTTCATAAGTGAGTACATGTGTTGGGTCTGGCATGTACTTTCTTAACATTGACACGCGGAACACATTGTGAACCTTGGAGAGACTTGGAGGCATTGCCAAACGATAAGCTATGGCTCCAATTCGGTCCAAAATTTCAAAAGGTCCGATGTACCTGGGACTTAATTTTCCCTTCTTACCAAATCGTATAATACCCTTCTATGGAGATACCTTTAAGAAAACATGATCACCTTCTTGAAACTCCAAATCCTTCCTTCGGTTATCTGTATAGCTCTTTTGACTACATTGAGCTATTTTGATATGGTTCTGGATAATATTCACCTTCTCCGTTTTTTATTCAACAAGTTCTGGGGCCACGAGCTTTCTTTAACCAACATCATCCCAACTAGTTGGTGTACGACATCTCTTCCCATACAATGCTTCATAGGGTGCCATCTAAATACTTGAATGGAAGCTATTGTTGTAGGAAAATTCTACGAGAGGTAAATACTGATCCCACATGACTTGAAAATCAAGTGAACAAGACCTCAACATGTCTTCTAATGTTTGAATAGTCCATTCTTATTTTCCATCAGTTTGTGGGTGGTAGGAAGTGCTCAAAAGAAGATCAGTATCTAGGGACTTCTGAAGACTTTTCCAGAATCTTGATGTAAAATGTGGATCATGATCAGAAAAAATCGATAAGGGTACTCCATGAAGTCCTCACAACTTCATTAATATATAGTCTTGGTAGACGTTCAAGTGGTAGATCTTCTCTTATAGCAAGAAAATGTGCTGAATTGGTAAGATGATCAACAATGACCCATATTGCATCATTCCTTCTAGGAGTCTTTGGTTGTCCCATGACAATGTCCATCGTGATATTATCCCATTTCCAATTAGGTATGGGAATAAGTTTCAATACTCCTCCAAGCTGTTGCCTTCCATCTTTCACTTATTGACAAATCATACATCTTGACACAAAATCAGCAATCTCCCTCTTCATGTTGTCCCACCAAAAATGTTCCTTCAAATCTCTATACATCTTAATGCTACTAGGGTGTATATAGAAATCAGAACTATGAGAATCATCCAAAAATTCCCTTTTTAGATGAGGTATAACAGGAACACAAAGTCTCTTCCCAAATTTTAAAATTCCATCTTCATATACGAAGTCACTCAATCTCCCATCATTCACAGCTTTAATCTTCTTTTGAAACTCCTTATCATCAGCCTGAGAAATTTGTATCCTTTCTAGTAAAGATGTTTTGGAAACAATTTAAAAAATCATTGATGTTTCACCTTCCATGGTTATTCCCATATCCATCTTTACTAGATCCATGAAAATAGGATCCCTTTCAACTCTCATCTTGTTCAAAACTCCATGATCCTTTCTGCTCAAATCATCTTCCACCTTATTTGCCTTCCCCAAGTGGTAGTGTATCGTGAAATCATAATCCTTGAGTAGTTAAATCCATATCCTTTGCCTCATGTTGAGTTCTTTCTGTGATAAAATATACTTCAAACTCTTGTGATCATCATAAATATCACACTTTTCACCATAGAGATAATGTCTTCATATCTTAAAAACAAAGATTACAGAAGCTAACTCAAGATCATGAGTAGAATAGTTTTTCTCATGAATTTTTAGCTGTCATGATGCATAAGCAATAACCCTATCATTTTGCATAAGGACATAACCAAGTCCTTTCTTTGAAGCATCACTATAAATAACAAACCCATCATTACCTGATGGTAGAGTCAATATAGGAGCATTGACCAATATACTCTTCATTTCTTCGAAAAATTATTTACAATCTTCTGTCCAAACAAATTTAACCCCTTTACGTGTGACCTTCGTTAGCAGGTTAGCCAGTCGGGAAAAATTCTACACGAAACGCTGATAATAACCTACTAAGCCAATAAAACCGCGTACCTCAGTTATGTTTGTTGGTGTGGGAAAATATTGGATTGCCTTTTTCTTCACAGGATCAACTAGGATTCCATACTTAGAGACAATATAGCCAAGAAAAGAAATCTCCTGAAGCCAGAATTCAAACTTTCTAAACTTCCCATATAATTCATTTCTTCTAAGAGTATTCAGGATAATGCGCAAGTGATTTTCATAATCTTCGTATATTTTAGAGTATACCAAGATATCATCAATAAATACCACTATAAAATCATCGAGATATTCCTGGAAAACTCTTTTCATTAGATCCATGAAGATAGAGGGTGCATTAGTCAATCCAAAAGGCATTACTGTAAACTCATAATGCCTGTACCTAGTGCGAAACGTTGTTTTCAGAATGTATTCCTTATTCACACTCAACTGATGATATCCAGATCGAAGGTCAATCTTTGAAAAGTATTGATCTCCATGAATTTGGTCAAATAAATCATCAATCCGGGGTAGAGGATACTTATTATTTATTATAATAGCATTGATTTCTCTGTAATCAATGCATAGCCTCATGGATCCATCTTTCTTCTTTACAAACAAGACCGGGGCTCCCCATGGAGAAAAACTAGGTCGAATAAATCCTTTTTCACTTAACTCTTCTAGTTGTTTTTTCAGCTCCACTAACTCCACAGTGGTCATTCTATATGGGGTATTTGATATAGGTCTTGCACCAGGAATTAAGTCAATGGAAAACTCAATTTCCCACTTAGGAGGATGTCCAGGTAAATCCTATGAAAACACATAAATGTATTCTTTCACTATATGAACATCTTTAATTTGAATATTTCTTTCCTCACCCATAGATATTGGGTTATCTTCCTCTCCATGAATTGCATTCAATAGAGTTACTGGGGGTGGGTCTAGATAAGAATCATATGGTGAAGTCTCTACTCTAAAGATAAGATATTCTACACCATTTTCAAAAATTGTAACTTACTTTTTCTTGCAATAAATCCTCGCATCATAATTTGACAGCCAATCCATACCGAGAATTATATCAAATTCAGTCATGGTTATGATAATAAGGTTAGCAACTAAAGCACATTTTGGTGTTTGGAGGGGGACTAGTTGACATCCCTTTGTTGCAATGATACATCCCATGGGAGTTTTGACTAACAACTCATTTCTTAAATCAAATTGGACATATCTAATTTTATTGGAAAACTGAGAGGATATAAATGAATGCGATGATCCAGAATCAAATAAAGTGTTGGCTAAATTTGAGGAAACAATTAAAGTACCTACCACCACATCACTAGAAACTTCAACCTCCACAGTTGTAATCGCATAGGCTCTTCCTTGCTTTCTTGGATTTTTCTGAGGCATGTTTCCTTGGCACTTAAGACACTCATTTTCATAGTGTCCTATCTCTCTACAATTGTAGAATTGAATATCATTGAATTGTTTCTTCCCCTTGCATTCATCATATCGATGACCATTTTCTCCCCAGTTATAGCGGACTCCCATGCATTTCAAGAATTTCCTAAGATGATTCTTTCCACAGTTCTCGCATAATGGGAAACTATTCATTCCCTTGATCTTCTTTGGTGCTTCTACTTTTCCTTTGCTATCAGAATACCGCTTCTTATCTTGGTTTCCTTTGAAAAAATTTTATCTAGAAAATTCCTTCTCTGTTTTGATGGCACTTGATACAATTTCATCATATGATGAAAATGATTGAGAATCCAGTTCCCTTCAAAGACTTGGCTTAATACCTTCAAATAAATGATCAATCTTGTCCACCGAGTCACGTACGTAATCCACGACATACCTGGATATCCTTGTGAAGGTAGGCTCATACTCTACAACACTGTCTTCTTCCCTTTGTTTCAAGCCAAGGAATTTCCTCTTCATTTCAGTTCATTGCTCACGAGGGAAATATTTTTTGAAGAATATTTCCTTAAAAGTACTCCATTCCATATACTCTATCTCTTATTCCTCCATGGTATTTTGAATCAGGGACCACCATTGATCAACATCACCCTTGAGACAATATACTGTCGGTACTACCTTTTCATTTTCATTGCATCTTAACGCCATGAATATATTTTCAAGGGACTTGATCCATTGCTCAGCAACCACTGGATTAGTAGTCCCGCTGAAATATGGGGGATTCTACCACATGAAACGATCCAATGCAGGTGTTGAATGGTTATTCGTTACAACTTGAGTAAGTTCTCCCAATATGGTCATGATTTGAACTGCTCCAACATTGACTGTGTTGAATTGCTCAGTAGGGAGATCCCTACCTTTCCCACGAGTATTTATTCCCCTTATTCCATTAGAAACCATTTCTAAATAATGGAATACACTAGATTAGTTTATGAATCTCAAATGGAAAAGCTCTAAACATAGACTGAAATTCTATGCATAGATAATCTTATAAACATGGTTCCTCTGAAAAAAATTTACATTAAATCCTTCATAATGGCTTGTAAAAAAAATATGAATTATCTTAAGCATATACCCTGGGAGTGTCATAACCAAGAGTGAAAAAAGGCCCATTTTTGTGCACCAGTTCTTGTTTTAGTTTAGCTCAAAGCGGTGTTTCAGGTTTTACCCCTAGATACATCTGTGCCAGAGCCGCCTCTAGCTGCTCGTATCCAAACATGGACGTATTTCTTAAAATATCCACATAATCTATTCCTTACCAAAATACCAGGACGTTCTTGTATCTTAATCCTCAGATACTACCTTAGGGATTTGTTCCCTACTATATATTTCCTACTCTAGTTTCCAAGTTTTCTACCAAACTTCCTCTGATACCAACTGTAACACGCCGACCCCTCTAGGATAGAGCCAGTGCATTACTTGTGATATTGGCATGGTTAGAAGAAATTAAAATCCCGAAGGAACGATCAGTTTAGTAGTCTTGAAGAAACTATATACATAGATGTTACTCAAATTACACTGGAAAATTTTACAAAATACAATACATAACAAAAACTAAAAACGGCATCCCCAGGAACTCAATAAAAGATCTTCTCTTCATCACCTGTTAAAGGTATACAATGAAAGGGGTGAGCTAAAATTCTCATTAAGGGTTAAAAATAGTGGAATCATGATTATAATAATAAGTGAATCACAATCAATCTGACATAATCAATATGACATAGTGAATAAATGAATAACTAATCCCATTAATAAACTGAGAATGAAACTGCATTCATAGATTTTTTCATAGTGAAAACCTCATGGATAATAATATTAACTGTTAATGAATAAAGAGAATGCTTATTAATTAGCCGTCATATATCTGGCACATGAAACCATAATACCATAAAAACGGTTTAGTTCTATGGGTAGAAACCCTTCTGATTTTTGGAAACAAACTCGAAGGGTTTGTCGCCAAACTGTTTTGTCTCATAAGACCTACCAATGTATCGAGAGAATATAGAGGGACCCAACCACCACTGCATGTCCAAATAATTCTTTATAAATTGATTCAATACAAGAGAAATAATCCTTTTCAATATCTGTATAGAGTAGAGTATACAGATTCATCAATATTTCTATAATTAAAATAACTTTCCAAATAAACACTGTATGTAAGATGGTATAAGGTTTAGATAAAAAAAATATACATGACATGAGATTATGGATATTTAATATAAATATAATTTCAAATTAAAATTGATCTCAAATGGGCAGTAGGTACACCACATATGGATTATTAGGTGCACAATACAAAGTTAGTCACAACGAAAAGGTAGTTGAGACAAAGTCCCTTACAACAATGTGATCGGTCAAATCATATGACCAGAACTTAATAAATATCAAGTGAATCACTGAATAACATGAATATAAAGATAATCATGTTATTATATATCAAATGTAAGTACAAATATACCACATACAATAAATAAGTGGCGAACAATGAAAATCTCACAGAAATGAAAGTGAGATGAGAAACCCCTTACCTTAACTCCGAACGTGTTCCTCTCTTAAAATTAAGCTCCTGGAATATGGAATTATACTTATTAATAAATTATTTAAGAACCTATTATACATGTATTTATTTTATCATAATTATTTTTAGTTCATTTATACCCTTATTTATAAGTTATTATATTTAATTTCATTGTTCCGGGGTGTTCGTTTTCATTATTTTTATAATCGGTTCACTTGTTTTTAAGTAATGGAGTTCATGTGGAAAGGTTATAGATCTCCATGATTGGAATTATATATTATTTATTAACATAAATAATTTTTAATGGTCATTTCTATTATTTGGTTACATGGAATGAGGAAGAATCATTAGATGACAACCACTTCGATTATTCGGCGGTATTTGGATTATTATGAACTATTTTTGTCATATAACTTAATTATATGTACATAATATGGTTCCTGAATATTAATTATGTTATAATACATATTTTATAGTCTTGTTCAACCATAAATATGGTTTCATGACCAGTAATGAATAAGAAATTGAAGAACGAAACTTCATCGTCCACGAAGGCTATAAATTTGAACCTCATGGACGTTGATTTCGTTTATAAAAAAATAAAAGGGAGGGAGTAAGAATATTTATGATGGTTATTCCATTCAAATAATATAATTATAGTATATAGATTATTCTGGAGTTATCATGATCATTTTGAAAGAGGAGGTGAGGAGAGAAAAATAAAAGACATGAACTTGAAAATAAAAGAAAAGTTAAGAGATCCCTTATGAAAATTTGACAACATAACGACGTCACTTAAAATTTCATAAAATCAAATGATGAGAACAAATGGTTATCTCATCATATTTAAATAAAAATTACATTATGAAGAATAAATAAAATCAAACCCCAATATATGAGAAATAAATTTGAAATAGCTAACATAAAAGAAGTGTCGACTTGAAGAAGAGAATGAAGGATTCCCTTACCTTGTAGAATAACTCCTAGATCTTGAAAGATGGGACCTTGGGGGATTAGGTACACCTTGGGAGGACTCCTAGAGAGGTAAAACCACCAAATATTAGAGGATGAAGGATTTGGAATGAAATAAAACGAATGGATGAGTGGGTATTTATAGAAAAAGAGAGGTAATTGTTTAATAATTTCTAAGGGACACCTTATTAGTGGTTTTTGCCAAACCATGGGCTTTCCCATGGTATTTTCTCATGGTTTTAGACACTTGGGAAAACTCATGTCATAAGTTACTATACACATGTAGACCATGATTTTATATTTAATTATTACATCATTATGATGTCATTAAACTACCAAAAACTCAAAACTGTATTTTTACTATTCATGAAAAATTCATGTATTTTAGAAAAATCCCAAAAATTTACCCTACCATTTTTCAACATGTAGAATTAAAAAGTTAAATCCATTTTTCATAAATAATTTTCTAAATATTATTAATTTAATTTTTAAATAAGGTCATAGTTAATTCGAAAAATTACAATCATAAAGTGTAATTAGTTTTATTTCTCATTGAAAAACTAATTAAGATCTCATTATATTATCACCTTAAGAAAATAAAATAATCATATTATTTACTATTCATAAGGGTCATATTAATATTCACAAGGGTATGTTACTATTCACCAAAAATCAAGTTTGTTCTATCAGACTCCAAATGACTTACTGAACACAACTCTAGATGACCATTTTTCAAAATTCAAAACATAAAAGTGGCAGAGTTGTGTTTAATGGATAGATTATAAAATTGCATTCTATATTTATTTTCAAAACCTTGTGGTGTTATATAATTGATAAAGTGTTTTTACTTGCATTGTACCATAGTTATATTCTTCTATTTTCCCATTGTTTTTTACCCCTTTCATTTTGGGGGGTTTTTCCACGTTACATTTGGCGTTCATTTTATTTCCGCATTTTTTCACTTTATTTTTATATAAAAATTATTATTATACTAAAGGGATAATTATTTACGATCCTAACAAGTGGTATCAAAGATTTGATTCCGTTCTAAGGAAATTATGGATGGATAATGTGTCCAAATAGTGGAAAAATTCAAGATTGAAAAATTCGATGGAAATAATTTTTCATTATGGAAAATAAATATACAAGTAGTGCTGCGGAAATATAATTTCCTATATGAGATTGGAGAAAAACTGGTGGGTGTGATAGAGGAGAAATGGAATATCATGGACATGAATTCTATTACCAATATCCATTTGGCTTTAGCGGATAGGGTCCTGTCAATTATTTCAGAGAAAAAGACAGCAAAAGAAATTTGGGATACTCTTACAAAGTTGTATGGGAAATTTTCACTCCACAACAAAATTTTCTCGAAGAGAAAATTATACACTCTTCAAATGAAAGATTCATCATTAGCGACCAACCGCATCAACACCCTCAATACGCTTTTTTCATAGCTTATGATGTTGGGGTATAAAATTGTGGGTACTTAATGTGTGGAGATTCTTCTTCAGAGTTTTCCAAATTCATATGATCAACTTATCATCAACCTCACCAATAATATCCTAATGAATATTAATCTTTAACAATGTTTCAACTACGGTTCTTAAAGAAGAAATTTGGCATAACAACAAGGAATATGGAAAGACGACTTCACACCAAGTGGAATCTCTATCAATGGAAAGAGGAAAAATAATGGAACATCATTCCAGTGGGAGCCTGAATCCTAGAAGGTCTAAATCAAGGAGTTAAAAGAAAAATCTCATATGTTAAAATTGTAGTAAGAGGGGCCATGTTAGAAAATAATTTTAGAATAATAAGGGTGGTGAGGATAACTCTTAAGAAATTTTGGTGAGTACATCTAGAAATGGGGACGTACTAGTCAGTGATGCGATGACGACTACTGAAGGTAGAAAACATCTCGACAACACATGGATTATTGACTTAGGAGAAACATGGAACATGAAACTTTGTTGAGAATGGTTTGATCAATATGAAACTACCCCATAAGGACTTGTGTACATGGGGGATTATCATACCTTAAAGATCATTGGATTCAACACCATAAAACTGAGGATGCATGATAACATATTTCAAACTATTCATAGAGTACGCCATGTACAGGGCCTCAAGAAGAACATTTTTTCCTTGGGAAAATCTGATGATATAGGATGTAAGACACTCACTGAGATAGGGATGATGAATATTTTTAAGGGAGTTCTTGTGGTTATGAAGGAAGATAAGATCTCAAAGAACATGTATGTGCTTATGGGTGAAATGTAAAAGGAAACAGAGATATTTGTCGCATCAACTACCTTGATAGAAGCATTGACGATCTTATGGCATCAAAAACTTGGAGATATGTACGAACAAGGCCTAAAGATTCTTTCTGATTGGATTTTTTTATCTAGTCTTACAAAGGTATCCTTAACATTTTTTAAGAATAATGTTTTGAGTAAACAACATAAGTTTAAGTTTGGAACGTCAATGGTGAGAAGTAAGGAGATCTTGGATTTGATCAAATCCGATGTTTTCTAAGCACTAGTTGTATCCCTAGGAGGATAAAGGTACTTTGTATCTTTAATTGATGACTATTCTAAGAGATGTGGGGTGTTTCCAATTAAGAGGAAAGAATATGTATTTAAAGTCTTTAAAACATTAAAAGCATGGAAGGAGATTGAATATGAAAATAAGATCAAGTGTTTGAGGAATGGAAATGATGGAGAATATACGAGCGTGGAGTTTTATTCTTTTTGTAAATAGGAAGGAACCAAGATATAGTTCATGGTGACATACAATCCTCAGTAGAATGAAGCGACAGAACAAATGAATAGAACCCTATTGGATAGAACAAGGGTGATGCTGAAGACTATAAAAGTTACCAAGATGTTCTGGTTAGAAGCAGTAAATACCACCTTCTATGTGATCAATTAACCCCCTTTAGTGAAAATTGATCTGAAGACACCGATGGATATGTGGACCGGTAAACCTGTTGATTATTCTCAATTGCATACTTTTGGAAGTCCTGTATACATACTATTTAATGACCAAGAAAGATCAAAGTTGGACTTGAGATCCAGGGAATGTATCTTCTTGGTATATAATGATGGTGTGAAGGGGTATTGTTTGTGGGATCCCACTACCCACAAAAATATCATCAGAAAAAATTTCATTTTTGTAGAAGACAAGGTGAAAATGACAATTGATAAAGACACAGAGAAAGAGAGTATATAAACTAAAAAAGTTGAGGTGATGGATGAAACAAAAGAAGAAATAGTTTACTCTAAGGAATTACCAGAGAAAGATGATCAGGTCCCGGATGATCCTAGACTCCAACAATCAAATTGAGAGAAAATAACACCAATATAGAACTCATATTATGTCACTGAGAGAAATGTTGTGCATTTATTATTAAAAGAGTTTGGAGAGATATCATCTTTTTGGTAGGTAACCTAGAGTCCAGATGTATCTTCATGGATGGAAATGACGCAGGAGGAGCTTGAAGCCCTGCACAAGAACAAGAATTGGGATCTTGTTCCATTACCTCATGGAAGAAAGGTCATTGATTACAAATGGGTCTACATGATCAAGCGGGATGAAACAAACTAGGTGTAAATATATCATGTGATATTCGTGGTCAATGAATATGTTAGAAGGAAGGTATCAATTTCAATGAAATATTTTCTCCTATTGTTAGACTGATGACTATTTGGGTAGTTCTGGTGATGTGTGATACATAAAATCTACATCTAGAGAAGCTAGATGTGAAATTTTTTTTTCTCTATGATGATCTTAATGAATAAATATATATGCTCCAACTAGAAGGTTTTCCTGAAGAAGGTAAAGAGAACTTGGTTTTCAGGTTTAACAAATCTCTATATGATCTCAAACATATGCCGATGTATTGGTATAAGAGATTTGATTCATATATCATGAGACTTGGATACAATAGACTCAATTCAAATCCTTGTTCATATTTCAAGGGTCTATATGGTAATGATTTTATCATTATACTGTTGTATATGGATTACATGTTGGTTGCAGACCCCCAAAAAGGTAAAATGTAGGAGAATAAGATACAATTGGATAGGGAGTTTGATATGAAGGACTTGGGACTCAGAAACAAGATTCTTAGGATGTATATTTACTAAGATATTAATAATGGAAATATTTGGTTATCATAGAATAATTATTTGAGTAAAGTCTTGAAAAAATTCAACATGAAAATCTATAATCAAATTTCTACCCCTCATCCCATTAATTCCAAGTTATCCTCCATGATGAGTCTTAGTAGTGAAATAAAGAGGATGAAAATGTCTTGGAAGTGGGGAGTCTAATGTTCTCTATGGTTTGTAATAGACTAAAAATTTCACATGTAGTGGGAGCAGTTAGTCGGTACATGGAGAATATAGAAGGGAGCATTGGAGTAATATGAAGAGGATCCTCAGATACATCAAGGAAACCTCAGATGTTGCATTAGGTTATAGAGGATCGACTTTTACTATCAGAGGCCATGTTGATTCAGATTTCACAGGTGATTCTGACCAGAGTAAACCCACTACTGGTTATGTGTTTACTCTTATAGGGGAATCTGTGCGCTGTATTTTTACGTTACAGTCTATTGTGGCTTTATCCACAACTGAGGTAGAGTATATTAAAGCTACGCAGTCTTTCAAATTGGAAATTTGGATGAAAAGGTTTCTAGAGGAGTTTGGGCACAAACAGGAACATATTCTATTGTTTTGTGATAGTCCAAGCACCTTGAACATTGCAAGGAATCCATATTTTCATTAATGGACAAAAAAAATTAGCGTACAATATCATTTTTTTGAGATGTGATGGAGGAAGGGAGTGTATATATGGATAAAATTCAAACCAATGAAAATCTGTAATATTTCCTGACAAAAGAGATTGGTTATCATAAGTTTATATGGTTTATATCTTTGAGAGGTCTTACAGAGACATGAAAAACATGATTGGAAGATAGAAAGTATGTGTGGAGATGTTATTGGATCTTAATCAAATATCCAAGTGAGAGATATGTTGGAATACTTTCTGGAGATATGAAATAATAATTATGGTTTCCGCATTCATTTCATTCAAAGAGGATAACACCCTACCATTATTCCCCCATTTAATTTGGTAAAATACATTTAATTGAGTGGAGTCCAAAGGAGGGTGAGGGAATACTATAAAAAGGGATCTCCTCCAATAGTTTTTATCAATGGATTCTCAAGAAACACATCTTTAGCTTTGAGTGTAATATTTTGTGAGGTATTTCTCCATATATTCAAGAGAGAATTTATTGAGTGTTTTCTCCTTGTAATTGAGAGAGATTTTGTACTCACATTTTAACATAGTGAGATCTTTCTATTTGCCCGTGATTTTTTACCCCTTTCATTTTAGGGTTTTTTCCACATTACATCCTATGTTCATTTTATTTCCACATCTTTATACTTTATTTTTATCTCAAAATTATAATTGGACCAAAGATCCAATTATTTCAGATCTTAACATATTTTATGTGTAAGATAGTGACTTTTTATCAGTGTGAAAGTAAAGTACAACTCGAAAGGGAAAACAGCAACTGAAAAGTAAAAGCCGCTACACCGAGCTGTCCACTGGAAATCCCACCTGAAGGGTGGGTACAGATAGCTCCTCTGCTCCACGGGTCCCGCCGTCCGCTCCGTGCACGTCCCGCCCAGTGGTCCACCTCCGGGTACCGTCCCGCTCTGCAAGCCTCAGCTAAGGTCAACGCTGTCCGTCGTCTGCATCCAACACAACGTAGTGCGGGCAAAGCCCGTGCAGGGGTGAGTATAAACTACTCAGTAGGGACCCCGAGACCCCTGAAGGTCTCTCAAAATCCACAAAGGATAAACCACGAAGAAAGGTACAATCACGAAGTAACAACCAACACTGCTTAGGTATATGCCCATACATATACCTAAGTCATCAATTCAAATACGCTCCAACCTCCGAGCCCAAGTACAACTCAGTCCACACAGAAAAGTAAACGTATTCCACACAGGAAAGCAAAACGTAATCCACACAGGATTGCACTACACAATCCACACAGGAAAGCAACAGATTCAGCTCACACAGGTATACCTCTTCAAAGGATGATAAAGATGATCTCTGATCCATCTAAGTCGTCGGACCCACGAAGGATCAATAGGTAACTAACCAAAGGACGATAAAGATGATCTCTGATCCATCTAAGTCGTCGGACCCACGAAGGATCGATAGGTAACTAACCAAAGGATGATAAAGATGATCTCTGATCCATCTAAGTCGTCGGACCCACGAAGGATCGATAGGTAACTAACCAAAGGACGATAAAGATGATCTCTGATCCATCTAAGTCGTCGGACCCACGAAGGATCGATAGGTAACTAACCCCCGCAAAGACCCACACAGGATCGGGCCCACACAGGACCTGTAGGCACTGGCTCACACAGAACCGCTGAGCGCGGACCCACACAGGATCGGACCAACACAGGATCGGGCCCACACAGGACCTGTAGCACTGATCCACGTAGGATCGCTGAGTGCTGAAGTCGTCGTCGTCGAATCCACACAGGATCTCTGTACTGTTGTCGTCGCAGTCACAGTAGCAGTAGTAGCAGTAGTAGTCACAGTAACAGTCGCAACCAGCACTAGGGTTCCCGCACACAGTAAGCTCGTTCGGAGGATCCGCTCCACGAGCCGAGAGGCTGATACATCAACTGTCACAAAGTCCAGAGTTGATGTATCCAAAAGTTCCGTATCGTCAACAGGAACTCAACGCAACAGACGGCGCGTCGATCGGACGCCCGGTCTGAGAGTTATTGGTATTTTCGTCCCCGGGGCCCGGTTGGCTTTTAAGGCAAAACCAACCCAACCGTACTCCACCTGCGTCCAAACCTCGGGCGGAGTATGCCAAAAGATCCGTCTCACTAAGAGGTACACAACAAAGCTGACGAAACGTCAATCGGACGTCCGTAGCTCAAGATATGAGCGTTTCCGCTCCGAAGGCCCGGTTGGTTTCGTGAACGAACTGACCCGGCCGAACTCAAAGTAATCTGAAACCTTGAGTGCGATATACCGAAACGACTCTTCCTCCGACGTCAAAGGAATCGACACCGATATTCCAGGACTACGTCAACGTGCGACTATCGAGGTAGGGGTTCTTGAGTTCGTTGTTTTCTTTTTATTTGACTTTCCTCAAGACTTGACGAAGAACGCTCAAGTTCCGACGAAGAACGCCGCTCCGCTCTTCTTCGTCTTCCGTGTCAACGAGAGAGAACACCGCTTCTTCCTCGGACAAACTTCGTCGGTGTACAAGGTTTCGCCAACGACGTGCCTCTTCGGACGCACCTCTTCGTCATCGAATTTGACGAACGACGACTGCGACGCCCGACCTCCGCGACGTCGTCTTCCGCGGAACGTAGACAAATCTTCGAACCTTATACCAAGGTAGGGGTTGTTGATTATTGTTAATTTATTTTATTCTTGATCGTGGATCTAGCATGTCTAACGTGAGGCAATTGAATATTTTAAAGTTGTGTTATTATTTAACGTGAGGGGGCCGGACCGCATGAACACGGCCGAACCCCCTCCATCGTTCTTGTTGAATTGCTTTGTGGATGAATCAAGGTGGCGTGGTGCCGTCGCACCACGCGGTTAATCGCCCAATCAAGAACGCAACGCCGTCGCACGCACACCATGGAAGAAACATCTAGAACGCGACGCCGTCGCGCCGCGTTGAAAGAAATTAAAGTGCGGCGGAGGGGCGCGGTGCCGTCGCACCGCGCCGGACGACGAACACCGCGGCCGGTTCCGGGCCGCGGCGGGATGAGAAGACCGGCGGCCGGGCCGCCGGCGTCGTAAGCCGAAGAGGGGACCGGATTCTTCCGGTCCCGTTGGAGAAAACCGGCCGGCCAGCTGGCCGGCCGGATGGTAATTAACCGGGGAAAATTAATCCCCCGGCCAGCACACAAAAACCCCCCTCATTATGGGGGGGGGCGGTTTCCATGAAGGGGGGGGGGGGGGGGGGCAGCAGCCCCCCGGTTTTTCTCCAAGCCGGCCCCCACGTGGGGGCCGTTTTTTCTGCAAAGGGCGCGGCAATTAGCCGCGCCGCCGCCTCCAAGAAAGCGGGGGCTTTGCCCCCCGCATGCCGCCTCCGTGCGCGCCGCCAGGCCGCCGCGCCACCGCCGGGCCGCCGCGCCACCGCCGGGCCGCCGCGCCGCCGCGCCGCCAGCCGGTCGGGCCGGGTCGACCCGGACCCGGACCCCCCGTTTCGAATCAGTTTCGGTCTTTTGGCCATAACTTGAGCCTCAGACCTCCGATTGACGAACCGTCTACGGCAACGTGATCCTTGGATCGAGACGGTAATTTCGGTATATCGCACTCAAGGTTTCGGATTACTTTGAGTTCGGCCGGGTCGGTTCGTTCACGAAACCAACCGGGCCTTCGGAGCGGAAACGCTCATATCTTGAGCTACGGACGTCCGATTGACGTGCCGTTAGCTTTGTTGTGTTCCTCTTAGTGAGACGGATCTTTTGGCATACTCCGCCCGAGGTTTGGATGCAGGTGGAGTACGGTCGGGTTGGTTTTGCCTTAAAAACCAACCGGGCCCCGGGGACGAAAATACCAATAACTCTCAGACCGGGCGTCCGATCGACGCGCCGTCTGTTGCGTTGAGTTCCTGTTGACGATACGGAACTTTTGGATACATCAACTCTGGACTTTGTGACAGTTGATGTATCAGCCTCTCGGCTCGTGGAGCGGATCCTCCGAACGAGCTTGCTGTGTGCGGGAACCCTAGTGCTGGTTGCGACTGTTACTGTGACTACTACTGCTACTACTGCTACTGTGACTGCGACGACGACAGTACAGAGATCCTGTGTGGATTCGACGACGACGACTTCAGCACTCAGCGATCCTACGTGGATCAGTGCTACAGGTCCTGTGTGGGCCCGATCCTGTGTGGGTTCGATCCTGTGTGGGTCCGCGCTCAGCGGTTCTGTGTGAGCCAGCGCCTACAGGTCCTGTGTGGGCCCGATCCTGTGTGGGTCTTTGCATGCGGCGGGCAAGGCCACATGGCTCGTGACTGCCCGACCTGCCATGCGGAGGAGCAGCAGACGGTTGAGGAACCACCTAGGCAGAGGCAGAGGTTCGACCGTGGCGGTCTGCAGGGAGGAGGCGGACGAGGCAGAGGAGCTGGCCGAGCAGCTGGTGGTGGACGACGCTTTGAGGCTCTACCACCACCACCACCAGGAGGTCCACCCCGACCGCAGGGGAGAGCTCAGCTTCAGGCAGCCGAGGCCTTCGATCATGGAGCTCTGGGAGCCGATGGACAGGAGCAGAACTAGTGGATACATCCTTTGTACTTCTGGTTCCTTGTTGCTTTTGTGTAGCGTCTTGTATTATGAGCTGCAATAATAAAAGACGCATACCTTTGTGATATTTTCGTTCCTGTCCTCTTTCATGATGTTACTAGGAGGTTCCAGTTTTGGCTGTTGACTTGACCCTCACTTGTGAGACATCTACTGGAGGAGACCCAGTTACCACACACTGATGCCGACAGTGTGACTCAACCCTTGGAGGCGAGAGTAACGGTTGAATCTCTTAGTAGTAGCGTCGAGGCCTTACGACGTCATCCTTGGTATGGATTAGTATCATCCATGTTAGGATTGACTGTTTTAGGCAAAGAATGTGGTTAATCCAGGGGATGAGACCAGATTTCTCTTTTCGGCAAAGAAGAAATCTTGCAGCTCTTGTGGGACCTGTGATGGTCCAGGCCACGACAAAGAAGGTCCAGGTCATCCAGGAGCGGATGAGTACAGCTCAGATCCGGCAGAAGTCATATGCTGATAGGAGGCGGAGGCCACTAGAGTTCGAGGATGGCGACCACGTCTTCTTGCGGGTCTCACCTCGACGTGGTATTCAGAGTTTTGGCCGAGGCGGCAAGTTATCTCCGCGCTTCATCGGACCCTTCCAGGTCCTCAGCAGGGTTGGTGAGGTGGCTTATCGCCTGGCTCTACCACCTCAGTTGCACCGGGTGCACGACGTCTTCCACGTGTCTCAGCTGAGGATATACGTGCACGACCCGACGCACATCATTGACCATGGGGAGTTTGACGTTGACGATGGGGCGACTTTTACGGAGGTCCCGGTGGAGATAGAGGATCGTCAGGAGCGGGTCCTGCGTGGGTGATCGATTCCTCTTGTGCGCATCAGATGGTAGCACGAGAATCTCCAGGAGAGCACATGGGAGCGGGAGGCTCAGATGCGTGCTCAGTACCCTCATTTTTTTCCCTAGTTTTGATGTATCTTTACGGGGACGTAAAGCCCTGAGGTGGGAGTAATGTAAAGACCCGTAAAATTCAAGGGAAATTTTTTCTTAATTTTCTTTGAAAATTTACAAGAGCGCGGTTTTAGACGGCACCTGATTCCGAGGCCCGGAGTGCCCGGAATCAATTTCCGAAGTTTGGCTCGGGTACGTTCAGTGAACGAACGAGCGGGAATTTCTAACTTTTGATCCGGTGCTCGGAATTGAAATCCGAGGGCACCGATGAACTCGCAGCGCCGATATTCGCTTAAAGAGACCTTTTCGGGAGTTGCGTTTGTTTCGGGTTGAGAGTTAGTTTTTGGGAGATTAGAATAAGTTAAATAAAAATATGTAAACACAATTTTTATTTAAACTTAATAGTTAACTTCTCTCAAAGGAAGTTAGGTGTGGGACCCACACCCACTTAACCTCCCTTGAGAGGATTAAGTGTGGTGGGGCCCACACGAAACCTAACTTTACATCTTCCCTCAAACTCCCTTAACCCCTCTTTAATTAACATGACAATTTGTTAATTAATGTGGAGTTATCTCTTCTTTGAATTTCAAACTTTTGAAATTCTAGTGTGTTGTTGTGTTAATAAAATAAGATAGAGTCTTATTTTATTTTGGGTTTAGTTTTGTCTCCTTGAGGGAGTTGGGAAGGTTCTTCTTGTTTCTTCATCTTCTTCAACCTCGACGAAGAACACGAAGAACGCCGTTCTTCAACGAAGAACTTCTTCGCCGAAGAACACGGTTTTTTCCACGACGCCATATCCGCGACGTGACGTTCTTCTTCCGCATCATCTCTTCCGCGACGGTTTTCCGCGACGAACGCCATCGACAACGACTCTTCCTCCGACGTCAAAGGAATCGACACCGATATTCCACGAATACGTCAATGTGCGACTATCGAGGTAGGGGTTCTTGAGTTCGTTGTTTTCTTTTTATTTGACTTTCCTCAAGACTTGACGAAGAACGCTCAAGTTCCGACGAAGAACGCCGCTCCGCTCTTCTTCGTCTTCCGTGTCAACGAGAGAGAACACCGCTTCTTCCTCGGACAACCTTCGTCGGCGTACAAGGTTTGTCCAACGACGTGCCTCTTCGGACGCACCTCTTCGTCATCGAATTTGACGAACGACGACCGCGACGCCCGACCTCCGCGACGTCGTCTTCCGCGGAACGTAGACAAATCTTCGAACCTTATACCAAGGTAGGGGTTGTTGATTATTGTTAATTTATTTTATTCTTGATCGTGGATCTAGCATGTCTAACGTGAGGCAATTGAATATTTTAAAGTTGTGTTATTATTTAACGTGAGGGGGCCGGACCGTATGAACACGGCCGAACCCCCTCCATCGTTCTTGTTGAATTGCTTTGTGGATGAATCAAGGTGGCGTGGTGCCGTCGCACCACGCGGTTAATCGCCCAATCAAGAACGCAACGCCGTCACGCGCTCACCATGGAAGAAACATCTAGAACGCGACGCCGTCGCGCCGCGTTGAAAGAAATTAAAGTGCGGCGGAGGGGCGCGGTGCCGTCGCACCGCACCGGACGACGAACACCGCGGCCGGTTCCGGGCCGCGGTGGGATGAGAAGACCGGCGGCCGGGCCGCCGGCGTCGTAAGCCGAAGAGGGGACCGGATTCTTCCGGTCCCGTTGGAGAAAACCGGCCGGCCAGCTGGCCGGCCGGATGGTAATTAACCGGGGGAAATTAATCCCCCGGCCAGCTCACAAAAACCCCCCTCATTATGAGGGGGGCGGTTTCCATGAAGTGGGGGGGGGGGGGAAGCAGCCCCCCGGTTTTTCTCCAAGCCGAACCCCACGTGGGGGCCATTTTTTCTGCAAAGGGCGCGGCAATTAGCCGCGCCGCCGCCTCCAAGAAAGCGGGGGCTTTGCCCCCCGCATGCCGCCTCCGTGCGCGCCGCCAGGCCGCCGCGCCACCGCCGGGCCGCCGCGCCACCGCCGGGCCGCCGCGCCACCGCCGGGCCGCCGGGCCGCCGCGCCGCCAGCCGGTCGGGCCGGGTCGGACCCGGGTCGGGTCGACCCGGTTCGGGCCGACCCAGGGGGGGTCGGGCCGGGTCGACCCGGACCCAGACCCCCCGTTTCGAATCAGTTTCAGTCTTTTGGCCATAACTTGAGCCTCAGACCTCCGATTGACAAACCGTCTGCGGCAACGCGATCCTTGGATCGAGACGGTCGTTTCAGTATATCTCACTCAAGGTTTTGGATTACTTTGAGTTCGGCCGGGTCGGTTCGTTCACGAAACCAACCGGGCCTTCGGAGCGGAAACGCTCATATCTTGAGCTACGGACGTCCGATTGACGTGCCGTCAGCTTTGTTGTATTCCTCTTAGTGAGACGGATCTTTTTGCATACTCCGCCCGAGGTTTGGACGCAGGTGGAGTACGGTCGGGTTGGTTTTGCCTTAAAAACCAACCGGGCCCCGGGGACGAAAATACCAATAACTCTCAGACCGGGCGTCCGATCGACGCGCCGTCTGTTGCGTTGAGTTCCTGTTGACGATACAGAACTTTTGGATACATCAACTCTGGACTTTGTGACAGTTTATGTATCAGCCTCTCGGCTCGTGGAGCGGATCCTCCGAACGAGCTTGCTGTGTGCGGGAACCCTAGTGCTGGTTGCGACTGTTACTGTGACTACTACTGCTACTACTGCTACTATGACTGCGACGACGACAGTACAGGGATCCTGTGTGGATTCGACGACGACGACTTCAGCACTCAGCGATCCTACGTGGATCAGTGCTACAGGTCCTGTGTGGGCCCGATCCTGTGTGGGTCCGATCCTGTGTGGGTCCGCGCTCAACGGTTCTGTGTGAGCCAGCGCCTACAGGTCCTGTGTGGGCCCGATCCTGTGTGGGTCTTTGCGGGGGTTAGTTACCTATCTATCCTTCGTGGGTCCGACGACTTAGATGGATCAGAGATCATCTTTATCGTCCTTTGGTTAGTTACCTATCGATCCTTCGTGGGTCCGACGACTTAGATGGATCAGAGATCATCTTTATCGTCCTTTGGTTAGTTACCTATCGATCCTTCGTGGGTCCGACGACTTAGATGGATCAGAGATCATCTTTATCGTCCTTTGGTTAGTTACCTATCGATACTTCGTGGGTCCGACGACTTAGATGGATCAGAGATCATCTTTATCGTCCTTTGAAGAAGTATACCTGTGTGAGCTGAATCTGTTGCTTTCCTGTGTGGATTGTGTAGTGCAATCCTGTGTGGATTACGTTTTGCTTTCCTGTGTGGAATACGTTTACTTTCCTGTGTGGACTGAGTTGTACTTGGGCTCGGAGGTTGGAGCGTATTTGAATTGATGACTTAGGTATATGTATGGGCATATACCTAAGCAGTGTTGGTTGTTACTTCGTGATTGTACCTTTCTTCGTGGTTTATCCTTTGTGGATTTTGAGAGACCTTCAGGGGTCTCGAGGTCCCTACTGATTAGTTTATACTCACCCCTGCACGGGCTTTGCCCGCACTACGTTGTGTTGGATGCAGACGACGGACAACGTTGACCTTAGCTGAGGCTTGCAGAGCGGGACGGTACCCGGAGGTGGACCACTGGGCGGGACGTGCACGGAGCGGACGGCGGGACCCGTGGAGCAGAGGAGCTATCTGTACCCACCCTTCAGGTGGGATTTCCAGTGGACAACTCGGTGTAGCAGCTTTTACTTTTCAGTTGCTGTTTTCCCTTTCGAGTTGTACTTTACTTTCAGTTTGGGTTTGTATACTGGCCCATTTACTTTTCCGCACTTTCAGTTGTACTCTGCTTCTGTTTAGTGTTTACTTTCCTCTTGCTTACTCTGTGGTGTTTGTTTACTTTTCAAAGGCAATGCCTTCCCTTTATACCGGGATTTACGCCTTGGTGCTAGTCGCCAGCCCCTGGCCTATGGAAGGCGGGCTTGGGGTAGTCACGACACGGACCCCGAGGGCGGGTCGTGGAAAATTGGTATCAGAGGAGTTCGGTTCTACCGCGAACTCTGATCTTTTCTAAGTGAAGCAATAATGTTTAGCGTATTGAGTGTGGTTATCAGTCCAGGGAGTCCAGTGTTGGTGCGGCGGCCGACGTATCCGTACACCAGGACCCTGACTTCTGATTTCCGACTTAATGCACAAAAACATTGATTGCGTGTGTGTTTCAAAGTTTTCTTTGTGATTTACTTATATCAGCTCACCAGGTATACTGTTCTGACCGTGGCGCACCTGTTTCCTTTTAAGGATGGCCCCACGACGGCAGCCAGCTAGGGTTCCGAGAGTCGAGCGTGACGACAGCCCACCGAGTGACGAGGCCTCGGTGCAGGGCCCTTTGTCAGCAGTGGCACCGGCGGTAGCTCTACCCGCCGAGCCCCCGATGCTTCCAGCAGCAGCCGCTGACGATGCACATCGCCTCAGCGCACTGCATGAGTTTCAGCGCCAGCGACCGCCCAGGTTTCGCGGGGAGACGGATCCCCAGGCAGCAGAGGACTGGCTGGAGGCAGTGGTTCGAGTGTTTAGGCTAGTGAGGACACCAGCAGACCTCATGGTGATCCTCGCTGCGAGCCTACTACACGCAGCAGCAGGACGATGGTGGAGCTTGATGCTCCAGGTGCACGATGAGGCATCTCTTCTTTGGACGGACTTTGAGAGCCTCTTCCGCTCGGAGTTCGTCCCAGCCACCCTTCGTGCGGTGCGTATTCAGGAGCTTCTACAGCTGCGGCAGGGCAGCATGACGGTCGCTCAGTACTCGGCGAGATTTACTGATCTCTCGCGCTACTCGACCGACATGGTACGAGACCCATTCTTCCGGGCCCGGACCTTCGAGCAGGGTTTGAGACACGAGATCAGGGCATCGCTGATCTCCCTCAGCATACCGACTCAGACAGGAGTACTGGAGCGGGCCCTTCTGATCGAGATGCTCGCTTTACTTCCCGGCTTTGGAAGGGTTTACAGGAGGCGTTCGGGACGCAGCTACGTTTGAGCACAGCCTTTCACCCTCAGACGGATGGTCAGACGGAGAGGACCATTCAGACTCTCGAGGACATGCTCCGCGCATGTGTCCTCGACTTTGGTCGTAGCTGGGAGGACCACCTACCCTTAGTGGAGTTCGCGTACAACAACAGCTACCACTCCACTATCGGGATGGCACCGTACGAGGCGTTGTACGGACGACCTTGTAGATCTCCTTTGTGCTGGACAGACCCTGTGGAGTCAGCACTGGTGGGACCGGAGATGGTCCAGGCCACGACAGAGAAGGTCCAGGTCATCCAGGAGCGGATGAGGACAGCTCAGAGCCGGCAGAAGTCATATGCTGACAGGAGGCGGAGGCCACTGGAGTTCGAGGATGGTGACCACGTCTTCTTGCGGGTCTCACCTCGACGTGGTATTCGGAGATTTGGCCGAGGCGACAAGTTATCTCCGCGCTTCATCGGACCCTTCCAGATTCTCAGCAGGATTGGTGAGGTGGCTTATCGCCTGACTCTACCACCTCAGTTGCACCGGGTGCACGACGTCTTCCACGTATCCCAGCTGAGGAGATACGTGCACGACCCGACGCTCATCATTGACCATGGGGAGCTTGACGTTGACAATGGGGCGACTTTTACAGAGGTCCCGGTGGAGATAGAGGATCGTCAGGAGCGGGTCCTGCGTGGGCGATCGATTCCTCTTGTGCGCATCAGATGGCAGCACGGGAATCTCCAGGAGAGCACATGGGAGCGGGAGGCTCAGATGCGTGCTCAGTACCCTCATTTTTTTCCCTAGTTTTGATGTATCTTTACGGGGACGTAAAGCCCTGAGGTGGGAGTAATGTAAAGACCCGTAAAATTCAAGGGAAATTTTTTCTTAATTTTCTTTGAAATTTTACAAGAGCGCGGTTTCAGACGGCACCTGATTCCGAGGCCCGGAGTGCCCGGAATCAATTTCCGAAGTTTGGCTCGGGTACGTTCAGTGAACGAACGAGCGGGAATTTATAACTTTTGATCCGGTGCTCGGAATTGAAATCCGAGGGCACCGATGAACTCGCAGCACCGATATTCGCTTAAAGAGACCTTTTCGGGAGTTGCGTTTGTTTCGGGTTGAGAGTTAGTTTTTGGGAGATTAGAATAAGTTAAATAAAAATATGTAAACACAATTTTTATTTAAACTTAATAGTTAACTTCTCTCAAAGGAAGTTAGGTGTGGGACCCACACCCACTTAACCTCCCTTGAGAGGATTAATTGTGGTGGGGCCCACACGAAACCTAACTTTACATCTTCCCTCAAACTCCCTTAACCCCTCTTTAATTAACATGACAATTTGTTAATTAATGTGGAGTTATCTCTTCTTTGAATTTGAAACTTTTGAAATTCTAGTGTGTTGTTGTGTTAATAAAATAAGATAGAGTCTTATTTTATTTTGGGTTTAGTTTTGTCTCCTTGAGGGAGTTGGGAAGGTTCTTCTTGTTTCTTCATCTTCTTCAACCTCGACGAAGAACACGAAGAGCGCCGTTCTTCAACGAAGAACTTCTTCGCCGAAGAACACGGTTTTTTTCCGCGACGCCATATCCGCGACGTGACGTTCTTCTTCCGCATCATCTCTTCCGCGACGGTTTTCCGCGACGAACGCCATCGACAACGACTCTTCCTCCGATGTCAAAGGAATCGACACCGATATTCCACGACTACGTCAACGTGCGACTATCGAGGTAGGGGTTCTTGAGTTCGTTGTTTTCTTTTTATTTGACTTTCCTCAAGACTTGACGAAGAACGCTCAAGTTCCGACGAAGAACGCCGCTCCGCTCTTCTTCGTCTTCCGTGTCAACGAGAGAGAACACCGCTTCTTCCTCGGACAACCTTCGTCGACGTACAAGGTTTCGCCAACGACGTGCCTCTTCGGACGCACCTCTTCGTCATCGAATTTGACGAACGACGACCGCGACGCCCGACCTCCGCGACGTCGTCTTCCGCGGAACGTAGACAAATCTTCGAACCTTATACCAAGGTAGGGGTTGTTGATTATTGTTAATTTATTTTATTCTTGATCGTGGATCTAGAATGTCTAACGTGAGGCAATTGAATATTTTAAAGTTGTGTTATTATTTAACGTGAGGGGGCCGGACCGCATGAACACGGCCGAACCCCCGCCATCGTTCTTGTTGAATTGCTTTGTGGATGAATCAAGGTGGCGTGGTGCCGTCGCACCACGCGGTTAATCGCCCAATCAAGAACGCAACGCCGTCGCGCGCACACCATGGAAGAAACATCTAGAACGCGACGCCGTCGCGCCGCGTTGAAAGAAATTAAAGTGCGGCGGAGGGGCGCGGTGCCGTCGCACCGCGCCGGACGACGAACACCGCGGCCGGTTCCGGGCCGCGGCGGGATGAGAAGACCGACGGCCGGGCCACCGGTGTCGTAAGCCGAAGAGGGTACCGGATTCTTCCGGTCCCGTTGGAGAAAACCGGCCGGCCAGCTGGCCTGCCGGATGGTAATTAACCGGGGGAAATTAATCCCCCGTCCAGCACATAAAACCCCCCTCATTATGAGGGGGGCGGTTTCCATGAAGGGGGGGGGGGCAGCAGCCCCCCGGTTTTTCTCCAAGCCAGCCCCCACGTGGGGGCCGTTTTTTCTGCAAAGGGCGCGGCAATTAGCCGTGCCGCCGCCTCCAAGAAAGCGGGGGCTTTGCCCCCCGCATGCCGCCTCCGTGCGCGCCGCCAGGCCGCCGCGCCGCCGCCGGGCCGCCGCGCCACCGCCGGGCCGCCGCGCCACCGCCGGGCCGCCGCGCCACCGCCGGGCCGCCGGGCCGCCGCGCCACCGCCGGGCCGCCGGGCCGCCGCGCCGCCGCGCCGCCAGCCGGTCGGGTCGGGTCGACCCGGTTCGGGCCGACCCAGGGGGGGGTCGGGCCGGGTCGACCCGGACCCAGACCCCCCGTTTCAAATCAGTTTCGGTCTTTTGGCCATAACTTGAGCCTCGGACCTCCGATTGACGAACCGTCTACGGAAACGCGATCCTTGGATCAAGACGGTCGTTTCGGTATATCGCACTCAAGGTTTCAGATTACTTTGAGTTCGGCCGGGTCGGTTCGTTCACGAAACCAACCGGGCCTTCGGAGCGGAAACGCTCATATCTTGAGCTACGGACGTCCGATTGACGTGCCGTCAGCTTTGTTGTGTTCCTATTAGTGAGACGGATCTTTTGGCATACTCCGCCCGAGGTTTGGACGCAGGTGGAGTACGGTCGGGTTGGTTTTGCCTTAAAAACCAACCGGGCCCCGGGGACGAAAATACCAATAACTCTCAGACCGGGCGTCCGATCGACGCGCCGTCTGTTGCGTTGAGTTCCTGTTGACGATACGGAACTTTTGGATACATCAACTCTGGACTTTGTGACTGTTGATGTATCAGCCTCTCGGCTCGTGGAGCGGATCCTCCGAACGAGCTTGCTGTGTGCGGGAACCCTAGTGCTGGTTGCGACTGTTACTGTGACTACTACTGCTACTACTGCTACTGTGACTGCGACGACGACAGTACAGAGATCCTGTGTGGATTCGACGATGACGACTTCAGCACTCAGCGATCCTACGTGGATCAGTGCTACAGGTCCTGTGTGGGCCCGATCCTGTGTGGGTCCGATCCTGTGTGGGTCCGCGCTCAGCGGTTCTGTGTGAGCCAGCTCCTACAGGTCCTGTGTGGGCCCGATCCTGTGTGGGTCTTTGCGGGGGTTAGTTACCTATCGATCCTTCGTGGGTCCGGCGACTTAGATGGATCAGAGATCATCTTTATCGTCCTTTGGTTAGTTACCTATCGATCCTTCGTGGGTCCGACGACTTAGATGGATCAGAGATCATCTTTATCGTCCTTTGGTTAGTTACCTATCGATCCTTCGTGGGTCCGACGACTTAGATGGATCAGAGATCATCTTTATCGTCCTTTGGTTAGTTACCTATCGATACTTCGTGGGTCCGACGACTTAGATGGATCAGAGATCATCTTTATCGTCCTTTGAAGAAGTATACCTGTGTGAGCTGAATCTGTTGCTTTCCTGTGTGGATTGTGTAGTGCAATCCTGTGTGGATTACGTTTTTCTTTCCTGTGTGGAATACGTTTACTTTCCTGTGTGGACTGAGTTGTACTTGGGCTCGGAGGTTGGAGCATATTTGAATTGATGACTTAGGTATATGTATGGGCATATACCTAAGCAGTGTTGGTTGTTACTTCGTGATTGTACCTTTCTTCGTGGTTTATCCTTTGTGGATTTTGAGAGACCTTCAGGGGTCTCGGGGTCCCTACTGAGTAGTTTATACTCACCCCTGCACGGGCTTTTCCCGCACTACGTTGTGTTGGATGCAGACGACGGACAACGTTGACCTTAGCTGAGGCTTTCAGAGCGGGACGGTACCCGGAGGTGGACCACTGGGCGGGACGTGCACGAAGCGGATGGCGGGACCCGTGGAGCAGAGGAGCTATCTGTACCCACCCTTCAGGTGGGATTTCCATTGGACAGCTCGGTGTAGCGGCTTTTACTTTTCAGTTGCTGTTTTCCCTTTCGAGTTGTACTTTACTTTCAGTTTGGGTTTGTATACTGGCCCATTTACTTTTCCGCACTTTCATTTGTACTCTGCTTCTGTTTAGTGTTTACTTTCCGCTTGCTTACTCTGTGGTGTTTGTTTACTTTTCAAAGGCAATGCCTTCCCTTTATACCGGGATTTACGCCTTGGTGCTAGTCGCCAGCCCCTGGCCTATGGAAGGCGGGCTTGGGGTAGTCACGGCACGGACCCCGAGGGCGGGTCGTGACAAAGTTTCTTTATGCTTTAGGTATGAGAGTAGAATTGATTCCATTTGTGATGGATCTACTTACTTTGTTGGGAAGGCATGAGAAAGGTTTTTAAGTGCCCAAAGTCTCATGTTTTAGTCACTGACATGGAAGTTTCATGGGACTTCCTAATATAGGAATTAGATGTTTTTGATCTCATCATCAGTAAGGATTGGATGATCAGTTTTAAAACTCTTATCAACTATTATCACTGTAGGGTTCAATTTCTATCTTCTAATGGGAACACTCATGTCTTCCTAGGTGAGTGGGATCCGAGGTCAGGGAGGGCAAGGCCTGTTGCTCTAGATGTGGGGCCTCTTTCATGTCAGTTGTCTAGTTTTTTCTTTGATGATTTGGAGTAGGGTTTAGATGGTTATCTTCTAGTGATTCTAGACTAGTACTCCAATGTGTTTTTGAACGATTCACTACTACAAATATTCCCTTTAACATCATTAAAAATGATTCTAACATCACTAAAAAAGCATTTTTATCCTCAGTGATAAAAAAGAGATGTTATCCTCATTACTGGTAAAGGACCCCCTTTATTAGCACTAGAAATAGAGTTGATAAAGGCCCTAGATATTGTAGTGTGCTATTTGTTTGAAAATACACTGCAACAACCTGCAACCCGTATATAAAATATATTATTTAGTTGAAATAAATTTTACATAATGAATATAAAAAATGATACTATATATAGTTCAAACAATGTTTTTTAATTACATTTATAATTACTATCCAAAAACATTTAAAAACATTAATGTTTCATCATTGGTACCCGTGATCCCATCTCAAAAAAGTCTGGACATGGTATCCGTTGCTGAACAAATCATCTCAACCAGAGAAAAAGAATCCACCTATATAATAAAAAAATATCATGTTATTAATATTATAAATAAATAAATTAAACATTAATATGAAAGAATACATTAATAAAATATCAAATTTAAATAAAAATACACACTTGGAGTTATACTGGCCACACCATGAATCATATTGAGGTGTGATTGATTCCAACATATCACAAATGAGTTATAGATCATTGTCCTAAAGTATCAAAAAAATACGAATGAATTTTCTCAGTTTTGAGTATATTAGTTGTTCCTTTTAATGAAATTAATGTCAATTTTAAATAAAGACACACTTGAAGTTATATAAGTCACACCATGCATGGTATTTAAGTGCAGCTGGTTTCTAAACATCGAAAATTACTTATGGATCATTTTAATAAAGTATCAAAATAATCTGACTAAAATTGATTGGTTTTCAGTATTTCACTTGTGTTTTTTTACTAAAATGTCATTTCAATCTGGAAACACACACTTTGAGTCATACCAGTCACATTATTTGTTGGTTTGACATGAGACTGCTTCCTAAATGTCACAAATTACTTATTAATTTCTATCCTAAATTATCAAGGTAATCAGAGCACATTTTCTTGGTTTTTAGTGAGTGACACACATTTTGAACTAAAATGTCAATTTTCAACTGATAACAGACACATTGAGTTATACTAGTCACACCATGCATCAAATTGAGGTGTGGTTGATTCTTATATATCACAAATGACTCATGAATCATTTTCCTAAAGTATCAAAACAATATAAACATGTTTTCTAGGTTTTTAGTATGTCACTTGTTATTTTTGCTCAAATTAATGTTAATTTAATAAAAAAACGCACATTTGGAGTTATATCGATCACACTATGCATTAGATTAAGGTGAGGTTTATTCCTACACATTAAAAATGACCCATGGATCATTTTACTAAATTATTAAAACAATCAGAATCTGTTTTCTTGGTTTTCAGTATGTCACTTGTTCTTTTTACTAAAATCAATGTCAATTTTAAATAAAAAGACACACTTTGAGTCATAACAGTCACACTGTGTGTCATATTAAGATGAAGTTGATTCATACATGTTTTAAATGACTTATGGATCGGTATACTAAATTATCAAAATAATATGAATGTGTTTTCCTGATTTTTATTATGTCACCCATTATTTTTACTAAAATCAATATCAATTTTAAATAAATAAATACACTTGGAATTATATCAGTCACACCATGCATCAAATTGAGATACAGTTGATTCTTAAATGTCAAAAATGAATTATGGATCATTTTACTAAAGTATAAAAACAATTTGAATTTGTTTTCTCAGTTTTCGATTTGTCACTTGTGTTTTTTTATTAAAATGTTATTCAAAACTATAAACATGAAATTTGAGTAATATAAGTCACACTGTGTGTTGATTTTATGTGAGACTACTTAATAAACATCAAAAATGACTTGTGAATTGTTTTATTAAAATTTCAAGACAATATGAGCATGTTTTCTAGGTTTTTAGTGAGTGACTTTTTAAATTAAAATGTCAATTTTAAACTGATAAGAGAAACTTTGAGTTATATCGGGAACATTGTGTATCATATTGATGTTAATATAATTCCTACATGTCATAAATGACTTATGTATTAGTGTAATTAAGTATCAAAATAATCCTAATGTGGTTTCTCAGTTTTGAGTATGTCAATTTTTCTTTTTAATGAAATTAATGTTAATTTTAAATAAAGACACACTTGAAGTTATATCAGTCACAACATGTGTGGGATTGAGGTGAGGCTGATTCCTAAACATTAAAATCTACTTATGGATCATTGTAATAATGTATCAAAATAATCTAAATGCATTTTCTTGGTTTTCAGTATGTCACTTTTATTTTTTACAAAAAGGTCATTTCAAACTGGAAGCACACACTTTGAGTCATACCAGTCACATCTTGTGTCGATTTGATGTGATATTTCTCCTATACATCACAAATTACTTATGAATCACTTTACTAAATTATCAAGACAATTAGAGTGAATTTTCTTTTTTTAATTGAGTGACACATGTTTTGAACTAAAATATCAAATTTAAACTGATAATGGACACTTTGAGTCATATCAGTCACACCATAAATCAAATTGAGGTGAGAGTGATTTTTACACATCACAAATGACTCATGGATAATTTTCAAGAAGTATCAAAAAAATACAAATTCATTTTATTGGTTTTCAACATGTCACTTTTTTTTGCTAAAATCAATGTCAATTTAAAAAAGACACATTTGGAGTCATATCGATTACACCATGAATCATATTGAGGTTCTATTGATTACTACATGTTAAAAATGACTCATAAATCATTTTAATAATGTATCAAAACAATATGAATGCATTTGATCATTTTTCAGTATGTCATTTGTTCTTTTTACTAAAATTAATGTCAATTTAAAATAGAAAGACACACTTGGAGTCATATCGGTCAAACTTTATGTCGAATTGAGGTATGGTTAATTCTTACACAACAAAAATTAATTATAGATTATTTTCATAAATTATAAAAATAATATGAACATGTTTTCCTAGTTTCCAGTATATCACTTGTTAATTTTACTAAAATTAATGTCAATTTTAAATAAATAAACACACTTGGAATTATACCGATCATACCGTGTGTTAGATTGAGGTGTAGTTAATTAATATGCATCAAAAATAAATTATGTATTTTTTCCTAAAGTATTAAGAAAATATGAATGTGTTTTATCAGTTTTCATGTCACTTCTGTTTTTTTATTAAAATGGAATTTGAAACTATAAACACACAATTTGAGTCATACTGGTCACATCATGTATTATTTTGACATGAAATTACTTAATACACATAAAAAATGACTTATGAATCATTTTAATAAATTATAATGATAATTCGAGCATGTTTTCTAGGTTTTCAGGGAGTGACACTTTTTGAACTAAAATGTCAATTTTAAACTGATAACCGACACTTTGAGTCATATTGGGAACATCATGTATTTGATTAATGTGAGGATGATTATTACACATCAAAAATCACTTATGGGTCGTTTTACTAAAGTATCAAAATAATCCAAATGCATTTCCTCAGTTTTGAGTATGTTAATTATCTTTTTTACTAAAATTAATGTCAATTTTAAATAAAAATATGCACTTGGAGTCATACTGATCACATTGTGTGCTAGAGTGAGGTGAATATAATTCCTAAATGACTAAAATGACTTATGGATTTTTTTCCAAAATTATCAAAACAATATGAATGCATTTTCTTAGATTTGAGTATTTCACTTATCTTTTTTACTAAAATGTCATTTTAAATTGGAAACACACACTTTGAGTCATACTGGTACATCGTGTGTCAATTTAATGTGAGAATGATTATTACACATAAAAAAATTACATATTAATCATTTTACTAAATTATCAAGACAATCTAAGTGAATTTTCTATATTTTCAATGAGTGAAACTTTTTGAACTAAAATGCCAATTTTAAATAGATAACAGACACTTTAAGTCATACCGGGCACATCGTGTATCGTATTGAGGTGAGTATAATTATTACACATCAAAAATTACTTATGGATTATTTTCATAAAGTATAAAAATAATACAAACATATTTTCTTGGTTTTGAGTATGTTATTTGTCTTTTTTACTAAAAATAATGCCAATTTTAAATAAAAAGACACACTTGGAGTCATACCGGTCACACCGTGCGTTGGATTAAGGTGTAGTTGATTCCTACAAATCAAAAATTACTTATGAATATTTTTTATAAAGTATCAAAACAATTTGAATGCCTTTTATTGGTTTTGAGTATGTCATCTGTATTTTTTACTAAAATTATTGTCAATTTCAAATGAAAAGACATACTTTGAGTCATACCAGTCACACTATGGTTTGGATTAAGGTGAGGATGATTATTAAATTTTAAAAATGACTTATGTATAGTTGTACTAAATTATAAATACAACATGAATTCATTTTTTTTATTTTGAGTATTTCAGTTGTCTTTTTTACTAAAATTAAAGTGAATTTTAAATAAAAAGATGCACCTGGAGTCATACTGGTCACACTATGTGCCAGATTGAGGTGATGCTCATTTCTACGCATCACAAATGACTTTTGTATCACTATCTTCAAGTATCAAAACAATCTGAACTTCTAATGTTACCACACATTCTATTGCATTTATTTTATAACTACTAACATTGCATATTGTGTTGATGTTCATTGCTGAAAAACCCTCCTTCACTCTTATAATTTTCAATAATAAGAAAGGTTTTTTAGCTAAAAAAATTGACTCAATATGCAGTGTTGAAAGCTCGACAAACAAAAGAAATGAAAAGCGTGGTAACATTTGCAGGAATGAACATGTTATCTATTTTGTGGCTTATTGTAGATAGTTGAAAGAAAAATATGACTTCTCAAAAGATATGTGAAAAAAATCCTAATAATCATTAGATAAAAATAATAATGAAATTAACTTACAAATTGTATATAAAATTATGAAAAAATTAATTAAATAAGTAGTAGGAACTCACATTTTCATGATGGTTATATACATCATCAACCCAATTTCTTGTTGTTATTATATTATTTGCATTCTCGAATGAGAATTAGTATTTTTGAACAAACCACCCCAACTAAAACAAAATAACCCACCTATAGTGTTGACATTTATCAATTTCCTTCAAGTTCCTACCACTTCCTTTAAAGGAAAGTGATAAATGCCAACACTGCAGGGGTGAAAAGGTTTTGAGGGAGAAGAAGTTTGTGTAAGACATTGTCTGCATGAGTAGTCAAACATTTAATTTAGATTATGTTAATATAGTAGAGAAAATATTATATTATGAGAAAAAATATAGTATATTAAAAAAAACTTTTACCTTCTCATTGAACTCTGAGTTGCAGCCTCGAAGTCCAATCTCTCATGAGCATGAGTAGCTTCAAACAAACCACCCAACTCAAATAAAGGAATTCACCTGTATAAGAAAACAATTTTTATGTGAGTAATAATAAAAAAGAAATAAATTAAACATAAATATGAAATAATAAATTACTTCTATGTACATTGAATCTTCATGCTATTTGTGTACATTCTGCTATAAGGTATGATTCCCATTCATTTCTAAGAAAATCTATATCATCTTGTGAATATGATTTTTTTCGACAGTCATAGGAGTACGAGAAAAATATAAATATACAAAGGATTAATAAATATTTTAAATAAAATAGTAATTATCTTTGAAAATATCTCTTTTGGGGATTCTATTTTATTGATGGAATATGATATTCCTCATAAATTTACAAATATAATAACCAAAATATTTTCCATTTGTTTTTTTATAACATCTCATAAACATTGAGAAAAATAAATAATTTAATTTTATATGTGTTTGAAAAGTTAAATCTTATTATATACACCCTAATATCTATCCAATTGTATAAATTTTCAGGCTCATTGTGCTTAATGTCTGTCGTCATGAAATTATTTTCATGATATTTATACACCGCCCTATCATAAAAAAATTCCCATTAAAACATAATATAAATATATAAATTGAATTTTAGCTCTAAAATACTATATATAGTGTATTAAAAATTGTAAAAATTCATCATGTGTGTTTGGTTTGTTGGGTATCCATGCAGTGAATCTAGGAAATAAATCTTTGGAGTATCCAAATTGACCGTGGTGAGAATCCAATGTTGCCTAAAAACACAAAAGGTAATAAGCAATGAAATAAATAAAAATATATTTGATATGATTAAATTTTATAATTTTACCCCTTAAATGTTGGTATTAATAATAGTCTATCATTTGAGATTTTTCATTCAAATGATTTGTCCAGTTTTGTCACTATTTCATTCATTTTTTTGAATCTATATATATTTGTTCTGTAGAAGTATCATAAGGACTAATGAGTCCAAATTTATGTTCACGGGGTAATCCCTTCAATTAGTATTGATATATACATATGAAAAAAATATGAAATGTATTTAGTTATTATTAATATTGTATATCAACTTTTAGAAAAAAAATCATGAAAACATACCTCATGTAAAGATTAACAACTGAGCCTCCTAGCCATTCATAGTTGAGGATTTCATTTAAATTCTCAAGAGTAATGTAGTCTGTACCTTCCTCTCCATACATTTTTTCTTAAGAATAAACTATGTGACTAATACCATTTTGTAACATTTTATTCGCATGAAAATTTATGGTTAGTTAATGTGGATACTGAATGGGTGGGGTAAAGGTTCTTTTGGAATATATTTTTGATTGGTTGGTTTATCCTTTAGATGGTTTTGAGTCAATCTTTCATTTCAACCCCTTCCATTTGTCCATATATAAAAAAATCATTGGTTTATACCTTTTTTCATTAATATTTAAAGGTTTAGAAAAAAAATAAATTTGAAATGAATACCTCCTTTTCAACATGTGTTTTTACAAGACTTAACGGTAATGCGATGAATTACAACAACTCGGTCGACCGTATGAATATTTTCATCATCAAGTGGAATAGGTAGGTTGATGCTCAGATCATGAGATATGATAATCACCACTCTCACATGACCTATTTGTTAATTTATGACTGAAATTATTGGGAAAAATTCAACATAAAGCTACATGAATTAGATCTTTTATCAAAGCATGAAAATCATGTAATTTCAGACCCTTTAAATTTAAATCAGTCATTGACATGATTTTATTTATATTCAATGAATACCCCTTTTGAACAATTACATCATTAAATAATTTGAAAAACTAATATCTCTCTTGCCTGGAAAGAGTGTAAGCAGTTGGAGAAAGAAAAGTTCATTTTTCACCCTTCACTGGTTCCAAATCTTCCTGTATTCCCATGTCAATCATGTCCAACCTAGCCTTAATTCCATCCTTTGTTTTTCTGGGTGCATTTAGTAATGTTCCTATGACACTATCACACATTTTTTTTCAATATGAATAACATCAAGAAGATGTATTACGTACATACAATTCCAGTATGGTAATTCAAAAAAATTGATCTCTTTTTCCAATCAGTTTTCATAATATTTTTTTAAAATGGATTACCAAAAGTAGTGTACACATCTTTTACTTTCTAAAATAGTTGATCAACTGTTAGTGGAGATGGTTATATATGTTCTTATAAACTACCATCAAATGATGTCATCCAATATAAGTACTTATGCCGTTGGGGTAGAAATCCACAATGTTATAAAAACATAATCTTTGATGAATATTTCAACCTGATTGACTATATACCTTGTTCACAAACAAAAATCCCTTGAGTTCCTTTAATGTTATATCCTAAAAAAATTCCATTATTAGGAAATTCATTTATCATCTCATATAATATTTCTCTTAATGTGAAATCTTGATTTCTATAAGCATCATACAACATAAAACCTGAATTCCACAATAATTTCAAATCCCTGATCAATGGAGCCAAATAAACATCAATATCAATACCCAGTTATTTTGGTCCTAATATAAGAATAGATAACATGATTTATTTTCATTTAATTCATAATCACAGTGGAAAATTATAATTTACCAACATAACCGGCCATGTTCTATGAGTGATGCTTTAAAAACCAAAAGGTTTCACTCTATCTGTAGATAACACAATATGAAGGTTTCTCATATCATTTCCAAATTCAGGATACTCATGATCATTTTTTTCCACTGAGGAGAGTATTCCAGGTGATGAAGTTTCCCACATTTATTTCTTTCATCTATGTGCCACATCAATTGCATTGAAGTCTCCTCACTTCCATATAAGCATCTAAACCTTGAAATGATTAGAAATCACCATACAACTTTCATAGGACCTGATTCATTTTTCTTGTATCGATAATCACCACATTTTGGTCATTCTTTAAGTGATTTGTGGTATTTGAGAAATAGTATATAGTCATTTGAGTCATCATGTATTCTTTCAGAGATCATACCCATCAAATGTAGAATTTGTTTGGTGTTGTATGCTTAGTTAGAGAGATTATTATCTTCTGGGATCATATCATTAAAGTGAGAAAGTAGTTCAGTAAAAATGGATTCACCCCATCCATTGTCTTATTTCAAATTATATATATTAAGTATGATTGAAAAAGTTATATATTTATTGCAACCATAATACAATGGAATCTTTTCACATATATTTAACTTCTCAAACAATTTTGGACAATCACGAAGTTCATCTTCAACTGTCTTTTTCATTTCCTCAATACGATCTTTATCACCATTCACACATGTAATCACATCCTCGATACAGTCTTCTTCATTTTCCACACTTCTAATCATATCATATGATCCATAACATACAATTTTATCCCAGTCACTAGCTACATTTGATTTTTCCTTGTGTCTATTCCAACATTTATAACTTCAATCAATTCTGTGATAGATCAAGTGTTCTTACAACTCCTCCAGAATAATTAGTCTTGAATAATGACAATATAAACATGGAAAAAGTATTTGATACCGGTCATATAAATGATCTTTTTTAAACTTGATGAACTCTTTCACTCCATCTTCATACTCTTTTTTCATACGATCAACATCCGCCCATTCTTTATTCATATACATACTATTTTATTTGGTAATATTAATATTTTAAAAAATAAATACACAAAAGATGTTCAATTGAAGATGGATCTCATGAATTTGATGGTTTTGAATAAATATAGGGAAATATTTTATTTTTGAAATTTGGGGATATAATCAGAGAATTTTAAATGGGTTTACTTTATTTAAAATCACAGGGAAGATAATTTTTATAAAAAACCTTAGGATGTAAAGTTATTTTTCAATAACCCCTTGGATCAGAGAGATCCAATATTAAACCATCTCATATCATCACCATTTGGGGGACGAGAGACCCACTCTAGAACCATAAGAATATGCCGTTTTCTTATTACCCAGAGGGAATAACACCCCACCCTAGAACCATCCTCAAAATCTCATGACATATTATTTCCCAATTTAAAATACCAAAAAATAATATGTCAAGTAATCACAAGATGATTTATGAACTCAATCATATTTCAAAATTAAATATAACCAATTTAGAAACACGTTACAATTCCATCCTAGCTTAAAATATCAATATTAAATTCAAGAAGTTGTAACTTTCCCAACCAAAGTTCTATATCCATATTCAACTAGGGTTACCACAATTATTACCCATTTTACCACATGTTATCATCTTAGGGATTATCATAAGAAATATATTTTTAGATTACATGGTAACAAATCCACTTATGTCACCCTTAGTGTTTCCTTATATAATTATTTTATCATTAGTCCAAGGAATACATTTATTAGTGTCCAATGATCTAAGATTTAATTTTATTATTGGACCCCTAAAAACCTAAATAACAAAATTTCCACATGAAACTAATATAAACACCATTTATTTAATTTTTAGGTCTATCACACATTAGGTAGACATGAACACACATCATACACACATAGAACGATAGTATACTTGAAGGATAACTTATGGAACGCCTAATTTATGCATGTTGATTGCTTCTTATTGAACTTCATTGGTTGATTTGGTCACAAATGATCAAAATCAAGAAAAATAGAAAAAGACTTTAAATTAGGCACAAATGGGTTTAATTTTCCTAAATCTAAAAAACATTGAGAGAAACCATGGAACAGATGCTCAAGGAATGGTAGCCTTACCTTTCTACCCATAATAAATGACATGAAGATTTAACAATATTTGATGAATATCTCAATTGGAGATGAAAATAGGAACATGAGAACAATTTAAGGCATGCTCACTATATTTTGGACAAAACATCCTAAAATCTATATATATTTATTGTAAACATTTTATCCATATTTTAGAAAATAAAAACCAAACTTGTCACACAAAATTTTTAGAAAAAATGGGACTCTTATGTACAGGGACCCTTATATATGGGACCCTTAAATATGGTTATTGGATATGCCACTCCATCATCATCATCTAGAATGAGAAGATAAATTATTAATTCTATACTTCTGGTAGTTCCAAAAATTAATTGGATTTTTTTTCACACAACTTTCCACTATGAAAATTATAACATTCATACCACAGATGTAATATATTTTTTTTCCATAATAAAGGTTTTTGATTAATCCAAATTTTTAGAAAACTGATAAAACTTAAAAATATGACCAAATTCACCCCAAAACATTTCCAAACCCTTTTCACCACATACACAATTTTTATAAACATAATAACCACTGAAAAATTATAGTAAAATCAGCCTCAAAACTGATCCACTCCTGAGACTCAATTCCTAGCCTACAAAGGCACCCATAACACCTTGATTGAATCCCAATACACATGACTAATTAATTATCCAACTAGAAAATTTTCAAATACCCCAAAACCAAAAATTGAAGGAATATAAAAATTCACGAATCTATAAAATGGAGAAGCAATAATCTCATACCTTAGAGAGGCGATGATTCATTAATGAAGAGAGGGGTGGGTTAGATTGGGATAGACAATGACAAGGAGCTATGGTGATGAAAAAGGTGATTGGCGATGATAAAGGCAAGCAGTGATGACGAGCGGATAAGGTGAGCAGTGAAGGCGAGTAATGACGAAGGCAAGCGGCAACATAGGCGAAGGCAGAGGCAAGTAGTGACAACAACACTGCGTTTCCACGAAAGCTTGAAGGCACAAGGAAGATGGCGATATGTTAGGGTTTTTTATAAGAATACATAAGGTTTTTATCAAAACTTTCAAAAAAGCACTCATAAAGAGTAGTTTTATCATCGCTCATATAGAAAGCGCTGATAAAACTACTCTTTATCAGTGCAAGAATTTTGACACTCATAAAGGGATATGTTTATCAGTACTAAAAAAACACTGATAAAGATCCAATGTTAATAATTTATTTATATTATAATATATACTTATAAAATTATATAATATATATATATATATATATATATATATATATATATGTATATTTATAATTATAACTATGAATAAATAAATAATTATTTATAATTATATATATAATAAATATATTTATAAATATTTGTATATATTTATATAATTATATACAATTATAAAATTATAAATATAATAAATATATTTATTATATTTATAATTTTATAATTGTATATAATAAATATATTTAGTATAATTTTATAATTATTTAATTATATATATGCATATTTATAATTACAATTATAAATATTTGTATAAATTTATAAATATATTTATATAATTATATATATTTATAAAATTATAAATATAATAAATATATTTATTATAATTATATAATTATAGTAGTTGGGGTTTAGCTTAGTGGTAAGCACCCCTTAATTCTGCATGAAAAATGGGGGTTCAAAACCCATTGGGCGTAGGCTACTGTAGTAGTACTGTAGCGTTCTGTAGCAGCGATGACACTATTGCGATTACAAACATTGTAGCAGCAATAGGGTACTGTAGTAGCGTCGGGTACTGTAGCAGTACTATTCACAAAATGGGCCTTGGGCAAAAAAAAGGGCCTATAGGCCATGTAATGAGATAAATGCCCATTGGGCCTTCAGGCTATGTAATGGGTCTCCCTCTACCCAGTTAAAGAGGTCTTTGCTTTTCTTTAATAATAAACGAGGCTTTGGCCCCAACCTTTTAAAAAAAATTATAATTATATAATTATTTAAATATATACATAGAATTTTTTATAATTATAATCATAAATAAATATATTTATAAATATTTTTATATAATTATAAATATATATATATATATATATATTTTAATATATAAATATATATATTTATAAAATATAATAAATATATTTATTATAATTTAATAATTATTTAAATAAATAAATAAATTAATATATATATTTATAATTATAATTATAAATAAATATAATTATAAATATTTGTATATAATTATAAATATATTTGTATATATATATATATTTATTAATATTTAAATATATATATATATATATATTTATAAACTAATAATTAATATATTTATTTTAATTTTATAATTATTTAAATATATATAGTTATAATTTTAATTATAAATAAATATATTTAGAAAGTTTTATATATAATTAAAAATTTATAATTATAAATATAATAAATATATTTATTGTAATTACCAGGAAAGTCTGAACCAGGCGAAAGCCTAGTCCCACAAATTTATTGAAGGAAAAGTGAAAGTAAAGGAAATAGAAAAAATAAACGTTACATTACATCAAAACCATACGCATCCCTTTCCCCATCATCAGATAACTCATCACCAGGATCAGCTGATTCCCATTCAGAAGACTCGTACTTCCGCATCAGCTCAAGATACATGTTTTTCTTTCTAAGCATTTCTGCAGACATTTTCTCCTTGATTGGCCGTTTCCTGTTGGGCCCTTTATCCATCTTAGGGGACCCTCCCCTTTTCTTGCCACTGTTCCCATTTTCAAAGACATTTCCTTGGGTCCCAATAATATATTTATTGTAATTTTATAATCATTTATGAGAACATAATAAGTTAATGGGTATAACATGAATGAATCATACCTAATAAGGTATAGATTATAAAAAATGAGTCATCACATATATATGGAAAGCATGATTAATAATGGCGTCAATGTCTAAATGGACATTTATGAGTCATGAATACATAACATATGCATGCGTCATCATAATATAGGCAATCTTAACATTTGGAACATAACAACCCGTAATCATGTTCACAAATAAATTTATGATCATACAACATCAATTATACGTACTCACACATCAATATATGAACATAAATAATGCCAATCATGTCCATGAATATCATCATTATCTCTTATATATATATTCACCAAATTCATTAGAGACATATATTTATTTACATAATTATAATTATAAATCAATATATTTTAAAAGTATTTATATATAATTATAAATATAATAAATATATTTATTACTTGAAAATTTTTATTATAATTTTATAACTATTTAAATATAACTATTTATAATATTATAAACACTTTTTTTTAAAACATTATATATATTTGAATTATTAAAAAAATATATTAATTATAAACATGTGTTTTTTAATTAATGTATACAAATAAACATTATTTTTGAATATAAATATAATAATTATATACATATTAATAATATTTTTTATTAAAAACTTTTACTAGTTCTAAGAATAATGCTAATAAATATATCCTTTATCAACTCTAAAAAAGCACTAATAAAGAACCCACCTTTATCAGTGTTTTTTTAGCACCAATAAACCTTACCTTTATCAGCGCTTTTAGCTAGCGCTGATGAAGGTGCGGCTTTTATCAGTGCTTTCTGCTTAGCGCCGATAAAAGCTGACTCATCCCTTGCTTGGATCCGTGGTAGTGATTTTTCTAGGTTTTCAACGCATTGAGAGGTTGAGTTCAATATCGATCTGCTCCCTCGGATGATCCACACCTCTTTAGCATCATAATGAATGGCTCCTACCAAGTTGAAAGAGTTATAGGTTCATTTAGAGGACCTTGAAAGAAAGGGGTTTATTCATCATAGTGTTTCACCATGGTCATTGCCATTTCTTTTTACAAATAAGGAAAATGAGAGTCTCTAACTTTTCATAGACTATGGTAAGTTAAACCAGGTGACTGTTAATAAAAAATACGTATTTCCTTGAATCAATGATATTTTTTATCAACTTAGGGGATCTTAGTGGTTATCAGAAATCAAATAAAGGTTTAGGTATCATCAGTTGAGGGTCCAATAAGAGGATATTTCTATGATCACCTTCAGGATCTAGTATGAGCACTTTGCCTTTTGGCCTTTCCAATGCTCCTACAGTCTTTATGGTTTTGATGAACCCGATATTTCACCACCTTTTGGACTCTTTCATGGCGGGGTTCATTGATGAAATCATCATGTATTCTAAGATGGAGGTGGACTATGGAGACCATCTAATATTTTTTTGGGAACCTTGAAAGATAATCACCTATATGTTAATCTTTCAAAGTGCCAGTTATAGATCTAAGAGGTAAAGTTTTTGGGTTATGTGATTTCTGAGAGAGTTATTTTGTTGGACCCCATGAATATCCAAGTCATCATGTCTTGGGATTTATCCAAGAACATGTTTGTGATCATGATATTTTTATTCTTTTCTAGATATTATAATCATTTTGTTTGGGACTTCTCCAGGATGGATTCTCCCATGAAAGTGATGACTCAAAAAGGTGATATGTTTGAGTGGAGTGAGGAGTGACAATATTCTATTTAATATTTTGAGTTTTGTTTGACATAAGATCTAGTTTTTATTTTTTCTAAGATGAGGAAAGGATATGCAGTGTATTGTGATGCCTCAGGTGTGGGGTTGGGGTGCGTACTAATGCAGGATAATCATGTGGTGGCCTATGGCTCTCGTCAGCTATTCCCATATGAGATGAATTACCCCACCCATAACATAGAGTTGGAAGCCACAAAGAATTATTTGAAAACTTGGCACTATTACCTATTTGGGGAGTGGTTTATAGTCTATTTAGATCATAAGATCCTGAAACATATTTTCATCCAGAAGGAATTGAACCTCAAACAAATAAACTAGGTAGAGTATCATTAGTCCTTTGATTTTGATATCGTCTATTCCCTAGAGAATGGGAATTTTGTTTCCAATTCATTGAGCAGGAAATTATTAGTACAAGAAGTTAACGAATCAGTGGATGAGTGAAGTTTGATGGGTTTTACTACTGATATAAGTTTATAAATGTAGGATTATGGAGAGAAGGTGTTCTTTACCATAGTTTAGGTCACACCATTTGTGACAATCACATGTCACTACAATTTTTAATTTGATTTGTTTTATCTTATCTTGAGTCACCTTGATTCCCAAAAAAATTCAGGTTGGAAATTTGGAGGTTTAGAGGTTTTATTGGTGTTGTACGGTTTACCCTTATAGTTACTTGTAACCATGAGATGCACATATAGAGGGTACTACAAAAGAGACAATGAGGTTTTGTATGATCTTCACATGATTTTTCAAACTGTGTAGTGCTTCCCATAAACCATGTGGATTGTTTTTTGTGTAGGGGTACTCCCAAAAAGTTAGTGCATGGTTTGGAAAACCTTGCAGCCAAACCATGTGACCTACTCAGAATCACTCAAAGAGTGTTTTTTCCAAAATTCCCGTTCTATTTTAAGAGTTTTTATGTCTCTATCTTCTCCCATGTGAGCTATTCGACCCCTAAGAGCCCAAGTAGAGCTCCAACCTTCATCCTACTTTGATTCTTGACTTATATTTTGTGTTTTCCAAGTTATTACAAGGTAAATCCATCCCGCTTCCTCCTATATTATTCTTCCTTATTTCCTAGGTTTCTTCATTCTTTCAAAACTATAGTTTTCTATGTAATATAGGTATTGGTTTTAAGATGGTTATAACCTAGGGTTTTGTTATATTTTGGTTGTAAAAGAGGTGTTCTTTCTTATTTGGGTGGTCATTGTCAAAAGTGACATGTTTTGTCTTGGTTTACGTTTCTTCCATGTAGGCGTTTCTATGAAATTGTTTCATTTTAGAATTCAAATAGTGCTTATGATTTATAAATCTATTTTTAATGAATGTATGAATATATGTGATATCCTTGTAATGTTTCTAAATCATTTTTATGAAGTTTGATCTTGGAATAAAGGGATTTTATTTAAAATTCCATGTTTTCATATTTAAAATGGAATGTTCTAATATGCCAAGAATATGTGAAATTCCTATGATTCTTTTTGAAGTGGGTTTGATGGAATGTGTTGGATTTTGATCTTGTTTTGGTTTTTAAATAGTGAAAACTATGTTTTAAATATATTTTTGTTTTAAAATGAGGTATTGACCTCTGAATAGTTTAAAAGGGGATCTTTGATGGATTTTAAATATTGGTTTTAAAGGAGTGTGTTTTTCCCCTTGTGAAAATGCCTTAATGGTGATTTAAAATGGGTTTGGTAGAAATGGAAGGCCTTTAACCTTGTTTTTGATTTCAAAGAAGAAGAAACATATTTTAAAGGATAAATTTGAAATTTTTAATGGTGTGAGTGATTTCAATGGATTTATAATGGATGTTAATGTGGGATTTCATGAAGTGTGAAAAGGCTTTGCATCTTGAGCCATGTTTTATAGAAAAAGCCCCATTGACACTTATAAAGAGTTCCATTTAAATCTTTTTAGTCCCTATTTATTTCCCCTTGGTGTTTAATAATCCTTGTGCGGGTTTTTTATCACTATGTGATCCTTATTTTCCCTTGTGTGGGTTGTTATCACTATGTGATCCTTATTTACCCTTGTGTGGGTTGTTATCACTGTGTGATGATTATTTCTACCCTTACATGGGAATGTTCTTATTTATTCCATGTATGTATTATGTATAACATGGTTTTTTTTATTATGAGTGTTGTGGAGGTGAGGGAGAGATATTACTTATGCATTGTGTATTAATTCTTGGCATACATGTTCACTTACCTCACTTTTCTATTTATCATGAGAACCTGAGTACTAAGTGGGAGGTCTATTATTATATTGAATGAGTTGGTTCACACACCTCTAGTGTCCCTCCAGTCATGCTAGGCACTAGGTCTGGGAGGGGGTTCCATTTAGGATGAGGATTATATGGTCTGGTTGGATGACTTATGCTTTGGACTCAACATATGTCAGTAGTTGGTCGATAATAAATTAATAAAATTAGATACATCTCACATCAAATTAATAAGATATATCCTATGACACATTCATTGTTTTATTTTTGATTTATATAAGGTATTCCTATCTTGTGACTGATTATATCATTCACCTACTTATATTATAGTGTAACCTTTATCTTGTATATCATAATTTCCTATCTTTAGCCTTTTGGTTCCCACTTTGTGTATACTTGACCTGTGTGTGTATATTATCCGTTTCCTTGTAAATGGTTTTCAAATATTTTTGGAAAACCCATTTTTAATTTGAAGACTCTCATGTTGGGTTTTTAAAGTAGATTTCAAAATGGGTGTTTTGGTTATAAAATGTATTAGGTTGGTGAGACATTTTTAAAGTGTGCATTTTCATTTTATTCTAACAAATAAGGAAAGTTTTGTAAAGATATTATGTTCTTGATTATGGTTTTACATGATTATATGTTTGAAAATCCTAATTTCAATTTTTATTTTCAAACTAGAATTTATGAATTTCCTTATAAAATTAATTTCATATTTTTAACGAGTGGTGACCTACTGGGATGTTCAGATCATTACTATATATATTTTAGGTTTTAGGTTTCTTTATATTGGACCTAAGTTTAGTTATTGTGGTCGATGTTGGGTGAGTCAGGAGGTAGTGAGCAACCATAGGTTGCATGGAGTTGGTTTTGAGGTGTGGCTCAAGTTTGTTTTACTTTTGGTTATCATTGTATCGGCCAATACGACTATCTTGAAATTGATTTTAGTTATTTTTTTGTATTTGATTATGAAATTTTGTATCATTTTATTTAGAGATGATGTTTTATATTTATGAAAATGGATTGAATTAGTGTTTTTTGGTTATGACCTATTTAGCATGTTCATTTATTTTGGTTTCTTATATGATTAATGCTACATGGATGTCCAATGTAAGGATGGACCATGCTAGACCATGGTAAATGTTATATTGTCATTTGAATATTATTTTAGGGTTAAATAATTCACAAAGGTGTTTATTTTTATGCTTAGGCACTATTTTCTAGACCATGAGGATTGGGAATGCCCTTCGGGCCATGTGGCAGACTGGGTCGGTGGATGTGTCAGGTCAACTAGGATTGGTTCATTATAAAATTCTATCAGATTCAGGTTATTTGGTGAGAGCCTAAGTTTCTTGAGTATACCTCATGATATTTAGGGATGTCATGGTAGAAAGGTGATTAAGGTTGTTGGGGATTTAGAGGTAAGGGTTGGGAGAATCTATCTTGCACTTTCTTGTCCAGAACCTCAAGACGTCAGAGGAAGTTGGGTTTTGAATGGTGAATTCAAGTTTTTTTGGTTGTTTCTCATGTATTTTGATGTAAATTGATGTTTTTATCCCCTTGAGTATGTAAGTGATTTGTCTCTCCTTGGTTTTAGGGTCTAAATAGAGGAGAAATTGAGAAACATGGTCTGGCCAACCATGCAGTTTGGGTCTGTCACCTTCATAGAGCCTATGACATGGTTGGAGTAGGGTTTTTAGTCTAGTCTGACTAGTGTGTGATAGAGTAAAACATAAAAACAAAAACAAAAACTAAATCTAGGTTATACCTTGTTCAATTTGAATACATTGATTCATTAACTCATTTGATTATCCCTGAACCTCAAATAATGAATTATTCATAAATATTTTTCTTTTTTTGGTTTAATAAATTTTAAATACAATGATTCTTATTATTCTAAATTTAGTAAAATTGAATTTTTTAAATGATTGCGATCATTAATTCTCAGAAATTTCCTAACCCTCAGGGGGCCCACCATGTCCTCAAACCCATATACATGAATGATTAATATTATTATTATGGTGCATGAAAAATAAATATAGTACATCTATAATTAACATTACTATCATGATAAGTGAAAAAAATCTATATATCAACCTATATATAGTAATAATTGTACACTATGTAAAAATGGAAATACACACATCAAGTTAGTTCTCGTATATATTTTTATCATAAAAGGTTTTGTTTTGGTCATACATTTGTTAATAAAATATTTTCTAAAATTATTTTTATATAATTTTAAATTAAAATAAATTTAACTTAAATAGATTTAATTTAAATATTTTAAAATATTCAATTAATTTATTTTAAATTTTAATTCAACTTATTTTATAAATATTAAAATTATTTATTTTTAATTTTTATTCAAGTTAATTAATTTAAAGTAACTTATTTAATTTTTTATTAAAATATTTATTTAAATACTGAGGGATAAATTTTCTTTATGATAAATTATATTGAGTAATTTTTAAAATTAAGGTGAATCCCCACTTGATGAGAAGGATGATGATTAGGTTGTTTGGCCTGTATACCCCTGCTTGGCGTTGGGGATGACGATAACAAAGCCCAATGACAAGGATAGGACATTTGAAGCATTGGAAGACCCTCATTGGTAGTAGGGTCTTCTCTAAATGTCTGGTTTGGTCCAGATCTACTTAGATCTGTGGCTGTTGGATGCGGAGAAGGAACATAAGGGATGACAAGGACTGGGAAACACTCATTTACTGGGTGAGCAGTGATGAAGTGGGAGCTTCAGTTTGTGAGCTCTGTATCACCATCATAAACATTTATTATTTAAATCAGAGATCAAAAAATTAACTTTCAGATTCATATGTTTTTTAAATTACTTATATATATTATTTTTTTATCCTCCATATTAATTGGATCCACATATGTATCAAGTTAATCCAAATAACTAGGAATTATAGTGGGGAATTAATATCATCTCATATTGGGACCCCAACCCGAGAGTCCAAACTCAAATTTTTACAAGAATACCCCTCCATAATCATTATGTCATTCCTTGCTTTTTTATTTCTTTTTTTATGATGCTTCACACTTATTATATATTTTAATTATGTATATTTATTATATGATATTTCTTAAATATAATTATTATATAATGTGTCAAAATTATTTTATTTAAACATTAATATTTAATATTATATTTATAATATATATTTATTATTTGATAGTCTTTAATAATATAAATATACATAAGATTTAAATTCAAATATTAAAAGTATGACGTATTTTATAAAGTTTATTATAATGAAATTATTACATATTTTTTATTATTTATACATGGAAAATCATTATATATATAATTTATATATACATATATACATACATACACCACACCAACATATTATATAAAATTAAACCAAAATTTTATATTAGACATTTGAAATGAAAATTGACACTAATAGAAATTTCATCTTATAAATTTACATTTCAAATTTATATTGGAAATTTATACTTGAAATTTTTAGTTAATACATACTAAAGAACCTTTGTGATGTTTTGTTTTTAACATTTTTTTTGTATTTGTTGAGAACTAATCTTTTGTAAAAAATTATTTTGAAAAATAGGTGAAAGTTACTAAATGTTTGAATCCAAACATAAAGGGGGAGAAAAGTTTTGTTTTCGAGGAAGTTGTTTTCCAATTGCAAAGGATCATACTAAGCAGCACTGAATGTAGAGTATTGGACTAAGCACCATCAGTCACAAAATTCACCAAAAGGTTAAATTTGTTGATCAGATACATCATTGATCTCAGATCCATAGACATGAAGTTCAAGATCTATTGAAAATTATGTTTTTTAGAAAGAATTTTTTGATTTACAAAGTTAGAATGTTGCTAAAGAGGTTTAATGAAGACAATGATTTCCGGAGTTAGAAAATTCTTAAACTTTCTAACCTTATGTTAGATGATTCTTTTCCAATATTGAATTTCACATAAATCATGAAAACTATCATGATAAAATCATTTTAAAAAATAAAGGAATCGTAAATATTGTAATGGTTTCGTAAATCAAGAAAAAGTTTTCATCAGATCTAGAAGTAAATGAAACAAAATTTTTCAGAAGTCTAAATGCATATAAGTTGCTAAAGTTGCATGTTTTTCTAAGTTTCTGAGTGAAAGATTTCATCATAATGATAATTCCATTGTAATGAGGATTCCATTATATTGATAAATCCATCATAATAAAGATTTCATCATAATAATAAATCCATCATAATGAAGAATACATTGTAATGATAAATATACCAGAATGAGAAATAGATCGGATTGACACTGAGAAGGAAAATCAATTAGACTAACTTTGAAAAGGAAATTCAATAATATTGACTCTGAAGAGGAAATATGTGATGATCCATTCCTTCCCGGTCTGTTACTTTGTATATTTGAGTGTTGGAGGTGTTCGAGGGAGGTTCTGAGAGTTTTTGGTGGATGCTAGAGGTGCAATAGAAATACTTCATGAAATACACATCATGGAAGTGTATTACACAATGTGAAAGTTGGTTTCACAGCTTGTCTAGGGTTAGTTCACAATGTTTATATTTTTGGGGTTAAATAATAAAAAGGTGACACATTTTTCAATGGATACTATAATCCTAGGATTAAACAATGTGAATGGGAATTACACATCACATAATTCCCCAATGCTGTACTATTTTAAAGGTTTCAGTCACTCAAGTTATATCTCAAACCCTATGACAATGGATCTTATCTCGATCCAGGCATCCAACTACCTCCTCCTTTAGAATTTGGAGATTTCCTTCAATGGGGATTGATCCTTGGTCTCCCATATTTTATTTATGGTGAGTTCTCCTCTCATTCTCATACGTTCCCTTATATTCTTCTTCAGGGTTCCACTATGGTGGTGTTTCTTTGGTTTGGGGTCCATTTGGGTTGCTTTTTTGACCACCCTTTTGTGTGGTGTAGGTTTATCCACATGTTTCTTATGCAATTGTTTTTTCTAGGCGGTTTCTTCTTCACCCTATAGTGTGAAACTAGTTGGAAAGATTCTCTGAGGTAAGATTTCCCTCATTTCTCTTTATTGTTTACCATGCGGGAGGGGTTTACTTTTGTTTCTCTATGGATTATGGTTTTTATAATTTAATAAAGGATAAATAATTGGTTAATTAAATTTAAAGGAGGTGAAATGGTTTGTTTTACATGTTTTTACAGCCTTGATATGATTTTGATATTGTTAATTGTATGGGCTTGACACCCCACTAAAAATTGTAGCCGTTGGTGGGTTTGTTTTCATTGGATATATGTTATGTGTTTTTTCTTTGGTTGTGATTGATGTGATATCAAACTTAATTGAAATTGTTTAATTACTTATACTTTTATAATGAAATGGTTGTCCCATGATTTTGGTTTGTGTGATAACACCCATAAATTAAAGTGTAATGTGATAAAATACCCTTTGTAAATCTATAAAAATAGATCTTGATGTGTTGTGATGTGTGTCTGTACTTGTTGGATGGTGGTGTGTGGTTGCAATAGGGTTTGGAGAGATATGGGGTTTTTAGCCATGATTTTGGGTTGGTGAGGTGATGATATCATGGGGATGTTGAGCTATTTGTGAAATGTGGTTTCCTTGTGCTAGATTCCCAGGTAGTGATGAAATAAGTTAATGTTTAATAATGATTTAAAAGTCATGGGTTAGTTTGGTTAATGGGATGAAAATTTAATGATGGGTTTTGTGGTTGAATATGGGTGATGAAAAATAATAAAAATTAATGGGTGTTAAATGTGGAGGAAATGTGAAGCCACATTAGATTATCAAGGCTCTTCACCTTCTGAAATGACTGTTGTAGATACTAATAAATTCATTTATAGGTGGCAGTAAAGGTAATGGTATTATGAGTTGATTTTTTGTTTGAGAACCCATAGTTTAGGCTTGATTATTTTATACTATATATATATATACACTTGTTTTTCCATTGTTATTTCTATATGCACCCCACCCATGTTGAGAACTATGTGTCGAACACCCACATAGTCACGTGGGTGGTGTCTCTCCCAACATCCCAGTGGGATAATAGATGACTGTACACCCATAATTCCCTATTCCCTCTTCCAGGTGATGAAGACCCAAGCTTATTTGGGAAGGATGTGATGAGATGTGGTATCCCATGTGTCTTTGGGATGAGTTGTGATGTGATTTATACCAGGTGTCTTTGGGATGAGATGTGATATGTTGTGAGGCCCAGGTGTGTGCAGGCGAGATGTGTTATAAGGCCCAGGTGTGTGTGGGTGGGATGTGTTATGAGGACCATGTCTTTGCGGGCGGGATGTGTTATGAGGACCTGTTTTGTGAGAGCGGGATGTAATGTTGTATAGATGGAAGAGGTGGGAGTGCTAGAAAATTTTCCGTTGGGGTGTGAGAGAGACTAATCAGTGGGAAAGTGGCGTAGGCTACCCTATCATCATTGTGATTTATATTATATTATATTACTTAGCTTGAATTATTTGGTAGGTTTTCCTTGTTAAGGATGGGGTTATGGTTATTCTACCTATTAGGTGCTATTGGTTTTATTGTTTTCTCATAGGTTCATTAGTATGCTCCTTCCACTTGTGCATGAGAGACTTTGGTTTTCCGACTGAGTATACTTGTATTCTCACCCTACATATATAAAACTATTTTCAGGTTCTAAGAGGACTATGTGGATTGTTCTAGACATTACTAGCTCGAATCCTTGACAATTACTATGTCGCTGCTTATCTTTACTTTTGGGTATTTAATTTGGAGACATTATTGTATTTGTATTAGTTCTATTTATTCATACATGTGGGATGGTTTTTAGATTTCTTTTATATTGTGTCATGGAGTTTTTTTGGTTGATACATCCTATCTCCTGATCTTGTTTCCTTATAAGGGTAATGAATTACATATTTTGAGATTTGTACACCCTTGGTTTCAGTCACCAACTTCGGGCCTACTAGAGGTAGGAATCATGGGTAATTATCTCCATTTCTTCATTACCAACCCAGGAGGGTTATCTTTGGAGGGAGGGGGTCGTGATAGAGTGGTATCAAAGATGATGGTTGAGAGATAAGATGGAGTTTGGAGTTAGGAATAGTGATAGTTTCATGGGTTGGTATAGAAACAGTTCCAGTAAACCTTGGTGTGTGACATAGGCTAGGGAGACTGGCTAGGACATGAGATTTTATGGCCCCCTATGATCTGGTGCAAAGACTCTGAGCTTATTGAACAACCAAGTGAGATGGACTTGCTTACTGGGTAGAGATCTAGGAAAGGTACATGCATCATAATGAATTGTGTTCTTGTTTGAATTTGTTTGTTTGGGGAAATTCAGAATGGATAAAATCAATTAAAAGAGTTAAAGGATAAATCTTAATAAAATTCCACACTAGCAGGATTAGTAAGTTCTTTGTTTTCCTTTCAGATTTGGAACCTAGTTATCATCTGTATGTATCTTAAGTAATGTTGGTTCAACAGGCTGATTTGGTTGATCATCATAGGGTTGATACAGTTGAGGAGGAAGATTAGTGGAAGAGGGTGTTGCATGCTTTCTAATGGAAATATTTGGGGACGAATGAGGTTAGTGTTTTATATATGGAGATAGAGAGATGGATGGAGGAACTAGAGATCACTTTCATTTTGATTCGGGCCCTAATGGAGTACTGGTTTCCTTTAGTAGTCATTTATATGCGAGGATATGTGCATTAGTATAGGACACTAAATCTGGTAGAGTGGAAGGAGGTATACATTTTGGGGGTTAACTTCTAGAAGGAGTTCTGAGTATAGTTCCTTACATACACCACAAAGGTAGCAAAAAGGATGGAGCTACTCTCCCTTCGGTAGGGAAGTATGTCTGTACGGGATCTTGGGATCAATTTCAAGAACCTTTTATGATTTCCCCCAGACATTTTTACAAATGAGGAGTCCTAAGAAAGGCGTCTTGAGGAGGCATTCTATACTTCAGTCTAGTATGCAGTTACACATTTTACTTTTCCAACATACATAAAGGTTCATAAGAAGGAATAATTAATCAAGAGGATGCAATAATGAGGAGGTTTTCCATGAGAGGTGAACTATAAGGGTTCCTCAAGGGGTATAGTTTTCAATGGAAGGTCTCAGGTTCTAGGATCCTTGAGGTTTCGACCAATCGAGAGTCAAATTTGACTTCTTCCCTTTCAAACTTCTGGTTTTTTTGACTTTCCTATGGTATTGGAGATGATGTGTTTCTTCTATGGGGTTAGTGTCCATATTTATAACTAGTGTCCAGTGGAAACTCAAGCTCAGTTTGGTGGAGGTGGATAGGTTCCATGACAACCTCTACAACAATTTCCAGTGTGGCCATTTTAGTAGCAGGGGACGCAGTATTATCCTTTGCCAAGGGGAGATGAAGTAGGTAGAGGCCAATCTCAGGATGTTACTCATGTTCAGGGACCATAACCCAAGAATAGTCCTGGAGGTGGTTGTCAGTAGAGAAGTAGAGGATCTAGGCATGGTCAGTTTCATTTAGTAGAGGCAGTAGTTCTAGAGGGGCCAGAGATTGTTAGAAGTATGATCAGTTTGTTTAGTACCCTTTTTTGTCCGTTGTTTGATTTAGGAGCTTCATACTCCTTTGTTTTACCCACTCTATCCCATTCTCCAAGACTAGATGTAAAGAGACATCTCATACCCTTGGTGTTTTCTATGCCAGTTGGAGGCCAGACCAGCTTGTTTGAAGTGTTCTGGGAGTGTATACTGATGATGGGGCTTCATCAGTCCTATTGGGATATTTTATTTCTATAGATGCAACCATATGATGTCATCCTCAACATTTAATGGTTGTATTCTATACGTGATATCATCGGCTGCTTCCGGAGGAGAGTCTTGTTTTTGGATGTGGATGGCCAACATGTGGTTTTCATTGGCGAACAATGTTATCAGGTGGGTAGTCGATGCATGGAGCCCCTTCTTTCCTTATTGGATGAGTTTTAAGTGGAATCAGTGGATGCTGAGATGGTAGAGGTTCCTAGTGTTTTTCGGGAGTTCCTGGATATTTTTCCTGAGGGGTTTGTGACACTATACCCTCCACATGATTTTGAGTTTAGGATATACTTGAAGCCTGGTGGTTATCTGATTTCGATGGATCCTTATCAAATGAAACCTTTTGAGTTGCAGGAGTTTAAGATTCAGATAGATGATTTGATGCATAAGGGTTTTACCCCACCCAGTGTTTCATCGTGGGGTGCTCCAATGTTGTTCTAAAAGAAGGTGGATGGTAGTCTGAGGTTGTTCATAGACTACTAAAGGTTGAATCAGGTGAGAGTAAAAAACTATTACCCTATTTTGAGGATAGATGATATTTTCAACAAGATAAGATGGGTGAGTTGGTTTTCTAAGATCGAACTGTAGTCTAGATACCACTAGTTAAGGGTGAAGGTTGGTAATATCCGTAAGGCGGTCTTCAGATATAGGTATGGGAACTATGAGTTTTTATTCATGCCATTCGATGTTACTAATGAATCATACATGTTCATGGGGATTATAAAATCTGTGTTCCATGAGTTCTTGGACCGGTTCATCATTGAATTCATCGATGATAACTTGATTTAATTGAAGTTAGAGGAGGAGGATGTTGAGTATTTCAGAACTATCTTTCATGTTCTTCAATACCCCCAGATCTATGGAAAGTTTTACAAATGTATGATTGGACACAAGATGTACATTTCCTCAGGCATGTGGTTCCTCAGTAGGGTGTGGTGGTATACCCATCGAAGGTTGAAGCAGTTGTTTCTTGGACAACACCCAAGAATGTGGAAGAGTTTGGAAATTTTATTGGTCTTGTAGCCTATTATCGAATGTTTTATTTCACTTGAGTTGCAGCCCCATTTATGGATTTGACTCAGAAATACTAAGATTTTATGTGGAGTGATTAGTGATATAAAATATTCAGTTACCTGAAGGAGAAGTTAGTCAATTATTCAGTGCTCTAGTTTCTTGAGTAAGGGGTAATGTTTTAGGTGTTTTATGATGCTTCCTATCTAGTATTAGGGTGCGTCTTGATGTTTCCAAAGGTAATGATCTCTTATGGGTCTAGGAAGTTATGACCTCATGAATATAACTATGCTACCCATGATCTGGAGCTAGTGGAAATTGTGTTTTCATTGAAGTTGTGGAAACATTATCTCATTAGGAAGAACTTTGTGGTATTTAAAGATCACAAGAGTTTGGGGTATAACTTTTCTTAGTGTGATTTGAAATTTTGGAAGTAGTGGTGGATTGAGTTTTCTTAGGATTATGATTTTTATATCTCCTATACCTTAGCAAAAGGGAATTTTTTGGATGATGCTTTGAGAAGAAAGTCATGGAAGGGAATTGTCTAGGAATCTAGGGACACTTTGAGAAAAATGGAGGAGTTGGAAGCCTTTCACTTAGATTAAAGAGTGGATGGTGGTGGAGGATATTTGTTTTAGATGATGGTGCAGTATTCTCTGGTGCAGTAGGTGGAAGAGTCTCAATGGGGAGACTTAGAGGCGAAGGTGATGCACAATCATGTTGTCCATGGTGATGCTCCAAAGGGATGATCAAAGTATATTCATAACTAGATGTTGTTTTGAGGAATACTATTTGTTTCAGTAGCAATGCACAAGGTATTTATACTTGAGTTCCATATCTCACATTTGGTGGTACACTTGGTAGTTTCTAATATGTACTGTGGCTCGCAGTTGCAGTTTTTGTGGTCCGAAATGAAGTGGGTTGAGTTCCATATCTCACCTTTGGCGGTACATCATGTTCCTAGTAGGTTGTTTCATCCCTTGGATGTTATTGAGAGGAAATGGGATGACATGTCGATATATTTCATCACAGTATTACCCAGAACCCAGGGATATTGTGATCCTATCTGAGTGATAGTGGGTCAGTTGATGAAATCAGCTCACTTCTTAGCGATCAAGGAGTCTGGCATAGTGGATGCTTTGTCTAATAACTATGTAGATGATGTGGTTAGGTTTCATGGAGTTTCAAGGTCTATTATTTCAGACAGGGACACACGTTTTAACTCATGAGTATGGAGGGGATTTTATCATGATTTTGGCACTTAGTAGTGCCTTAGCACTGTTTTCAACCCTCAGATAGATGGGTAGGAGGAATAGACTATCCAAATGTTGTAGGATATGTTGTGGGTGTGATTCTTGGACTTTGGTGGATCTTGGGTACAACACCTGCCTTCAATGTAGTTTTATTATAATAATAACTACCAGTCTTCCATTTTCATGGATCTGTTTGAGGATTTTTATGGGAGACCATATTATTCTCTGTTGTGCTAGATGGAGGTTGGGGAGATAACTGTTCTTGGTCCCAATGTAGTGAAAAAAATTATAGATAAATTTCATCTTGTTCATGAGAGGATGAAAGCATCACAAGACTAAAAAAAGTCTTATTCCAATCGCCGAAGTAGTCCCTTAGAGTTTAAGGCTGGTGACCACTTGTTCTTGAGGATTTCCCATTGACGTGGGTAGTGGAGGTTTGGCAGAGGGAGTAAGTTTTATCCCAGGTTTGTTAGACCCTTTGAGGTGTTGGGGAAAGTTGGAGAGGTGGCGTATCAGTTGGTGTTTCCAACATGGTTGGAAAGGATTCACGACATCTTCCACATATCTTAGCTTCATCGATATCTTCACAATGACTCCCATGTCATTGAATGGGGAGGGTTGGATATTGAGGATGACATGAAGTTTGTGGAGTGACCATTAGGGATCTAATATAACCAAGATAAGGCACTTCATGGATGTACCATTCCTTTGGTTTATGTGTTTTGGAGGCATGAAGGCCTGGAGGAGAGTACTTGGGAGCAAGAAACACAAATGTGTACCCAGTACCCAGAGTTGTTTTGAGTTTTTATTTGCTCTGTTTTGATTTGTGATGTGATATTTGGATCCATTTGTTTTATGATAAGATCTATTTTCCTTGGTTTATGATGTGTGTGGTGTGGTGTGTGATGTGTGATAAATTCCTAACATATGAAAATGGGAGGACCAAATTCCTAATTGAGACACATTAACTGTGATACGATTAAACCCATGTGGGTGAGTTAGTGCCACCTAGAGAAGATAATATCTTGACATGGAGGACATAATTACTTGATTCATGTGTTTAGGAAATTGTGGTTTTTTGGTCATATTGGTTGTTGTTTTGGGCTATGCGGAGGTTAATATGGATATGTAGTGGTTGTGTGGAAGTGTGGTTTGGGTTGGCATGTTTGGATGGTAGTAGTGTTTGAGGCATGATAAGATAATTTTGAGGCATCTTGTGGGATGGTTGTTCGGACCCCTTTTCTCCTGATCTTGGTTTTGGATTCTTGAGGGAAAGAATCATTTGAGTGGTATATGAATTAATGGTTTCTACCTTCCCAGTCTGTTACTTTTCTAGTTTTGAGTGTTGAAGGTGTTTGGGGGGGGGTTGGAGTTTTCAGTGGAAGATAGAGGTGCAGACGAACTGCTGTAGAAAATACACGTCATAAAAGTGTATTACATGATGTGAAAGTTGGTTTCATGGTTTGTCCAGGGTTGGTTCATGACATGTATATTTTTGGGGTTAAATAATAAAAAGTAGATTCATTTTTCATTAGAACCTAGAATCCTAGGATTGCACGATCTGAAATAGAATTAAATGTCATGTAATTCCCCATTGCTAAATAGTTTTAAAGGTTTTATAAGCTCGAGTTATTTATCAAACCCTATGGAAGAAAATATTCTATCGTTCTAGGAATCTGAAAACCTCCTTCTTTAGTGTTTAGAGATTTCCTTTGATGGGGATCGATCCTTGGGATCTTTTCTTTGATCTATGGTGAGGTCTCCTCTCATTCTCATCCATTCCATTCTGTTCTTCTTTGGGGTTCTGCTTTGGGGGTGTTTCTTTGGTTTGGGATGTATTTAGGTTGCATTTTTGAACACGTTTTGGTATAGTGTAATTTTATCCAAAATTTTATTGTGAAATAGTGGTTTCTAGGTGGTTTTTTCTTCACCCTAAAGTGGCAACAAGTTGGAAAGATTTGTTGAGGTAGTATTTCCCATGTTTCTCTTTATTGTGTATCATGTGTGAGGGGTTTAATTTTGTTTCTCTATGGATTATGGTTGTGCAGAATTAATTAAAGATAAATAATTGGTTAATTAAATTGAAAAGGGATGAAAGGCATATGTTTCAAAATCTTTTACAAGATTGATAAGAATTTTATATTTTGGATGGTACGGGATTGATGCCCCATTGAAAATTGAGACTGTTGGTAGCTTTGTTTGTGCTGGATATATGTGTTGTCGTTTCTTCTTTGTTTGTGATTAATTTAATATTACCCTAAATGGAAATTGTTTAATTACCTATACTTGGATAATGAAATGTATTCCATAGGATTTTGGTTTGTGTGATAACACTCCTAAATTAAAGTGGAATGTGATAAAACCCCCTTTGTAAATCGGCAAAAATGACTTTTTATGTGTTGTGATGTGTGTCTATGCATGTGTGATGGCAGTGTGTGGTTACAATGAGGTGTGGGGAGATATTTGGTTTATTGGACATAATTTTTTGGTGGTTAGATTATGGTATTATGGGACATTGATATATTTGTGAAATGTGGTTACCTTGTGTTATATGCTCAGGAAGTGATGGAATAAATGAATGTTTAATAGTGTTTGAAAAGGCATGAGTTGGTTTGGTTAATGGGATGTAAATTTAATGATGGGATATATGATTAAATGTGGTTGTTATAAAATAATAAAAATTAATGGGTGTTTAAATCTGGAGGAAATGTGAATCCACATTAGATTATCAGGGCTATTCACCTTCTGAAATGGATGTTGCAAATACTAATAAATGTATTTAGAGGTGGTAGAAAAGGTAATAATGTTTTGAGTGGTTTTTTGTTTGAGAACCCATAGTTTGGGCTTGTGTGTTTGATACTATATATATATACTTGTATTTACCTTGTGATTTCTATACGCAACCCACCCACATTGAGTACTATGTTTCGAACATCTGCAGAGTCACATGAGGGGCGTCTTTACAAACATCCCACTGGGAGGATGGATGACTGACCACCCACCCTTCCCTGATCCCTCTTATAGGAGATAAAAACCCAAGATTCTTCGGGCATTATGTGATGAGATGTGGTATCCCAGGTTTCATCAGGATGATTTGTGATGTGCTTTCCCATGTGTTAGGGATGAGATGTAATGTCTTGTGCGACCTAGGTGTGTGAATGTGGGATGTGTTGTGAGGACCAAGTGTGTGTGGGTGGGATATTTTGTGAGGTCTAGGCGTGTGCGTGTGGGGTGGGTTGTGAAGACCAAGTGTGTGCAGGTGGGATGTGATGTGGTACATACAGAAGAGGTAGGAGCACTAGGACGTTTGCCGTTGGGGCGTGATAGTGGAAAATCAGTTAGAAAGTTGTGCGGGGTACCCTACCATCAATGTGCTTTATATTATATTATGTTACTTGGATTGCGTTATTTGGTGAGCGTGCCTTGTTGAGGTTGGGGTTATGGTTAGTCTACCTATTGGGTGTTGTTAGTTATGATATTTTCTTATGGGTGAATTAGTATGCTCCTTCAACTTGTGTATGAGAGACTTTGATTTTCCTATATAGTATACTTGTATACTCACCCTACATATATAAAACCGTTTTCAGGTTTCTAGGAGGGCTATGTGAACTATGATGGACATTACTAGCTTAGATCCTTGATAGTTACTATGTCACCGCTTAACTTTACTTTTGGGTATTTACTTTAGAGACTTTTTTGTATTTGTATCAGTTCTATTTTTATATATATGTGGTATTGTTTTTGGTTTTATTTTATATTGTTTCATTGAGTTAGTTTTGGTTGATATATCATATCTCCTGATCTTGTTTCCTTATAAGGGTAATTCCTTTAATATTGTGATATTTTTACACCCTTGGTACTGGTCTCCAACCTGGGGCCTACTAAAGGTAGGACTTGGGGGGTCATTATCTAACTTTATTCATTGACATCACAGGAGGGGTATCTTTAGAGGGATAGGGTTGTGAAATAATTCAATCTGACTGACTCTTAGGAGGAAAGTCAATCAGACCGACTCTGAGCTGGAACGTCAATCAAACTAACACTGAGTAGGAAAATAAATCAGAATAACTCTGATAAGGAAAGTCAATTGGATTGAATATGAGGAGGAAAATCAATCCAACTGACTCTGGGGAGGAAAGTCAATTGAACTAACTATGAGAAAGAAATTCAATCAGACTGACTATGAGAAGGAAATTCATTCGGACTAACTCTGATGAGGAAATTCAATTCAGAATGAGCTAAGGAAGTTCCATCACAATGATCTGAGGAATTTCCATCGTACTAAAGAAAAGTTAAAAAGTCATATAAGGATGATTAAAAAGGATAATAAATATGATTCAAGAAGGTTCTTGAAGATTTGAAGTGGTCAAACATGAAGTTAAAATATGAGTGAATTTTTGAGGTTGTTGAATTTGAGTAAGTGGGAAAAGTTTCCATTTTCTCACCTTTTACATTCTGGGATGCCAAAAAATATATGTATAGTACATTGATACCTTGCAATATTTTCACATGTGAAAAATGAGGAGCACTACAGAGTTTGAGTAAGAGTAAATTTCTGGATAGAGATCTCGTTTGAAGATCATACAATTGAATGTTTTCTTACCCGAATAAGGAAGATCAGAATGGGGAAGCTTAGACTTAGTAGTTGAGAAGAGTTTTAGAAATTTAGTTTGAGAAAGTGGTTCATCATAATGAGTCCATCATAATGATTTCATCATAATGATCCAATTTTACTGAGGAAATCAAAACCATGGTCATTAAACTAAGGTTCTAGACAATGTTTTGAGGATTAATTTTTTTGTAATATTTTATTTTGTGGCTCAACTATTTTTAATAATTTTTTTTATGTTGACAGGAGGTAGTATAATTATCCCTATCGAGATATGGAAGTCTTCTAATGGGAGTTGAAACAAGTTTTATTCACTTATTCATTATAATTAATTTCCATAGACCCCTAGGAGTGGATATAGAAAGGATGTAAGTTCTCAGAATGAGGAAGAACCATGTAAATCTCATGTGCTTTACTTTATTTACTACTTTTTCATACATGAGTATTTACTAAAAGATAATAAGGTAATGAACTTTAATAGGTTGTAGAGGTTAAGTTTCTAAAAGTATTGAAACTTATAAAAGGTTAACAAAAAATTCAACCCCTCTATTAGTTTTTATTCAATATTTTCAACTTCAATTGGTATCAGAGGTAAGGTTATATTATTTAATACTTATTGTGGATAATATCAATTCTATCAATAGTAGAGGAATTCCTACATTTGTTAGAAAAATAAGATAATTTCTTATATCCTATCTCTTGTCCTGTAAGTTGTTAATGCTGCTATAATTGGGTTTCCACCTATTGATAATGATTCACCAATGAAATTTGTTGATAAGATAAATATCAAAGTTGATGTAAAATATTTGAATTATATTATTATATATCTAATAAAAAATGTTTATATAAATGTAATGGGTCTCAAAACTTTAAAGAGTATGTGGGATAAGCTATAAATTATTTTTTAAGGGAATACTAAATTGAAGGAAGAAAATATACAAATCTAGCGTAGTAATTTTGAATATAGAAGAATAAGTGATGAAGAAACTATTGATGAATAATTCATCAGGGTAAATTATTTTTTTTCAACATCAGAGGATTTGGATAAGTTTTATAAGATTTTACAATAGTGAAGAAACTTATGATAAACTTTCCAGACTGGTTTGATTCTAAAATTTCCTTTTTGGAAGATAAGGATGATTTATCTCTTGATGAATTGCATAAATTTCTTATTTCTTATGAAAATGAGGAAATACATAATTTTCAAAAAAATATGAAATATGAAATGAATTTTTAAGCCATGAGGAAAATAAAAATACATTATGTTATAGATGGTGATCCTTGTGATTCTGAAGATAAAGAGGATGATGAGTTTAATGACAAAATCATGTCTCTTATATCGAAGAACTATCGAAGAGGAAGAGGAAAGTATGGAGGTAAAATTCCTCTGAAATGTTTTGAGTGTGGTGGAATTGGAAAATTTTCTATGAATTTTCTTAAGAATAATGTTAGAGTATATAGATATTATTATGATGAAAATCATAGAGGGAAGAATTGGAACAAAAGTTATAGAGAAGAAAAGTCATCCAAAAAATATAAGAAGTTTACTAAGAATAATAGAATTATGTTGAGTAAGAAATATGAATCAAACTCAATTGAAAACAATTCTTCAGAATATGAAAGTTCAGAAAAGGTTATAACATTCATTAAAAAAGTTTAGAAAATTGAAGACTCCTCAAATAGTGAATAATAAGGAGGTGAAAAATCTCATAGAGAGTATTAGCTGAGAATATGCATGTCTTGAGAAAAACATATCTCTCAAGAAAGAAATTATAATAATAAAGAAACATGGTGGAAAAGTTATTGAAGGTGAAAAAGATGTTTTTAAGTAAGAGGAATAACACATCCAGGGGATATTATGTTACAAACTTAGAATTTCTAAATAGGGAAAGATGGTTGAATATCATAGTAAAAAATTAGAAGCTAAGGAAGAAGAATTTAACAACTTTCATTCAAACTTCTTAAGTCCAAAAGTACCTTGAGGAAGATGAATGAAAACTTTAACAATTATTTCAATGTAAAAGTTTATATTTCTAAAGTTTCTAAGAAAGTTCAAATCAAGAATCATGTGAAATCCTTACCCATGGAAAATAAATTTTCATCTGATTTTTCAATCATTTTAGGTGAGAATATTTTTTTTGGGAAAACATGGGTTAAGAATGGATGTAAGAAACCTATCACATCTAAAAAAGCTGAAAACACCCTCAATAGTAAAGATGGTCTATTCCCATAGTATTTTAGAGTAAAAAGAAGTTATCAACCTCAAAAAAGTTTCTACAAAGAAAGATCTTACTTCAATAGAAAATAAATATTTGATGGTTATTTTTGGTGATGTGGAATATATGGGAATAAATATTATAATTGATGGAATAAATTATCTATTCTCAAAAGAAGGATTGAATAGATTTAAATAATTAGTGAAAGTAGAATGAGTAACTTTTCTAAGTTATAGAAATTTGAAAAAGTAAATTCTCAAGAAATTAGAATCTTTCCAATGACAAATCTGTTTAATTTTATGAAATAATTTTATGAAAGATGTGATCAAACTATTTATTTTTTTTAAGAATGTTTGTTTTCCGTTCTAGGAAAAGTATTGTATACAAGGGAAGAAAAGGAATCAGGAAAGAAGAAATTTGAGGAAAGAACTTTTTTTTGTTGAGATTGCCTTGAAATAAAGTAAAAGAAAAACCATGGATACTTGAAGAACTTTAGCATACTACACCTTCATGTAACAACCCATGTTTTCTCATACTATAATTTTTTATATGATATTTTTTTCTATAATAATCTTATAATGTGTTAAATGGTCATTTAAATTTGCAGATGAACTCAAATAATATTTATATCCACTCAACTTGTCCTAGAATACGGTGTTTACTCTAGGACTAGAGTTGGGTTAAAATATGAGCCATTTAAATTACAGAAGAATAATTAATAATAAATAATTATCAAATTAAATATTAATTAATTTATTCATGTTTTTATGACCATATATTTTGAATGGATGATTTTAGTTAGATTCCATATCTGCCGTTGATTTAGGTATATAGTGGTTTTCCTTGGTGGGGTTTAAACATGAGTTGGGTGATGGGGAACAACGAGACCCCCTTTTTTCTTTTCCTTCTCTTACTTTCATTCTTTTATTTTCCTTAATATTATTATCTTTAATTTATTTCCAAAACATGGAATATAATAGATTCCCCAATTGGGTCCATCTATTCACCGAGATAAAATACAGAGAGGGATAGAGAGAGAGAGTGAGAGAGATTATGAAGGGAATAAGGGTACTATTATGGGGAACAAGACACAGTAAATCTTTGTTTGGAAACGTTTGACCATGGAAATGGGGGGAATATTCAGTTGATTCAATATAAAGGTAGTCCATTTTATTTTTTTTCCATACATACTATTATTATTAATTTTATAGTATTAAAGACAAATTTTTTTCCTAGATTCTTTTGAGGCTCTATCAACTTCTTTCAGTGTAAAAATATGTGTTTCTGGTTAATTTGATGGTTTTACAATTGGGAAACACCGTGTACATATCATGTTGTTTAGGTGACACAATCCATGTGTACTTCTATTTTGGGTCAGATGACTTTTATAATTTATAAGACATGTGTGGGAATTACATGACATGTACTCAGACTAGACCAAGTAGCTGATTACCTGGTTAGACGTCCCATGTATGAGCTAAATTTCATGTGGAGTGGATGACCATACCTTGTGTGGGTTGCACAACTTTTAGATATACAATTCCATACCTCATGTGGGATGCACACCATATATATGTACACAACTAGGCATTATACATGGCTAGGCCATGTGAGGTACATGAGTAGATATCCCGTGTTAGGTACAAAATAAGTACATGTCCAATGGGATATGTACATGGAATTTACACGCCATGCCTGGTGGTATTACACTCTTAAGTGGGACCTTGATGGTGGAAATCATGTACCAAGGTACGCATCTATGTACTCCTTCCATGCCGCCATTTTCAGATTTCATTCATATATTTTCAAGCATGAGAATGAATTTTATTGATTACTAGTCCATTATGAGTATCATTTCTTATATACCATGATGGTGATATATGTTAGGTATTTTGAGGACTCCTAGGTGGCCGTTCAAGAATATTAATAATGGAGAGGTTTTTACTCCAATTATCGAATTTAGATGTCTCTTAAGAGTGAGACCCTTTCCATAAGATGATCCATGTGTTTTATCTCATTAATGATTTCTTATAGCCTTCATTTTATGATGTATCCCTTGTGAGATGTTAGAATCCAGCCTATGTTTCCATGGAATTAGTTTCATATCAGAATCCCCTTTAGGATTCACCATTATGTGTTTAAACCTAGGGGAGTATTTATATGATACATATATATTATAACTGTTACCAAGGGTCCCCTATAAAATTTACATTAACACATGTTGACATATTGAATATTTAAATAAATCCCTTGAGCTGTGTACATTTCTAAGGATTAATTATAGGATCCCTTTGTTGACTTTTAATTTGAGGATTCCATATTGGATTACTACCCAATATTCCAAATTGAGGATCCCAAGTAGGATTCCTAATATTATGTGTACACCTCGAGGATCCCAAATCAAATCCATCTCATTATTGACAAGAGTGAATAAATGGGTTCCACAATTTTTAACTAACCCTATACCAATACTTCACATTTGGGTATATATGGAATTATGTGTCATTATATAATACATGCCAAAATTGTATGAAATGGGGTTGTGATAATATTTATTAGTTCAAGTGTTCATCTACCCTCACTCGTTTCTTTATACATTTTTTATTTCTGATGCAACAATGATTATTAGATGTTATTTATGGTTGGTTGTTGATGAGCCTGGCGTGAGGATTATTTTTTCCATTTAGTATGCCCCTAAATTCTTCCTCAACTATGAATTTTGAGACATGTTATTTCATATTTCTACTTGTATCCCCAGATTAAATACCGAAAAAATTGTTATTGAGCCTCTAAGTTTGATTATTAGATTATTTTTATTTCCATAGGTGCTTCAAAGAATTAGGTTATTGATCCTAATACTATGATATACGCACATGGAATCCCCAGTATTAATTAATGGGGATGACTCTTATCTCATGAGTAAAGAGGATGATTTTTTTATACTATATAGATATGTGATGTTGATGATTACTCTATCCTCTATCTAATTATAGTCATGGATGATTATGCTCTCCCTAGGGAGAGGAATGATTAAATTCCCCAAGATAAGTTACATGACTAGGTTTTGGGACATGTTGTTTCATATCAATGGATACCCTAAATGATTACACTCTTTTAAAATATATGGGAGATAATTATATCCCTTAATTGATACTTCTATGTGTGGGTATGGAGTCTCACTGGTGATATATTTTTATAGACCCCCTAAGGGTCCAACCCATAAGGTTTTTCTGAGTTCCAAATTTTGTGATTTTCTTTGGACTGGGAGCTAAAGCACATAAATTTTAACTAGATTTACATATCATCCGTAAAATGGATTCAAGCAGTTCGCTATTAAAATAATTTCATTTTAATCCTTCTTTATAACGATTAGAGGTGACTAAGTGTGAACCCAGTGTTATAATTATTATCCCACTATGGCGACAAATCTTTCAAAAGAAATTTAGGGCCTCAAATTAAGAGGGTATATGTCCTTTGGTATTACAAACCTAGAGATTAGCTTAATGATACCCAACATTAGTGGTACAACATCCATCTCAATTATCTTCCACAACATGTCTAGGTGATTGGAATTACAAACCCATTGAATGACTATTTTTTGGTATTATTTTTTTGATTCACCTTAACAATGAAAATTCCTATTTATGTATATATGTATAGGAATAGGTGTATATATATATATATGAATATGAATATGGACATCCATAGAAACACGTTCCCAGTTTACTAAAGTTTCTGGCTTAGGGTTCGGCATTGGTTTTATGTTTATTGGATATAATTTTCATTTTTGTTGTGTCTCTGCTAGAATGGGACTTTGAAATTTGCATACTCTTATGGTAGTGTGGTTATATGATCATATTTGGGTTGTCCTTCTGAGATTATTTGTCACCCCTGTACATGAAATTCGATGTCTATTTATAAATTGTGTCTTATTTTTAAAATGTTCCTGATTTTCATAGTGGGAAAAGTTGATTCCTAGAGATTGAAGATCATGTAGAGATGCTTGAATACGTTCTTCATATAATTCTACTACAGTTCAATAGTGTTCATATGTGTGTATGTTTTATGGTTTGGAATTTGTAGTAGTTCCATTTACTTTTATATTAGTTTATTTTTACACTATATTACTTGTTTGGTCGGTCCAGTGGGTGAAAAATGTTGTATGTATGACATAGTTGTTTGGGATTTTATATAATTGTAAATTATTATTATAGCGTGTTCTATTAAATTTTCTGACTTCTTTTGAAAACATATTATATACTATTGTGTATGATACATAGATATTTATATTTTTTTCATTCATTGATGTGAGGTTTTAGTCTCCCTAATATCATACCATGTGCCCTTACTACTAATTAGTAGCCTCTTGAATATGAGGAGGAACACTTGTTGCATCTTAAAAAACTATCATGGAGAACCAGGCAAGTGGAATCCATGACAAGATTATACAATGTGGTATCAATGATGTCATTTTCCTAGAATTTTCTATTTGGGATATTATATACATGTTTAATAGAAATGTTTATGATCCTTTGATGGATATCTGACTAATTTGTTGACAATTGTTTTTCTGGTATGAATTCCTAGTTTCTAGGATATGGATATTATATAAAGACCTATGTTGTTAGAGTTTTATAAGATTTTCATCATGAATAACATATATTTTTATGGATGTTAGGATTCATTTTAGGTTTTGAGGTATTGGTTGTAGAAAAGAGGCCTTGTATGGATATTGAATCATGGTAGACAATGGAAAGATGTGAATCATGAATCATATTTGGCATATTGGACTCACATAATATATGCATTATATTGTGTGATTATTATGGATGATAAAGGCCAATTGTTTAGACTGTAGAAAAAAAATATCATTTCCAATATATGTTGTTGGTGAAATTATACTAAATTGATCCACAATTAATATATAATACTTCTGATAAAAGGTTATATGGATCTATGTTGAGGAATTTTGTGGAATGGTTGATGACCCAGTAAATATGCATAGGAGGTGTAGTGACCCTAGTAAGTAGATAATCCATAAGATTCCAATGTGATGAACCCTTATTCTATGGTAATCTAGTCGAACCATAAATTATAATGTTGATACGTACCAGGATGTTTCTCATGAACTTTGCCTCAAGGGGGTATTACCATATACATATGCCTGTTAAGTGTCAGTTAAGATTCTTTTTCTACATAGGTATCATGAAAAATTGGGATCCATTATTTATGATGATTCTAGATGGGGATCAGGCCCTTGTAGACCTTGTTTCTAGTTTCAACCCTCGTAGGTCATTTTCCAATTATCTTTTTTTAGAGACGTTTTATCTTTTGGGATTACTTTTGGACCTAATTCCCCAACTATGAGGATGTTACTATTGACTATATTGGAGACATAGAGGTTCTTTGTTTGAATCATAATATTGAATGTTTTCTTCAATTTATTAATAGGAAATTCTAAAAAATAGAGGATTACCCAGGTTGAATTTTTTTTGGAAGTGAGTTTGGTTGCATTCAAGTTTTGAGATCATTTCATGGTAGGTGATTGAGTTTTTTGATGTAGGAATCTTGATTCTGTTGACTTTTCATAAGAACCAAGGGTTCCTAATATCTTGTTTGGCTTTTTAAAATAGAACGTTTTGGTTTCCTGAACCAGTCAAACTATTTTCAACTATTTTTAATATTTTCAGTTTTTTAGTGGATTCTCATTATTAGAACGACACCATGTGATGAAATTCATGTAATAAATCATGGAACAAGTGAGGTGAATAATTTTAAAGAGGATATATAACGAATATTTTGGGTTAAGGATAATGGCATGGCATGTGTCATGGTCAACATTGATTTCTTATAGATGATTCATTGTAAAATGAGTTTGGTGTTAAAGGAACTTGTTGCTTTCTCTTGGTGTAGTTTAATTGTAAATAGGTGATTGGCCATGTCCGAGCTGAGGATTCATGATTTCATTTATTTTCATGGGAATTATTTCTTGGGTGATTTGGATAGATGAAGAATTAATCAATATATTAAAGGTGATAATGATAATAAATAATGTATAATAATATGGTTGTCCCATGGATGGACCTGAAAAAGAAATGTAAGGTTATTTGGTGTTATGTGTTGGTTAAAGGAATGCGTAGTCAGCTAGATGTGATAATAGATCGAATGATCTGTAGAGCCCTTTTTATAGAGTTTCACTATACTCTTGGTTAGAGACAATGATGATCTTTTATGAAATCATATTGAGTATACTGATTCACCATCAACTGTTCACTATGCTTCCATACAATTTCATGTTCTTCCATGATTGGGGAAGGATAACTCGTGTGGTTTCACTAAAGGAGGGGTATAACATATTTTATATGATTCAAAGTTCACTGATTGCTTTTTCATGGTGTTTATCCACATTTTTATTGTATTTTTATAATTTTTCATCGGTTGTTGGGATTGATTATAGTTGTTGAGATGATGATAACAATATTCTGATGGTGGAGAGTACCAGATTGTTCATATGTATGTGACTTATGTGAAGAAGATAGTAGTTGATACTAAGGCTAGTCATTAAATAGTACAAGTAGCATGAATTTTTAGTCACCTGGGTTGAGAGAGTGGAAGAATGTTTTACCACCTAGTTTTTTTGGTGATGAGATGGATTATAGTGGGGTGTTTGAAAGAACCAATTTTTATCGGAACATGAATTTTTGAGTTGTAATATGAATTTTTACTATCAGATTAATTAAAGGTGTAAAAATTGGTTTTTACCATTGAATATAAAATTGGATAATTTTTAAACCATTAGGTTGGTCGTGGAATAGGGTTTCAAAACTAGGATAAGTGATTTTTGGAAATTCATGCCATTGAAATTTTAACATAAAAATTAGTATTTATTATTTAATAAATTAAATATTATTTTATTTTGATGTTTTTTTCAGCCATATCATTTGAAAAATACATTGGAGTTTGATTCCATATCCATTAATGAGTCTGGAACTGGGTTTTTTTTCCTTAGTGAGTCCTAAACACGAGATGCAAACATGAGCTAGTCTGGGAACATTTTATAATTTCATTAAAAATCATTTCATTTTCATCATTTTATTTTATTTCGTTTCACCCCACCACATGGATTCTCGGTGATTGAACCTATGGATTCCTATATCACATGAGAGGGAAAAAAGAGGGAGTGTTAGAGAGATATATATAGATAGAGTGACATGTGAATAAGGATATTTCCATGAAGCTTGAGATGTGCCAGATCGGTGTGTAAAAACTGTGGACTATATAAATGGGAATAGAATCAATTTATTCTTATTAAATGTAAGAATCATTTATATTTTTATGTAAATCACCGTAGTTTAATAATTTTTAGATTTACAATTAATAATATTTCTTCTAATGTCCCCATGAAGGTTATTCTACTTTTTTTAGGTTAAAAACTAGGGTTTTAGGGAAACTCGATGTTTTCCCATTGAGGAAAACATGTCAAAATATCAAGAGGATTAGGGAACACAAGCTGTGTGTACTTAAATTTTGGGGAAATTTAGTGTCCAAATGTACAAAATGTGTGTTTTAATTACACTCTATGCACTTGGACATGGTTGTGTAGCTGAGTACCCAACCAAGCATCCTTTTTAACTGGAATATGTCATGTGGAGTACACAACAAGACCCCATGTGGGATGCATGCCCTATAGATATACCTGGCCAAAAATTATACATTTTTATTCCATGTGAGGTACTTGGGTATATATATTGTGTATGGTACATGTCATGTACAAGTTTAACAACCCATGTACATTTTGTTTACACAACATGTCTGGTTCGAGTACACTCCTAGATGGGGCATCGATGGTACAAGTTTTGTACTCCTCCCATGACACCCATTTGAGGGGGTTTCATATATTTTCACCCATGAGTCATAATTGGACCCATTATTAGTTCATTATATGTACATTTTCTTGTACATCATGATTGCAAGACATGTGATGTGTTTTACAGAATACTAAGTTTCATTTCAGGCATTTTTTAATTATAGAGGTTCATCCTCATGTTTTCAAATTTCATTTTTCTTCATGTAGTGAGTCATTTGAACATAGGAAATCCATGAGATATCTCTCATTATGTATTTAGATTTAGAAATAAGTTGAGGATTTCTCCCTTGTGAGATGTTACTTTATGGTCATATAGGGAGTGAAATCAGTTTCCTCTAGAGATATACTTTATTATTCATATAATTTTTTATTCACATAGATGATCAAATATAGGATGCCTCTCTCATCTTCCTACACTAGGGGCCCCATGTAGGATTCATTTACATACATAATTACCTTTAGAATCAATATTATAATACATTTTCTTATGAATTTTCACAAGGATCCCATGTAGGATTCCACTTTTTTAATTTTTTTGAGGATCCCACATTATATTCCCCTATACCATCTCCATTGTGGATCCTATATAGGTTGTGTTTAATTATGTGTATACCTCCATTATCCAATGTAGTATGACACTTAGTGTTGACTAGTGGTACCCAAAATGTTCTTTGATGTTTTACTGAACCTAATATAGTATTTCATGTTTGGTTAGAGATGGTATCAGGTGTCACCTTAAAACCTGTTACGAACATGTATGCCATGAGGCTCTCAAATTATATTTGTGTTGCGGTGTTCAGCCCCCCACAATCATTTTTTATACTCTAACTTATTTATAATAGTTGATGTGATTGTTACCATATGTGATTTATATTTAGTGGCTGATGAACCTGACACGTTACATTTTTTATTTATCATTGGTATTCCATGACGTACTTCATGGGATCAAGCTTATGAACAATGTTAGTTATTATGTTTTCTAGTACACCCATTGGTATTAACTTGGAATTGACTTTTGAGCATGTATGTTTTATTATTAGGTTAATTGGAGTTATAATGGTGCTTCTTTAAATCTATATGTTTAACCTACAACTACTATATAAGGGAACATTGTTTCAATAATGATACACAATGATGATTCCTCTCTCTCAAGTGATGGTGATGATTATTTTCTTATTTTTTTACATGTGATGGGGATGATTTTTTTCTCCTTCATCTGATTATGCTCGTGGATGATTATTCTCTCCTAGTTGATAGCGATGATTACATTCTCCCAGATAGGTGACATTACCACATTGTTGGAAAAAGAATTTCACATAATTGGATACCTGGAATGATTGCGATCTTCCTGATGACAGGTATGATTATTTTCTCCCTTATTAAATAAATCATTGAGTGTTAATCAAATATAATTGGTGATATCATTATATATAACACATATGGTTTAGACCCTTTGGTTTTATATGACTTCAGAACATCATGACTTCTTATTGCCTATGACCTAGAACTCTGACATTGTATTGGATTTACATGGCATGATCTGCTTGGAGTTAGGCTCTTAAAAAAATATAGGATGTACTTGGAATACTTATTTATAGTTATTGGATGTGACTATGTGTAAACTCGAGTTTAGAATCATTATCCCTCTGTGGTGGTGTAGATTGTTCCAGAAATTTATGGTATTGGCCAAAGATGGTATATGTAGATAGTGATTAAGGACCCACATATTGACTTAATGATACATGACTCCGTTGGTATGAAATCCAGCTTGATTCCATTGCTCATAATGTCCAGGATATTGGTTTTATAAATTCATGGTTCAACATTTGTTTGGTTTTATGTTATTTCATTAACTATTCTCATGAATATTCATATTTATGTATATATGTATATGTATAGTACTATAAATTAATTCACACATAGAGATGGAAATAAATGGGGGGTCATGCCTACATGACTGATACTAAAGACTCATGATTAGAATTTTGTTTCTTGTTTATTGGGTTTACATATATTTTCAGCTATGTCTCATCTTGGTTGATCATATTGAATTTTCATGAACATATGACAACGTGTTTATATGTTCATCATTGGGGTGGCCTAATAAGATTATTTTTCACCCTTGTATACGATCATATTTGTGTGTGTGTTTGTATTTTTTTTTACTATCAGGTTGATCATGGTTTTTTGGGTGGATTGGGATGAGGAACATAGTTTCATGATTGAGTGGAGCTACTAAAGTGGGTCATTATGATTGGGATGGTGCAGTATGGTTGTGTCTAGAGACCATATATGTGGTTTGGCATTGAGTTATTAGTATAACCACTTACATTGTTTTTATCTTTTGAATACTATTGTATATCTATTATCATCCCATTGGGTGACTCTGTAACTATGCATGAAAAATATTTTTGTTTTTTATTTCATTTTCATTTCATTTTGTTACATATTCTATTTCAATATATTTACTACTTATGCAGTATAATTATTTATTAATATGAATGATTCATAGTTATTATCTATAATTTCATTGTTTTATAAGTTGACAGAGTATTCACATCATCACACCCTAGCCCCTCACAATTGGTCGGTAGACTCTAGTGCAGGGGTAAGCAAGCTTGAGTCATCGTAAAGAACTAGCATAGTGAACTTGTATAGTGTCATTTGGTTTGGGATATTACAATGGTCATCCAAATCCCCAACCTCTACCACTACCCTTGAACCATCCCACCCTCGACCCATCCCATTCCTCTTTTTCTTCCCATACTACCTCTACCATACAACCCACCACTATAGCCTCCCCTCCTACCACCACTACTACATCCACCACATCCACTATATCCATACCATGTAATGTTCTCTCATCCCTTCTGAAGAACCATCACCAAACCTTCAACCCTATAAGCATACCTTTCATTGAAACATCTCACTTCACCAGCTCTCTCCCATCACTAGCCACTACATCATCCCACCTTCCACCCCATCTATACATTCTTCATCCTCAATAATTACCCATATTTCCTCCACAACTAATCTACATCCAGTTGTTACTGACCCTATTTCCAAATAGGAGTTTCTAGATGAATATATCTAGTGGGGTAAGGGCCCCAACATTCATTATCCCCTGAGTATAACCTTATTGTTCCAACATCCACATGTATGGCCACATTAAGGATCATCACGCTAAACTCTTCATTTCTAACAGAACATACATCCCACACTATATCCCCTACCTATTAGGTCTATTATCATGGACAATGTTCCATTAATGATATCAATTCGGAAAAGAATATCGAGAGACTTGTTTTTTAGAAGGGGATATCATAAAAATCTAGTTGTGACCCCACCCATACATTTTAGTTATGCTTTTATACCACTCAAATAATGTACTCTCTCTTGGGTCCATTTTTTGTATTCTAAATGTATTCCAAAATTCCTTGATATAATTTTTTTCATATCTATATGGATGGGATATAGTATTCTCTACAACGACGGATTAATATTTCATAATGTATTTTATACATTAATTTTATCATTTTTGGATTTGATACATTATCTAAGGTCATTTTTTGAACCACTGGGAAATATTAATTTCTCCAACATTATATATTACATCATGTCTCTAATATACATAAATAGATTTAGGAAAATTACATTAAGATCTATTCTCAACTAGACCCTCCTCCATGACATGCATGCCAGCTATTTCTCCCACATGAGTGCCATGTTAGACCCATTACAGAGGTGGTAAAACCCACCAATGATCCCCATGAGATTTAACACCCATCCAATAGTTCCTATGTAATGTAGTAGACCTCTGAGATGATAGAACCCATCAACTAATTTTCAGTCCTTCCATTTGAATAATGATTTCCTTTTTAGTGATTATGGAAGGTATCCTATATTCCATCTTAATTAATTATCGATTATATTTTAGGTTTTGTCTACATTTTCCTCCTTTATTAAATTTATCATGAAGTTGTGTTACCCAATGCATCTTTTTATCACCATAATGATTATAAAAACTCGCTCTGTATTACTGAACACTATGTGTTCCATCCATTTTTCATCATTTATATTGATAATCCATGTATGATATAGTTTTTCTAGTTTATGTATATTTTGATTATAACATTTTATGTGGGTAGAAAAATTTCCGAGCAACATTCACCAATTTTTCAATGGAATGCCTTTCTTTTAAGGGAACTCTCAATTCCATATTTTTATAATTCCTAAGATAAATTTAATTTTTCACTTTTCTAATATTTATTTCACACCCACAAATAGTATATATACTATTTCATTATTTGTGTGTGATGGGGAAATGTTTTAGATTTAATGATTTTTTACCTAGATTATTGTTTATTATCACTAGTCTAAGATTCATTTTATTTTTCAAAAAATGTTAAAACAATAATTCTAATTGAAAACATTTAATAAAAATTAAAATTATGGTTACAAATTTTGTTTAATTTGGTTTTTAATATTTTTTTATTTACATTATAATTTTGGGGATAAATTATTTTTTTCAACTTCAAATTCATGAAATTACATTTTATTGACATGATATTGGATAATATGCCATGATAGATTTCGAATTACATTATATGACTAGATTTATAAAAGGATAATGGACTCACAATTTCACATTATTATCTAAGAATATATCTGGAGTGATAACTGGGGACTTTTTAAACAATTAGAGTGTGAATTTTGATCATATTGAGGCTATAAATAAAAAAACACATTGTTATAAAGATTAGTACAATCATTTTTGATTTATTTTATCCTAATACCATCCTATACATTTATCCACATCTCTTAGTATCAATGAAAATCCATTTTAGGTTGGTGTTATTTCAATCCTATCATCCCTTGATTAGTACGAATGATTTTCTTTAAAAAAAAGTTTTGGTGAGTTTGGAACCCTACTACATTTGAGAATATGATAATGTGGATATTCATTATTGTATCATTCCACATTGATATGACATTTTTCATGACTACCGTTTTTGTTTTCTATGATTTTAATGTTCATAGAAAAAATATAAATATCTAGAAAATATAATTTTTATTGGGAGGGTATAAATTCATGAGCACTATAGTAAAGATTTTTAAAAAATATCATATGTAGTTATGTTATGGATGTGGGACCTATCCTGATTATAATTTTCGAAAAAATTGAACATGCAATATTTTTTGTTCTTATTTGAGATATTAATGAACCTATTTTGAGTTATTGGGAGTACATATACATTCTTTCTGAGGTTGAGTTTAATTTTTATACTATTTATGACTACCATGCATATTAATTTTTATTTTACCCACCTTTTTTGTGAATTATTTTTTATCATCTAAATACCTTCCCTATAACTTAGATACATTTGACCCTTACTTCTTGAGCACTCTTAATTATTATTATATTGTTTTGTATGGTGTGGAGAGGTCAAAACCAATGAAATAGTGTATTTTAGAACATGTATTGATAGTTTTACAATAACTAATATTACATTATTCCTTCAGTGATTATAAAAAATATGTGGTGAGGTAGATAAAAATATGGGTTTATTTCTATGGAATAGTTAAATCCATACTAATGGAAAATACATTTTGATAAAGAATATTATCCAAAAACAAAAAAAAAAATATTTTTTGAAGGAGTGATTTGCGATGGCCAAAATTTTCCAATTAATCATAGTTTTTTTACCTTTTTTAAATACATTTTTTCTAAGCATTTTTCATTTTTAATTCTTATTGAAATTATTATGATATGAAAAAAACAATTGTTCATGTGTTGGGGAATATAAAATTAATAATATATATATATTTGGGATGCACTCATTTAATGATTTAATACGTTTTATTTGATAAGGAAATGGGTTTGGGTAGAATTGTTCTTAAAATAGGAGTTCATGAATCAATTGAAGAGTTGAAGAAAAGTGGAAAAAATATTTACTAATTCTGAAAAATATTCATGACATGTATTCCTCAATTATAGTATATTAAATTTCCAAAGGCTATCCCTTGAATCATTTCATGATGTGAATAATGTAAATGACATGTTAATAAATTACATGTTGTGAGAACATCAAAATAAAAATACCATTATGTTTTTAAAATGTGAAGGTAATACAAGACCGAAGTTAACTACACAACCTGCGGAAATTCCTTATTTGAATATATGGGACATTTTTCCTCCTAACATAAAAACTATGGATTTGAAAATATGCATGATTTTTGAGTTATCCTTTACATATTAACTACATAACAAGAATCCAATATAAATGTATTGTAAATATGAAAAAATATTCCACATAAATCCAATAAATGCATTGAATACATTACATGTTGTGTAATTTTCTACTCATTAGATATATTAATGACTACTCTCATAGATATAGATCTTGATGGAAACCTTTTCTATCATTTTATTCTTGTGTTTTATTAGCTGTTTATCTTCCAAACAAGTTGAAATTAATTATTTCCCCTATATGATCATATAATTTATGATCTTTTGTTTTTATTTTCGACATTTCATTTCCACATTTCATAACAATTTCAATTTCCATACAAATATTTAGTCATCATCAAAACTTTCTACATTTATGACTATTTTTTCACTCATGTAGGTATTTTATTTAATTTCAATTTAATTTAATTTTGAATTTATTATTTGTGATTTTTTTATTATGGATAGAATTTCATAAAAATCATTTTTTTATTAAATCCATAATACAAGGCTAATCATCATTGTTTTAGATGTTTTGAGTATCTTTGGGATAATTCAATTTATTTTTATATTAATTCTTGCTAACCATATGGGTAGTAATTAGGTTAAAAACAACTTTTTATCATGTACATTTATGAAACCCTACCGATGAGAGGTATAATTGAATGAACCTAACCTATTTGGAGTTAGTAAGGATATGATCATCAACCAATGAATTTTTATTCCATAAAATCTATGTGTACTACATATAGGAATCCAGCTATATTAAAAACATGGAATAGATACAACATAGGTAGATCAAATTGGATTGATCATAAAAAATTTGTGACCATATTACCGCTTTATAGACTAAGACATATGTCTACTCCAAGAAGGAATTACTATTATCCTATAGTCTAAACCATATAATTTAAAATTATAATGAATATTATTTATAAATTATAATACATTATATATAATTCTTGAATAGCCAAAGGTTAAGAGAGGTCATTATTAATCCAAACATATGGTTTGAATTGATTTGTTGTCTGCCTAAAAGTTGTCACAATGGGTTCAACCCCACACTTACATTTAAGTATTCCTATGTACTAAAGTTTATTTTGGATTGGAAAATTATAAATATGATCAACACACATGAATAATTAACTACACTATATGAGTTGGTCACTTATTTAATATTGGATTGATTGAACACCCTATGATATCCCAAGTACCAGTTATGTCACCATGAGTGGTGAATTTCAAGAATCATTCTTATATGTGCGTTAAAATTAAATCCTTCCAAATATGGTATTAAACCGTGAAATAAAAATTACTGATAGATAACAATTCCTATGAGAAAACCCTAACATAGTAAAGTGGTTGTCCATAATTTTCTTATATCCTAACATGAAATAACATAGGATATCCATAATAAATTTAGTGATTTTATCAGTCTAACCTAACATCAGAAGATGGAACACTATACTCAACAATAATAAGTTTCAACCCTTCTTTCATGACCCTTATAAATCTATTGTGTTTTTCTAGAATCTCAATTAATTAGATTGTTGTGGTTACTCTATAAATATAGTAAAAATAATGCACATATAGGTGCCCAATTATATAATTTGAACTCTTTTTTTCAATTTAAATGATGTTGGATGACTACGTTTTTTAGGTGATAATCATCTAGATGGTGTTGTGACCAGTCACATGATTAATGTATTCACATGTATTTAATTTTACCAAAAAGATATATCTTAGGATATATGGGGGATAAATGATGGCATTCATGTGATTGTTATATGACAATTCAAGCAATAATTTTCTTTATACTATGAGCTTGAACCGAAGTATTTTAGATAATCCTAAAGATTGGAATATATTATGTTGGAAATAAGTTATTATTGTTTATGTATAGAACATTTTTCGATATTATTGATGGGATGTTATAGTAATGTAGTTTTAGAAAAAGGAAAACCTGCAGGACATTCGACCACCCATCGCGTCGGACAAGGCTGTGGGAATCGAACCCACAACTGAAGTGCGACTGGCCTGTATCGCATACCAATAGCCTATAATAAGTCATTGGTTAGTAGAAACTATTTTTATTTTATTAAGAAATATGATATATTAAGTATATGTTTATTTTTGGAATCGTGTACGATTAACCTCACCATATATGGACTTATGTATATTTGATAACTTTTGCTAACATTTTTTTTTGAAACAGATGGAATGACCCATCATTCTATCACATGATCTGTTAACACTTCATGAATAACAAATTCAACTTCATTTCATTAATAGATGAAGTGGAAATTGTCTAAAGCACGAAAAACAGTGAGATTGTACAAAAATCAAGCAAGTATTTGTTTTAATTCAAAATTTTCAACTTTAAGGAAATGATATTGAAAACCAAAAATGTTGTCCTTGAGATCTTATATTCGATGAATCAAATGGTACCTTAGATCAACAGAAATCTATGGCTTGGTGATTTTTGTCTTTTTCATAGCCATGTCTCTACCACTCTCCATCAGAACTTGATGGTTATATTTTTCTTCCATATCCATATTTTCACCTATTTTCTCATATATGGAAACCCAATGATGAGTTACTTTGGGTAATCGTTACATTTCATACTTTAGTTTTTAAAATAATGTTTTAGTATTACTTTTTACGATGTGGGTTTCTATGAATAGTAAATGATTTATAATCCCGATGAATTTCGAGGGCGAAATTCATTTTAAGGGTGGTAGAATGTAACACCCCAAGATTTTATGAAGAATATTCTTTTACATTCATTGATGTCTTGTGTTGTATGCTACACCAAAGGGAGATTTCACTACACGCAACCCTGACTTTGCTTGCATTACATGCAATCGCGACTTTCCTCGATAGCGTGTGTTGTAAGCAATATCAGGTTTCACTAAACAATGATATATGGTTATAATATTTTTATGAACTATCCGTTATGAATATTATTAACTATATTTTTAATGTTATGACATTATTATTTCATCTTACACATTTTCTAAAACATGGTATGTGAACAAAATAAATCTTTCGTGTAAAATAAGTATTTTTAAAAAAATGCAGTTTTGCCGCCTTTTAATGGAGAACCCACATTAAATCTAGTTTTTGACATGTTTATAAGTTCAATTTTACAAAATAAACTCTTCTTTTAAATCAGGATATAAAAATTTACATTGTATAATGTTTTGATATTTTTCTGATAACTTTCATATTTTAATGAATAGTAAAAACACGCTATATTTTAATTAAAAACAATTTTTTTCCATCGTAATAATTTATATGGTTAAATTATTATATTGAATTTTTTTAAAGTATAAATGGAATATATTTTTACCATTTAATATAATTTGTTTCATTATTATTGATTTTGCCTTGAATTCGTAGGTTAAATCATTTCAATCTTTAGCAATGTTTTAAACAAAAAACCCGTTTTCTTTCGACAACAAGATTAATTTTAATTTAATTTATTCAAATTTTTTGTATTGAATTTTGAAAAATGGATTCAATATTTGGAATCAGTGGGTCCAAATTATGTTAATAAGATAATTTTTATTTTTGGGCATTATGAATAGTAACTACGGTAAATTTTATTTACCATAGTTAAAGGTAAATCGGGTAATTAAGGTTAAAAATAGGATTAAAAAATTACCCCAAAACTTTCCAAAATTATATTTGACGAATAAAATTCGACAAATATCACCTAAGAGTCGTATTGGATTCATTTCATGGAATTTTTACCATGAAATAATATAATTATTATTAAAACCAAAGAAAGTGACAACATGTCGCTCTCTTAAATCTTATAAGTATATTAATTTTAATTTAGTGATTTACTTAATAAAAATTCTAACTTGAATAGTCTATAGAAAGATAATAAAATTATATACATCATATGAATTTATTTATAATTTTTAAGGATTAAATAATTAAAATTCAAGGTGACATAATAGTGATGTTGAAATTATTTTATTAAGAGAAATATCAAATAAATGGTATTAAAAATATTAAAATAAATATTATATGAACTATTTAATGTTCTAAACTAATTTTCTAGATAAATAGGACATTTTAGGAATATATTAAACATTTTATTTTGAACATATCTTCTTTATATTTTTTATTGAAATTCAAATAAATTAATAGTGTCAAAATTGTCACTATTATTATTTTATAAAAATAACATATTATAAAATTGTTTAAAAATCACAAAAATATTTAAAAATTATAAATTTAAATTTATATGGTCTAACATGTCATAAAGTATCCAATTATGTACAATTAACAACAAATAAGTAATTATTTATAATCATTTAAAATTTATAATGTTATTACCACAAATAAAATTAAATTGATAAATAAGGATAAATCAAGTTGATAATGTTTAAAATAAATTTCTAACATGTCTAAATTTTATTTTTTGATGATATTACAATCCTATATCATCTTATATTTGGATATGAGTCATTTTAGAAGTTTTTAAGTGGTGTGGGGATTTAATATAAACTAATATTTATTATATTTCCAAAGGTGCCCCTCTCCTCCCTTATAAAAGGGAACCTCCTCCCTCTCTTCCTCACACCATTTTGAGCCTTAAAGCTCATCCAAACACTGCCAATTTACCTTATAAACATCCATAAAAACATACTAGAGGTCCTGGTCTTCATCAAAGTACAATTTTAGTACCCTAAGTGGAGGTTTCAAAGAGACGTATCAAAGAAGAGGTAATATCCGTTACCGATTCTTTCAAATTTATTTCTTCTTCTACCTACTCTTATTTATTTGTTTCATTATATTGTAATAACATCAGTATATATAATATATTGATATGTTATTATAAATATGAAACAACCCCATTTCACCTTTTTCCATCCTAAGGAAAATGAAATCACCGCGCGTGTGTACATACAGAATATCGTCTGCACGCCATGGTGTAATCTGTTTTTCCATCACCACCTTACTTGGATGGGTATAATGGTGTAATGAATAAATAAATATGATTATTATGACATCATACAGATTATAATATATTATGTAATTCACTCCAATTCGATTCAATAAATATGGGAACGATATCATCGCTCGTGCATACGTACGAATTACCGTCTCCACGACGCGATGAGATTCATTTTCAATGTTAACAATTCAAGAATGATTATAAAGTATATATAATAAGTAATCATGAAATATATGAAATAAAAATTCTACTGGATTTATGAATATATATATGTATGTCATATACTTAATTCCATTCAATTCAATAAGGTAAATGAAAACAACGTTCATGCATACGTACGACCTACCATCTCCATGAACGGTGTCTTTCTTTCCATTTATCGATATATTATATATAGGTATATTATGGATATATATTATATATAAATCATGTTTTACATTCTGTAATTATGTAAATCAGGATATAAGTAATAATATCAAGAACAAAAAGTCGAAACAGATTCGATAAATGAAATGATTTTACCCAAAACACTACTTTAACATGGAATTTACAAATGAACTGGTAATATAAAGTCATAAGTAAAACATATATTATATCATAACAATTAATATGATTATGTAATAAGTCAATGACATTATTTAAATCATTATAAAGGAGGTTCAGATTCATACGAAGCGTATCAAACCTAAGGTAAGGGATAACCTTTCCAATATCGTTCTTATCCGAGATTGTTTATTCGTAAGTATTTACTGGGGATATTGTTATAATCCAATTCCATATTTTCTAAAAGTTTTTTTTATGTATTTTTGAAGTACTTTTTACCCATTTTTTACTTTTACTACATGGTGTGTAAGGAATCTTTCTTTTACGAGGTACTTTTTGACTTTTCTGGTAAAACTATGAGAAGAATGTTTTTTAACTTATACGTCAGGAAAGGATTTTTACGGTATTATAATGCATTATTTTCATGAAGCTTCCTCTAAAATATTTCAGGTCTATTTTAAACAAAATCCTTTTCTTTTAAAATTTCACGACATTTTGTGGAAAGAGAATGATTTTGAAGAAGAAAGGATATTTTCCTCAAGAATTCCTTTCATGAGTTTTATCAAAACCATTTTTCATCTAAGATGACATTATTTCATATGTGTATATTTAAAGTATCATGTCTCTATGATTTACATGGTTTCAATTTTCTTATTATGAAATTATATCCATTTCTTTTATATGGATTATGTGGTGATGTTTATGAAACTCATTTTATTTATTAGGTTATTATGAATGATGTATGTTTATTTTGTGGCACAAGTAAGAATGATTTCATTACGAGATTGGTGGGACCTATATCTCCCTCCAATGCATTGGGTAATGATTTATATCTCATGAGATAGACATGCCTAGAACGGCAAGTAAATCCGGTTTAGTAATACAGGTCTGGAATGGAAAGTAAACCCGGTTTAGTAAAAGTCTTTGTCCACTAAGATGGTCTTGGCGGCAATGCCTTGGCTACTACGGAAATCATAACAAGTGCTGAATGGTTGCCACAATAACATGTTATATTCCCATGCTAGTTTATCATGATTAATTTTCCTTTATGATCTATGCTTTATATACTTCCATGATTTATGTCTTTCCTCAAGATTTTGATGTTTAGATTTTATGTTCATGTTTTTGCATTAAAATGTTTATGGATTATTTTATGTTCTCTATGCTTACCCTTACTGAGCATTTGAGATCACCCTTTATATGTTTTCTTTTCCCAAGGATTTAAAGAATGTTTTTAGTTTAGAAAAAAGGGGGAATATCTTTATGGGAGATTTTGAAGATATTTCACCAAGATTATCAGATTACGTTCCGAGTTTTCAAAGACACTAAACTATTACGGACCTTGAGTTATGGTTTTTGCTATGTATTATGTATTCTGAAAAAGTAATGTATTGTCCATGAATTTCAAGCTCCAGGTATCTATAATTAACATATCATATAAAATTCTTTTTTAGTTAATAAAACACATATCATTAATCTAACACGATAAACTCATCACATTCACCTCACCCAAATAGATAAGAACCACACATGTACCATTTCTAGTTTTTGATACAAACTCTAAAATTCAATCATAATAAAATTTCATGATGTCAAACTCATTATATGAAGGAAAAAATTAAAACATAGTTATGTTCCAACTTGTTACATTACTCGTAATACACTTGATCAACCATGTTTTTCTAATAATCTTGGAATTCATAATCAATTAATCAATGTATGCAGTTTCTCGTGATAGTTGTTCATAGGCCTTATCATTTGGGATATAATATGAAACATGCACCCCACGTATAATAAAAACATAATATATTAGAATCTGTGTTTTATTCTTTGGGGGCCATCCAGTGAAAAAAAAAAATTCCTCATAATCATATTTCATATATCTTGATGAAATAATAATCATCCTTTTCTAAATAATACATCCTGAAAATGTAATTAATGATAATCATCAGTTGGGGAACACTAAATATTATAGTAACATACTATGATTTATGCATATATTTTCCATTAATTATATTCTGTGTTCAATACCATGTCATACAAAATGAAAATCCAAATTAATAAGGATTCATTCGATTATGGAATAATATTAAATTTGAAAATTGAATACAGAACATGGAAGTGAAATGGAAATTATTTAGAAAAGTTTCAATACGAATTAAATTAAATGTATCATAATATGAAATAAGATTGAAATTATTTCAATCATAGTGTCACATGAGAATCATTCCTAAACATAATGGTATTTAAGGAATAATAATTTTAGTTTTTTTAATGAATGACTTAATATTGTAATTAAATAATTTGATGAAAGATTTCAGATATTAATTTAAGGGTATATATCAAATTGTAATGAAAATGTTATTTATATGGCCATGGATTAAATGGTTTTCGGATATATAGCCACTGGAGATTTGGAAATATGTTATACCTATATCAAATAGATATTTCAAATATGTGTAACTTAATTAACAAATTTAAAATGAAATAATTTTCACATAATTATTAATTCTCAAGTCTAATATAATGATAATAATTTTTTAAAATTAATTAATATAAAAATATTTTCTAAAAATTATATGTTATTAATGTTATTATTATTTTTCTGAGCGATACATGTTCTTATTAACGAAAAAACCAAATATATTGACAATATTTAATAGTTAAAATGGAAAAAATAAATGGGATATTATTAAAATCATTGAATGTAAAATATTAGTTGTTCAATTTATTAGTTTCTAAATGTACATTTTTTATCTAATTTACTTGAAAAACACTATTTAATTGTTATTTTAATGAATTTAATTATGTGTGTGTATATATATATAATAAAATATTTTTAAATTTATTTTTTCATTATTACATAGAATGGAATATAAATAAATGAATTTAGAGGTTAAAAATATATATTTCTAAAAGAACATTACATAGGTTATGAAATATTATATTATATTTTCATAATCATAGATTATGTACTTTAAATTTTTTATTATATATGGACTCATATGAGAAAAATTATAATGTAGTTTAACCTTTTTGGCATTAAAAAAGACATCAGTATAATAATTGAGTTAACATAATAAATGTTAAATAATATTAAATTGTTTTAAAAATAGCAAATGACATAAAATTTCACAAAATAATATTTATAATTGAGTCGATGATCAAAGTGTGGATGTCTAAATTTTATATATTTACTACATTTTCACTATGGATCTACATTAGATGCAAAAAATGCAATCCTTACACATTATGGAATGTGGATTCAAGAAAATGAAACTCTTACTCAACTTTAAAAGGGCTCATCCCCTTCCCCCCAAAACCCACAGATTCCATCATATTTCTTCATTAATCTCTAAATATATTTTATCCCTTACAAAATTTCAAACGTCTATAAAACGTTTATCACAATAAGGTGTCTCATATACCTAATTTCAAATAGTCTTCCAAAAATATTATTCATTTATTCAGAATATGTTTCATTATCCCATTTATAATTATTTATTTATCTTCTTCACCCCCCTCTAATTAAATTTTATTTTACAAATTAATTGCATGGTATGGAAATAATAATTATTCTATAACTTTAAATTTATTAATTACCATCAAAATGTTATTACTCATTCATTCATTATAAAGTGTTCCTATTTGGGTAACCAGTACCACCCACATGAATGATGTAAAAATATTTACATCATTAATAAAAAATAAAACTACAATAATGGTGAAATAAATAAATATAAATTTATTTTAAAAATAATTAATGAGGATTATTGTAATTATAAATATTCACCAATAATTTTAATATATTCAAAAAATTAATAATTTTAAAAAATTGATATTTTTTTGTGTTCCAAGAAAGCTATGACAATAATAATCAGGAAATGACCTTCTATATAAATAAATATATTAGAAAAAATATATTAATTATTCATTAAATTTATATATGAGATAAATATAAGATCAATGTTATAGTTCTTGAGACTCAAAATTGAAGAATGTTGGGATAAATCAACATATTTAACACATGAATATTAATTTCAACAATGTTTAATAAATATGTGTTCAATGATAGATCATAAATTTATAGTATTATATATAAAATAATGAATAATTTTATAATAATAATTAATAATAAAGATAAATTTATTATTTAGTGAGTTTGATTTAATGTGGAGAATAAAAAGTTCGAATGAATGGTTTCTGATATCAATTATCCTCTGTTGAAATTTTATCAATATTAACAACCTTATTTATTTTATATGATTTATATAAATCATAGAGTATTTATAAACAAAAAATTTTATTCTCATTAAATAGATTTTGTAATTCATATTAGGTTACGTCTTTCCAGGGATTTCAATTAATAATTTACGAAGTCTATAACTGTTTCTATCCAATATCACATTGAAATCATAATTTTTTTATTTCATGACGAAATAGAAGATGTTTATGTTATTTTAATAAAAATATTTATGTATTATATTATAAGGTAGTTAATATTTGCTTTCACATATCTTATTACCCTTTCACCTCTATAAGGTTCACCATTCAATAACAAATATTTTTTATGTGAATTGGTCCTTGTCAATTTTTATAATAGTGTATATTTCTCCAAAAAATAAATTCCTTTTATTATTTTTTTGAGTATAAATATCCTTATATCATTGATTTCTTAAGGAAATATAGGATTGATTTCTAATTTCATTACAAATTCATTAAATTATTATTATTTTTAATAGTTCCTAAAGATTATATTTCTACTATAATTTTTATATGTTTTCCAGATTATGATTCAATTCCATGTTTCCATGGTCTTCACAGTGAATTTTTTATATTCTCAATCTCTTTATAATTTTTTTATATAAATTAAATAAATTTATGATAAATAGTTTTGTAACCGTGTGGTATTTCTTCTTATTATTTAATGTTATTTTTATACGACCTTATAACAATATTATAATCAATAAAAATTGTTCATATTGATTCATATACATCATGGATTATATAATTTACTGATGACAATTATCTTATTTTTCATGATGGAATTGGAACGTGTCTTGTAAATTTATTTTGAAACCCTCTGTAACAAAATGTTATTTTTTAATTCATTTTCTTTTAAATAAATACTAATTTGAGTATCTTGTTTCTTATATAGTAAAAAACTAAAATTAAATTAAATCTACATTATTAATATTATAGGTAAAAATTAATTCAATGTGATTATACAATTTGAAAAATTATTAAGAAAATTTCACGAAGAATAAAAACTGAAGAAAATTTATTTATAAAAATTATTTCCTATCAAAAATTATATTTTAATTAAATATATATTATTTTTTAGAATTTTATAATTACTAAGGAAATTTTCTAAAATTTAATTGATTAATATTAATGGTTAAAAGATAAAAAATTAATTTAATTTTAATTTAATAAAAAAAATTTAATGATATGCAATATTTTTTGAAGAAAATTTTTCTATTTTTTGAATTTATTTGACATTTTGATGACCATATTAAAGAGTTATTCTAATATGAAGTTGTAGTCTGAGAAAAATTATAACAAACGTTCAATAATCATTAAAATCATAAAAAGCAGAAGAGGTTTTAGAAGTCCCATTATTTGAAACAAAAGTTCACTAGATATTATGTATTGTATTTAAAATATGGATTTTTAGATTGTAGGATTTTATTTTTACATAATGGACATAAATTTAGGATTCATCATTTGAAAACAAGATTAATATAGATTTTTATTATATATTTTAAATATTTGAATTATTTGGTGGATAGTGTACAAAAATTTCTACAAATACAATACATTTTATAAAAAATCACTAAAAATATTAAATATAATTCTCAAATAAAAATATATTTGAGAAGTAATATAATTAATTTACAATTATTATTAACAATTTATATATCAATAATTTACTTTCTGGATGTTATGTTATATTTATTCTAATAAAAAACAACACAGATAGGTTTTGCTTAATTATTTATTAATAATGATTATGTTTTATTTATTCCTTAAAATATTAGAAAATATTTTTTTGATATTATTAATAAAAATATAATGGAAATAAATAAAATACATGATTCTATGATAAAATATTTATTCTCAGAAAAAATTTAATATGAAAAATGGGTTTTAAAGTATTAAGTGTTGATTTCATAAAATTATTTTTTTCCAAGAATATATATTTAATCATTTTAGAGGGGTTAAAATATTGAGGTAAAAATTTGGAAATTATGTTATATTTTCTATTTTATTATCATTTACTAAACTATTTTTTATATATAACATTAGTCTACTCGGTAATAGTTAAATTAGATAATATTTTTAACGTAAAGGATATGGTTACAAAAAATAACAAACTGTTATCATTAAACTTGAATATATATGATTTATTAATAATACCCTAATCCACATCTAATTTGATAAACTGACTATATTAATCCATTGAGAATTTATTCCACATTTGATAATTAATAATTAATATAACTAAATTGCAACTCTTCTTACTTATAAAAAGTTACACGCACTACTACATGAAATCCACATAAAAAATTAAAAATTTCACCTATACACATTAATATTTTCATTCATAAAATTCCTCTTCCACATTGGTTAACTTATACACCATGTTTATTTCAAAAATACCTTGAAAAAAAGTTAGTGTAAAATAAGAGATGTGATTTATTATATATAAGTAATGTATTATTTTCTGTCATTTTATTTTTATATTGAATCTATATTTTTCTTGAATATATCATTTTCCATTTAAAAAGATTAAACTATTTAGTACATTAAAATTTATATTTTTAACATCTTAATCAATCTATAGTTATAACATGTTCTTGTTTTTTATTGGATTTCCAACTTAATGAAAATTTTTATATATTCCACCACATGAATGAAAAAAAAATAAATAAATAATTATAAAAATATGTAAGAATATTTAATTTAATATGTTTGTTCTTAAATTTGGAATTGAAATATTCAAATATATATTTTCCAAAACAATCATATTTTTATATTAACTCAACAATCAAAATAATGATATTTTTTAATAGTTCTATGAAATTTAATAATAGATGATGAATGAAATTTCTAAGGGAATAAATATTTAACAAAAAAAGGTTTGATGATTTATTTCCCCTTTATATAAATTCAATGTGCTTGATTAATTTTTTTATATTCACCACTAAGCATAAATAAACTGTTATATGCTATTGAGATGTAATTATTAAATGTGACTATTAGAAAATAGTTGTTGGATTGATTATAATTATTAAAAATAAATATTTTTTGAAAATTATTTTCCACAAAAGTAAAAAATTAATTCATTTGTTATAAATTTTTTAGAAATAATAATAAATTTATTTGAAAATGAACATTGTTCATTTTCTAAAAATATAGTTTTTATGTATGAAATGTGTTTGTTTTTAAAATATTAATTGAATGATTACAAATAAGTTATTCTAAGGAAACCATAACATATTATATCCATTAACATATAATAATATTATCTATTTGTTTTAATAGGAATAGAATATTTGCATATTCAATTTTATGCATAAAATTTCATTTTTTTAAATAAAACACTTCATTACAATTGGATGAAATTATTTTAATATGAATTTATATGGATCAATGAAATATAATAATATAAAATTGAATCTAAATTCTTTATCATCACATAAAAGTTCATTAATGAGATCAATATTTTTCCGTCATTTTGTATATTAACAGTGTTAAAAAATCATTAATAATGTAAATGATAAAATGGTTAAGAAGGGGATTAATATAATGTGATAAGGGTCAAATGAAAAATAAAATTTCATAAATCCTATTTTAGTGGCGACTTTCCACCAATAATTAACTAATATTATAAATTTGTACAATTTTATTCAACTTTCCCTTGAATATTACATCAGTATATTTTAATGTTTTAATTGTCTATAAATGATCCACTCCACTTACTTATAAAAGGGAACTTCTTCCTCTCTTTTTCCCACAACACACGGTCCCTTTCGCATTAAAAAATATATCCAAATTCTCCCCCAATGTCCATATCCATTACCATGGAGTTATACTCTTCCGAAATGACCGATTAAAGAAATAATAATGTGATTTTAAATGAATGATACATTTTTAATAGGTATATATTCTAATAGATATTTTTTATATTTCAATATTTTGAAATATCTCATTATAGTTATTTAAAAATAATAAAAATATACCATCAGTACCTTCACTATGTTGAGCCCTTGTTAACATAGTTTGATATGCATTTTCTAAATCCTTCCAATCTGTTAGAAAATGGTAACGTCGGTCATCCAAATATGTGGAATACTATCACTATGAACTGATATAATTTCTGTTTCAATTTATCATTACATGTATGGTCATAATGATATATTTTTTAAAATCGTATCATGTTTTTGAAATAAATATGGATTTAGAAACATGAATTAATATTTTCCATTCTTTCAGTCCTACAATTATTAATTGAAAACATCACTCATGCATACATATATATTACCATATCTACAATGTGATATAGGTAATTCTTCAGCAATAAATTATATAACCATATAAATTTATTAATTATGAATTTTTTTAGGTTCTGGAAATTTAGAAATCCTGACCACAGACCAAGGGGCAAAACAATTAAACCAAAAAATCATGTAAAATTGAATACTCTTCACCCAAATGACCATTTTGAAGATCCAATATTAATAAAATAAAAGTAGGGAATTATAAGTCAAGGATATATAGTAATATTTATTTTAATATATAACTATAATAGATTTATAATGAATCTATATTTATTATACCTGAGTGTTGAGCATAGATAAAGCAATAAAAAAGTAGGGGTTAAGGTTTATGTTATAATATCATTTTTTCTAGATTACTTATGATAAAGTTTTGTTGATGAATATCATATGGATCATTTAATTTAAAAACCACATATTTTATTATTATATTTTTATTCAAGAATTTTTTGTGTAATTTAACAGGTTTTTAAACCATGGTACTTTAAATAATTAAGATACTTTTTATGAAAAATAGACAATATATATTATTTGGTTAACATTATTTTTCATTAATATCTTTATTACATAAAATGGTGCCAAGAATAATATTTTTTATGAATAAATTATTATGTAACATCATTTTTAACAATATTTTACATACATTTCATTGTTCTAAATAAATATTCTTTTATTTATCTTAACAGGTTATGTTTTGCTATTTATGAAACGTGTGAACAATATATTTGTTTGAATGTTGTCTGAATGTACCAATTTTTTATCCATTATAAAAATTACATTCATTGAAATATAAATTATATGTTTTCATAGTTATTTTAAAAGTTAAAAAATTCTCAATATTTTGAGATGATTTATTTTTTAAATATTCGAAAAGATAAGTCCATGTTTTCCATTGTTAATTAAATGATCAAATTCTATTTTTATGTAAATTTTCCTCAAAAAAAAATCCATTAATTTTTTATATTAATCACTATGGATTTGAACATAATATACCATCCAATTTCATTAGCTGGAGGGATTATGATGATGATTATTTAAGGATGATTCTAAATCAATCATACTGTTCCCATTAGTTAATTAATTTCTAATGGTGTATTTATGAAATCCATTTATTTTTTGGGGTTATTCAATTAAAAATTAATGAATTAAATAGGAAATACATTTCTTTATATGGGTTATTCATGATCTAATGGTGAATGTTTTTATTATGATCTAAGAAACATTTTCTGGGTTTTCATTATGGGGGTTATCTTGATATTATATTTTCATTTAGTACATTAAGTATAAATTGAAAATTAATTTCATCATATAAACAAGAATGGGGAGTGAACCCAGTTTAGTAAGATACTCTATTATCTATAACAACATTGGGAGTAGACCAGGAATATGAAAATGATGTAGTGGGTAGTGAACGCGATCCACTATTATAAATTTTTCACTGTTGTATTTCTCGATGTGAACCATTTGTAATGAATTAAATTACTTATTCTAATGTTCGTACAAGAACATATTTCATATTCTAATTAAATTTTACCAAATATCATGAAAGATTATTGATGGTTTTTTACTCCTACAAATATTTTAATCTTTTATCCAAAACCCATATTCCATTATTTATGAAAAAATCTCACTAATTTATTATTCATGAATTTATTAAGATAGGTTCATGTTATCATTCACTTATTCTTATATTATGATACCCTAATATCATTGATTGTAAACAAATAATCTAACATTTACCGAAAATATAAAATCTTCATATCTTATATTTTTTTCACTAGGTTATAATGGTTTATTTTATGCCGTGTATATATAATATGTGTATTAAAATAGAATAACATCATGGATATGTTGAATATCATTAATGAAATAATATTCTTATATATATATATATATTCACCAATGACACTAACCCATTATATTTCATTGTTATTTATTATTATTTTGAATTAATTTTTCATATAAATTTATGTGATGTTAATATATGAAATGTTTTGGTTACCTCAGTTGATATAAGATGAGAGTATAGTTTTTTGGTTGATTTGGATCATAGAACACAAGTGAAAACTATAGTTATATTCCTATGTGTTAGATTATATCCTCAAATTTCGGTATGGTATAGGTTATGTTTTTTAATATAAAATACATACCCATTTTGATTAATGAATGTGGATACGACTATAAAAAATATTCCCCTAGGGGAAAACACACAACAAAAGGTTGCAGAGTATTAACATGATCCCCACTCATGTCATGACTTGTTGGAAAACAACAACACAACTTGATAGAATCTCCATATGGATATGGTTTCCTAATATTATGTTCCCTTTATTAACCATTAGAATGAATTAGTGGACATAATATATAACAATAATTGTGCGATATAGATATATAAGATGATCAAAAACTATCATAGTTTGATAAGATTTTTTAATAATTTAGGACATAATTGGTGTAATTTTCACTATTGTTTTATTTCTTACTTTGATTAATGAAGCTTGTTCCTTATGGTAACCATTTGGTTTTTTAGTAGGGAATTGAAAATAATATTATGATGATAATGTAGTTATAGGTTAAACCTAATATTTAAGTATTTTATTTGATATTTTTCATATGATTTCTGGAATTTCATGATAAGTATCTAGAAATTTTCATTGATATCCAGAATGATTAGATGTTGAATCACCTATAAAAAATCCCAAACAAATTATTATTTAATATTTATTATATTGATCTTATATTATAGTTAATTATAGAAATGTGATTTTTAAAAATAATTTTAATACCCCTCTTGTTTAATTTTATGTGTTTTTGGATTTAGAATGTCCTTAATTATATAGATCACATGACAATTTCTTGGGAAGTGAAGAAAATTGATATTATGAAAAAACATATAATTATTATTCTATGTGACCATGAATATGAACATACAATAAAATTTATTTATGTTTTATGGGTATCAAAACCCTTTCATTGAGAATATTTAATTAAAATTAGATGGCAGAAACTAGAGATTTTGGGTATTATTTTTTTTCATGAATGTGGTAATACATTTTCTAAATACATTCACAGTCATCCACAAATGATGATGTTAAATTTTCAACATAACTCATACCAAATGTTACACCTATATCAAATATTATATATAAAATATCGTTGAATATCATACAATAATTTTTGAAGAAACTTAATGAAAATGTTAATAATGTATTCATACACCCTATTTCTCCCTGAAGGGGTTAAACATTTATTTTTGATAAGATTAATGAAGTACCAGTATGTATTTGAATTGATTAATGATGTGATAACTATATCTCAATTAAGAATAAGAAACCATTAAACCATATAAATTATTTTTTTGATCAATTATATGTTTCTAAATACTTTTAAATGATGGATCATAGATCAGGATATAATCACCAAATTATCAAGAATATGGATAAAAATTGTCATCCATATGAGGTTTGTTTATTATAAATTATAGAGAGGACATTTGTACGTACAAATTTTTCAAATCCCATTATTATTATAATGAATATAGTGTTTAGATATTAGCTTGATTAGTTTTTTTAATTGATTATAATGATATTTATTTGTATACATTTGGAAGTTAAGATCATGAATATAATTTGAAGATCGTGTCAATGTCCCTGAGGACGGAGTAGTTGTATGCCAAATTTAACATGTGTGAATTATGGATACCTAACATTTGATTCTAGGGTCATATAATATCATGTTATGGTTTATCTATGAATCATTCAAATAAAAATGATATTGAATATTGTATGAGTCAAACCATGGTGGATGATATTTAATGATTCACTAGATACTATCACAGATTTTTAAACAATTTTATTATGACTATCAATTTCAATTATAGTGTTGAATTGAATGGGAACCATTTTATTTTTTGACCAATGGATGCATTGAAAATATACTAGAACTAATGGGATGCATCATCCATGCTCCTATTATAACACTAATCTATAGTAGATAAGGGTTTGTAATTTAACATGATGCATCAAATAAGGTTAAAATATGTTACCTGATGTATAATGATATATTGATAGCTTATACTTCCTAATATTTGGAAATTCCTTTAAAATGGTACTAGAATCCTCATTTAGAGTTTGATATCGTTTTTTTTAAATTTAAAATATGGGGGATTTATATATAGGGAGAAAAATGTGATATATATGTATTCACTAAAATATATTTATGTTTATATTCATATAGATAGAGTTGAATATGCACCAATGGATATGGTTGTAATTGAATAATTATATTTATACCTCAAACCATTACAACCCTATTAAGGAGAATGAGGTGGTTGATTCTATGAGTTGGAAAGACCATAATATTTTACCAATATTGAGAATTCAATGGGATAATAGTTATATGAATTTTGCTAATATAAATACTAAAATCATTTTAAAAGGATAAAATCATATATTTCTCAAATTAATATATTACCATCAAATCATATGATGATTAAAGTGGAATATAAGGATGATATTGATGTAAAATGGAATTTGAGAATTGTCCCTCTATTCAACCAAGATTTTGGTGTAATGATATGGTCCAAAAACCCTGTATTTGTCATATCAATTCTAGATTTAAAGAATGATAAATTTGATGTTGATAATAGTTCATCATTCTCTATACATCTTAAGAGTAAAAATATCTATCAATATTAAATATAGTATTTTTGTTTGGATATTATATAATGGGATATGGAATATAATACATCAATATTATTGGTTTATTATAATTCTAAGGATAAGATACCGAATTATACTGTGATTTTTCAATAATTTTCTAAACTAGAATTACATATTTAATACATAAACATTGTTTTTTTAATACCCAAAAAATATATATATGATATAATTTTGTTTCAGATTTAATTGATATCCTAATAAATTTTTCTTATTTCATTTTTATTTGATGATATTTCACTTCTATGATGATTTATAGTATATTTATTAATGAAGTTGTACGTTTCATTTAATGTCAAATTTTATTTTATCTAATTGGAATATCAATTTTATGTTACTATTTCAGAGAAGTATTTACAATGATTTGAATAAATAATTGGAGTATAGGACTCCATATAAACCTTATATAGATGCATATTATGATAAGACCATTAAAAACATGATGATACAGAGAGATATTGTTCAATATATTTAATGGTTTGTTGAAATCATCACCTTTCACAAGTTATGTTTTCTTAAAATAATAGATTTCACTCAAGCATTTAGATCGATCCATATAAATATCTATATGGAATGAATCATTGAAATCAAATGTGTAGTGAATAATTTAGAGAATTAATGATATTATTAATTATGTAGATTACAAAATATCACGGAGGTGTAGATCCATTGACCAATACATAATGAATGATTATAGTCAATTGAAATTTTATACTAACAAACATCATATAGAATTAGATTGTGATTCTTGTGAAATGGTATTCAAATAAATATCATCATAGAAGATGTTTATGATATTTGACAATAATGGAATGGTAATGCAAATATATATGTAATGCCCCAACATTCATAAGTAAGATCATTATATTTGATGGCTTTTTTGACACACAACACTAAGTGCGCACAATAATATAGTATCCCAATACATTAAACTATATTTAATATTTTTAAAAATATTAACATATGATATATCTTTCAATGAACATGATCCAATGTTATTTTGTGTGACACGAAACAATGACTTTTTCAATGAATTTTGTTACAGATGTGTATGAGATTTACAGAGCAATAATATATAATAAAAATATTTTTATTTAATGTCATAAGATATAAAAAACTATTAAATTAGTGGTTTTTAATATGATTAACTAACTTATGAAAATATATATGTTTTACAAAAATTATGAGATGAATTTATTATTAACCAATTAGTTGGAAATATATCTAAAAACCAATTGTAAATAAAATAAATGTTTTTACACACACAAAGGGGTTTATCCATGTATATTGAATTAATTAATATTATGAAATGATATTAATGTAATATATATTTTATATATTCAATAAAATATTTTTGACGTCGATCTATTTGATTTTATTTGAAAATGATAACACCAAACCAATTTTTTATGTAAAAACATATAATTTTCATAATTGACATTTTATATCATTTTAATGGAAAACCAATTTTAAATGAAATTTCTGAAACTTTTATGTATTTAATATGATAAAATAAAAATTATTATTTAATATAAAACATAAAAATTAGTTTAGGTTGATATTTTGTTATTTTTTTGTGATGATTCATTTTTTGACTATAATTTAATATATTGAATTTTAATTCCAAATTGATTTTTCATCTAAATTTATTACAAGGGTGAATTATATTATTTATTAGGATTAAAACAAAATTATATAAATATTATTTCACCTAATTCATTTTAGGGAATTTTAAACAATTTACTAATGAAATTGTTAAAAAATATACCTTACTATTGAACATATTTTCTATAAAACCCTACTTTGTTGTCCCATTTGGATGATAAAATATAAATTAATGTAACCCAAAAATGTTATTGGAATTTAGAAAATTTCAATATAAATTCGAAATAATCATATTTTTAAATGTATAATAAGCTAAAATAGTTTTTAACCAAAAATAATATTGAATGTAGTTCAGTGTAATTATAATGCTTGTGAACAAAATTATCTTAACAAGGGACTAAACCTTAATCATAAGGACCAAAATGGTCGAGAAATATGTCAAAATCCATTTTAAGACCATATTTATACCACATAATACCTTTTATCTATTTTTTTCTATTGTTTGAGCTACATTACATGTGAACAACATGGGTGTAATTCTCTTTTTTAATTAGTAATATCCTCCTCCACTATAAAAAGTCACTCACCCTTCCCACATTGAAATTCCTCTCAACCCACAATGGATAGATACCAATAGCTCAAAAAATTCTATACCCTCATCCTGTATTCTGATAGTTTGGTTGAAATCCATCCATGGAAGACTTTGTTCCTAAACCAATTGGTGTTTCTCAAATAAGAGGTAACCTCATTCAATGACCAGTTCAGTTTTATTTCTTTCTCCACTACATAAAATATAATTATTAAATTAATATATAACAACATTTATAATATATATATAGTGATAATTTTTATATGGGTTATACCTTCTCATACATTCACTTCCATATAATAGGTAATGAACATATAATTAATGTACAACAAACTACCGCCTGATGACAAATTGATTGTTTATTTTCAATTTATCTCCTCTCATGTTGGGAATAATGTTAGAAAAATTGTTTTTCAATGATATATATGATAAATATAATGTATTTTGGATTTATTAATCTTTAAATAATACATAAATCTATTCATTACATTCCATGGGAATGTGATAGCATCGTTTCAGGTAGTTTGGACAGTGGCCTCATCAAGAAGATTCGATTCGTTCACACTATAAATTGACTGGATAACAGATGGTTCTAATAAAAATAAATGACATATATGAAATATAATAATATAAAATTGAATCTAAATTCTTTATCATCACATAAAAGTTCATTAATGAGATCAATATTTTTCCGTCATTTTGTATATTAACAGTGTTAAAAAATCATTAATAATGTAAATGATAAAATGGTTAAGAAGGGGATTAATATAATGTGATAAGGGTCAAATGAAAAATAAAATTTCATAAATCCTATTTTAGTGGCGACTTTCCACCAATCATTAACTAATATTATAAATTTGTATAATTTTATTCAACTTTCCCTTGAATATTACATCAGTATATTTTAATGTTTTAATTGTCTATAAATGATCCACTCCACTTACTTATAAAAGGGAACTTCTTCCTCTCTTTTTCCCACAACACACGGTCCCTTTCGCATTAAAAAATATATCCAAATTCTCCCCCAATGTCCATATCCATTACCGTGGAGATATACTCTTCCGAAATGACCGATTAAAGAAATAATAATGTGATTTTAAATGAATGATACATTTTTAATAGGTATATATTCTAATAGATATTTTTTATATTTCAATATTTTGAAATATCTCATAATAGTTATTTAAAAATAATAAAAATATACCATCAGTACCTTCACTATGTTGAGCCCTTGTTAACATAGTTTGATATGCATTTTCTAAATCCTTCCAATCTGTTAGAAAATGGTAACGTCGGTCATCCAAATATATGGAATACTATCACTATGAACTGATATAATTTCTGTTTCAATTTATCATTACATGTATGGTCATAATGATATATTTTTTAAAATCGTATCATGTTTTTGAAATAAATATGGATTTAGAAACATGAATTAATATTTTCCATTCTTTCAGTCCTACAATTATTAATTGAAAACATCACTCATGTATACATATATATTACCATATCTACAATGTGATATAGGTAATTCTTCAGCAGTAAATTATATAACCATATAAATTTATTAATTATGAATTTTTTTAGGTTCTGGAAATTTAGAAATCCTGACCACAGACTAAGGGGAAAAACAATTAAACCAAAAAAATCCTGTAAAATTGAATACTCTACACCCAAATGACCATTTTGAAGATCCAATATTAATAAAATAAAAGTAGGGAATTATAAGTCAATGATATATAGTAATATTTATATTAATATATAACTATAATAGATTTATAATGAATCTATATTTATTATACCTGAGTGTTGAGCATAGATGAAGCAATAAAAAAGTTGGGGTTAAGGTTTATGTTATAATATCATTTTTTCTAGATTACTTATGATAAATTTTTGTTGATGAATATCATATGGATCATTTAATTTAAAAACCACATATTTTATTATTATATTTTTATTCAAGAATTTTTTGTGTAATTTAACAGGTTTTTAAACCATGGTACTTTAAATAATTAAGATACTTTTTATGAAAAATAGACAATATATATTATTTGGTTAACATTATTTTTCATTAATATCTTTATTACATAAAATGGTGCCATGAATAATATTTTTTATGAATAAATTATTATGTAACATCATTTTTAACCATATTTTACATACATTTCATTGTTCTAAATAAATATTCTTTTATTTATCTTAATAGGTTATGTTTGGCTATTTATGAAACGTGTGAACAATATATTTGTTTGAATGTTGTCTGAATGTACCAATTTTTTATCCATTATAAAAATTACATTCATTGAAATATAAATTATATGTTTTCATAGATATTTTAAAAGTTAAAAAATTCTCAATATTTTGAGATGATTTATTTTTTAAATATTCCAAAAGATAAGTCCATGTTTTCCATTGTTAATTAAATGTTCAAATTCTATTTTGATGTAATTTTTCCTCAAAAAAAAATCCATTAATTTTTGATATTAATCACTATGGATTTGAACATAATATACCATCCAATTTCATTAGCTGGAGGGATTATGATGATGATTATTTAAGGATGATTCTAAATCAATCATATTGTTCCCATTAGTTAATTAATTTCTAATGGTGTATTTATGAAATCCATTTATTTTTTGGGGTTATTCAATAAAAAATTAATGAATTAAATAGGAAATACATTTCTTTATATGGGTTATTCATGATCTAATGGTGAATGTTTTTATTATGATCTAAGAAACATTTTCTGGGTTTTCATTATGGGGGTTATCTTGATATTATATTTTTATTTAGTACATTAATTATAAATTGAAAATTAATTTCATCATATAAACAAGAATGGGGAGTGAACCCAGTTTAGTAAGAGACTCTATTATCTATAACAACATTGGGAGTAGACCAGGAATATGAAAATGATGTATTGGGTAGTGAACGCGATCCCCTATTATAAATTTTTTACTGTTGTATTTCTCGATGTGAACCATTTGTAATGAATTAAATTACTTATTCAAATGTTCGTACAAGAACATATTTCATATTCTAATTAAATTTTACCAAATATCATGAAAGATTATTGATGGTTTTTTACTCCTACAAATATTTTAATCTTTTATCCAAAACCCATATTCTATTATTTATGAAAAGATCTCACTAATTTATTATTGATGAATTTATTAAGATAGGTTCATGTTATCATTCACTTATTCTTATATTATGATACCTTAATATCATTGATTGGAAACAAATAATCTAACCTTTACCGAAAATATAAAATCTTCATATCTTATATTTTTTTCACTAGGTTATAATGGTTTATTTTATGCCGTGTATATATAATATGTGAATTAAAATAGAATAACATCATGGATATGTTGAATATCATTAATGAAATAATATTCTTGTATATATATATATTCCCCAATGACACTAACTCATTATATTTCATTGTTATTTATTATTTTTTTGAATTAATTATTCATATAAATTTATGTTATGTTAATATATGAAATGTTTTGGTTACCTCAGTTGATATAAGATGAGAGTATAGTTTTTGGTTGATTTGGATCATAGAACACAAGTGAAAGCTATAGTTATATTCCTATGTGTTAGATTATATCCTCAAATTTCGGTATGGTATAGGTTATGTTTTTTAATATAAAATACATACCCATTTTGATTAATGAATGTGGATACGACTATAAAAAATATTCCCCTAGGGGAAAACACACAACAAATGTTTGTAGAGTATTAACACGATCCCCACTCATGTCATGACTTGTTGGAAAACAACAACACAACTTGATAGAATCTCCATATGGATATGGTTTCCTAATATTATGTTCCCTTTATTAACCATTAGAATGAATTAGTGGACATAATATATAACAATAATTGTGGGATATAGATATATAAGATGATCAATAACTATCATAGTTTGATAAGATTTTTTAATAATTTAGGACATAATTGGTGTAATTTTCACTATTGTTTTATTTCTTACTTTGATTAATGAAGCTTGTTCCTTATGGTAACCATTTGGTTTTTTAGTAGGGAATTGAAAATAATATTATGATGATAATGTAGTTATAGGTTAAACCTACTATTTAAGTATTTTATTTGATATTTTTCATATGATTTTTGGAATTTCATGAAAAGGTTCTAGAAATTTTCATTCATATCAAGAATGATTAGATGTTGAATCACCTGTAAAAAATCCCAAACAAATTATTATTGAATATTCATTATATTGATCTTATATTATAGTTCATTATAGAAATGTGATTTTTAAAAATAATTTTAAAACCCCTCTTGTTTAATTTTATGTGTTTTTGGATTTAGAATGTCCTTAATTATATAGATCACATGACAATTTCTTGGGAAGTGAAGAAAATTGATATTATGAATAAACATATAATTATTATTCTATGTGACCATGAATATGAACATCCAATAAAATTTATTTATGTTTTATGGGTATCAAAACCCTTTCATTGAGAATATTTAATTAAAATTAGATGGCAGAAACTAGAGATTTTGGGTATTATTTTTTTTCATGAATATGGTAATACATTTTCTAAATACATTCACAGTCATCCACAAATGATGATGTTAAATTTCCAACATAACTCATACCAAATGTTACACCTATATCAAATATTATATATAAAATATGATTGAATATCATACAATAATTTTTGAAGAAACTTAATGAAAATGTTAATAATGTATTCATACACCCTATTTCTCCCTGAAGGGGTTAAACATTTATTTTTGATAAGATTAATGAAGTACCAGTATGTATTTGAATTGATTAATGATGTGCTAACTATATCTCAATTAAGAATAAGAAACCATTAAACCATATAAATTATTTTTTTGATAAATTATATGTTTCTAAATACTTTTAAATGATGGATCATAGATCAAGATATAATCACCAAATTATCAAGAATATGGATAAAAATTGTCATCCATATGAGGTTTGTTTATTATAAATTATAGAGAGGATATTTGTACGTACAAATTTTTCAAATCCCATTATTATTATAATGAATATACTGTTTAGATATTATCTTGATTAGTTTTTTTAAACGATTATAATGATATTTATTTGTATACATTTGGAATTTAAGATCATGAATATAATTTGAAGATCATGTCAATGTCCCTGAGGAAGGAGTAGTTGTATGCCAAATTTGACATGTGTGAATTATGGATACATAACATTTGATTCTAGGGTCATATAATATCATGTTATGGTTTATCTATGAATCATTCAAATAAAAATGATATTGAATATTGTATGAGTCAAACCATGGTGGATGATATTTAATGATTCACTAGATACTATCACAGATATTTAAACAATTTTATTATGGCTATCAATTTCAATTATAGTGTTGAATTAAATGGGAACCAGTTTATTTTTTGACCAATGTATGCATTGAAAATATACTAGAACTAATGGGATACATCATCCATGCTCCTATTATAACACTAATCTATAGTAGATAAGGGTTTGTTATTTAAAATGATGCATCAAATAAGGTTAAAATATGTTACCTGATGTATAATGATATATTGATAGCTTATACTTCCTAATATTTGGAAATTCCTTTAAAATGGTACTAGAATCCTCATTTAGAGTTTGATATCGTATTTTTTAAATTTAAAATATGTGGGATTTATATATAGGGAGAAATATGTGATATATATGTATTCACTAAAATATATTTATGTTTATATTCATATAGATAGAGTTGAATATGCACCAATGGATATGGTTGTAATTGAATAATTATATTTATACCTCAAACCATTACAACCCTATTAAGGAGAATGAGGTGGTTGATTCTATGAGTTGGAAAGACCATAATATTTTACCAATATTGAGAATTCAATGGGATAAGAGTTATATGAATTTTGCTAATATAAATACTAAAATCATTTTAAAATGATGAAATCATATATTTCTCAAATTAATATATTACCATCAAATCATATGATGATTAAAGTGTAATATAAGGATGATATTGATGTAAAATATAATTTGAGAATTGTCCCTCTATTGAACCAAGATTTTGGTGTAATGATATGGTCCAAAAACCCTGTATTTGTCATATCAATTCTAGATTTAAAGAATGATAAATTTGATGTTGATAATAGTTCATCATTCTCTATACATCTTAAGAGTAAAAATATCTATCAATATTAAATATAGTATTTTTGTTTGGATATTATATAATGGGATATGGAATATAATACATCAATATTATTGGTTTATTATAATTCTAAGGATAAGATACCGAATTATACTGTGATTTTTCAATAATTTTCTAAACTAGAATTACATATTTAATACATAAACATTGTTTTTTTAATACCCAAAATATATATATATATATATGATATAATTTTGTTTCAGATTTAATTGATATCCTAATAAATTTTGCTTATTTCATTTTTATTTGATGATATTTCACTTCTAAGATGATTTATAGTATATTTATTAATGAAGTTGTACGTTTCATTTAATGTAAAATTTTATTTTATCTAATTGGAATATCAATTTTATGTTACTATTTCAGAGAAGTATTTACAATGATTTGAATAAATAATTGGAGTATAGGATACTATATAAACCTTATATAGATGCATATTATGATAAGACCATTAAAAACATGATGATACAGAGAGATATTGTTCAATATATTTAATGGTTTGTTGAAATCATCACCTTTAAAAAGTTATGTTTTCTTAAAATAATATATTTCACTCAAGAATTTTGATCGATCCATATAAATATCTATATGGAATGAATCATTGAAATCAAATGTGTAGTGAATAATTTAGAGAATTAATGATATTATGAATTATGTAGATTACAAAATATCACGGAGGTGTAGATCCATTGACCAATACATAATGAATGATTATAGTCAATTGAAATTTTATACTAACAAACATCATATAGACTTAGATTGTGATTCTTGTGAAATGGTATTCAAATAAATATCATCATAGAAGATGTTTATGATATTTGACAATAATGGAAGGTAATGAAAATATATATGTAATGCCCCAACATTCATAAGTAAGATCATTATATTTGATGGCTTTTTTGACACACAACACTAATTGCGCACAATAATATAGTATCCCAATACATTAAACTATATTTAATATTTTTAAAAATATTAACATATGATATATCTTTCAATGAACATGATCTAATGTTATTTTGTGTGACACGAAACAATGACTTTTTAAATGAATTTTGTTACAGACATGTATGAGATTTACAGAGAAATAATATATAATAAAAATATTTTTATTTAATGTCATAAGATATAAAAAACTATTAAATTTGTTGTTTTGAATATGGTTAACTAACTTATGAAAATATATATGTTTTACAAAAATTATGAGATGAATTTATTATTAACCAATTAGTTGGAAATATATCTAAAAACCAATTGTAAATAAAATAAATGTTTTTACACACACAAAGGGGTTTTATCCATGTATATTGAATTAATTAGTATTATGAAATGATATTAATGTAATATATATTTTCTATATTCAATAAAATATTTTTGACGTCGATCTATTTGATTTTATTTGAAAATGATGACACCAAACCAATTTTTTGTGTAAAAACATATAATTTTCATAATTGACATTTTATATAATTTTAATGTAAAACCAATTCTAAATGAAATTTCTGAAACTTTTAAGTATTTAATATGATAAAATAAAAATTATTATTTAATATAAAACATAAAAATTAGTTTAGGTTGATATTTTGTTATTTTTTTTGTGATGATTCATTTTTTGACTATAATTTAATATATTTAATTTTAATTCCAAATTGATTTTTCATCTAAATTTATTACAAGGGTAAATTATATTTTTTATTGGGATTAAAACAAAATTATATAAATATTATTTCCCTTAATTCATTTTAGGGAATTTTAAACAATTTACTAATGAAATTGTTAAAAAATATACCTTACTATTGAACATATTTTCTATAATACCCTACTTTGTTGTCCCATTTGGATGATAAAATATAAATTAATGTAACCCAAAAATGTTATTGGAATTTAGAAAATTTCAATATAAATTCGAAATAATCATATTTTCAAATGTATAATAAGCTAAAATAGTTTTTAACCAAAAATAATATTGAATGTAGTTCAGTGTAATTATAATTATTGTGAACAAAATTATCTTAACAAGGGACTAAACCTTAATCATAAGGGCCAAAATGGTCGAGAAATATGTCAAAATCCATTTTAAGACCATATTTATACCACATAATACCTTTTATCTATTTTTTTCTATTGTTTGAGCTACATTACATGTGAACAACATGGGTGTAATTCTCTTTTTTAATTAGTAATATCCTCCTCCACTATAAAAAGTCACTCACCCTTCCCACATTGAAATTCCTCTCAACCCACAATGGATAGATACCAATAGCTCAAAAAATTCTATACCCTCGTCCTGTATTCTGATAGTTTGGTTGAAATCCATCCATGGAAGACTTTGTTCCTAAACCAATTGGTGTTTCTCAAATAAGAGGTAACCTCATTCAATGACCAGTTCAGTTTTATTTCTTTCTCCACTACATAAAATATAATTATTAAATTAATATATAACAACATTTCTAATATATATATAGTGATAATTTTTATATGGGTTATACCTTCTCATACATTAACTTCCATATAATAGGTAATGAACATATAATTAATGTACAACAAACTACCGCCTGATGACAAATTTATTGTTTATTTTCAATTTATCTCCTCTCATGTTGGGAATAATGTTAGAAAAATTGTTTTTCAATGATATATATGATAAATATAATGTATTTTGGATTTATTAATCTTTAAATAATGCATAAATCTATTCATTACATTCTATGGGAATGTGATAGCATCGTTTCAGGTAGTTTGGACAGTGGCCTCATCAAGAAGATTCGATTCGTTCACACTATAAATTGACTGAATAACAGATGGTTTTAATAAAAATAAATGACATATATGAAATATAATAATATAAAATTGAATCTAAATTCTTTATCATCACATAAAAGTTCATTAATGAGATCAATATTTTTCCGTCATTTTGTATATTAACAGTGTTAAAAAATCATTAATAATGTAAATAATAAAATGGTTAACAAGGGGATTAATATAATGTGATAAGGGTCAAATGAAAAATAAAATTTCATAAATCCTATTTTAGTGGAGACTTTCCACCAATCATTAACTAATATTATAAATTTGTACAATTTTATTCAACTTTCCCTTGAATATTAAATCAGTATATTTTAATGTTTTAATTGTCTATAAATGATCCACTCCACTTACTTATAAAAGGGAACTTCTTCCTCTCTTTTTCCCACAACACATGGTCCCTTTTGCATTAAAAAATATATCCAAATTCTCCCCCAATGTCCATATCCATTACCGTGGAGTTATACTCTTCCGAAATGACCCATTAAAGAAATAATAATGTGATTTTAAATGAATGATACATTTTTAATAGGTATATATTCTAATAGATATTTTTTATATTTAAATATTTTGAAATATCTCATAATAGTTATTTAAAAATAATAAAAATATACCATCAGTACCTTCACTATGTTGAGCCCTTGTTAACATAGTTTGATATGCATTTTCTAAATCCTTCCAATCTGTTAGAAAATGGTAACTTCAGTCATCCAAATATGTGGAATACTATCACTATGAACTGATATAATTTCTGTTTCAATTTATCATTACATGTATGGTCATAATGATATATTTTTTAAAATCGTATCATGTTTTTGAAATAAATATGGATTTAGAAACATGAATTAATATTTTCCATTCTTTCAGTCCTACAATTATTAATTGAAAACATCACTCATGCATACGTATATATTACCATATCTACAATGTGATATAGGTAATTTTTTAAGAGTAAATTATATAACCATATAAATTTATTAATTATGAATTTTTTTAGGTTCTGGAAATTTAGAAATCCTGACCACAGACCAAGGGGAAAAACAATTAAACCAAAAAAATCCTGTAAAATTGAATACTCTACACCCAAATGACCATTTTGAAGATCCAATATTAATAAAATAAAAGTAGGGAATTATAAGTCAATGATATATAGTAATATTTATATTAATATATAACTATAATAGATTTATAATGAATCTATATTTTTTATACCTGAGTGTTGAGCATAGATGAAGCAATAAAAAAGTTGGGGTTAAGGTTTATTTTATAATATCATTTTTTCTAGATTACTTATGATAAAGTTTTGTTGATGAATATCATATGGATCATTTAATTTAAAAACCACATATTTTATTATTATATTTTTATTCAAGAATTTTTTGTGTAATTTAACAGGTTTTTAAACCATGGTACTTTAAATAATTAAGATACTTTTTATAAAAAATAGACAATATATATTATTTGGTTAACATTATTTTTCATTAATATCTTTATTACATAAAATGGTGCCAAGAATAATATTTTTTATGAATAAATTATTATGTAACATTATTTTTAACAATATTTTACATACATTTCATTGTTCTAAATAAATATTCTTTTATTTATCTTAACAGGTTATGTTTTGCTATTTATGAAACGTGTGAAAAATATATTTGTTTGAATGTTGTCTGAATGTACCAATTTTTTATCCATTATAAAAATTACATTCATTGAAATATAAATTAAATGTTTTCATAGTTATTTTAAAAGTTAAAAAATTCTCAATATTTTGAGATGATTTATTTTTTAAATATTCGAAAAGATAAGTCCATGTTTTCCATTGTTAATTAAATGATCAAATTCTATTTTGATGTAAATTTTCCTCAAAAAAAATCCATTAATTTTTGATATTAATCACTATGGATTTGAACATAATATACCATCCAATTTCATTAGCTGGAGGAATTATGATGATGATTATTTAAGGATGATTCTAAATCAATCATATTGTTCCCATTAGTTAATTAATTTCTAATGGTGTATTTATGAAATCCATTTATTTTTTGGGGTTATTCAATAAAAAATTAATAAATTAAATAGGAAATACATTTCTTTATATGGGTTATTCATGATCTAATGGTGAATGTTTTTATTATGTTCTAAGAAACATTTTCTGGGTTTTCATTATTGGGGTTATCTTGATATTATATTTTCATTTAGTACATTAAGTATAAATTGAAAATTAATTTCATCATATAAACAAGAATGGGGAGTGAACCCAGTTTAGTAAGAGACTCTATTATCTATAACAACATTGGGAGTAGACCAGGAATATGAAAATGATGTAGTGGGTAGTGAACGCGATCCACTATTATAAATTTTTCACTGTTGTATTTCTCGATGTGAACCATTTGTAATGAATTAAATTACTTATTATAATGTTCGTACAAGAACATATTTCATATTCTAATTAAATTTTACCAAATATCATGAAAGATTATTGATGGTTTTTTACTCCTACAAATATTTTAATCTTTTATCCAAAACCCATATTCCATTATTTATGAAAAAATCTCACTAATTTATTATTCATGAATTTATTAAGATAGGTTCATGTTATCATTCACTTATTCTTATATTATGATACCTTAATATCATTGATTGGAAACAAATAATCTAACATTTATCGAAAATATAAAATCTTCATATCTTATATTTTTTTCACTAGGTTATAATGGTTTATTTTATGCCGTGTATATATGACATGTGTATTAAAATAGAATAACATCATGGATATGTTGAATATCATTAATGAAATAATATTCTTATATATATATATATTCACCAATGACACTAACCCATTATATTTCATTGTTATTTATTATTTTTTTGAATTAATTATTCATATAAATTTATGTGATGTTAATATATGAAATGTTTTGGTTACCTCAGTTGATATAAGATAAGAGTATAGTTTTTTGGTTGATTTGGATCATAGAACACAAGTGAAAACTATAGTTATATTCCTATGTGTTAGATTATATCCTCAAATTTTGGTATGGTATAGGTTATGTTTTTTAATATAAAATACATACCCATTTTGATTAATGAATGTCGATACGACTATAAAAAATATTCCCCTAGGGGAAAACACACAACAAAAGTTTGTAGAGTATTAACATGATCCCCACTCATGTCATGACTTGTTGGAAAACAACAAAACAACTTGATAGAATCTCCATATGGATATGGTTTCCTAATATTATATTCCCTTTATTAACCATTAGAATGAATTAGTGGACATAATATATAACAATAATTGTGGGATATAGATATATAAGATGATAAAAAACTATCATAGTTTGATGAGATTTTTTAATAATTTAGGACATAATTGGTGTAATTTTCACTATTGTTTTATTTATTACTTTGATTAATGAAGCTTGTTCCTTATGGTAACCATTTGGTTTTTTAGTAGGGAATTGAAAATAATATTATGATGATAATTTAGTTATAGGTTAAACCTAATATTTAAGTATTTTATTTGATATTTTTCATATGATTTTTGGAATTTCATGAAAAGTATCTAGAAATTTTCATTCATATCCAGAATGATTAGATGTTGAATCACCTGTAAAAAATACCAAACAAATTATTATTGAATATTCATTATATTGATCTTATATTATAGTTCATTATAGAAATGTGATTTTTAAAAATAATTTTAATACCCATCTTGTTTAATTTTATGTGTTTTTGGATTTAGAATGTCCTTAATTATATAGATCACATGACAGTTTCTTGGGAAGTGAAGAAAATTGATATTATGAATAAACATATAATTATTATTCTATGTGACCATGAATATGAACATCCAATAAAATTTATTTATGTTTTATGGGTATCAAAACCCTTTCATTGAGAATATTTAATTAAAATTAGATGGCAGAAACTAGAGATTTTGGGTATTATTTTTTTTCATGAAAGTGGTAATACATTTTCTAAATACATTCACAGTCATCCACAAATGATGATGTTAAATTTTCAACATAACTCATACCAAATGTTACACCTATATCAAATATTATATATAAAATATTGTTGAATATCATACAATAATTTTTGAAGAAACTTAATGAAAATGTTAATAATGTATTCATACACCCTATTTCTCCCTGAAGGGGTTAAACATTTATTTTTGATAAGATTAATGAAGTACCAGTATGTATTTGAATTGATTAATGATGTGCTAACTATATCACAATTAAGAATAAGAAACCATTAAACCATATAAATTATTTTTTTGATCAATTATATGTTTCTAAATACTTTTAAACGATGGATCATAGATCAGGATATAATCACCAAATTATCAAGAATATGGATAAAAATTGTTATCCATATGAGGTTTGTTTATTATAAATTATAGAGAGGACATTTGTACGTACAAATTTTTCAAATCCCATTATTATTATAATGAATATAGTGTTTAGATATTAGCTTGATTAGTTTTTTTAAACGATTATAATGATATTTATTTGTATTCATTTGGAAGTTAAGATCATGAATATAATTTGAAGATCGTGTCAATGTCCCTGAGGAAGGAGTAGTTGTATGCCAAATTTAACATGTGTGAATTATGGATACATAACATTTGATTCTAGGGTCATATAATATCATGTTATGGTTTATCTATGAATCATTCAAATAAAAATGATATTGAATATTGTATGAGTCAAACCATGTTGGATGATATTTAATGATTCACTAGATACTATCACAGATATTTAAACAATTTTATTATGGCTATCAATTTCAATTATAGTGTTGAATTGAATGGGAACCAGTTTATTTTTTGACCACTGGATGCATTGAAAATATACTAGAACTAATGGGATACATCATCCATGCTCCTATTATAACACTAATCTATAGTAGATAAGGGTTTGTTATTTAAAATTATGCATAAAATAAGGTTAAAATATGATACCTGATGTATAATGATATATTGATAGCTTATACTTCCTAATATTTGGAAATTCCTCTAAAATGGTACTAGAATCCTCATTTAGAGTTTGATATCGTATTTTTTAAATTTAAAATATGGGGGATTTATATATAGGGAGAAATATGTGATATATATGTATTCACTAAAATATATTTATGTTTATATTCATATAGATAGAGTTGAATATGCACCAATGGATATGGTTGTAATTGAATAATTATATTTATACCTCAAACCATTACAACCCTATTAAGGAGAATGAGGTGGTTGATTCAATGAGTTGGAAAGACCATAATATTTTACCAATATTGAGAATTCAATGGGATAATAGTTATATGAATTTTGATAATATAAATACTAAAATCATTTTAAAAGGATGAAATCATATATTTCTCAAATTAATATATTACCATCAAATCATATGATGATTAAAGTGGAATATAAAGATGATATTGATGTAAAATAGAATTTGAGAATTGTCCCTCTATTCAACCAAGATTTTGGTGTAATGATATGGTCCAAAAACCCTGTATTTGTCATATCAATTCTAGATTTAAAGAATGATAAATTTGATGTTGATAATAGTTCATCATTCTCTATACATCTTAAGAGTAAAAATATCTATCAATATTAAATATAGTATTTTTTTTGGATATTATATAATGGGATATGGAATATAATACATCAATATTATTGGTTTATTATAATTCTAAGGATAAGATACCGAATTATACTGTGATTTTTCAATAATTTTCTAAACTAGAATTACATATTTAATACATAAACATTATTTTTTTAATACCCAAAAAATATATATATGATATAATTTTGTTTCAGATTTAATTGATATCCTAATAAATTTTTCTTATTTCATTTTTATTTGATGATATTTCACTTCTATGATGATTTATAGTATATTTATTAATGAAGTTGTACGTTTCATTTAATGTCAAATTTTATTTTATCTAATTGGAATATCAATTTTATGTTACTATTTCAGAGAAGTATTTACAATGATTTGAATAAATAATTGGAGTATAGGACTCCATATAAACCTTATATAGATGCATATTATGATAAGACCATTAAAAACATGATGATACAGAGAGATATTGTTCAATATATTTAATGGTTTGTTGAAATAATCACCTTTCACAAGTTATGTTTTCTTAAAATAATAGATTTCACTCAAGCATTTAGATCGATCCATATAAATATCTATATGGAATGAATCATTGAAATCAAATGTGTAGTGAATAATTTAGAGAATTAATGATATTATTAATTATGTAGATTACAAAATATCACGGAGGTGTAGATCCATTGACCAATACATAATGAATGATTATAGTCAATTGAAATTTTATACTAACAAACATCATATAGACTTATATTGTGATTCTTGTGAAATGGTATTCAAATAAATATCATCATAGAAGATGTTTATGATATTTGACAATAATGGAATGGTAATGCAAATATATATGTAATGCCCCAACATTCATAAGTAAGATCATTATATTTGATGGCTTTTTTGACACACAACACTAAGTGCGCACAATAATATAGTATCCCAATACATTAAACTATATTTAATATTTTTAAAAATATTAACATATGATATATCTTTCAATTAACATGATCCAATGTTATTTTGTGTGACACGAAACAATGACTTTTTCAATGAATTTTGTTACAGATGTGTATGAGATTTACAGAGCAATAATATATAATAAAAATATTTTTATTTAATGTCATAAGATATAAAAAACTATTAAATTAGTGGTTTTTAATATGATTAACTAACTTATGAAAATATATATGTTTTACAAAAATTATGAGATGAATTTATTATTAACCAATTAGTTGGAAATATATCTAAAAACCAATTGTAAATAAAATAAATGTTTTTACACACACAAAGGGGTTTATCCATGTATATTGAATTAATTAATATTATGAAATGATATTAATGTAATATATATTTTATATATTCAATAAAATATTTTTGACGTCGATCTATTTGATTTTATTTGAAAATGATAACACCAAACCAATTTTTTATGTAAAAACATATAATTTTCATAATTGACATTTTATATCATTTTAATGGAAAACCAATTTTAAATGAAATTTCTGAAACTTTTATGTATTTAATATGATAAAATAAAAATTATTATTTAATATAAAACATAAAAATTAGTTTAGGTTGATATTTTGTTATTTTTTTGTGATGATTCATTTTTTGACTATAATTTAATATATTGAATTTTAATTCCAAATTGATTTTTCATCTAAATTTATTACAAGGGTGAATTATATTATTTATTGGGATTAAAACAAAATTATATAAATATTATTTCACCTAATTCATTTTAGGGAATTTTAAACAATTTACTAATGAAATTGTTAAAAAATATACCTTACTATTGAACATATTTTCTATAAAACCCTACTTTGTTGTCCCATTTGGATGATAAAATATAAATTAATGTAACCCAAAAATGTTATTGGAATTTAGAAAATTTCAATATAAATTCGAAATAATCATATTTTTAAATGTATAATAAGCTAAAATAGTTTTTAACCAAAAATAATATTGAATGTAGTTCAGTGTAATTATAATGCTTGTGAACAAAATTATCTTAACAAGGGACTAAACCTTAATCATAAGGACCAAAATGGTCGAGAAATATGTCAAAATCCATTTTAAGACCATATTTATACCACATAATACCTTTTATCTATTTTTTTCTATTGTTTGAGCTACATTACATGTGAACAACATGGGTGTAATTCTCTTTTTTAATTAGTAATATCCTCCTCCACTATAAAAAGTCACTCACCCTTCCCACATTGAAATTCCTCTCAACCCACAATGGATAGATACCAATAGCTCAAAAAATTCTATACCCTCATCCTGTATTCTGATAGTTTGGTTGAAATCCATCCATGGAAGACTTTGTTCCTAAACCAATTGGTGTTTCTCAAATAAGAGGTAACCTCATTCAATGACCAGTTCAGTTTTATTTCTTTCTCCACTACATAAAATATAATTATTAAATTAATATATAACAACATTTATAATATATATATAGTGATAATTTTTATATGGGTTATACCTTCTCATACATTCACTTCCATATAATAGGTAATGAACATATAATTAATGTACAACAAACTACCGCCTGATGACAAATTTATTGTTTATTTTCAATTTATCTCCTCTCATGTTGGGAATAATGTTAGAAAAATTGTTTTTCAATGATATATATGATAAATATAATGTATTTTGGATTTATTAATCTTTAAATAATGCATAAATCTATTCATTACATTCTATGGGAATGTGATAGCATCGTTTCAGGTAGTTTGGACAGTGGCCTCATCAAGAAGATTCGATTCGTTCACACTATAAATTGACTGGATAACAGATGGTTCTAATAAAAACAAATGACATATATGACATAGATATGAAAATTTAATTATAATATGAATAAAACTAAATTATTTTTAATTCATTTAAATATGAAATATTATATTGATGTAATGTTCATGCATTTGTACAACCTACCATCCCCATAAAAGGTGTATTTCAATTATTATCTCCAAATATTATGGATTATTATAAAAAATTATAATATGAATGTATTTGATAATTGAATAATGGTTTCCAATATGAATATTATTAAATCAGGATGTATGTAAGACTCACAAAAAGTAATGAGTCAAAACATACTTGAAAAAAAATGTGATTTACAATAGAAATAATGAAAAAAATTAAGGATTGTTAAAAAACAAGTAATAAAATATTATAATAAGTTAAAATATGATATTATGAATTTGAATATAATTTTTTTTATATATTAGTGAAGCGTTTAAAAAAATTATAAAATATAAAAAATATGCTAACCCAAAACGAAACACGAGGTAAAGGATTTTCTTCTCAAATTATATAGTAATGAGATAAATGTAATATTCACCAATAACTTATTTTCTAGTAGTTTATTAACATCCCCTTTTGATATATTATTTCATAGATCTTTTATATTCATGTTATTTATGATTTATTTTTATTTATCTCATCTATGTTTCTTTGACATGAAATTTACAATGTTGTTAATGATATCTTTGGAATCCCAATTTCTATTTGTGATTGTTAACTTTCCAAAGAAATGATCAATTCATTATGATAATTTTTATTATAAATTAATTTTATATTTAATATAAATATTATCATTCAATTGGTATTATTCATTTATAAACGAGATACCATTTTTACAAACATCATTTTCTTTGACTGTTATGTGATTAACTAGGGAATTATTGTTAAATATTTATCCCTTTCTCAAAATAGATACTTGATAAGGAATGATGTTAAAATAAATAGATTAATTGATATATGAGGAATGATTATGAGATAGAATATAAGGTATCATGATCAATTAATGAAATCCCTATAGGTTGTTTACTAGTCAATGAAATCCCTACGGGTGTGGGATCATTTAATGTAATCCCCATGATGCATCAATAGTCTCATGAGATAAAATTAAAAATTGATAAACCTTTATTTTTTTAATCTGAGAAGAATAAATATGTTTCTACCAATAATCATAAAACACATTTTTATGGGTCTATTGTTTTGTGTTTCATGTTCTAGAAACATGATTTTCAATAAATAATAATTTCATTCATTTTGATTAAGTATTTTTTTCCAAGATATTTTTATAATGAAAAATACTATAGAATAATTTCATTCACAGCTTATTGATTTAATTTTATGTTTTTTTATATTTCTATCATTACATAGTTGTTATTCCATATCCGATTATTTAAATTGTATGTGTTTTAGTTATTTTACATTTTTTTGAAATTTAAAAACTTCCCTCTCATTTATTTACTATAACGAATGTGTTCCTAGTTATTTATCTTGTCATATTGACTATTAACTTGAATTGTTTTTCTTCCACTATACATAGCCTTAAAATGCATTTGATCTCACCCATATTTTATCTAAATTCCCTAGGATTACCAGAAATGGAATATGAATTTTATTTTAAGATATGATAATTGGGAATAAATTAATTCTGAAAAGAGAAATATTTTGTTTTAAATTTTGTATTTATTTATAATACAATACTTATGTAAGTATCCAGTTTACCAATTCAAGTAAACTATACAATTCATTGATAATTGAAATCATTTAATTTTTCTAATGTGATGGTAGTAGACACTGAAATTGGGAATACCGGGTTCTGGTCCATATAAATTTTATTATAGAAAATTTAGTAGAATCCATAGAAACTAGATTTAGAAAATCATATATTAGAGAACATAATCCATGTTATTAATTTATGAATAATAAAAGAAGAACATCCTAATGTTTTTATTAGATATATATTTTATGGTTTTCAAAGAAATGTATCCATGTTTACATACTATAAATATATAACGTTATGACACATATGTACCGAGGGGTAATAACTCTAAAAAGTGTGTTGTCCCTTAATTGAGAATAAACTCATAGACTACAAGGTACCTTAACAAATGCCTCGTTTGGTACTCCTGGGAGATATTGTTAGAATAAATAAAATTTTATTTTCATACCATTATGAATTATTTGAATATAAAATGTAAATTATTGTCTAATATTAAACCTAAGGTTGATTAGATCGTAAATAATGTTCCGGATTTATACATAATAAGAATGAATATACGGTTTTTCCATGAAAATAGCTGATTCTCACATAATTGTTTTTTTAACAAATCCCTTATTCTAAATTATATTCTCTAGATCAAGGATGTACATATGTTTAAATAAAAGGAAAGTGTATATTTGTAATGACATTGTATTGAAAACCTTAATTAAAATTTTATTTAGTGATTATACCTATTTCAAGGATGTCTATCACATTTATTTGGAATATGAAGATTATTATATTAATATTGTTTTGAAAAAGGAGAACTTATATTTTATGTGACAATCCAAATTTTTTTGAAATCTGGTTGGGAAATAACCCATGACCAATAGTGTTACATTATAGGTTTATAGTTTGATTAATTATCCATTTTGATTCTAGAAAATAGTTAGTGGAAAATATAATGATTTTTATTGGTATTATGATCCGTTGAAGGAAAAATTCCGTTGGGAATAAAAATGCAATTTTTGATATCCATTTGTTGTATTAAGTCTTGAATTGGAATTTTATCAACAAAAAATAAAAATGTGGAATTATTCATATAAAATTGAACGGAAGGAAGTAAATATATTTCCTTATATACATGGTCATTATAAGAATTAATCAACATTATGAAAAGGATATTAAAAATATTTTTTTAATACATTATATTAGGATGAACTGATGGTATTTTAAATATCCACATATTTATAGCTTTGAGGACCACAAATTTCAATTGATCATTCATTTATTTTTTATCTATGACCTCTGTCACTCTCTATTATATTTTACAAGTTTCTCCTATTTGTGTATCCATACATGAAAATAATACTCCCAAACATAGAGACTTAGTTATATGCTTGTCCTTGTGAACTTTTTTACTTACCATTCTATCATTTCAGGAAGATGTTTTTATAAAAGTTCTAATAATGTGGGATTAAAAAAAGTATTATTAAAAATTATATTACTCATAACAAGTTTAAATTTTGAATACACAATTTATCTAAGGTGGAGAGAATGTAACTCAAGGAAACTCTAATACAAGAAAATTTTATATGATAACTTGTATGACATGAAACAACATGTGTGTATTAGAATATAATATCTCCGGACATCACAATATATTTATTATATTAAAAAAATAATCCAATGATATAAATTGAAGTGTATGAGATCCTTAGTCTGATTGTGTTGCATGCAACAATATCATTCTTTGATGACTTTTGTTACACTCAAGGATGGGTTTTACAGAGAAATAATATATTATTAAAATGATATCAATTAATATAATAATATATTACCAAACCATTAAATTTTAGTTTGTCAATATTATTAATAAACCAATGAATATAAATGGTTTACATGAATATAATATGAATTTTTAGGTTATCTATTAATTAGAAATGAATATCCAAGTAATATGTTTATACTCACAAAGGTCATTTATCATAATAAATAAAATTGAATACTATTATTTAATGATATTTGTAAAATTTACATGTTATATATTAAATAAAATATTTCATATATTAATCCAATATTTTTATTTTATTAATATGATAACAACCCTAGTTTAACACAAAAAACCTATATTTTGTATACATATGATTTTACGCACTTTTAATGGAGAAACAATTTTGAATACAATTTTTCAAAAATTTAAACCATTTAAATAAAAAGTAAAATTCTTTTCGAAATTGAATCATTATTATTTGGTTAGGAGGATTTTTTTCGTACTTATCTACAGTGTTTCATTTTTTGATTAATAGTGAAAATACTAAATTTTATAACAAAACATCTGTTTAATATAATTTATTTATAAGTATAAATTATATTTATGAATAGTTTTAAATCATAATTATATTAATTTTACATTAATTAATTAAATTTTTGTAATTGGAATTAATTTGATATTGAAATTTTATATAAAAACATTGCAATAATTTGAACATTTTTACTTTAAAAACTATATTGTCATCCCGTCTACCAAATTAAATTTAAATTTATCCCTAAAAATTAGATGATTTGGATTTGAAAAAAGTTATTAATTAATTATAATAATAATAATTTACAATATCCAAAAATATTGACTTTGTTATTGACCAAAATTATTTTTTAATGTAATTAAATTTTTTTTCTATAATTAAGAGAATAATTAGCATAACAAGGGACTATAGCTTAATCTTAAGGGCCAAAATGACCTAAGAACATATAAAAAACCCATGATATAGAAATTTATCTAACCCATAGAACCAGGTATCAAATGTGATCAATTATTTCATTCATGTGATGTGGGAAAAATGTAAGTGGAATTCCCTTTCAAAAAAATAGAAGAATTCCACTTGTCCTCCAATATAAAAATACACTCAACCCTCACACATCCTCACTCCTCTTAATCGACTTACTATCAACAAAAATATGTAAAAATATCTCCTAAAATACCCATACCCATCCTAAAAGACTCAATTGGGAACAAATCACACAATGGAATGATTTTTGTATAAGCCTAAAGGAGTTACCCCAATAAGAGGTAACATCCTTCGAAGATAATTTTAGAGTCATTTCATTCAAAAAGCATTCATTTATTATAATTACATGAATATATTATAAAATAATAATCCTATATATATAGATAATTATTTATTTCAATGATTTACCTAAACATACACACACTTCCATCTAGTAGGTAACAAACTTATATTTCAAGTATGGTGACCTACCGCCTCACAAAATGATGATTGTTAATTTTTCAATTTACACATATCATGGTGGGAATTCTGATTGGAATTTTTTTTCATATGATATATATTATATATATAATTCATGTATTCTTTTTAATTTTTTATAGAAGGCATTCCTCTATTCTTTCCATTCTATGAGAATATGATAGCATCATTTCTTGTAGTGTGGAATGCCTCCTCCTCAGAGCGATGCAATTCATTCACACTAAACATGGAATATACAAAGAATAGTTTTAATAAAAACTTGTGATATATAAGTAATATATATGTTACTAAAATTATAATACAAATAAATATAAATTATTTGTTTTTATTTTAAATATGAAAAAAGACATTTAAGTAGTGTTAATACGTACGTATGTCCTACTATCTCAATGAATGAAGCATTTTGTTTCATATATAATAAAATTAAAGATTATAGTAAATAAATATATACTATATATATGTGATAATTAAATCATGGATTATATATAATATATGAGGAAATATTTTTTAATCTAATAATAACAACATGTAACTTGTCAAAACATACTCGAATAACTATGCAATTTACAATTGAAATAGTGAAAATAATGAAATGTAGATAAGGAAATGGGTAAGAAGAAATTATATTAAGTTAATATATGATATTATTAGTATTTTTATGGGTTTATAATAATTTATTAACATGATCAAAACTATTATATAATAATTTAAATGAATTTCACTTGAAAAAAAAGTTAAGGGATTTTCATCTCACTTTTCATATTTGGGAGATAAAATCCACATTCACCACTTAATTATTTCCATACGGTTTATCTACTACCCATTTTGATATATTATATAATGATTCATTTATCATCGTGGTATTTAATGTTTAATTTTATTTATGTTATCCAAGGTATTTTGAAATGAATATTTCGATGTGGTAAAATTTATCTTTCAAATATCAATTTCCTTTGGTGATTGTTAACATTCTCTCAAAACAATACATTCCATTTACTCATTTTATTGTACATTACATTTATATTGAATATTCATATTCTCATGCAATGGATATTTCCATTTCCAAAACCATATTCGATTTTAACATATAGTTTTTTCTTGAAACATTATTGAATTTATGAAGGAATTATTGATAAATATGTATCCTATAATCAATAAATATATTTCATAAAACACATTATATATTTACATATATTATTCAATATGTGAGGTATTTTTAATTCATTAACTATAATTTTTATAGATAGTTTAATGTAATTATTATGGTTTGGAGAGTAGTTAATTTAAGAATTACAATTTTCGGACCATTTAATATAATCTGCACGATGTATCAACAGTCTATTGAGCTGAAATTAGTTGGCGATAAATCATTGAGTTTATTTCCATACAGAATGGATTGGGTTCAACTCAGAATCTAAAACCATGTTTTGAATTGTATTGATGGTAGTAGTTCATGTATCAGACAAACAAAAACTAATAATTAATTGTTACCTTCATTGTTATTCAGTATTTGTTATTCATTATATTTTCACTATGAAAAAGCCGTTGGATGAATTTCATTTTTAGTTTATTGATTAATTGGGATGTTTTCCATTTTCCGACATGAAATATATTTATTATTTATATAGTTATTAATATTTAATTTTTCCATATATTAAACTTTACATGATATCTACTGACTTCATTCTCATTTAGTGACTACATGGAATGAATTATTAGTTATTTCCATACCCACAATAAATATTCTCATTGATTTATTTCTATTTCTACTATACTTAACATTACATATAATATGATATCACCTTTATTATTTTTTCATTTATCTATTATTCAAGAACGTGTACTAATAATTTTATGCAAAGATATACTAATTGGGAATAAAGTTATCCTCAAATGAAAATAATTATATTTTAATTATTGTATTCTCTCCTAATACAATTCTAATGTTTGTATCCATTTTACTAAGACTATAAAACTCTTTGCTCCTTGGGTATTTGACTCATGGTAATAATGGAAATTTAATTGAACTAAAAAATAGCACTGGGATTATTGGTGTCATGTCACCACAATATATAATTCCCATTAAAATTATAAATCATATTATGATGGATTCTTATCAATTTGATAATCCAAAAAATCACACTGATTCTCACAATTATGTCCTTGTATCTCCCTAAAGGATATATATACTGGATCCTCCACATGCACTTAACTATAAGTTCATACAAATTTATTATGATATATACTATACAACACTATAGATGGAGATTTTGGATCAATTATGAAATCTTTTTATGAAATTGATAACTTTATTGGGTAATTTTTTTGGTTAAATATTAAATGTAAGCTGATTCGAGGGAAATCTAGGATGTGATGAGGTAAAATGTTTTCAAATTTTTGTATCAATGTTTCATAATTTTGGGTTAAAATCCAATAAGTGGCGTTGAACATAAGACTGAAATATTTTATGATATATTTCTTATCATATAAATCAAAACGTTGGATATCATTCTTGACATGTAGAACCATGATTAATCAAACCACAATATATTATAGAAATATTTATATTGGGGTAAATATAATCACAAAGACAATGAATTAGAGCATTTTAATATGAATAACAAAAATATGAGAAGTAAATGTTTATGAATTTATCATCTGAATTCATATATCAACAAAAAATTATAATTTAAAATCAAACCACAAGATATATGTTTCAAAAAAATATTTTTTTGAATTTTTTTTCTTATAATAATTTAAATTGATATCTTTTGTTAAATTATTTTTAATTTTATTTCAATAGTATTTCAATAAATTTATTAAAATTAATATAATTTGTAATATTAAGCATGAAAGAATATCAATTTCAGTTTTATAATTAAAAATGAAATTTTCTCATAATATTTTTAGTTGTGTTTATCATGAAAATTATAAAATAAATATATGAAAATTATAAAAAATTAATTTAATAGATAGGTTTCTATATTTTAAATGCATATGTAAAAATATATTAATATGATAATCTTTATTTCTGATAATTATAAATCGTAATCGAAGTAAAAATTTAGTAACACATTAATGGTTAAAAGTGTTATAGGGGAAGATAAACTAAAGATAGAATGGTTAAAATTATGAAAAAATGTATACATATTTTTTTTTTTATCACTATGCTATATTATCAAATAATTTTATAATTGTCACATTGTATCCAATTTCACAATAATATAGATTTATAATATTGTAATATTTTATGTGTTTACAATAGTTATACTCAACTCACTTATAAAAGGGAACCACACCTTAGAAATTATCCACTAAACCAATGAATTTTATAAGAAAATAACTATTCTAAAAAACACACCCAACATCCTTAAAAATTTTATTGAGGTTTTTTCTTGTATAATTTATATCAAATAACCATTATTGTTATTTACCAAAAAATAAACTTGGAGAATTGGTATATGTTCTTACCAAAGTTTTTCACAATTTTTTCTTGTCAATCCGACTATAAATATTATTTAAATAAATTAGCATTTTTTGGTGTTATATTGACTATATAATGATTATTTTAAAATAATTATATATCAATTTATTATCTCTTTCCAATCTGATAGAAAATGATAATATCTCTTATGTGTACGTGTCGACTACCACCACTATGAATCGATATGATTTATTATTCGTCTTCTCTTTATTTATATTGATATATTGATTAATTAAATGAATTAATTTGATATTTTTCATATAATTTATTTATAAATCTAATTCATTATTTACATTCCTTTCATTAAATCTATTTAAAACTATAAATGTCACTCATACAAACATTTAGACTTCCATATCCACTATGTGTCATAATAACTTCATCCTTAGTGCTTTATATAAAAGGTTACAAAATATTATAAAATTAGTTACTTGTATTTTTTACATGATTTATATTTTTAAGATGATTTATCCACAACCATGAATCATTTACTATATCAATTGAACCAAATAATACAAGAATAATTGATAGGTTTTTAACAAAATGATCATTTATTGAGACATTATAAATAAATGGAAATTTAGTAATTATAATGAAATTATCTATATAATTATTTACAAAAATATATTTGGAATATATTTATAATTAATATATCTTTATTATATAGGTGTTTTGATTTCTTATGATAAATTTTGATACATGATGTGATAGATTAAATTAGAATATCATTTCTTTATGAGATTGTCAATGATAAATTTATATTGTGGAAAATTATATAGATTTCATAAATTAAACCCTATAATTTTATCTTATTATTATTCATATAATATTCATATAATTGTACAGTTTCCCTCAATTTTGGTAATTAAAATTATTGGTAAATATTTTTAATAAAATCCACACTTTTGACCCTTTGGCCGGTGAAGTTTTTCATTCAAATCTACGTTAATTAAAATAATTTCATGAATGATCATTTTCATGATAAAATGATTATTAAAATACATAATATTTTTTATAAAAAATATTTATTTTTTATGTTGAATATTCATGGAACTTTCTAAACATGGTATATTTGACTTTTTTTCTAAAGTATGAGAGGAATCCTTGTTTTAATATGTTATGAACCAATGGATTTTAAAACTTTTATATGTGTTTCTTATTTTTATTCTTTCCTTTTTTCAATGGTTTTTTAACATCAATATTTTTCCAATAAATAGTGAATTAATTTTTTTATAGATACTAAATGTTAATTAATTTTCCCATATTTTCGATGAAATGACCAAATGTTTTTTTAAATGTATTTCTTATTTAATTTAATATAATTTAATGATTTTTGTACATCATTAGGTATATGTTAATATGTTTCAAGTAGTTTTCACACTTTATATATTATATGGTTATGTTGGATTAAGGATAATTATATGAAGCCTTTTGTATTCACATGTGTATTTTAATATTGGAGGAATTATTTCTGAAACGCATTAATTTTATATGGGTTATGCAATGATGAGATAATGAGTTGTATATAAAACTCATTTCAACTCCTTATGATAAACTATGATGAAATGAAAAGTGTTTTTATGAACATGGGGAACACAAAAATATGTTTCTTATTATGGTACAGGTGAGCCTATAATAATATAGAACTCTAATTCTAGGTTTTTGGATTGATAGTTAATGAGATAATATTGACTGGAATGGGGGTGATAATATTCCATTAATTGAATTTTCTTATTATGGTATTCATCAGAGGGAACCATCACTATGGAAATTATGGAATGGATAGTGAACCCAATACACTATGGGATTGTGTCAACTATTATTGGGTTGGAAATTATCCTAGACCAAATATAACATTTTTCTATGCATATGTGTATAACATAAACCAAATACATATATTTTTTATTTTTCTCTCATTGATAATGAATGATTTTTGATGATTTCACTCTATAAGGAATAATGTGTTATATTATAAATAATACTTATTCAACTATTCATTATTGAATAAATTAGACTAATAATGTATGAATTTTATAAGTTATCATAATCTTATCATACCATTGTACTTATCTTATGATGACTTATGAATATTGATTGAAATCTATGATGTTTACACGTGAAGAGAATCTAATTACACACTTTTTTATGCATCCCTTCCCCATGTTATGAAGAATTGTTTTTAGTATGGATTGAATTGTATGTTTATTATATGTGAAGAACATTGTCATATAATTTTATAATCATCCATTAAATAGAAATATTATGTATAAATTCCAAAAAGTCACTAAAACATTATGGTTACATGGCATGTGTTGCAATGAGATATATCATATATTAATCTCAAATGATGTAATATTTTTATATTTAATGTTTGGGTAGCCTCACCATGACTATATCAAAAACATTTTTTAAATTATAAAAAAATTGAAGTTGATAAACCTATGAACATGAATAATGTATTAGAACCACCAATTAGACTATGTACAAAAAATAGAAAAGTTTAAACATGAATAATAATTTCATTAATAAAATATTAATATATTTTTAATATTTAATTATATATAGATACATAAAAATAATATAAGAATGAATAAGGTTCTTATATATGTTAATCAAAATGTAAAAAGTTTTATACCGAGACGTTAGAGTGTGTTCGACTAAGGGAATGTCCAATAGAAGTGTTTCTTTTTATAAGTTTCAATTCAATGTGAAATGTTTTATCTTTTAAACCATGTTTATATTTATATGATGTGTATAAATACTCCATGAAGTTTTAATCATATATATATATATCTTTATTTGTATAATTTAATGTTCTATTCAACTTTTCTATTTTAAGGGATTTTTAATCAAATGATCCAAAAGTTATAAGGGAACATTTTCCCCAATTTCACATCATTGAGACATTCATCTTATTATATACCTATTTCAAATTATATGTTGTATATACTACCTCTTTAAAATATTATATTATGTATCTCATCCTTTATTGTTTTATCCTTGTCTAGTTCTATCATTTAATATGGATTATAATTTAATATTAACAAGGGGATTTATTTTTAATAATTTCTTTAAAAATTTTAAAAACAATTCCCAATTAGTGTTTCTCTATAATTATTTTAATTATATTATTTCCAAAGTATACATAAAAATATTTTAAATTTTAATGGAAATATTTAAAAACCCATCACATTGTATCTAAATTACATAAATGAAATGATTTCATATTTTTCCCAATGGGTTGGGAAGAATGTTTTTTAATATTTACCACATGATAAATATTTCATACAACTATTTATATTCCTCAATTGAGATATTCCTTCACAATCTCTATGGGAATTGAAAGAATAGCATAATCCAACAATTCTATACATTTTTCATTTTTTTACTATACAAAATTGGAATGTTATATCATATTTTTTCAATTATAATTACAAATTATTTTAATGAAATCAATTTACTTATTTAACAATAATGAATATTTTTTTGTCACTGTGATAATAATTAATGATACCATCTTCCTTCGTTATATTGTAAAATATAAATAAATTTTATCTAAATTTTCATGAATATTGATTCTATTCCCTATTTTAATTAAGATATATTGTATTCATAAATTCTCTTCAACTGTTATGGGATAGTTTTGTAAGATTTATCTTTTTGGGAAGGGGTGGATCATATATATCATTATAATAAAATTGTTTAAGATTAATATATAATGATATTTTTTTTGGTATATTGTTAGTGACCCATTATGCACTATAATAAGTGATGTTATTATTGAAACGTGATTTGTTACATGATGTGATGGTGGGGTTGATGCTTGGTTCATTATACTCAGGGATTCTGGTAGAAATATCCTATCAACAATGATATGATTTCAATAGATATATTATTCCAAAATTCTAATATTTTATTTCTAAGAAATGGTATATGTTTTAATTCTTCTATTTTAATCCTTTAATTAATATATGATTGAATGTCCTAACCTATGATGTTCTATCGATGATTATGAATTTAACATATGATCATATGGTATTTTAAGGAGAAAATTATCTCTCATTCTAGTTTTCTGATATTATTAATATCAAAACTATTATGATTCATTATTAATATTCCATAACTATGTATACTATCTCATCCTTGATATGTATAAATTTACCTATTTTATGAAGAAGAATATTGCATTTATTTTTATGAATGTTACAATGTATATATAATATTTTGGGGGTGTTGAATAATTTCTATGAAATAAGAATCTCTTGGTATATCATGGAAACTACTCTTTTGGATTGAATGACCTGAGTTTTATTATTAAAATTCACTCCTGTGTTTTTAAAACTCTTTAACATGATGTTTATGGGAAAATAAAGATAATTGATTTTGGTTATTGATATTGAATTTATGTATGGTTAAATTTTGTTAGAATTTTTTGAAATCTGAGCCAATATAAATATAATATGTTTTTAGCACAAGGTCATGGACTGTGGGTTTGGATAATTTCAATTATTATCAGACAATGATTTATATGACATTAGATGTTATTGTGTTATTGGATAAGAATATATATGAATTATGGATACAAATTTTGGTTTATAATAATATAGATGATCATATATTCAAAGGAATATATTCTACAATATATGAATTATTTGATTATATATTTTTTGTGGTTAATGATAATTTTTTTATATATTTATTGGATCTTAAGATGAATATATGATTGGGGTTTTGATAAACCTTATTTTTGGAATGTTATTTTATATTTAGGTATATATGGATATCTTGTGAAATGGGATAATTCATTTTGGGAATATAATATTAGAAAAACATGGGGATTTAAAATTGAGTTTATGGGTAGGTGATTTAGGGTATTTGGAAAAGGATTAATGTATTTTCTGTTATTATTTAAATTTAAGTTTATATTTATTGGTTTTAAATTAATGTTTTACATGGACAATGATTATGTCAAATTTTGGGGCTATACATATCCAGGATTTTTTTAGTATATAATATGGTAATAATAATCATTAATTTTTTTGTGTATTTTTTACAAGTATTAGTTTAATGATTTTAAATGAAAAAGTGTACCAAGATATGAGTCATCCCAAAAGATTTACTATTTGAATCAATAGATGATAAAATTTTATATTGTCTTGAAAATATGGTGTTAAACAATTGATACATATTATGGATTATTATATATTTTCAGAATATTATAAAAAAAATATATTTTATTTATTAATTTTAATGTTATCATAAAAATGATGTTGTGTCAGGTGTTCCACTACGATTAAACATTTTCTTGTAACTAACCAAGGATGTATGTGTGGCGTAAATAGTTAAAAAATTGATAATCTAAATATATATCAATAATGTTATAAAAGAATATTTTTACCTAGGATATCATGATAGATAAATCAATAAAAATAAAATAACAGTTCTTGAGTAGATTTATAAAATTATTATATATTTATAATAGGGAGAAAAATTATATTTTTTTGGATAAAAGTTAACATTGTTTATAGAATGTAACATTAAAAATTTTAGTATGCATTTTCTGTTAAATATAAAAAATGCGGAATATCGTAAATTTTATATAATACATGAAAAAAAGTAACTAACATGTAATTTATTATAATATTTGATATAAATTTATATATTCTGTTTATAAAATGGTAAATTTTATTAGAAATTTTAAAATTATAATAAATTTAAGAGAAACTAATATGAGAAAAATAATAAATTATTGAATCATATATATTTATTCATTAATATTATTATTATTAATGATGTGGTATTTTTTATTTAATAACAATGAATCGACTAAATTTAATTCAAAATTCTTTTGAATACATATTATGTAGTCAAGTACCTTCCTTAATTCAGAATAATTTCTATGGCTAGTGTCATATAATTTTTTTGAAACATCTATGATAACAAATTGTATTTGATTTCTTAGAAGGAAATTGATAGAAACCAATGGGTATTTTTAATGTTAATAATATTAAAGGATACCTAATCACTTCCAATAATTATGTAAATTTATTATTTAATACTGAAAAATGTTAACATTCCTTTCAATATCAACATTATAATATCCTTTGACAGGATACACATGGTATTTCTCATTTAATTGATTAAAATATTTTGATTCAATGAGTTAATCATAAGTTCGAATAAAAGATTAATTATCTCAAAAGTATATCAATAAATTTCATGTGAACATCTTATGGTTACCTTAGTAGATCATTTAACGTGATATAGTGGAACTTTATTTATACTATCCTTTATAGAATAGTTATAGAATGCTTGTATAGTTTTATTTCGTGGAATATTATATACTAGAAAGTTATATTTCTAAAATATTCAATTAATATTGATGCGTTATCACCCCATTTCTATATAGATGATAATATTATCATCTAAGAATTAATAAATACAAATTTTAATATTTTAATTTTCACCTAGATGTATTGTGGGAAAACATGTAAAAAATTTATTCTCTAGGCCAAGTACATTATTTTATTTAGTAGTAATTTCAATTTTCATGGGACAATACACATCAAGAGGATATTGAAAATAAATGAAGGAATATTTACATAGATTATTTATGATTTCCCCTATTCAAGGTAATTCATAAATTTTTTAACATCAAATTTATTTCATGTAGTCTATATAACTAACTCTCTCTTGGAAAAGGGAATAAATTTTCCCTTTAATGATGAATCTCTCTTGTAAAGGGAATGATCATCTCAATTTTTGTCTATTAATCCATGGGATAATAGTAGTGAATTATTATTTTGATTAACTATATTAAATGAATCTAAAAATCATATGAAAAGGATTCGTTTCCAAATAGAATTCCATTATTATCCAATAAAAAGTAGTGTTCTTCCAAATAGTGAAGGGGGGTTATGATAAATAATATATTGATTTTAGTAAAGGCTTCTATGGGACAATATTTAATGTGAGTTACATTATATAATTTTGATGACAATAGTTTCATCAGGTCCATGATTGTTTATAGAATCAATAAACATAAATACACTTCTCTTTACTTGATTGTTTTTCCCTTTAATAATAATAATTATGCTTATATTACCAACTAATCTATTTGGGATGCATTCCTAAAATCAATTTTTAATTTTATAAAATAGAACTGGATTAATATTCTTATAATTTATTTCATTTATGGTGTGATTTGTGATCCCCATTTCAGGATTATGGGAAAATTAATCTTTGTATTAATTCGATAACAATCCAACATGTAAGTGGCAATTTAATATTACTAATTCACTCTGAACAATGATATCATTTGATGGAAACCTATAAGAATTTGAAAACTTAATAAAAAACTATATTATTATTTAATTATTATTAGTTCTGTTTTTTTCCATCTAGTGCTAGCAGTTTTTCAAATATTGGATGAACTCATCAAAACATGTAATCATATAAAAATTTTCCACTAATAAGTTTTTAAAAAAATATCATGATTAATTTTGGAATTCACCTGTACTGAAGGTGAAAATTTTATATCAGGTCCCTACCATGATCAATGACATATTTATATTGTGTTTTCATTCAATTTTAATTTACTATATTATAATAAATATTTTCCAAAGAAAACCCCCACCACTAAGTTAATATTATATTTGGTACCAAGTTGTTTAAAGATTGATAGATCACCTCTTTTTTGGACTATTATTTTTGTCTCAATTTTAGAATACTTACATTTAATTATATGAAAGAGGAATATAATAAAATGTGAGTAATGAGAGATTAACATACATCTATATCATTCTTGTATTATATACTAAATCAATAATGATAATGAATCAAAATGTTAAATGAATAGAATATTGATAAAAGAACACGTGTTTCATGATATGATCATTATCAAGGGAAATTATAAAAAAAAATATTTTCTATATTTTTGCATTATAGAATTCCACATGTGATGGATAGATGAAAATAAGCATAGATTGTGTGGTAAATGTTTATCCTAGACCTACTAGTTATCAACATTTTTTTAAATACCATAAATGAGGTTCCCTTACATGCATCCACAAAACTTTATTCTCATTGATAGAATATAATTCCAAAATAAATGTATTTATCAAGGTATGTAAAATTTCTATATAAATCAAACAGAAAAATATTTTTCTATAGTTAGAATAAATAACCCCTCTTGGCACCATATAGTGGCTTGGGATGATTTCACATACTACTATAAATTGATTGACTTGGTGGTGTCAGAAATATTATTATAAGGATATATAACTAAGACCATATGTACTAAAATTATAATGGGATTGAGAGGATCATATTTTACTGATTTAATTCTATATGATATTATTACGAATCATTTCGATGACATTTTAGAAAAATATTATTTTAATTTTATTTACATTTCATAGTACTTGGTGCTCATTATGAGGTGTTAATATTTTTTTAGTATCATAAAATTATATTTTAAAGTGATGAAAAATTATATGTTAATAAAATGACCATTTTAACTACTTATTATAATAAAATATTTCAATACGGAAGTAACTAAATAAAAAATCATATGAATCAATATGAAATTGGGTTAAGAAAACATAATGTAATAAAAAGAATTTTCTAATAAAACATATTTTGATTATAATTTTTTTATAATGTAGTTTAATTATATAATTACTTAATATAAAATGTAAAAAATAAACACTAATTTTATGTTTAATATTTAAAAATAATAATTTAGTGTTTTTATTGGATTTTTCTAAAAATGATACATTTCTATGTGAATTGAGGTGACCAAAAAATATGTACATTTGTATTATATCAATTTCGAATAAAACTGCGTACATATAATAATTATAAAAGAATATGCACGAAAAAGGATAATATTATTTAAATATTAGACACATTATCATTATATGTCATAAAATATATTCATTAAGATCAATAATGTTCTTTTCAAAGTGTATACTTCAAATAAATAACTTACAATGAAAATATCACCATAACACGATGAATATAGACATAAAAACAGAGATAATAGACTTTATGTGATGGAAAACATGTTATATATCAATAAATCATCCTATGTAAGAAAAGGTCAATCATAATGGTTCTTAAACATGATCCAAATATTTGAAATTAATACCAAATCAGTCAATGATCATTAATCATGAATCATGGTATTTTAAATTTTCTTTTAAAAAAATAAAATATTCATAAGAGTTTGGAATCAACAATAATAGTTCATTATCCATGATAACATATCATAGACATAAGTCAAATTTTTTTAATACCTATAAACATGTAAATCATTTTCATATTTATGAGTCACATAAATTATAATTATTGTGGATTGGGTTTACTCCCCCATCCCATTATTTTCTTTTTTAATGATCTCTCTAAAGACTATAATTATGGAATAATTATCATTTTAAATATGGTTAACTCATCATTACTATCAAAATTATCTCACATGATATCAATATTTATCCAATTCACTAGAGGGATATATATTCTTGACCCAAAAATCATATTATGGAATCCATACATATGTGTGCAAGAAGTAGATAAAAACATTTATCATATTACTATAAATTTTATCTTGGTAAGAAAATGGGATTCATTAAAATTTTACTAATTTTATGGAATAACCGATGGAAAGGAAATAGTTTTCATTATCATTTCTTAATTTCATCATTGAATAATTCATGAAAAATATATGGGTTTCATATAAATTTCATCACATATTATGTTACATGTTGGAAGGAATCAGTTTCATAGAATCATTCTTAATTAAAATTCATCATTTTTCATCCAGAGATAGAAAATATATGTTATCATAACATCATATCCCTATTAGATAATAAAAATCCTTAAAGGATGTTGGAATTGATGGAATTAACCTAAATTGTGCATTTAGTAATTTTGTTAAATATAAGTAAAATACCATTTTCATTTACTATCATTAAAAATTAATAAATCCAATAATATTAATGAAGCTGTTTTCTTTAAAAATAACCAAAAAACATGAATGGAATCCTCAAATAGATTATTGTTCTTTGTGGGAGTAATTCTTTCAAATTATAAATTCTAAAATGATGATCCCTCTCACACTTTTTATAAGTAGTCTTAAATAAATTGTTTCAAAATCATAATATAGATAACTTTTAGAAATTCTTAATTATTGGTAAGTATTATTTAAAATGAGTTGGAATAATGATTTCATGAAAGAGAAAATAACCTTCAAACCTACTAAATGATCATGGATATGGTTGAATTTGTTTTGATAAAATATGAAATACGGTCAATTTTTTCTAAGAATTTTTTAGTGATCATTTAATATAACATATAATAAAAAATTATTCTAATAGATTTGAATTATAGAAATAAAATTAAGATAATGAAATATGTATATATATATATATTAAAGTATATGAACTATATAATTTAACTCAATAAAAATTTAGTATAGTAATCCCTGATATGAAATTACATTACATTATAAATTATAACATCATGTACAGAATTTCATTTTTTCAATCTTATAAGGATTTATAATTAATTTTTATTTATTATGAATCTATACAAAAACTATATTCAATGTTTTATTATAATTTTTATATCACTAATAATTTCTAATTCTCATTTATTAATAATTATTTTTTAAAATGACTATTCATGTAAAATTAAGTCACCTTTCTATTCCATCATTGGTTCAATAGATCTGGTCCTCTGAGAATTGGCATTATTTTATCAGCTCCATAATATTAAATATTTTATAGGTATCTTATTTATTCATTATAGTCAGTTGTATATATGTTCACTTATTGTGGCAAGTATAATGATTTAGATCACATTGTTGACATTATAGTCCATTTATACACATGAGTGACGAATTAATTGTTCAATGAATCGAATGAAGGATAGATAAGTTCAAATTTATCATTAAATAATCATATTAATATAAAAAATATAATTTATATTAATTAAATTGAACAATATGACCATTCCCGTAAGGCAGACATGAAAAATGAATGACATCTCTTCATGGATCTAATAGTGCACCCGTACACATAGATGATGTAATTACATAACAATGATTAAGGGTAGGAATAAAATAGTTTTATAATTAACATAAAACCATATATATATTTTAAATACAAATATTCAATAGTTTTTAGATGACGAGATAATATATTGAGCATGTATAATAAAAAATAAATATCATTGGATTTGGTGAAGCTGATTAACTATTCTTTAAAAAATTTCATTTCAATTTAACCAATATAATTCAATGGTAGGTATTTTAGAATGAATATATAATAGAGGATGTGGTTATTGATAGTAATAAATAATATTAATTTGGATTTACAATCTATATTTCTCAAAATGTTTAAATATGGGAGGGGGTATGACCTCTTTTATAAGTGCTGCGGTTTGAAAACATATAAATAAATAAATATTTAAATTATAAAAAATTAAAATACAGGAGAAAGAGGAAAAAAAAATGGAAAAGGTTAAAATATAATTTTTTTATGAGAGAAATATCTTCTTCCAATTAAATTTATAAATATTTAGTCATATTTCAAACATTACATTATAGTTTAACCCTTCAGTTTACCCATTTTCTGTAAGTGAAGTACTATATTTTAGCCATAATTATTATTATTCAAGACAAAAATAATAGTATAATGATTGAAAATAATAAATAGTAGTATAAAATTAAAATACACATTATCATTGAAAATTCATAAAAATTTCCGAAATTATTTTAAATTTATGTGGACTGAATAAAGAAAACAACTGTTTAGAAAAAATCATTTTTAGGATGAGTAGTGAATGAAATTGAATTTTATTCCTAATAGAATCTATTAGATGTATGATTTAATTTATTGAATATACTAGGTACATATTTCTTTAAATTAATTCATTTTTTTTAATATATCCAAATAAAAAAAATTACACACATAAAAACAATTCATCTAGAAAACATCCCTTTTTACAATAAAGAAATATTAATTTTTAGTTAACAAAATTTTATCAAATGAATTTTTTTTATGAAAGTGTAAAAAAGAGTTTTCATAGTTTTTTTATCTATATTGAAACCCTCCAACCTATTTTATATGTGATCAATGTAAAATTTAATAATAATATTTAAACCTAATAACTATGTTCTTCTAAATATGGTGTTGCATGTAAAATAATAAATCATAATAAACACACTTGTTTAAAGATAAACATATCATTAAATTATTTTGGGTTTCATGAACAGTCAAATATAAAAAAAAATTAACTTTTATAATGTCATTGTAGTATAAGAATGACTTAAATTTATGTGAATATTTTTCATTATAAAAAGTAATATATGAAGAAAAATAATGATTTGAAATTTATAATAAGGAATTTATGAATATTATTAATTTTTTTGGAACCAAAGTTTAATTTTATTCTAAAAAGATATATGTTTCATTTTAATATAAATATGTATTCAAAGTGATCCATTCTATTTTTTAATTATTTGAAATTAAAAAACACATATTCATTTACTCATAACACTATAAATATCATTGGATTTCGTATTGTTAATGGATATGTCTAAAAATATATTTTTTACTATGATAGGTATGTTTAAAAAAAATATTTTGATAGGAATAATTTTATTAGAATTGTTTTTACCACATATTGAATTTGAATATTTAAAAAGGGATTTAAAATTTATGATCATAATGTTTAAATTTTTTAATATTCCTTATTTTGATTTCTTTATAAATTTATGTGATCATAGTAAAATTTAAGCACCATAGTATAGTTTGAATTTAACATCCTGGGTTTTTATGGTTTATTATTTTTGAATAAATTGAATTTCATTTATATCAGGTGTTACACACAAAGCAATGTTAAGGTTTCACACCATGACACGGTGGGTTATCTTTCATTGGAAAAAATCACAGAGCTTTGAAAAAACTAAGATACATCATTATATTTTTTTTAAACATGAAAATTATAACATAGACACTTAACATAAAGATATTATTATTAACAACTACTTTATTATTATAAAATAAAATTGTATTTTCATGTGTTTTTTGATAGGGTTAAAATTCCAGTGGAATTTATATTTTTCAATTTTGTGGACATGATGAATTGTTTACTGAGACTCAGATTGAAAATATGAGAGTTGTAAAACTCATATCTGTTTCTTTTATAATTTTTTATTCGTCAAGAATTTCCCCAGGTGTTCAATCATGTTTCAGGAGTGTGATACCTAAAAATATCAAATTATAGAAGGATAGAAGGGGTTCACAATTTGAATAAAACCATGCATCCCACTTGGTAAAACCATACAACTCATCCGGTTAAGCTATAATTATCACATGGTGTGGTCTAACTATTCATGAGGAGAAACATAGCCAGGTAGATGTTGTAGTCATTTTAGATTATGGGAAATGCATGGTTTGTGCATGTTTTCTTAAATTGATCACAAGAACAATATGGGCCACATTCTTCAGAAGTCGCTTAATCAATTTATAAACATAGTTTGTGAAACCATACATCCAAATAATGAAATTCATTATATTGTATATAAATTATTGTTTTACCCAAACCTCCTTGCATTCTACTTTCCTCCCCTTCCTCTCCTTTTACAGTGGTGAAATGATCCACTTATGGGATATCTCATCTTCCTCCTATGTAAAGAGGTAAATCCACCATCTACCCTCCATTTCAAGCACCGTTAGTTGTATTGTATATCCCTCTATGATTATATGAATCTACTTACTTATTTTCCCTTTTTATTTAATTTTCATAAATTATATCATTATTTTATCTAATTCACTATATTTTCCGGGTGTTAGTTCATTTCATTGATCCCCCTCATACATGAATAATTAAAAAAATTATATAGGACAAGTAAAATGTCCATGGAATATTTTCTATAGACTATTGATCTTACCTTTGGTTTCATCATTTACAAAAAATAATGTTCTTTAGTCATGTGAAAAAACAAACTGGTGTGCCTTATATATTTTTTAACATAGTTTTATTAATTTCATAGATTATTTTTAAAGTGTTTATACCCTATGAAACTGCATCGTGTTTTTATCTCAACCATTCATAACATTTGGGAGGGTTAAACTAATTACTTGTGGAGTGTTATCTTTACCTTCCTTATGCATAGAAAATCCATAGGATTTGTTATTTTATGTACATTGAATAAATTAGTTGAATTGTACTTGAATGTCATCGTAGGTGTGTCAAATAATTCCCCTTTAATTTTGTTCTTCACATATGTTAAATATATATTATTATAATAATGTCATGTTTTCAATTAAGACCATCCTTTTAGGTGCGCTTTCTTCTAATCTAGATCTCCTTGCATGTGTTATAATGTGCTTCTCATTATAGAGAGGGAGTTTCCTTGGACATAATGGTTTTTGTGAAATGTGATATCCTTTAATTTATTTATAACGGGTTAATATATGTATATGGGAATGGAATCATTTCGTGTTCTCTATTTATTATGTGGTATGCTTCTGGAAATACCATGTTTTCTAATTATAACTAGATTATAGTAAAAATGTATAATTCATAACCTATTTGAAAAAGATATATGGATTATATTTAAAGGATATTTTTTCACTTAAACTACGTCAATTTCCATTAAATGGAATATTGGTCTAAGTGATCAAATGAATAGTGTATTACCAAATATTACTTAAGAATAGGGGACCATAGTTAGATTTTTTTTCTAGGACGCATTACCCCAACTTGGTCGAGGTTGTTGGCACGATGTCCACATTTCTTTGGATGCATGAAATTATAATCCACTCAACTTCATATTGGGGTCTGGGTATGTACCTTCTCAATACAAACCGTGATACTCAACATCAGGACCAATATTTATGGAATGATATCGAATTGGACATTTATGAATGATTAAGAGGATGGGTATGACCTTCCTCATAGTATTTAAAAAACAGAGCACGAAATTAAATATTCTTTATGGTATTCTTATTGGTGATCAATGTTGATCACAATACTTTGTCTCTACCCTTCTACTTATTCTACACTCGATACCTATGAAGGAAGACCCTTATTCATTACCTTGAGAATATATATATGAGTATGTATATTATTATTCATAGACTCCAATGTTCCACTCATATCATGGATTATACTATATATCAATATATATGGATATAACTATCTATATTTAAATATTTATTATGTATGTATTGATATATATATATATATTTGATCATATATTTTGCTCATAGGCAGTTCATCTTACCATTATTCAAGTAAGTCTATCCATGTGTCTGTGATGAATCAGAGACATACATGTTATAGATGTTCATTTAGTTACCCTGTATTTATTTATTATACCTTCATACTACTGTATATATAATCATGGACTTTATTATGATTTATAAATAATTTTTTAAATCTTATTGAGTATATATAACACCATGGTTGGGTAGGCATTGTACTTGAGAACCCTAGAAGACTACATGTTTACAGGTCCATGGATTCTATCCTATACTGTGAATTATATATGGGAGCTCAATATCACAAGACTGAGATAATACTCAAGATTCTCATGGAGACAACCTTGTCTATTTTGATTATTTTTTATTTTATCATATCTTCCTAATGAATGTCATCTATTTTGTTTTATTATCATCTTGACATTGATTCATGGTTATATATATATGGAATTCTAATGGTGCATCAGCATATTATTTTTCATTATAAGTTCTATTTTCACTTTCTTTATAGTACTTTCAGGATTTTTGATTTATTTAGTACCTATTATATTATTTTTCTTTTCTAATCATGAGGGTATAGTCTCCCCCCCATACCATCATTAAAACGTCACTGCTACGTGGTGGCCTCTACTGTATGGGGAGGTATGCTTTAGGCCATGTGGTAATTGTTCTGACTACATGGTTTATATTTAATTTGTCTGGTATGTTTCGATAATTATTTTATATACTTAAAACATATTGATAAGTATCACTTATTTACCAGTTACGTCTTTATATCTTTTGAAAATACAATTTTCTCATAAAAAATTGTTTTCAGACCTTTATTTCAACAATAACAAACATAAATTATTACACATTTATATAATTAATATCATCAATCAAATACATATTTAAAAAAATATAATGATTATATTTGGGTGAATTTTCAATTTATTTTAATGATTACTATTTTGATGAATAAAGAAAAATATTGAATTTTAATTGAAATCTCTCTTTTCAAATTAATTAAAAAATAAATTAAATTTTAATTTAAATATGATTTTATGTAACATTATTAAAATTATATGTCTTTTAATCCAATATTGGTCATTTTAATTTTTTTCATATTGAATTTTAATCCATAAACATTTCAATCATTCAATGATTTATTCTATAAAAACTATCTTTCTTGCCACCAAAACATGATTATTATAAAAGTAATTTTTTCCACTTCAATAAAAGGAATTTTTTTAAAATGTATTCAATAATTAGAATAATATTAATTCATATTATGAAATAATTTCATTCTACCTTTTATCCACAATGATCAGTAAAATTATTAAGAACATTATTTACTGTGGTTAAGGTAAAACTTTTTTTACTGAGGGGGTTAAAAAGAAAAAAATTCTAAAAAAAACCTAAAACATGTAAAACACCATTATAATAAAATATTATAAACTATTCCAATCTATTATTTATAATGGTCCATTATTTGAGTCATGTTACATGAAAAAATATGCTCGGAAATCATTATTTAAAAATAATTACCAATGTGCCTCTCAACACGCTTATAAAATTCTAGCTAATATCCTCCCTTCATAAAAACATAAAATCCTTGTAATTTATCTAATAGTTGAAAAAATATCTTCATTAAACACCTAATATTATCCTACAAGACATTTTGAAACATCAATCCAACATTGGAATGGTTTCAGTGCAATCTTAAAGAGGTTATCCAATTAGAGGTAACTTTAATCAACGATCATTTTTGTTTTATTACTTCCACCAAATACTTTAATTATTATTTTACTATACAGTTTTAATATCATTATAATATTCCATATATATTAATTTTTTTATGTTCTGCTAATAATTTCAAACCATCTCTATTTTCATAAAAAGGATTATAAAAATCATTCTTTTATGGGGTGTACTACAACCTCTTGAACTGATGTCAGTCGCTTTTTCCATTAAAACCATTCATGTATGGACATAAATATTGATTTAAAATTTATAAATGATAATTATGATATTATTATTAATATTTTTTCTTTATATCACTCATATATTCATTCTCTCAATTTTGTGGGAATGTGATAATGTTGCTTTGGTGTAAGACGACAACCGCCTCTTAAAGTGATATGATTAGTTCATTCTTTACATGGAAGTTAATATGGATGGTTTTAATTGTATTATTTGATATATATATATATATATCATTAAGTTATTCTTTACTATGAATATATCATTTACCTTTATTTCTTTCAATCTGAAAAGGAAATGAAAACGAGTACATGAGTTTGTATGGCCAACGGTCTCCATGAAAGGTGAATTTATTTTTCAATCTATATATATTATGGATAGCTCTAGAAACATATATAATGAATATATATTAATCTATTACCATGGTTAAATTTTGATATGATGGATCCATTATCAAAGTAACATGTTTTTTGTTAAACGTTTACAATAAAAGGCCATTAATATTTACAACGTAACTTTAACATATAATTGTTAATAAGTGGGTAATAAAAGGACCTAAGAAAATGATATTTGGTATTAAATAAGAAAATATTATACTATAATTGAATCATGATAAAATATTATTTATTATATAGGAGGATTTAATGTGTATAAATAATTTCAAGACTTATGGTATGTATTTTTTCTCAACATTCGTTAATTAAGACATACATTATGTTATGAACCCATATTATTTAACAATAATTATATACATACCCTTTGAAATATTATATAATTAATTAAAATAAACTCATGATATTTTAAATACCATTCTTTATTATCACTTCATGGGGCTAATGGTTCAATGTTATCATAGTGGTATTAATTTTGTGCTTCAATCTCATCATTTATCATAGTATTTTTATTATGTTTATGATGATAAAATATTATGATCCACATCATAAGAAACTCATTAATATTCATAACTCTTGTCAATGGATGATATTTTCAATTAATACTACAAATTTTCCACTATTTTATAATGAAAAAATTTGGAAAATACTTTTTATAATATTTAACATTATTTCCCTCTTTGATGAGAAATATATTTTCTTCCAAAACAATATGTCATTAAAATTATTTCCAAAATTATCTATTACTATGAAATGGTTTTTAAAAATAAATATTTACCAAAATTTTACATTTAAAAAAATAGAGTAATATTAATGTCATTTCAAAAAATTGTTTGTTTTGATTTTACCCAAAATGTAAAAGGATTTATTTCTTTAACATGTACGACATTCACAAAACATCCCATCACCAATAAAATTATTTTAATTTAATATTTGATTATAATTTTCCATTTTTAAATTAAAATTAAAATATTTTCATATACTTTTATGTTATAATTTATTTTTCCAAATTGAAAACGATTTTTTCCTCAACAAATGTATCAAATGATCCTTAAAAATTATTTTATATCTATAATGATATCCATTGTTTTTATCTATAATTTAATAGAGATATAAACCAATATTACCCTTATTATTCATTATTTGAGTGGTATATAATGATAATAGATTTATGAAATACATTTCTATTCCAAGTGTAACACCAAGATATAATTCTTATGAAACCCATTTTCTTTTCATGAGTCATGCTATGATGGAATAATGAAATGAATATGAAACATCTCTCTTTTACACAGGATAATATATGACAAAATATGTTTGAAAACTGTTGTATTTAATGATTTATGATACAATAAAGGTATTATGATTTTTTGGCATGCATATGTATGATTTTCAATATGTGGTGGGTGGGACCTGCATCTCCTTAAAATGTATTGGTTAATAATTAATGTTATTTGATCTCAAATGGTATATGGGTGGTTATCCTATGCCAGAAAATGTGGGTACATGGGAGGTTAGACCAAACCAAAAGCAAGTACATATGGGGTTATCCCAATACTAACATACCATGAATTCTTAGTGGATATCCCTAATAAGATATTTTCAATGCTTTTGTGTATTCCAGAAATTTAGGTCATATGCCAATGTTATTTTCTCATGAAAAATGTTATTTTATTCCATTATTATTCTTGTCTTATGAGATGCCAATATTTTTTACATGACTCAAGATTCTAATATATGATATTCAATGTATGGTTTCCATATGTTCTTGTCATGTTATCGTACAATTATATTCATACTATGCTTATGTATATCACCTTTTAATACATACTGATAATCTAAACTAAACCACTCTTATGATTCCATTCCCCTTATTATGATGATATATATTATGAATTATTTTAATAAGAACTTTTTCATATAAGAAAATATTTTTTGTAAATGATGTAGCTCACCTATAAAAAACTGTTTAGGTTTCCATGTATCCAAAGGTATGATATAGTTATGGTATATAGTCATGTGTTTGTGTAGTGTACAAAATAATCATCTATGATGATTAAATATTTATGTATGATATTCCTAGGTTGTATGGTTGTTATCATATAATAGTTTTTGTTAATCTTTGTAAATCAGGATGATAATCTTTTATTGATATGCCTATGATCATGTCAATGCATAAGTCTAAGGATGATTCCAAGTGTAAGAAAATTCCATTGAATTTTGGTATTGGATAGAGGAAGTGGTTTCCAAAAATTACATCCCTATCTATATACTACATGTGGATTTGGATTTGGAACATAGGTTCCTAAGGATAATAACTACGAAATTATAAAATTGACCTGGACTTAATCATCACCAATTGCATGCCAATGGGCCGTTTTACAGACATGGTTAGACACTTCTATGTGAAATGATTTTGAAATTAAATATATCATTATTATTTATAATAAAGGATTTAAATATCTATTTTCAATTTATAAACTTTGATAATACTAGGGTTTCATATACTAAATAAGGATTCATGATTAAGACTTCTTGTAATTTAGTTTTTATGGTTATGTGATTCCCCATCATGATTATGCTTTCACACAGAATTTTTTTTTGATTTTGTCCTACTATTAAATCTAAAGGAATCATGTAAATACAGACTATGACTGACAATTGAATTATTTTCGTCATTATCATGAATATGTTATGTGAGCTATAATGAATTATTTTTAATTATCAGATAAATTTATCAAAATGTGAATTTTGTTATACATCCAAGTGAATTAATAATGGAATAATATTCTATTGAGTCCCCTATGATGATATTTTTACCTTCTTTCAGCGAATGTCTTGATCCACTAGTTTTGAACAAAGGATAAGTACCACATAAATGATACATTCTATTCAATAGTGTTCAGAACATGAATATTTTATTATGTTTATCTACCATTTTGTATCTAAATTGGATGATAGGTGGAATTGTGTCATGATTATAATGAAATATAATGAAATTGACTTTCTATATTGGGATTTGTTCAAGAAATTGTTTTTCAATTAGTAATTTCCTAATATTGATTATAAAAATGTGTTGATGTAGTATCTTTAGATAAATTAAAATAATGATGAATGTGTTAGTACATATGAAGATAATTTTATAAGAAATGAAATGTTACCATATGAAATTATCATTATAGACTTTGAGACATGGTATTTATGGCCACATAGACCATAAGGAAGCCCATTAATACCCCATAAAAAAATTTCCAAGAAGATGTTTAGTGGAAATTAGTGTCCACTAGAGTAGAGATAATCAGATTCGATGAATGAGACTGTGTAATAATCGTTATCTGTACCAGGCACCGTGATGTTATTCATGAGGAAATTCTATTCGATTAGAAATTTCAAGGTGGGGAACAAGGGGCGTATAAGGACTCATATAATGGGGAGGGGAGGTTCAAGGGTATTTTTTTGTCCTCCAATTATTGTATGGGTTATTAATACTCTGGGACTTTAGGTCAATTACTTATCCCTATTTAATATGGTATACTTTTCATGTAAGGGTTCTCATCAACCCTTAATAAAAGGTGGATTATTGAGAAATAAATTAAAATATTAGGTGTTTAGTCATTTAGGGGTATTCAATGAATATCTAAGAACCAAGGATAGAAGAAAAGCAGCATTCATTTATACATAATGTATAGGAATACCAAGGGTGGGAATTTTATTAAGGGGGCTATATAATGTTTTATGTCTTCAAGATAATTTCATCAAGATTCTAAATTCCTATTTGAATGGTAGATGCATTTTAATGACATGAATATTGAGAAATCTCCATATAATGGCCCTCCCATTAATAAATGTTTCAAATCAGAGTTATTTGGTAATTATTATAACATGTACAAAAATATAGGGGTTAATAATAGTGATCAATTTCAGTAGCCGCTTAAGTTGGGAGACTTGAGAAAATATCAGGAAATCAATCTTTCAGATGTGGTTGGTGTTAATGATGTGGTGAAAAGAACACTTTCAATCCACTTTATAACTAATAATTTTTGATTTGACACATGATCTTTCAATTCATTAATACTTTAATAATTTTATTATCATATGAATATTCCACCCAAATTATTAGATATAGAATTATAAGTGAAATAATCTAATTCTTAGACGATCACACCACATTTTAATGTCCCCTTTTCAGTTGATTCTAGTTTGATTGTTCTTTATACAATTTGTAATTCTTCCATTGGTTTAATTTTATTTTATCATTGCCATGGATTGGTTTTATATACATTAATACCATTTATATTTCTAATTAATAGATTACATGTTTGGTATTCCAAAATATATATATAATATTATATTAGTGTACTAATATATATGAAAATTAGGTGGAGGTCACATAAATTATATGGTTCATATTACAATTTAGAATAGTTTTAATATGATATTTTTGGGGAGAAGTATGATATAAATGATATTCATATTGTGACTGAATTTCATGATATATTTTCTTAGGAGATTCATATCCTTACAGTAATATGACCTTTTGAGTTTTAAATTGAACACATAAATGATACAGCATAATTTTCAAGGATTCCCTATAGAATATCTATAATTGAGTTGTTGGAATTGATGGAGGTACTCTAAGGAAACGATGAAAATCGATTAATTTGACCATGTATGTCACCTTTATTTTCACTTATTATTTTTTATAAAAGGAAATATGCATCAATATTGGTGTGAATTAATTAGTTGGAGTGGAAAAACATCATAATTAAGTACATGTATCCTCTTACATTAATTGATAAATTGTTTGAGAAACTATGTGGAGCGCAATACTATTCCAAGATTGACCATCATTATGAATATCAAAAATTTTGTGAGAAGAATAAGGATATACCCATGAAACCATTTCATAGACGTTATTGACATTATAAATGTATAGTTGTTTCATTCAGCCTTACTAATTCCCCTACATAATTAATGTTTTTAATGATTATTGGATTTATACATTACCTCAAATAGTTTTTGGTAGACTTTATATAGGATATTATTATCATTTCAAATAGAATGGAATACAATGAAGAAAAATTGATAATTGTACAATGTACCATAAAAATGAAAAAAATATACACAAAATATGATAAATACGACTTTCGGATTCAAAATGTTTCATTTTTTGGCATAAATAATCTCCATAGAGGGTATACTATTAAGTCCCTCAAAGAAGAAGGATATTGAATGTTGGTCAACACCATCCATGGTAATTCAGATATATAGTTTTCATTGTTTTTCTTGATATATTTTATGGATTATTGAGAATATTTTATTATTATCTAATCCCATAACTATGTTAACATTCAAGGGGGCCATGTTCATTTAGATAAATGAATGTGAGGAAAATTTCAAGGAACCAGATAAATGTTTATCAACACACATGTTCATAAATTACCCTATTGTGGATAAGGGTTTTTAGTCTATAGTGATGCATGAAAGAAATAATTGGTGTGTGTTCTAATATATAATGGGATTATAATCGATTATTCCTCTCAAAAATTGAAAATTCAGTCATTAATTTACCCAGCCAAATATTTGATGTTAGTTGCGGTAATTTTTTCATTAAATATATGGAGGTGTTATTTTTATTGAGAAAAGTATGATGTATATTCCAATAAAAAATGTTTATAGTATTTATTCACACAAAAAGAGTTGAATATATTATAGAGATTATTTTATATAACTTATTAAATATTATGAATGACAAATACATTACCACCAGGGGAAATAGAAAAAGGAGGCAGATGTTGTGAGTTGAAAGGACCATGATAGCTTATCCATGACGAGGATAAAAAAGGATCACAAATTTTCAACTATCAAATGATTTATATTGAAATAATCTATGATGGGTAGAAATATTATCTAACTAAATAGAATGTTATGCCATCAATATATGTGAAGAATAAATAGGTGTAGAAGGATGTTTTAGATCCACGAATGAATGCAAAAAATTATCCTATATTTATCCTTGATCATTATTGAATTATAAAGTTTTTGAGTCTATTATGCGTTTCTTTTATTAAAAACATGACTGATATGTTAATAGAACCACATTTTTCTTCATTATCAATTCATCTAGTATTTATGATGATGTGTATAGATTTAAGATATTATTTCTGGTGGGATGGAATGACGAAAGATATTGTAGATCATGGATGTTAGTGTTTGTTATGACAGTGAGTTCAAACATAATGGAAAAGGTATTAGGGTATGTTACAACCATTTTCCATACTATAATGAAAATGGGGGAAAACAATTATTTTGAAATATAAATCCCCAAAAAATCAAAAGGCCATAACACATCATGGGTTGTATTTGATCTCCATATAAAGTCAGCATGCTTCAACGCTAGAAGAGAAGACTCCTCTCCAGATCATATCCCTAGAATATACAATAATGAATAGGCGTAGATACATTGATCAACACATTTTACTATGACTGATTGGGATTTGAGGTTTACAATAATGATATGGTGAAGTATTTATTATGATCTTTATAAAAAGTTGAATTTTAGTGTTGTGCGTCATCCAAAAAATATTATTAATCTAAAAGAAAAATTAAAACCTTATATTATATTTGGATATCTGGTAATATAGATTTTATTTGGGGTTGGGATATGAATCCTCTTCCATTTGGGTTATATTACCAAAATAAATATCACTCAATAATTCACAGGATTCCTTATAAATATATATATGAAATTAAATTTTTTTCTCCATCATGGTAGAATGATGGTTGAGAAAGAAAGGTATTGGGAACTATAATAGCTGAATAAAAGGTAGAGAAGATCAAACCCCTTTAGGAACACATCACAGAAGATCAGAGTCAGTAGGAATGTTATGTTGATAATCCCTAGTGTGATCATGAAGTTCATGTTTGGGAGAAGGTGTTGCTATTAATTATTCCATAGAATAAGGTTGTTAAACTCGAGAAGGGAAATTGTACCCAATTTATATCATTCCATTTGAAATTATTGATCATACTAGAATAATAGAAAATTAGATGGTGCTTCCACCTAACATCTCCCAGGTTCACAACGTGTTTAGTTTTTCTTTCATGATTAAATAAATACTTGAACCTTCATTTATATTAATCTCAATGTTCTTAATGATAGAACTTGAAATATTTTATGAGAAACAACCTGTACAGATTATGGATTATACAATAAATGATATACTAATCAAGTCTACATATAAGGTCATTGTTTTTTTAGTGAGAATACTATTTTGTAGAAACAATGTGGTAACATGAGAAAATGATGAGGTAGAAGTGTCCTCATTTTTTTGTATTAGAGTGAGGAATTTCATGGGAAAATTCAATTTTATGGGTTGTAAAATGCAACACCAAGAGTTTTAAAAATTATTTATTATTTAAAATAAATTTAATTTAATTGTTATCATGGGATACAAGAAATACAATGTTATTATTGGGATCTATGAAACATTGGGTTTACATGTGTTACACAAAACACTAAAATTTACCCAATCTAGGATATAGAAAAATATAGTTCTTTAAAAATAAATCTATATTTCTATCCAATTTTTTCGGATTTTAAAAGTAACAATTAATTTTTTAAAATTAATTATAAATATTTTATAAAATGAAAACATACTTATAAAAATTGACTAATCTTTGTAAAGTTATTTTATGTTTTGAAAATAAAATCAAATAAAAATTATCTTAGGGTTAATTATTAATAATTTTATAAATATATTAGTTTTCTGATGAATTGGGAAAAATTATGATTTTCTTAATCATCAATTTTATCTAAATTATAAATAATGTCAAAATATATTTTATTTTTTTAAAATATTGTTAGTTAATAAATATATATATATATATATATATATATCAAATTTATAAAATTTTAATCTTTTTCATATTAAATTTGTATGGAAAAACATTTCAATATTTTGATAAAATTTTCATTAGAAATACGCTTTCTTTTCGTATTTGGGAGATTAATTTTAAAATAAATTTTTATCCTCTTTCAATAGATTTTGAAAAAATTGGTTCGATATTTGATGTAATTATAATTTCTGTTATCTAATAAATTAATTTTTTTACCATAATGAATTGTAAAATTTGAAAAAAATTATGTACTATGGTTATGGTAATAAGGGTTTTATCGCAGTGTTAAAACAAAAAAATAAGTGTAAAAAATTACCCAATACAAGAAAAAAACACAATGAATAAAAATATTTTTACCTTAAACTTTTTATTATATCTAATTTCCTCTTAATGAAACCTTGTGAGATAAAAAACAGATGTGGAATTATTTCATTTCAAAATGAAATTCCATGTGGTCCACTCAACTAACTTGTAATGGATTCCCCTTATCTTCCCTTATTCACATCATGAAAAAAAATTTATCCCACTCATGATATGAATATATAACTTCCCATATTACTTCAACTCATATTACTTTTCATATAATAGAAAAATATTCACCCAAGAGGGAATTTGGTTTAATCCTACAGAGAATACCCAAAGATGATGTAAGGTTCCTTAATAAGAATTTTTTCTTTTATTTATTCCACGACCATCATCAATTTATACCATACCATGATGATATAATTTATACATAATATTATATATACTGATATTTTTTTATGTTAATATAACCACCTATTATAATCTCCAATTCTATCAAATAGGTCATGAAATCGCCATTAATGTGTACGGAAGACTACTTCTTCCCGAACTGATTCCAAAATTATTACATTAAAAACACTCATGGATAGAGATAATTAGCGATTAATTATTTATATTTATTTTATTTATTATATAATTGTTCTTATATAGTCAATATATTATTAATTCTTTCATACTATATATTTCATTCTAATAACATAATGTCCCTTATGTGTACAGTCGACACTCACCTCATGAAGCTATGTGTTTCGCAAATGCCATACAATGAAGGTAAAAAATGATAATTTTAATATAAATATGTGACATATATGAGATAAAAACAATTCTATAATGATAATATATCATTGACCTTTACTTATTTTGACCTGATAAGAAAATTTAAATAGTGTTCATCTGTACATATATCCTAACATCTTCATGAACAATGCATTTCATTTTCTATCACTAAATATTGGGTTTTACTAAAAAAATCATATGTAATTTATACTTATAAAATTTAAACAATGATTAAAATTATGGAGATCATAGAACCATAAAACAAGTAAGATGGCATAAAACAAAAAATCAAAAATATATGAGAAACTTAGCGGTTATTTCCAAAAATGAATCATTAACATGGATATGTCAATATGAGTGTAATAAAATTTAATTAAAATCATATATGATATTATATATGTTAATATTTTTCTATAGTTGATTTATAATAATTGTAATTTTATTATACCATATGTTTGAACTTGTACAACAGATGTCAATACTTAAGGTAATTGGTTTTTGTCTCAAGTTCCATTATTTGAGATGAATGATACATTATGAACTAATATTATTTTACAAAGAGTTAATAAATCCTCTCTGATATGTAATATCATGAATTTATTTACCCTTTTTAAATTTTATTTCCTATTTTATGTTATTTCATCACTGTTATTACAATTCAATGATACCAATGTGGTGATGATTTTTTGTTACAATCTTATCAATTATATGGATTATTTTTATTTTTTTTATAATGATAAATAATTATGTTCTATTCCTCTAGAGACTCATAAATTTAAATATATTCTAATTAATACTTGTCTGTTCATATAATAATAAGATGTTTCACTCTTTGGTACCAAATATAATTGAGAAATATTTTTTATTAAAAATAGTCATTATTTATCTCTTTCTTCATAAATCTTTTTTCTTCTAGAAATTTTTTTTCTAAAAACGATTCCCAATTATTTTATTAATATCCTCTAATATTTCAAAGAAATTTTCGCATGTATTATGTTTTTTTTTTGAAAATTGATTTGAATCTTCATGTCATTTTACAACCAATGCCTCTATCACTTTTACAAAAAATGTGAAAGGAGTCATCAGATTAACATCTACAACATGAATGAAAATTATTTTATTCATGAACATTATTAATTTGAATCTTCATCTTTAGGTTTTAAATTATATTTTAAAATGAAAGGAATTTAAAAAAAATCTATTTTAACTTTTTTCAAAGAAAAAGTGTATTTTTATTATTGATTTTCATAAATGATTTAACAAAATAATTTATCATTAAAGATAAAATTTCATGATGTTACCTATAAAATAATGTGGAATAAACCAAGGATACTCTTCTTGTTATTTATCTGAAGGATTTATTATGAAAACATGATTCAAAAAACTGTTTCTCCTCAATAGACTATATTATGGAAAATTATAATGAATCCTGATACCCTTTCACAGGATATGAAATAATGACAAGATAAAAGAATTATGAAACATTTCTATTTTCCACAAATTATGATATGATGAAATATTTCTGAAACCCATTTGCTTTCATGGGTTATGATATGAGGAAATTTTTCTGATCTTGTGGAACAAATATGAATAAATTCCATATGTGATGGGTGTGACCTATATAACAATATAATTAATTGGGTAATGATTAATGATATATTTTTTTAATGTTTACATGGGGGTTATATAATAAAGACATAATGTAAGAAGATGTAGCACACCTAATAATAAGATGTTTATGTTGAATTTTTTTCAAATTCAGTAAACAATTGTGGCACGCAAACAATTTTTTTAAAATATATTGAATATTTATCTAAAAATATATTATATATATAAGCATAATGATATGGGGTTACTATATTAAATGTGATAAATTTGTTTAATTAAAATATAAAAAACCAAACTATCACAAATACTTATCCTTAAATAGTTAAATGATAAAATTAATGATATCCCCCTTCAATGGTGAATGCTATTATCAATTTTAAATCCACATTCCCAGTGAAAGACATCACCATTTTATATTAAGAAATTATTACTTGAAAAATAAAAATCCTCACACGTATAAGAGGATCCCTCAACCACACCAAAAATAAACTCATTAAATTATAAAACCCACATATAAATTAACATAATTTTTCCAAAATAAACATATCCCATATTTCCAATTTTTTTTCCCTAGTGTTTTTCTTAAATCCAATAACTATCATAATAGACTCTTAGATGACTTACAATTTTTTTTAAGTAGTGTTTTATTATATTTATTTTCATTCATATTATGGATACAACTATTCTTGAATTTTATTTTCCAGTGAAAAAAAATTATGAATCCACATTGATTCAATAAATATTATTATTATCATAAAATATTAATATATCATTACTTGTAAAAACACTACAACATGTTCCTAATTTTTTCAGTTTTACAACTTTCATGTATATTTTAATGTGTTTATCTTAATAATGACTATAAAAAATTATATAATGGTAATAATATTTTAAATTTATGATCTTAATATTGTCACTAAATTAGGTTTTTGAATTATACAAATTTATATATAATAATGACATCAATTACGTTGTCATGTCTACATTTATATAGAAATTTAATAATTAATAATTCAATTAGAATAATCAATATATGATCAACGAATACATTTTGGGACTCTTGAAATATTCCAAAATAAATTTATTACCATAAATTATCATTATCAATATAATGAATCCAAAAAAATTACTTATGGACCAGAACAACCAAATCATTCTATTTAACGAAAATAGAATACGTGATAATAAAAATATTAATTTAAATAATAAATAATATCCAAATTTTCACTGATTAATTATGAATTGATCATATTGACAACATATATTTATGAGGTTCGTATTCATTAACTAATTATCTTAAATTTTCTACGTATTTATGTTATAGTGCTTTCAATTAAATGAAATCATTAGGTGATGTTTTATTGGTCACAATTTTAATTCCTTTAAAAATTTGTCATTTAGTTCACAAAAGATTCTATTTTAGGGTGTATATATTACCTACCTGTAATTCTAAATAAAAAATATACCTTTATTCATGGTTATTAATGTTCTATTTCATGGTTTCCCTTTCAAAGGGATAATATTCAAAAGATAAAAAAATTGGATGGGTTTTTCATCCTAAATTAAATTTATTGAAACATGATTCTTATTATATACTTATTTTCATTTTTATTATCTATATACTGACCCTTTAATATATAATGGTATGTATGTATTTACTCTCATTAAATTTTTTCTTCTTTTTAAGTTTATTCATTCATGAAAGTTTTTTAATGTTGTAAGGGGTTTAATTTTCCATAATTGCATTAAATGTTTTAAAATATTTTACTATATGTTTTTTCTTCCATACCAATATTCATTTACTTAATTCAAGAGGATTTTTTATCTCTATTTTAAATATACATTATAGTCATATTCATTAATATTATATTGTGTTCATAATTTATGTAATATCAATATATTTCATGTTTTCAATATGGATTGATTCAGAATTAATTTATATATGTTGGAAAAATAGAATTATGTATTTTATAAAACTCAATCACTTTGTTCTATTGATATATATATTCATAATTTTGGATATTTATTTATATGTTACCATATTTTTTCAAGAAAATGATATTCACTTTTCTCATGGGAGTTTTTTTAAAAAAATTATCAAAAAAGAAAGAATATTTATTCTTATTTTTCAAGGAACGATTCTAATATTTTTATAAAAGTATTTTTCATATTTATTTCCATCATGTAGTTATTGTTACGCTTCACTTGGGTTATTCCATTACAAAACCATCCACATTCATTCTCGATATGGATTGTTTTATTGTGAAATTTATAGGATAATCGTTTATTTTTCCTAGGTTAATATTATATAACGGAATTATTAATACTATTATATTCATGGGGAATTCATAACTATAGTTTTTAAATTATTAATATTTGGGGTTCTATATATACATTCAATGAATTTAATTATTCAGTTTATGTCATGATATTTCCATTGTATACGAGTATAGATTCAAGATATACAATTATATGGGGCGATAATAGTGTTGCATGAACTATTGCACTAATGGATGATAGTAGCATGAAAATATTACATATATAAAAGTATTCTGGTATGTTTTCTAGATATATAATGTTATTATTTCAATTATTATGGTTATGCCATAGTTTCATTTTATGTTTCAAAGACATGGAATTTGTTTTAATTATTCCTTTGTGGTCTTTTAATGACCATGTCATCTCAATCATTGATATATTATGTTCTATCCATTATAATTTCTAGATATGATTTTATGGTATCATCAGACATTTATATCATGATCACACTTTCTTACATTTATATGATACAAGTCATTGAATATTCTTTCCCTTATAAGGAATATATTTTCAATAATTTGGTGTTTTCAATACACTATTTACTAGAGTAGATTATTATGTTTGATATTAATAAAATATTATCAAGTATGGATAAATTTATAGTGGATTTTTATGATTTTATGTGAAAAATATGACTTTCCATGTGGTGAAAAAACTCACAATTTAAGAATAAACATGTGTCTAAATTGAAAAAAAAATTGTCTATCCATAAAAAATTAAATAATTAAATGGTATTGGGTATGTAGGTGACTCAAGGATGTGTATGAATAGTAAAATTTTAATTTCTACATTATATATATACATTAATATATAATGAATTATTTGTATCTCTAGATCTAAGAGTTCATCACTGGGGAATATGACCTAATTTATTCTCAATGTGCAATTAATCTATGATGGAGTTATAAATGATTCCATTTGACATTGAGATATATGTTTTTAATTATGTGATTGGTGGGACCAATGTTATATTTTCATCAAATTCATTTGGTAAATAATTTAATTTCACACGATTATTATGATTGGGGATTGAAACTAAACCCATATTGGATATATCGACCATTATTTATATGTTTTTGGAGTGAATGAAAACCTCATTATGTACTCTATAAAAATTGTTTATAGGAATATAGATTTCACCTAGACCCCTAAGGCACTATGTCCAATAGGATTATTTGAATGGTGAGTGAACCCAACCCCCTACGGAGGTCTATGTACTATGTTCATGTGAATGGTGTACTTAACCTAAACCTTTAAGGGTCATTACCATATTTTTAATTGAAATATCATGTTATCCTTAGATCATAAGGGAACATATCCAAAACATTTATTGGAATGGTGGGTTATATCAAACCATTATAAAACATTGTACACTGATTTTATGATAGTGGAGAGTATACAGAAACACTTAAGAGAACGTATACACTATATTTATAAAATGGAGAGTAAACACTATCTGCTATAGAAATATGAACATTATGTGATAATGTATGTTTATGATAGAATATAAATAATTAATATTATTACAAAATTATTAATATGTGTCATTCAAATATGAAAAATCAGGTCTACAAAAATGGTTTTTTATAATTTTCTAGATTATGAACATTCCTTGATATTTATATAATCCTATAACAAATTTATTATAATATTTTATAAAATTTATTTTACGAATTTTTCATTATAATATATGTTTTATATTTAGTTATTTTTTATTATATGATAATGAAGCCAAATTGTGATCCTATACCATCATTTTTATCTTATCACCACTTATATTATTCAAATTTTATCACATGTCTTTTTCCTTTATTACCATTTGAAATCAAATTTTTTTATGTTTACGTTCTATACGAAATAATTTTTAGAAATATGTATTATATATCTATAATGTTATCATGTGTGAAAAATTAAATTTTAATATATTGAATATTTATTTTATTTTTATAAGATTATCCATCTAGAATTTACAAATAATAAATATAAATTTTATTAGGTGTCAATTTTTTTGATATTAAATGAATATTAAAATAAAATTATATTTTATGTATTTATGTTAATGTTAGGGCTTCTCAATAGGTATTATATTGAACGTTAATTTTTTGGGGACTAGGTTATGTTTTATAAGAGGATAAAACATAAAACTGCAGATGCTTTAACAAACATGTCATTTGATGACACGGGGTCGCAATATGATGAACCTATTATGTTAATGAACAAAATGAATGTATTTTAATTAGATTTAATATGTCATTAATTTCCATTATCACATGATTACTTTCATTATAAATTATTATTGAAAAATCACACTAACCATTTTTCGTTAAGTATGGGATAAGAGAAAAATTATTAAATTGGGGTGGTGAAAGAATGCTAAAAATTGATGAATATTTTATAGGCCTATTTATAGAAATACTTCAATATATTTAATTTCTTTTAGGAATATTTAATCATTTCCAAAAATGTATGTATTTAGACATTTCAACTAAAACACTTTGTTGTATAATTATTGAATCTAATGTCTATAAAGCATCTCTAATTGATGTTTATTTTAATATTATTTCTAAAAATTATATTATTATTCAATTTTTTATATTGGATATGATTTGGGCCATGGATTGTCTCCCCATACATAGAGTCCATAAAATTTATCAGGATATGGATTTCATAATTCACATCCAAAATCAACTTATTATCATCAATCTATCCAAGGTTGGCATTAAATTCACAATGGGACTTATTCTTATTTTATGGCCTTAATCTAAAATAATGATTTTTATTTATCTCAATTTGTTGAGAAAAAATTCAGCAACAAATATTTCAGATTATTAAATACTACATGGGTGTTCTTCTAATGATTTTCCAAGTATTCACCCAATAAATTGATGTTTTGTTTTCTATTGAACACATGCCTAATGTTATACTTATATTAAATACAACTTTTAGTAATACTCAAATTGAATTGAGTTAATTTAAGAATAAATGTTAAGTGAATCTTGATAAGGGTTTTATACAACAATATTTCACACCATGGAATATAAATATAAACATTATTATGAATAATAGTTGACTATTTTGTCTCTATATGAATTATTACAAACGAAACTTCTTCATGACTACGAAAAAATATCCTCAACCTTGTATTGTCTTGCGATAAACTACGAAGGGATCAATACATATTTTTTTTACCATCTACTTGGATATATTCTTCTGATGTAAAAAGAGTTTAGTTACCCAATTCAAAATTTCATATAGTGTACAGAAACTATGAATTCCAATTAATATAATTCAAAATTATTTATTCTTAAAATATCCTCATAAATCTGATCAATTTTGTTTTTATAAATTAAATAAATCAACTTTAGTTATTATTTATAGATGATATTTTTATTATTTAATGATTTATGAAGAGTTTGATGAAAATTTTAGTATTGTTCTAAATTTAGATAGAACGGATAAAATATATGAAAAATTATAAATATCGGAATTATGGTAATCGAAAGTATCATTAACATGTAATGTAGTCATAAGAAATATATATATATATATTAATTCATTATAGTCAATGGTAATTAAATAATATTTTATAAGGACATAAGAAATATTGATCCATATTTCCCTTCAATTTGTTGATTCTTTTCCAGTAGTTTTTTGTGATACCTAAATCCAAAAAATGTTAACTCCGAAGGGATAAATGTTCATCTACAAAAGTGAATTTGTAGAAAATTTCAGGGATCATATGAGATGAATTTTTAGTAGAACTAAACAATCACTACACTATATTGAATAACTGTTTCTGGACAAGTATGAGACATTAAATTTGTTATTGGGATATGTAGTCATATAAAATGACTTGGTGGTATATTATGACTCATGTTAACTAATCATCAATGAGAATAATTACATTGATCATGTTTTGGATCTATGTACAACAATATTTCTATTATAGATATGGAGGTGTTATCTCAATGGTGATGAGTGTGAAATATATAAATAACTTTTGATATTAATCTATATATTCATAACTAAGGAGTTATACAAGAATCAAATTATTTTAGTTGAACTGATCAACGACAATGAAAACACAATACATTTCCCCCTTGGGAAGGAAAACATGGTGGTTGATTCTCTATTCTAGAAATGTCACGCTACACTATAAAATATAACTTATAAAAAAGACCCAATACTCGTGGATTTTTTATGATTTCGTTATGAATTATAAGGTAAGGGTATAAATCATATCATATGTAATCAAATTCTCATTTTTATCCATGGGAATATCCAAATGTAGAGGTAGAAGATATAAATAAATAAAAAAAATTATGTCATATTATGGAGTTAAACATTAAAAATTAATATAATTATAATATTCTAGAAACAAATATGTCTCCCATAAATAAATAAATTGAAAATGAAGTTGTTATATGATGCACATATCTCATAATTATCTATAAATACTTGAATAAAAATGAATTATAATGAACTCAAGGAGGATTTATGGTTAGATAAAAAGAATAGTAAGTGAATAAAGTATATATATTTATGTTTGGTATGTAAAAATTTTATGGATAAATGTAAAATTATTAATGGTATGATGCTAAAATTTCTTAGATCTTTCAAGATATGGGAGACCATATCTATTTTATTTATCAATGGAATTTTTATGAATTATAATATCTATCATTTTATTAGGGTAATATTATTAATCTATTTTGTTTTACCCAAGTTCATTAATATTTGAGGACAACATTTATTGATCAAAATGAAAATATATATAATATAAGTGGTTAGAAAAATGGAGTGATACAATGAATTTTATATAATCAATATCCTATGTTTAACATTATTTTTTTAGGAATTTTTAGTAATAATTGGATATGAAGCATAGACTTAACACAACCAATCATCATTGGACTAATAATTATTTTCAAATGACAATTAAATCTTTTAAGGATTTGGTATTATATTATTAGAGAGATATTATTTTAGGTTGGGATAAAAATCTTTTTCTTATTTTTTGGTCATAAAATAATAGCTTCCAATATAATATTCAAATGGAACCGTATAAAAATATGTATTTTAAAAGGTTTTAAACTCCATAATTTTTTGATGATGTTAGATATTACTATAATTTGGTACTTGATATTCTCATATAATTTTAGAGAATTTAAATTAAGATGATCATTGGTAATAATCAATTATATTTTGAGTCTGTAGTGGATGATATGGTGTTCCTTAATATGACACTATAGAAGTGGGATATGTGATTTGGGTAGAAGGGAAAAAATTAAAGTTTTATTATCCACGAAAAATAACAAATCATAAGGGGATGGATTCTTATCATCATTAACATCCACTAAACCTCTCTAGTGATCATAATTTTTTCCATGTATCACCTTTGATGAATAAATATCTTTTCCATCATATTTAATATACTCATATCGAGAAACACTGGAAAATAAAGTCTCTTATGTGGGGAATATACTATAAATCATGGATCATAAATATGAATAATATAAAATATTAATACGCAATGGATTAATGTTCTCTAGATGAGTGAAAAGTATGAGGAAGAAATATTTGAACCAGAAGATATAATGATTGAAAAATATCGTTACTTTTTTTATCAGTGTACCAAAATGTCCAAGGGGGATTATTTTAAGAGGGGTTAAATATAACTGTCCATGATTTTGGGATAATTTTTTATCTTAATATGTAATATATTTTTTTCTATATGATAAATTTAACACTAAACCGAATGAAAAATTATTAATTTCAATAAGGCAGAATTTATAAAACATAATTCATTAAGATATTTGAAAATGAAATATAATAATAAAATTATAGAATGAATGAAATAATAGGTATATAATAACTCTTCTAGATTAATATTATCTTTATGATGGTCTAATATAATGATTGTCACTCCAAGGATTACTATATAATTAATGAATAATGTTATAATTATGATAATAATGTCGATAATAAAATCTTAAAATTGGAAATAATATTTTCGATATATATGTAATGCTATGTACATGAAATTGTTATGACAATTTTATATATGCTCGTTAGAATTGTATTCATTAGTTATATTGTTATTGGGTATAAATAAGTTGAATATAACTATCTCAATATATATGATACTGTTTTTTAATTATTCATAAAAAATATAAAAATAAGGTAAGTGATAGAAAATAAAATAACATGAATGAAATAAAGGTATAACAATTAATTAAAATTACATAATATAAAACTATATATTTTTAATTATAAATAATAATATCATTAACTATGATAATAGTGTGTAGTTGTTTTATGAAAATGAAATAGTAATGGATAAATTAAATTTAATGGTTATGAAATTAATAATCAATTGGATGTGACTACAAAAATTTAATATTAAATGTAATATTTTTCAAAGAATATTTTTTCTATAAATATGTTTTTTTAAAACTTAATATTGTTTCTATTAAATAAATAATTTTAAAAAAATTAATCTTATATACTATATATTTAGAATATTAATTATCATATATTATTTATTACATAGTAAGGAAGAATAAAAAAATAATTATTAATTATAAAAATATATTTTTTGAAATAAATAAATTTACATATTATTCAATATTTTTTCAAAATTAGATTTATCATTTTATAAAATTAAATCAGATAAAATGGATACAATATCTTGAATATAAATGTACTAATTAATGAATATTTTCATTTTCATTTTTCAGGTAAAAATTAATTTATGGAGGTATTATTTATGTTATAATGATGATGTTGAAATGAGATAATGGGTTTAATTGATAGTTAAAATCCTAAAATATCATAACAATCTTTTCTCTAAATATGTCTATGATTTATTTCATTACCTATACTAATCCAAAATCAAATAGTTATTAACATTGGATCAACATTCCATTTAAAAAAATATTGAATTCTCATTAAGGATGTTGTAATTGTGATAATAACACAGTAGATCAAAAATAAATGGCCCCCATAACTAGACACGTAATTTCATAATATCCTATTAGTTTCTTTTTTAAATCCTTTAAAAACACTATTCCTCAAAATAATCACCAAAATTTTCTAATATTTGGTTTGAATAAGGTAGTTTGAATTCATCATTTACATGTATATTTCAAATATATGAATTCGTTATTTAGTATAATTATAATACAATCTTTATTAAATAATTATTATATTTATCCAAAAAAATTAAAATTTGGTTTGTAAAATTAGTCACATGATTTAGAAATCATTATAATTTTGTAAATGTGTTATTATTTCAATATAAAATCATGTTCTTACCAAATCAATCATTACATTTTTTTCATATATTGCTTTTATATACCACCTCATTGAACAATTTTTTAAAATTATTATTTATAATGTATAATAAAACTAAATTATTGTAATATTATTTAATAAAGAATAATTTATTTTTAAAAAAAATTTATAAGAGTTGAAATATTCCAATTAATAATCTCAAATAATTTCAATAATATTGTTAATTAAATAATCCCTGGAAATAAATGGATGGATTGATCTATCTTATAAAATAAATGATTACTTCAATGATACCATATTTAATTACGGTATATTAGTGAGATATTTCTTTGATAATAACATATATATGTTACATTAAGGACATTTATTAGACTTTATATATTTATTTAGAATGATTTTTATTGAAACATGATGTGTGTGTTGTTAAAGTAATAAGGCTAAATTGATTTTAATTAAAAATATATGGAACAATGTTGACCCATTTGGGATAATTTCGTGTTTTTTGTTTTTAAATTAAATGTTTTATTAAACATTATTTTTATAGGGTAGCTTCCCTAAGAGGCTTCAGATGCGGTGCTTAACATACTTTTACACGTCTACTTTACCCTCTAAAAGGAAATAATTATATTATATTAGAAGACATTTAAATGGATAGAATTCATTGTTTCTAATGTCAGGTTGTTAATGGAACCATTGTGTTTTATCTTATTCCTCAAAAGATGTATGATAAAATTGAAACCATATTTATTTCAATTTTTTACATGTTTTTTTATCTCATTGAAGTGTGGATGGGGAGCTGCATGTTTCTCCTAAAACATTTCAGAATCAAGATGATTTGGAAATTTCTTTTTCATCCAACGAGGTAGATCTTATTTATAAGGATTTGCGGTTCATGTTGGTGGGAAATGTTTTCGGCATAGGCCTTCATTGATTTGTTTGAGGAAATATCATGAATAAATATGGTTTGTTAGATTTCAAATTGATCTACTTAATTCCTCCAGCAGCATTTTTTGGTTTTCATCTGATATGGAATATCATCGATTTTCGATGAAGCTGTAGTTGGTTTTTGGTGGATGCTCAATAAAAGTCCGAAAATGGATTCCTAATTTTGATCCTCACATTGAATTCCCTATTGTCCCTATTTGGATTTGTTTTCATAGTTTACTGAATCACCTTTTTGGGCATCTGGCCTTGTTTCCGATTGCCAGTCTTCTAGGCTCCCTACTAAAGTAGGATATGGTAACCAGGAAAATTTCTTGACCATCAGTTTTTAGAATATGAACCTAGATTGATGTATCTAAACCTCTTATAAATCAAATATGGATTCAAAATGGATGTCATGGATTTTTACAAGAGGTGTTGTATGAATTCTTGCCTTCTTATTGTTTGGAATTCTATAATCTTATACACTCATCCAGTGGATGTCATAAGACAATCTTCCCACCCGCTCGCAAGACTTGGGTAGCGAAGGGAAAGATTATGATGGAATTATCAGCTTGCACATGAGAATTAGGGATTGATGGAACCTCTGGAACTATAGACCCTTTTATTGAGAAAATTTAAGATGTAGAAAATCCTGATAAATATCATCCTCAAAATGACCCTATTAAGGAGGAAAATAAGAATGCAACCACTCCATCTGATCTGGACACATGCTCTGCACAAACCACTTCCATGATGGAGGCTGACAAGAAAGCTAACCAAATTGAGGAATACATCCCCAAATCAAGCTCTCTAAAAGGGAAAAAATAGTAGATGTGGATGGATTCATTACTAATAATCCCAAAAAAACAAGGATACGTAGGGACTACTCTCAACTAAAACGAACTATTTTCACATGGTCTCTTGATTCTTCTAAAAATGAGTTCACTACAACTACAACCTCGACGATCTTGGTTGACCAGAGCGCTAACACCTTTGGGGCCTTTAGATTAATGGATACAGATTCTCCTTTACAACATGAGGTTTCTCCTCATATTGCAACTCCTGACATTAAACAGAAATAAGTCTCTGAACCAGTGGTGATGAATGTGGACCAGGGTGATGAAGGGGTGCATGAAAATTCAGAATCCTTATTGGAACAAAGAGATGAATTGGATTATCAACGGCTCATAAATGGTGAAATTTATGTAGAGACATATCTTGATATCAAACGCTGACTGTTCATTAAGAGGTTGGGCATGATTATAATTCCATGGGGCCTACTTGGAGTTGATGCATTTTTTGCTTGATGCGTTTGAATTTCTTTGGTAGATCAAAATGTTTTTCTATCAATTTTAGGTTAGTGTAAATGCATTACACCTTGATCTTCAATTGTTATCCTTTTGATTTAATAAATTCTAGGAACATTAATTGGGAGACCAATTCATGTCCTCGTTTGTGTTAAAAAATATTATTATCACTAGGTTAATTATAGGAATTAACACTCATTTTTCTGTTAAAATGAATTCATCCATCAATGGATACCAAAAATCGATCATTCCATAGTAGAATGTTTTTTAGAAAATATAAAATTGTTTTAAATATTTTAATGATTTTCTTCCAATGGAATCTATCTATCATAGTAGAAAAGGTAATGAGTAGTGCATTGAATACTTATATATAAAATTCCACCATGAAATTAATTTCTATAAATTTATTTTTTACATGTTTAAACTCTCACTCCGCTTTATTCTTCAATTGTGGAGAAAGTCATTTTATTGATGGAATATTGTCCACTCTTCCTATAATTTTAATTTTTTTTATTTCTTATATAACCATGATTCTTGATAAGAAATAGTGTATAATGAACAAATGAATGTATTTAACACACTAATCATGTTTCATGACGTGATAACTCAATGCATTTCTAGAAAGTAAGGTTATAATAGGATTTGGTGGTAATAATTCTAGGAATAATTTCTTGTCTAATCAATTTTAATAATATTATATTTTTCAAGAAATTTTATTCCATATAAATGATCGATTGAGTTTTTCTAAAACATGCCAATGAACATTTGGATCAATATGGACTTGGCTATTTGTATTACAGAAACCATTGGGATCTCATTATATGATTTTTCCTTCATAATAATCATTTTTATTGATATTTTTTTTAATATTTTAATGGTATGAGATTTTGGATCCAATAAATTGAAAATTCCATTCATTATGTTTTCCACACAAAATAATGAATTGACATAAAAAATAATTAAATAAAAATGTGAGATATTAAGATTACATTAATAATATAATAATTTTAAATAAAATGATAATAACCGTTACTATATATATATATATATATAATTTTAATTGGATTAATTTTTAAAAGAAATAATTATTTTTGATGATACTTTGTAAATAGTGATATTGAATTAAAAAAAAAACAAATTCATCATGGTAAAAGATTATCTAAATTATTAGTAATTATATTTTAAAACTAATATATTTGTATTCACTTATTTTGAAATCTCTATGGAAGAGGATTAAAAAAATGAATTTTTATAATTTTTTTGTTGATGAAAATTTTCTTAATAACTTTTATTTTATTTTAAAATATGCTTTGTAAATTTTTTTAAATTTAGTTTTACAACAAAAAAATCATTTTTTATTAATCATTTCAATATTTTCTTCGGATAAATTATCGATATTTTTCTAAAAATTTGATTTTGTTAGGTAGAAAATGATATATACAATTTTCATAGAAACAACACATTATATTCCATTTTTCATTTGTATTAATGAATTATAAATTTCAAAAAACCATTTCATTTAAAAATTTGAATATCATGATTGATATAAAAATTATTAAACAAATATATTTTGGTTTATAACCAAAATTTATGTTTTTTGAAATATAAGTTATATTTTTCTAAAAAAATTGTTTTAAATAACTTTTAAAATTGTTATTTTAAAATTATTCATTATGAACATTAAAATTTTACCTAAATTACATTAAATATTATTTTTTAAATATTGGACCAAAATATTTTTTAATGTTAGTTTAATTTTTGTAGAATAAATGATAATTTATTTTTTATAAAAACCAGTTTCTACTTTAACACCATGGAATTATAAAATTATAAGACACTATTTGATAGAATATGTGACTTGAAAACAAAAATTTGATGAAAATATAACACACTGAGGATTTATGATATATATTTTTAATTAAATTTAATCCCATCAGTTTCATGAATTATATGAAACACTGATTCTAGCTTGTGCTATGTGAAACACTGAGTTTGACATCCATTAAATGAAACATCATGTATAAAAAACATGAAATATTATTAAAATTTTATTATAAAATTTTTCACCATGATTTTTAATTGAGAAAATGTAAATTCTAAATAAATTATAAAAATAATGGTTATATATTGATTTTAACTAAAAATAAGATTCGTTTAAAAGAGAATGAAATGATTTTAGAGAAATTAGTATTTTTTCCTATAAGAGTGTTTACTCCTGCTTTGAAGAAATAAATATTTTTTTTTCAAAAAAAGCATTATTTGAAAATTTTAAATTATTTTTTTACATCCAGACATTTGAATTTTTCAAGGTTATGAATCTATGGATTTTTTAATATGTTTCAATTACTCTTTGAAATGTGAAAAGTAAATAAATTCAAATGAAAACTAACAAATTATTTAAATTATCTTGAAGGATAAATAGTGTTTTAAATTTTACTAAAAGTAATTTTTTAAATATCAAATTAACCAAATTATCTAATTAGTTTAATTTTATATTTTAATTTATAAAATTGTAGACTTTTAATCATTGTTTTTTTGTAAACTCGCTTTATCACAACATGTACATGATTATTATTTTAATAAAATGTTCCACTAAAATAATTTTTTTTAAAATGGATTAAATAATTCGAATATACATTATTTATAATATATAATATGTGGAATATAAATTTTTACCAAAATGAATTGCTAAATAACATTAATTAATTAGCATAGTTGTGGAAAAAATTGAAATATTGAGGATTAATATAAAAAGATTAGGGAAAAAATCACATACATGATTTTGAAAAAAAACACACAATTTTTATATATATCACCTATACATCTTATCATTTTTATAATTTTCTATTTTTGAGGCTTTTTGGATGATAAAAACATTAGTAAAATTGAATTATTTCAAAATAGTACATGTCTGTAACTTTCAAAAATTATAAAAAGGCATCCTCACTAAATGTTCAAAAATTTAAAACACTTTGGATCAGTCGTTATTTAAAAAATAATTTTAAAACATTCCTTTAATAATAATATAACCCTTATCTTGGACATAACTCTATCAGAGGAATTATTTCTACAAAAACTTATAAAGATACCGAAATAAGAGGCAACGTTGTTAAAAAAGTGTTTTATTTTATATTTTTATATGAATTGATTTAATTATTGTTAATATGACATTATATGATAATGTCACTCTATTAAATATACTTATATGTATTTGGGTTACATTCATTACCTAAAATAATCTCCTCCTCCATCAAATGTGTTAATACATCTTCATTTGTGCGTACAATGTACTTCCACCTCGAGAAACATGTTACTCATTTTTATAATTCCACTATAATGGTTTTGTATGCTGATAGATATATATTATATATATATATTTATTTATAACATACTTATACCACTATATTTCATATATCATATATACCATTATTACATTCAATAGTGTTTTAGATACATAAACATCGCATGTGTGGATCACAGATTACCACATAGCAAAGTGATGTGATTATTATTTCAATAACACTTTTAAAGGATGGTGGTAAGGGTAATGGTAAGGGTTATATGTGATATAAATGAAATAATTATTTTATTCATGATATATTTATAATTATGTAAGGATAATATATAAAAAAAATTATGAATATTTCACTATATGAAATATGATAACATCAGTCATGTATGTGTGGACTACTGCCTTCAAGAAATGATGTGATGCCCTATTCATCCCCACCCACATGGACGATATATATATATATTTAAATAAAAAATCATTTATATATCATAATATTATAATTATATAAATAAGATATAACACATACAGGTTTTTTGTAATGACCATTGAAAAATGGAAACGTAACTTACGCGTACATACGACTTAACATCACCATAATCGTAACATACATGAAATTCATGACCATCATTCATGATTCATTATAAAAAATATAATTAAAGTATAAATATGATACACTTTTGATATTTATTATCTGATAAATTCTATAATTATATAATATTCACAATAACTATAACATTCATAACAAAGAACAAATGATAAAACAAGATAATTAACACATGAATCAATGAAAATAATTACATATTATTATATAATGGATGGTAAGATATTATAAAAGGAAAATATATTATATTACAAAAAAATAAAAGGTTTTATAATAAGTTAATAATACTTTAAAAACCACAATAAATGTTGATAAAAATGATCAACCAAATGTTTGTGTTTGGTAAGGGACGTCTTCTAAATTTCATTCATTTAGGGATCTTGTAATGTTATACAATTATTCTATTTTAAATTGTTTATATGCTACCCCATAACATGGAATTACATAAATCTTTAATAATTTATGGTATTATATGTTTGGATTTAAATTATTTCATCTAATGGGATTTGACATGAAAATTACTTTATGGTAAATGTTTTTTTTACAATCTATCATTATTTTCTTGTTTTTAACTTTCTATTATAAAATATATTCATTGTAACAATTTTTCATTGAAAATTAATGTTCTATTTAATTTTAATATTATTCTATGATGGATATGATGGTTTTATAAACCATATACATTTTTTATATATAGATGTTAATTTAAAATTTATTTTATTAAATGATGTAGTACTAATTAATCTGTATCATTTACTCAATAGGGATACATGATGATAAGTCACATTGTTTGTAAATTAAATTGATTATTCAATATATGTGGAATGACATAAAAATTGAAGACAATGGTGGGGCCGAGTAAAGGTATCTTATTGATTCATTAGTATGATTTATTAGACAAATCAGTTCACCAAAACAAATATGGTTTTAAATAGTAGTTTTTTATTTTCTTACGAATAGTCATGTTTATATATTTATAGATGGCCAAATTGGATTTTTTTGTACCTAGTAGTTTTTATCCATCATGAGGACATATCATGATGGTTGATTTATCGTGATCATGAGACATGATTTCCAATAATATGATTTCCCTTAATTGAGAATTAATTTATTATTATTATGCATGATATTTTCATAATGATATTTTCTATGGATGCATATAATTCTCATTTAATTGATTAAATTGAATTTTTTTTGTTATTTACCATTCTATATTGATTATATATTATCTATTAATTATTGTAAAATTATTTAAATAAAATTTAGGTTTAGTCCTTTACCATTCCACGTCTATTTTTCTCATTTATTCATGATGGATACCATTGTAGTTAACACTTAATTATCATTTGATATAAAACTTATTTTTTTACTTTCGACTAGATTTGATTAAGAACTTTTTGAATGAATTTTCAATGATACTATAAATTTTATATTGTTATTAATTTTGTTTTACATTCAACTCTCATTGTTAAATGGTTATCATGGGTGAATATGGTTCTTCACAACTACTAAATTGATCGTTAAATTGTGATTTATTCCATTGTATCTATGTCAATGTAAAAAATTTAAGACACTATCTCTGAAATTCCATCATTGGGGTAATTACAACTAGAATAATTGAAATGTTAGAATAAACACTGTTAATTAGATTTACAAAAACATATATCAGGGAACATAAATCATTTATATATATTGATTATATGAATAAATAACAACATAATGTTTAGATAAGTAACTGATTATGTGGGTTTTTAATAAATAAATCATTTTCTGGATATAATAAGTGTAAATAATTGTGGCATAATGTTGCCAAGGGTTAATAACATCAAAAAGGAAAAATTTGGACATACCGAATCAGCACCTAGTACACAATAACATTAGTTATTGTGCACTTGGTTTGACAATCGTGAGGTATATTATTAGATAAAATAAAATTTTATTTATAAACCCTTATGATGGATTTGAACATAAAGATATCACCAATGAAACTAATTTTTTGGTTTTGAGATTAAAAATTATTATATTTTTAATTTTTTTGTTACACAATATTTATAATTATGAATAATGAGTTTATTTACAAAAATTTATGAGCTAATATTTTTTTTATTTCATAGTAGAGAAGTGGTACAAGAAGGAATAAGGGTATCTATATTCAGGGAAAATGGTGATTTTTCTCTATTAATGAAACCAATACTACTAGTATTTGAATTGTGAAATTTTTGTATATATATTTTTAGTTTATTCATGTTATGGAAAAAAACATTACCTAATGGAAAACACTCTTCCATGACATGATTCTCTAATACTGGATCACCTTATACGATAAATTCCCCCATCATTTTATTGGTCTACAAATCGAATCGAAAATATAAAATGAATTCGGTATTTGGAGAAGATCATTATTACATTGGGATTAGGTGAAATAGAAGTTGTTACATTGTACTTTATTTTGTCATAGATGATGTTGATCAATTATATTCATTGAACTAGAATACAATAGAGGAATAAGAAATAGATTTCTTGGAATGAATTTATATTTTGGATAAATTAATTGAAAAAAAAATATTGTGTGAAACAAACTAAATTATATTGAATGTTACCTAACATAACACAAAGGAATAAAGAAAGTGATGCTACTATGTAGGATACAATTACAAAGTTATATAAATATTCTATATATTAACCCTGAAATAACGAGTAATATATTTACTACTTATTTTAAAGGCATAATCCAAGGCTTTGGAGGGAATTGTTCTATCAATAATTTTCACTATTTAATAAAATTATTTTATGTAAAATCAAGATACAGAAATAATTCTCCTTTTGTTAAGGATTTGGAAGGATGAAATATATTACTATATGGAATTAAAAACATTTTATAAAGATAATATGGGAATGAAGGATATTCCCACAAGTGATAATTTTGTAAAGAAATGGTTAGGTACTTTCATGATGGTAATGCAAGTTGGCTATATGTTTGGTGTGATTTTAAACCAATCCAATTATTTAATGTGAACTAAATAATATAAATTTTGAAATTATTTCATTGTAAGTATATAGGGAACTACATAAATTAATTCCCCATGTGTCAATGGAAAATACCTCAGAATAAGGTAATAGATCAATGTCAATCATCTGCTATTAATATAATAGAAGTATACATATTTATGTTCTTGTTTATTGGGATAATAAAATATGCTATAATATATTATATTTATGATATAATATTTTTATGAATCAGGAATCATGTAAATTTTTTCATACAGTTCTATTTATTAAATTATTTAAATGATTTTTTTATTGGTACACATTAAAGTGATTTAGTGGCAAGTTAACATCATTGAAATCAAATGTTTGAGAGATATATATCCTTTAATATGTTCATGATGTTGATGTATTTATGATAGGATAGAGTAATGGTTGATAAGGATATATTAAATTGAATAGTAGTCACAATATTTGAAATAATTAATGATTGGATGAAAATGTTGTTTATACTATAATTAATATATTTTGGAAGTAATTTTAATTACAAAATATATCTAATAGTTTTTGTTTTAAAAAGGGAATAATGTAGCATTAATTCTATCAATATTTTCTTATTGTAACTCAGGTTATTACCAATTTTCAAAAGAATAAATGATAAATGTATTTTATGTTTTGTATGTGATAGATAAATAACATCATATTGATTGGGGAATGAATGATATGTTCATTTGGGAAATTTGGTTACCTTGTTTCTAATGTTATGTATCTTAATATTTTGGAAGGGCTGTGAGGATAACCTTTTATGAATTTCTTCATGTTGATCTTTGGGTGAGATTTTATTGATTAATTTATTAATTTAACATATGGAGATTCATGTATTTTAGATTACCTGTGATAACCAATATTCTGTAACTATGTATTGAAGGAATGAGTTATTATTCCATTATTGATATTACGATATATTTAAAGTGAATTCTTGTGTTTCATTCATTTATGAAAATTAATTTTTTTTAAATTTATTTCATTGAGTACAAAATGAAATCAAAATTGATTGAAGCACAAACGAAGGATGAAATTGAGATTTCAATATAAAATCATATCATGTTATTAGATTTCCTCCTAATCAAAAAGAGTGAATGAATTCCCCATATTTAATTAATGTATCATCAAAAAGTGTTATTTTTTACAATCAATTCTGTTGAATTTGACAGACTATTAAATCATCACATATTTATGTATTTAATGTCTATATAATTACACTGACAATAATTTTAATTTTATTAGTGACCTCTATAATTTTCTATAATTATATACACTTTTCTTCAATGTCTTTGTTTCCATTTCACAACTATTTTGTCATATATGAAAACCTCTTTATGTGACCATTGTAAATATCTAATATTATATTTAGAATATATTTTTTTGAAACTTTTTAATGTGTGTTTTTCAAAAATGGGTTTTCAAAATTTCAATCCCTTGTTTGCATAGATCATGTTTTATATTTCTGGATATAATTTATTTAAGGTGGGTGGGGGATTATAAATGTCACGACCCATCCTCGGGGCCCATGCCGTGACTACCCCATGCCCGCCTCCCATAGGCCAGGGGCTGCCAACTAGCACCAAAAATGTAAATCCTGATAAAAGGAGAAGGCATTGCCTTTATATAAGGAAACAAACAACACAGAGTACAGAAACTGAAGTAAACACTAAGTAAATTGTATACACAAGTAAGTGATAGAAAGTAAATGGGCCAGTATACAAACCCAACTGAAAGTGTAGAACTAATGAACAGAATGTAAAAAAACTGAAATGTAAAGAAGCATCCACGAAGTCATCCTCCAGAACTCCCTCTTAAAAGGTGAGTACAAACAGTCTCCTCAGCTCCTCGGGTCCAGCCGTCCACTTTGTGTACATCCCATCCAGTGATCCTCACCTAGGTACCATCCAGCTCCATGAGCCTCCACCTCGATCAGCGCTGTCCGTCGTCTACATCCAACACAACATAGTGCGGGCATAACCCATGTAGGGGTGAGTATTCGATTCTCAGTAGGGACCCCGAGACTCCCGAAGGTCTCCCAGAATCCACAAAGGATAAAGCACAAAGTAAATATACAATCATGAAGTATCAACCAACACTACTTAGGTATATGCCCAAACATATACCTAAGTCGTGAATTCTAGTTCTACTCCATCTCACAAGCCCAAGTTCAACCCAGTCCACATAGGAAAGTACAACCCAATCCGCATAGGAATGCATGACAATCACATTGATGATAATGATTGAAAGTCATGACTCAGACCACACATGTATACAAATCACGAAGTGGGGTGGAGATGATAGATGTAGCCTCAGAATCATCTCCCATGCCAAACCCACGTATAATCCAAGTACAGAAGTCATCGCTGCCAGGCCCACGTAGGATCCAAGTATAGTAACCATCACTCCCGAACCCACATAGGATCCAAGTACAGTCATTATCGTTGTTGAACCCATGTAGGATCCAAGTATAGTCGTTATCACTGCCGATCCCATGTAGGATCGAGCTATAATCATCCTCGCTACCAAACCCCCGTAGGATCCAAGTGTAGTCGTCATCGCTACCGAACCCACGTAGGATCCATGTACAGTCATCATCGTCGTCACAGTCGCAGCTAGCTCTAGGGATCCCTCACACAACATGCTCGAATCCGGGAGGGTCCGCTCCACAAGCCAAGGGTTTGATACATCAATTATCATGAAGTCTAGAGTTGATTTATCACAAAGTTCCATCTCAACAATAGGAACTCTACACGACAGACGACACGTCAATAAAACGCCCGGTCTGAAAGATATTGGCTTTTCCGTCTGAGGGGCCCGGTTGGTTTTTAAGTTAAAACCAACCCGAACATACTCTATCTGCATCCAAACATCGAGTGAAGTATTTAAAAAGAACCGTCTCAATAAGTGGAATCCAAAATGTTGAAGGCACATCAATCTGACGTCCGGAGGTTATGTTATAAGCGTTTCCGCTCTGAGGGCCCAGTTGGTTTCATGTTCGAACCAACTCGGCTATACCCAAAGTTCTCCGAAACCTTGAGTGTAATATACAAAAATGACCATCTCGATCCAAGAATCCCTACACATCATAGGGTTCATTGAATGGAGGTTCATAGCCTATGTTATGGGTGTTTGAATGAAACTGTCCGAAAATACGAGGTTCAGGCCCGTTCCGACCCGAATCGATACCCCTAGGGTCGGCCCGAACAGGGTCGACCCGACCCGGGTCCGGGTCCAGCCTATTTGGGCGTGGCCAGGCCCGACTGGCGCGACCCGGCCCAGCCGGTGTGGGGGTCCGGCCAAGCGCGGGTGGCCCGACCCGGCGCGGGCGGTCCGGCCCGGCACGGGCGGTTCGACCCAGTGCGGGCGGTCCGGCCCAGCGCGGGTGCTTGAGCGTCGAGCGAACGCCGAAGGGGGGGGGGGGGTGCCGCCCCGTTGTCCAGAAACGATGTACTGTGGGGTCTATATAGATGATCTGGTCAGGGGTTTTGAACCCCCGGACTCCCTGGAAACGACCGACCATAATGGATGACCGTCATGGCTGCCGTGGGACCCACTGGTCCCGCCTCTTGGTGTGCCGGCGGCCGGACGATCCCAGCCGCCTCCTATGAACTGCAATGGCCTTAATTCATAGCCACTGTCCGACGGGCATGGGGAGATGGCATCACGCCCCGCCGCCGCGGCCTGCTCTTGGTCGCGGCCTCTTTCGGCTTCAGTGGCGCGGTGCGACGGTGCCGCGTACTTCAGCTGTGGCCCGCTTCTGCCGATGTTCTCTTGTTCCCGCGTAGTAAAATGTCACTACGTCACCTCCTTTTCAAGCCACAATGAAGAGAAACAACAAAAGGGGATCATGGTCAGCCATTTTTTTGTGGTCCGACCCCCTCCCGTTATATCGATAGCATGTGTCCAAACATTAACTAACGATGATCGTTAAATAATACTAGAATGAAGAAACAACCCCTACCTCAAAAGAAGTTTGCGGAAGCTAGCATCGTGAGGGTGGTTTTGATGACGGTGTTGGCGTACGTCCAAGGAGGGGACGTCGTCTCACACCATTTTCGGAGATGGAAAAGAAAGACACGTCGTCTCTCCTTGGTGTCGGCGTTCTTCGTCAAAGTCTTGGCGTTCTTCAATGAGTATGATAAAGTTATTTTGAAATAAGTCAAGAGCTCTCTCCCCTTTTATTCTCACAACAAAAGCCAATCTAAATAAAATAAGTCTTTGGCTAATTTTATTAACACATGCCAAGCTTTAAAAAACTTCTAAAATTCAAGCTCACTTAATTAATTAGTCTTGAGTAGACTAATTAATTGGATGTCATGTTGGAAAATTTAATAAGGGGTTAGAGTAGTTAAAAGAATTTGAAATGGGTGGGGATCATGTGGGTCCCAACACACAAATATCCTAACAAGAGGAGTTGGGATCTTGTGGGTCCCACCCTAATCCCCATACATAGGATAAAACCACATAAAAAAGGGAAATAAAATTGTAACACAATTTTATTTCACTTTACACATAATCCTCTTTTTTTAACAACTCCTCCCGAGCAAACACAACTCCAGAAAAGATCTTCATAAGAAATTAACGGTGCTACGGTTTCATCAGTGCCCTCATATTTCGATTCCGAGCACCGATTAAAAAGATAGAAAAACCCGCTAGTTCGTTTACTGAATGTACACGAGGTAAACTTTGGAAATTGATTCCGGGCACTCAGGGCCTTAGAATCAGGTGCCGTCAAAAACTGCATACTCGTAAAATACCAAATAATTTAAGAAAAAAATATTCTTGAAATTAAAAGGTATTTACATTACTCCCACCTCAGGTATTTGTGTCCCCGTAAATATATATCACAACTAGGGAAACAAATGAGGGTATTGGGAACTCATCTGAGCATCCGGCTCCCATGTGCTCTCCTAGAGGTTTCTGTGCTACCATCTGAGGTGCACTAGAAGAATAGACTATCCACGTAGGACCCGCACTTGTCGATCCTCAATCTATACTGGGACCTCTGCAAAAGTCTACCCATCATCGATGTCCTACTCCCCGTGATCAATGATATGCATCGGGTCGTGCACGTATCTCCTCAGTTGGGATACGTGGAAGATGTTATGCACCCGGTGTAACTGAGGAGGAAGAGCTATGCGATATTCCACCTCACCTATCCTGCAGAGAACCTAGAATGGTCCGATGAAGCATGAAGATAACTTGCTGCCCCGGTGAAATCTCTATAATCCACGTCGAGGTGAGACCCGTATGAAAACGTGGCTGCCATCCTCAAACTCTAGTGGTCTCCGCCTCCTATTAGCATTGGACTTCTATCAGATCTGAGCATTCCTCATCCACTCCTGGATGATTTGTACCTTCTCCATCATGGCCTGGACCATCTCTTGTCCTAAAAGTGGTGACTCTACAGGGTCTATCCAGAACAGAGGTGATCTGCAAGGTTGGTCATAAAATGCCTCGAATGGTGCCATCCCGATAGTAGAGTGGTAGTTGTTTTTGTACGCAAAATCCACAAAGGGTAGGTGATCCTCCCAGCTGTGACCAAAATCAAGGACACATTCACGGAGCATGTCCTCAAGATTCTGAATGGTCCTCTCTGTCTGACCATCCGTATGTGGGTGAAAGGCGGTGCTCGGGCATAGCTGCGTCCCAAATACCTCCTGCAACCTCCTACAATGTCGGTAAGTAAAGTGAGCATCTTGATCGGAGACGATAGTCGATGGCACACCATGAATCCGTACGATCTCCTAAATGTAGAGGCATCCCAAGATCTCCACTAAGCCATGCTCTCTGATGGGTAAGAAGTGCGCCGACTTGGTGAGTCGGTCGACAATCACCCAAATGGAGTCATGAACTCTGGAAGTATGTAGAAGCCCTATCATGAAATCCATAGATATCCTATACCACTTACTCTCTGGGACCTCCAAGGGAAGTACTAAGCCTGCTGGTACCTAGTGCTCCGCCTTCACCTGCTGGCAGGTGAGGCATCGTGAAAGGAACTTTTCCACAACATTATTCATACCCAGCCACTAGTGCTGTCATCTGAGGTCCTAGTACATCTTCACTACTCTAGGATGAACTGCCAAAGGGGAAGTTTTAAACTCTCATAGCACCTCCTCCAGTAATGCAACTGGTACCATGGTATGTCCTCTGAATAGAACGATGTGCTCTCCTCTTATAGAGAATCTATCAAGTGCATGTCCTGAGGATATATGTGCACGTCGTGTCTCAAAGTCTAATTCCCCACGTTGTGCCTCTCTGACCCGCTGAAGAAGTGTAGGTGTGACAGTGAGCGACTGTAGATAGGATACCCCATATATATCCACGAAGGATATCTTCAATGCGGCTAGCTGCTTCATCACCTCTCCAAATAGTTGAATGCCCTCCCTCCTGCTGAGTTCATTGGCTAATACATTCCCATTTCGAGGAGTATAGACTATCTCAAAGTCATAGTCTTGGAGGTACTCAAGCCATCGCCACTATCACAGGTTCAGGTCCATCTGCAACAAGATGTAAGACTATGGTGGTCAAAATAGACTATAAAGTGCTCACCCATCAAATAGTTACTCCACAACTTCAGAGCGAAGACCACTACTTCTAACTCTAGGTCATGGGTAACATATTTTTGCTTATTCTACCTCAACTGTCGTGATCCATAGAAGATCACTTCCTTCTCCTACATCAGTAGAAACCCAAGTCTGGTCCCTGATGCATCACATTAAACTACGCACCATACTCCCTCCTCCAGTAGCCTCAAGATGGGTGCACCGGTCAATCTCTGTCTCAGCTCCTGGAAGCTCTACTGACATCTGTCTGACCACACAAAGGTTTTCCCCTTCTTTGTTAACATTCTGAAAAGCTGCAAATATTTCTCCTTTTCTGAAAATAGAAATCCATTCTCATCCCCTGGATGAACCACGTTCCTTGCCTAATACAGTCAATCCTGACATGAATAGTTGTAATTCATGCCTTGGATGACGTCCTAAGGCCTCGACGCTGCTACCAAGATATCCAACCATTACTCTCGTCTCCAAGGGTTGAGTAACACTGTCAGCATCAGTGTGTGTTCACTGGGACTCCTCCAGTAGTAATATCATATGTGAGGGTCAATTCAACAGTTTTTTTAACAGGAACCTTTTAGTATTATAATACAAAAGACAATAAATCAAATGTCACTATTGTAAGTGACCTTTTTTACTGAAACTGAAAGTACAATGTCACAAAGCAACACAAAAAATGATGTCAACGATGCTAGACGAATTATGGACAAAGGCCTCCATGCCTGGAGCTAGCCCCACTCTTGTCTACACGCTTCGGAAGCTCCATGACTGTAATATTCAGTTTCCTGAAGCTGTGCTCTCCCCTACCCACATGTTCCCTGTGGTTGGGGTGGACCTCTTGGTGGTGGTGGTAGAGCCTCGAAACGTCGTCCACCACCTGCTGCTCATCCATCTCCTCTGTCACGTCCGCCTCCTCCCTGCGGACCAACATGGTCGAACCTATGCCTCTGCCTAGGTGGTCCCTCAACCATCTACTGCTCCTCTACATGGTGGGTCAGGCAGTCACGAGCCATGTGGCCCTGCCCACCACACGCATAGCACTCTCTGCCACTCATTTGACTGGCTCTCCTGCGTGTGCCCCACACTTCTGAACCAGTGTCTTATGGTCGTCCACCAGATGGTCTGGTCCTCTTGAACCCTGGTGAAATTCGTCAACTGCCAGCTACAAAAGACTATGCTATGTGCCGCCCTATAGTAGGTCACACTGCTGGTGTAGGCTCATCAAGAAATCTATCCACAAGAAGGGCTTGCTCTAGTACTCCTTCCTACATCGGAATTCTGAGGGGTATCATCAATGCCCTGATCTCATTCATTTGTCCCTACTCAAAGGTCCAGGCCCGAAAGAATGGGTCTTGTACCATGTCTGTGGAGTAGCGTGAGAGATCAGTATATTTCACTGAGTACTGGGCTACTAACATGATGCCCAGCCACAGTTGTAGTAACTCCTAGATGCGTACAGCACAAAGGGTGGCTGGAATGAACTCCGAGCGAAAGTGGTTCTCAAAATCCGTCCAATAGAGAGAGGCCTCACTGTGCACCTGGAGCATCAGGCTCCACCATCTACCTACTTCCGTGTGTAGGAAACTCGCCGCAAGGATCACCAGAAGATCTGCTAGTGTCCCTATCAATCTGAAGACTCGAACAACAGCCTCCAACCAATCCCCGGCTGCCTGAGGGTCCGTCTCTCCATGGAACATGGCTGGTCTCTAATGCTGAAACTCATGCAGTGCACTCAGGCGATGTGTACTCTCAGCTGCTGGGGCTGGTGGCATCAGTGGCTTTGCGGGTAGAGGTACCACCGGTGCCTCCGCTATAATGTGGCCCTGAACTGAGGCCTCATCACTCGGTGGACTTCTGTCTCGCACAAAACTTGTATCCCTAGATGGATGCTGTCATGGGGACATCATGAAAAGAAATAGGTGTTCCACGGTCAATACAAAATACCTGGTGAGCTGAGACAAATTAATCACAAAGAAAACTTTTGAAACATACATGTAATCAATGTTTTCATTCACTGAGTAGGAAATCAGAAGTTAGGGTCCTCGTGTATGGATACGTCGGCCGCCGCACCAACACTGGACTCCTTGGACTGTTAACCACGCTCAATACCCTGAACACTATTGCTTCACATAGAAGAAAGATCAGAGTCCAGAGTTCTGCGTTAGAAACGAATTCCTCTGATACCAGTTTTCCATCACCCGTCCTCGGGGCTCGTTCCGTGACTACCCCAAGCCCGCCTCCCATAGGCCAGGGGCTGGCGACTAGCACTAAAGGCGTAAATCCTGATAAAAAGGGAAGGAATTGCTTTTATATAAGGAAACAAACACCACAGAGTACACAAAATGAAGTAAACACTAAGTATAATGTATACACAATTAAGTTCTAGAAAGTAAATGGTCCAGTATACAAACCCAACTGAAAGTGCAGTACAACTAAAAGGAACATACAAAAACTGAAAAGTAAAGCAGAATCCATGAATTCTTCCTCTGGAACACCCACCTAAAGGGTGAGTACAGACAGTCTCCTCCACTCCTCGGGTCCAGCCATCCACTCCGTGTATGTCCCGTCTAGTGATCCTACTCCAGGTACCGTCCAGTTCCTGAGCCTCCACCTCGATCAGCACAGTCCATCGTATGTATCCAACACAACGTAGTGCGGGAAAAACCCGTGAAGGGGTGAGTATATGATACTTAGTAGGGACCCTGAGACTCCCGCAGTTCTCCGGGAATCCATGAAGGATAAACCACAATGGAAAGATACAATAACAAAGTATCAACCGACACTACATAGGTATATGCCCAAACATATAACTATGTCATCAATTACAGCTCTACTCCAACTCACGAGCCCATGTTCAACCCAGTCCACAGAGGAAAGTACAACCCTATCCACACAAGAAAGCCTGACAATCACATCGATGACAATGATTGAAAGTCAAGACTCAGCTCACATAGATATACAACTCACAAAGAGGGGTGGAGATGATAGATATAGCCACAGAATCATCTCCCCTGTCGAACCCACGTAGGATCCAAGTATAGAAGTTGTTGCTGCCAGACCCACGTATGATCCATGAATAGTAACCATCGCTGGCGAACTCACGTAGGATCCAAGTACATTCATGATCGATGCCGAACCCACGTAGGATCCGAGTACAATCGTCATCGCTGCCAAACCCACATAGGATCTATGTATATTCGTCCTCACTGCCGAACCCATGTAGGATCCATGTACAGTCGTCATCACTACCGAACCCATGAAGGATCCAAGTACAGTCATCATCATCGTCATAGTCACAGCCCGCTCTAGGGTTCCCGAACACAACACCCTCGAATCCCGGAGGGTCCACTCCATGAGCCAAGGGGTCGATACATCAACTCTCACGAAGTCCAGAGTTGATGTATCACAAAGTTCCATCTCGACAATAGGAACTTAACGCGATAGAAGGCATGTCAATCAGAAACCCAGTCTGAGAGATATTGGCTTTTCCGTCCTAGGGGCCCGGTTGGTTTTTAAGTTAAAACAAACCTGACCGTACTCCAGTTGCGTCCAAACCTCAAGCATAGTATGTCAAAAGAACCATCTAACTAAGAGGAATCAAACAATGTCAACAACATGTCAAAAATATGTCCGCAGCTTATGTTATAAGTGTTTCGGCTCAGAGGGCCTGGTTAGTTTCATGTACGAACCAACCCGGCAGTACCCAAAGTTCTCTGAAACCATGAGTGCAATATACCAAAATGACTGCGTCGATCCAGGGATTCCTAATCAACTGATGGTGAATCTAATAGTGATTCATAGCCCACGTTATGGGCGTTTGAACGAAGCTACCCGAAAATAGGGGGTTCAGGCCCGGTCTGACATGGCCCGATACCCGCAGGGTCGGCCCAAACCGGGTCCGGGTCCAGCCCGACGCGGGTAGTCTGACCCAGTGCTGGCGGTCTGGCCCAGTGTGGGCACCCGAGTGCCGAGCGGACATGGAGAGGGGGGGGGGGGCGCCGCCCCCTTGTCATGAAAAGGCTGACCGCGGGGTCCCCCTAGCTGACCTGTCCAGTGGGTTTGAACCCCCGGACTCCCTGGAAAGGGCTGGCCATAATGGCTGGCCGTTATGGATGCCGCAGGACCCGCCAGTCCTTCCTCCTGGTGCGCCGGCGGTCGGTCGGGCACGACCACTGCTGACCCTTTTTGATCGGCACGGCGCGACGGTGCCGCCACCCGATCTTTCCCACGACCTCCTTCTGCCTCACCGTCGCGGTGCGACGGTGCTGTGTACTTCTGTTGCGTCCCGCTCTAGTCGTGGTTCCCTCGTTCCCTCGCGGTGCAACGGCACTGTGTCGCCTCCGTTTCAAGCCACAACGAAGAACAACAAAAATTGGGAGGAGGTTCGGCCATGTTTGTGCGGTCCGACCTCCTCCTGTTATATCGATAGCATGCAGCCAAACAGTAATCAATTCTGATCATTAAATAATACTCGAACGAAGAAACAACCCCTACCTCAAAAGAAGTTCACGGAAGCTAGCATCGCGAGGGTTGTTTCGATGACAGTGTTGGCGTATGTCCAAGGTGGGGACAACGTCTCACACCAGATGCGGAGAGGGAAAAGAACAACACATCATCTCCCTTGGTGTCGGCGTTCATCACCGAAGTCTTAGCGTTCTTCAACACGGATGATGAAGTTATTCAGAAATAACTAAAGAGATCTCTCCTCTTTTCATCTCACAACAAAATCCAATCCATATAAAATAAGGCTTTTCTTTATTTTATTAACACATTCCAATATTTAAAAAACTTCAAAAATTTAAGCTCATTTAATTAATTAATCTAGATTAGAATAATTAATTGTATGTCAAGTTGGCAAATTTAATGAGGGGTTAAAGGAGTTAAAAGAATTTGAAAGCGGTAGGGTTCGAGTAGGTCCCACCTCAAAAATATCCTAAGAAGAGGAGTTAGGATCTAGTGGGTCCCACCCAAATCCCCATACATAGGATAAAACCACATATAAAAGAAAAATAAAATTATAACACAATTTTATTTCACATAACACATAATCCTCTTTTTTTAACAACTCATCCCAAGAAAACGCAACTCTAGTAACAGAATTCTTAAGAAATTATCGGCACTGCGGTTTCATCGGTGCCCTTGGATTTCGATTCTGAGCACTAGTTCAAAAGATAGAAAAACATTCTCGTTTGTTCACTAAACGTACCCGAGCTAAAATTCGGAAATTGATTCTGGGCACTCCGGGCCTCAGAATTAGGTGCCGTCAGAAATAGCGTACTTGTAAAATCTCAAAGAGTTTAAGAAAAATATATTCTTGAAATTTACGGGTCTTTACAATAAAATCCTAGAATTCTAGGATAATATCATTTTAATCGAAATAATATATAACATCAAACAATAAGGATAGAATAAAATATAAATCCCACAGAATTTATTATATAATTTATTTTTATAATAAAATTTTCTCACAAATAGTTTAATTTACACGAATCACTATGTTTATATTGCATTAAACACAACATAGAGGTTTTTGTGTTACATGGAACTCCAAGTTAAAATAAAACATGGCCTTTTATGAATATATTATTATAATAGTTATCATTTAGACATTGGAGTTCCTGGTAATAATATTACGATCTAAATTACAATAATTATTGCTAACTATTTATTATAAATTATAATAAGAAACATTTAATATAATTTTTTCTGATAAATAGTAATTTTATATTGTAAATTATCATTAAGTCATGATTTTTTCACATAAATGGAATTTAATTATGGGATATTTTAGAACAATTAACTCTAAAAATAATTATTTTATGAAATAATAACATCAACATTATCTTGGGTTAAATTTTTAGTTTTTTTAAAAATGGTTCATTTTTCAATGAATAATGAAGAATACCGAGTTTTAAATGAAATATAAATTTTCATTTAATCTTTTTAATATTTTATATTGTATTTTAAATATTTTTCAAATTAAAGTAAGATTAATTATATATCTGTTAATGTAATACCCCCATCCCAGAAGCCCAGAGTCGGTGCATTATTACATGTAATTGGCATGATAAAAAATTATCATGTCTCGAATGACTGATTAGTTTAGCAGCCTTGGAAGTAATAGATATATTCATAAGGTTTACATTAAATCATAAATTAGAAAACTACAACAACATTTTTTCCATGGAAGACACTGAGATCTCATAGAATATCCCTGTAGGTCAGTCATAATATTCTTCTTCGCATCTTAGAAAAATTAAAACATATAAAGGGGTGAGCTCAAATGCTCAGTAAGGATAACAATATAGCGAAAAAATTCATAAATAAGCAGAAACATTTAAGTAAATGTATTAATATGAAACAAAATAATTTTAAACATAAAAATCATCATGACCTAGAAAATATAAATCAAAATAATGAATTTTACTTACTCACATAGATATTATACTAGTCAAATAATCCCATGAAAAATCAATAGCCACTTTCATAATGATGGAATGCATAATACCAGATATTCATAACATAATAGTCAAGGCCTTGTGCCAAGAATACAAATAAGATTTTGTCAAGACCTTGTACCAAGACACTAGTTTTTTCTCTTGAGACCTACCGATGCATGTAGGAGCTATATCGGGCTCCATCCATCATTTACTAAGACCAATTAATTCCTCAAAAGAAAAGGTGTAAACATAAAATAAACATTCTTATTAAAACTGGCATAAGAAATGTCAATAATTTATCCATAAACCATGAATGGTATGAAAAATAACCCATCCATAGACAAACATATCACAAAAACATCAGTATAATGTGAATGTTTTGTATCATAATAAATCAGCTTCAAATAAGCATAAAATCCATCAATGGATGTTGACATAAATGAAATAAAAAATGTTTTAGAAAAATATCTATTTCTATTTTGAAATCATTTATAATTAATATAATTTGAAAATATTCTTATATGGTTGTATGGGAATATTAGATGATGTTATAACGGCAGAAAATATCCACACCCGCCGTATAAGTTAAAAATCATTCTTACCTTAATTCATTCGAAAAGTTCAAAACATACCTTGTTTGGAAACTAATACTAATATTCCCTTCAAACCATTTAATAAAAATACAAACAATGGTATAAAGGAATTTAACCAATAGTCTATTAAATTGAAAAAATATTTTAAAATACATTTTTATGAAACATGTATGTGGATGAAAAGGTGGACCCAGTAGATAATTTTGTATAAAAAACCTCGGATAAGGAAGAGATAGTAGAAGTAACCCTTACCTTGTACTATTCCTGGGTCGAGGGTAGGTTAACCTATTGTGTAATGGTGAAATAATTGTTATTATATTATGAAAGAATCATATACATTAATATGATATCATATATTATTTTCTAACATTGCATTGTTAATAATATCTTGGTATTATCGTCATTTCGTGTGTTAACTGATTCGTTTTCCTTTACATGCTTTGTTACATAAGTAATGTTATTTATAAATTGGATGTAACTTATTAATATTCTTAATTATATCACGTCCTAAAAAATTATTTATCATCATCTATTGACGATTAGTCATGAATGGATATGATGTGGAATGAATCTAATTGCGTTCGTGGAGACTGTAATCCGTACGTACGCATGAGCGACAATATCATTATTTAGATATTAAAATAATATATAATTGTATGTTAAATCATATATACATAATCTTTATCATATTATATTTATTATTTACATCAATTACACATCATTATTGTACCCATTTAAATATTAATGTTTTGAATAACAATTACACCACGATGAGGATACGGTAAGTCGTACGTACGAACGTATGGTGACTTGTCATTGTAACTCCCCAACCCCAGTTACCCAGAGTCAGTGCATTATTTTAATACATTTGCATGATTACAAGGAATCGAGTTTCTGAATGACTGATTGGTTTAGCAGTCTTGGAAAATAGATTACATACATGAATGTTACATTACACTTTATAACATATAACAAAACATAAGTAATCCATTATGAACTCAATTATTCCCTTAGCATAACACTTCATATTAATCAAAATTCACTTCTTAGAATCCTAGGAAAAATAAAACATAGAAAGGGGTGAGCTCAAACTCTCATTAAGGGTAAGCAATACAGAAGAAGATAACATAAATATTAAGAATGGTGAAAAATTGAAACCAATTTTTTTACCAATAATAAACATGAATACATTTATGGCAGTAATATGATCTAAGTAAATAATTCCATAATAAAAAATAATCATGGGTATTCTACTAGTCGAATGACCACATGAACCATCAATATGTTTTCATAATGAGGGAATGTATAATGAAACACATTCGAAAACATTTTGTCAAGGCCTCATCTAAGATGTCTAAAAATGATTAAGGCCTTGTCCAAAACCACATATCAAATTGGGAAAGGGCCTCAGCTAATTCCATGTCTAGTTGTCTCATGAGACCATACTATGGATCAAGAAGCTATAGCGGGCTCCACCTGTTACTTACTATGTCCAATACATTCTTCATATGAAAAGGTTGAAACATAACATAAACATTCGTATTTGAACTAGCATAAGAAATGTCAATACTTTAACCATAAACCATTAATAGTATAAAAATAGAACACCCATAGTCAAACATATCATAACTCATTAAATACAATATGTAATATTATATTATAATAAATCCACCTCAATCAAATATAATATCCAGTAAAGGATGCTGACATAGCTGAAAATGATGAGTAAAACTTTTTGAGAAAAATATCCTTTTTGTAAAATTATTTAAAAGTCACACATTTATAAAAGAAGTAATTTAAAATATATTTTTGAACAAAAGTGTCCCATTACACATTGAAACTTATTAAAAGAATTATTATTTCATGACAATCATGTCCATATAAATAAATCCTTAAAATTATTTTGAAAACATTGACATTAACTAAAATTATTTAGAAAGATAAATCTTTAAAACATTTAAAATTATGATATTGATAAAGTGTACCTTTAAAAAATCTTTAAAATATTCATTTTGAAATCTTTTTTATGAAAAATGTACACTGATGATCAAAATGTCCTAGTAAATACATACACATAAACAATCTCGGATAATAATGAGATTAAGGAATTAACCCTTATATATTTGGTAACTAACAAAACATACACCCAATGAAATAAGTATCATAAAATGAATATGTTAATACACATAAATTAAAGTGTATTACACAATTAATAGAATTATGGGCAGTACATACACCACACAATAGATAATAGTGGCAATATGGCATGAATCTCACAGGAATCAGGAGTGAGATGAAAACCCCTTACCTTGCACTTTCTTTTAGTAAATGAGACGTTTAACCTCTTGTTTGAAGACTGTAGTATGTTATTAAATTATACCAGAACCATATTAATATTTATTATATCATAAATTATTCACTTATGACATTAAAATACCCATTAATAATAATTTCAATGTTAAATTTAAATTTCGGGTAATAATCGCTTTATTTATCGTACGTGTTTTAACATGCAACTCTTGATTGTATCACATAGATAATGATTTACACACATCGAAAATATAAAAAATTATTTATATATCATGTATATATAGAATATAAATATGTATAATAGACATATATATGAAATGGAAAATTCCGTTTATGGTGACAGTAGTCCGTACGTACAGATAAACGATGTTTTCGTTTTCATATCGTATTGAACATAACTTTGTGAATAAGATATATGTATGTACATAATACATACATACATATATAAATATATATAAATATCTAGTAGCATTATTATGCAATATATTACATACTTATTATAATATATTTTTATAATCGTCGATGAATGGTGGACTTGGAAATGAATCTCATCGCATTGTGGAGACGGTAATCTGTAGGTACGCACAAGCGAAAATATCAATATTTTGATATTAAAATAATATATAATTGGCTGTTATGTAATAAATAAAAAATAATTATCATGTTATATTTATTATTTACATCAATTATATATCATTTTTATACCCATCCAAATAATAATGTATTGAAATACAATTACACCACGACGTGGAGACGGTAAGCTGTAAGTACGCACGTATGGTGACATGTCATTCAATGGATGGATATAATAATGAATATGGTTGTAATATATCAAATTATATATAAGATACAATATTCATTATTTTAGAATGTAAATAACAAAGAAAGAAGAAGTGGAAGAAGAAAGGAACTTTAAAGAGGGTGGTGAAATAATTATATTTTCTTCGAGTTCTTCCTTTTGATTTGATCAAAAGGGATCCTATGGTTGGATTTATGATCTAATTAAGGCCTATAGGTTGAATTGAGGAAATTTGGGAGGATAGTTTTGCTGGGTTTGGCCGAGAAAAGTGGCTTTGAAGGTGTGAATTAGTTAGAAGGGGGAGTTCCCTTTTATAAGAGGGGTGAGGGGCACTTTAGGAATAGATTAAAGTATTAATTTACTATACAATAATATTAGGTTTATATGGTAAAAAATTAATTTATTTAGACTCTTAGGTGGTTATGGGTCTAAATAATCTCAACCTATAGTTTTTAGACAAATTTAGGTTACCATTTTAACCTTATCCTTTAGATTTAACTCTTAGTTAAATAGTTTAACTTATACTGTGTCTTCTTGTATTGTTACTCTATATGGTTAATAAACATACTATAAACTTACAAGAGAATATCAAGTGGCTCATTAATGACATATATAATATTATTTATTCCATTTTTCTGAACCTTCCATTTTTAGGAATATTACATCAACAAATAATATAATATTTGTTTTAAATATTAATTTATGTAAATTTTGACACTATTTGGTATTTTGTTTTTCGGAATGTCATCACAACTTGATTACTTCAAAAAATATAAATTGAATCATCTCTAACATGACATATTCACCTAGAAAATTCTTGTATGTCATAAAATCTTCGAAATTATATTTATTTTAATATTAATAATACCATTTATTTGATTCATTCATTAATAAGGTAATTACTGCATCATCATTGTGTCGTAAATAAATTTAATTATATACTGTATAAAAATTATAAATAAAATACCATGATGTTGGAAATATTTTTATCTCTCTAATGTATATTTATAGTAGAATTTATCTTATTTATAACACTATATTAAAAATAGTTTAGTTAATAAACGATAAATATAACACTTTTAACTCTTCTTTAAATTAAATAATAATAAATTCCCTAATATAATCCAAGTGGACCTAAATGACAATTTTTTATTCCTAATGTTGTTTTTGGTCAATACAAACTTGTCCAATACAATTAATACATGTGTTAGGGTAATATTATTATCATGTTTACCCTTAATTTCCCTTTTTACTTTTTACAGTGGTAAATAAAAGTAAAAAGTTACTATTCACAAAAAAATTATTTTAATCTTATTGAACCACATTTTTCTGCTTGATATTACCTGTGTCACTTGGATTTTCAAAATTCAACTCACAGAAGAAGTAATATTATGTTTTATATGAATTTACAAATTCTCCAAGGAGGTGGGTAAAAGATGGTGAAAAAGTTCTATAAAATTTTTATATATCCAAAATTATTATAAACTGACACAAATAAATTAAATTGAATTTATATAGGTATTATGTATCTATTTTGACATAAAATATATTTAAATAAAATAAATAATTATTTAAATAAAAATCCGGTTTTAAACAATAACTCAGTGTTTTTTCAGTATTCATAAAAAATTGAACGTTTTCAGAAAAGTAACAGAAAATCACCCTAGGCTAATTTTGATATCCCAAATAAAAAAATGATTCCTATTTTACCAAATTAAAAACATAGAAGTCTAATTTATTAATTTAAATTTAATTCTCGTTTTCAAAACAAAAAAGCGTGTTTTTGAGAAATAATAACTATCAATAGATTTACACTTGTTTATGTCCAATTTCAAAGTGAAATTACATTCAATAACAAACATTGGATTAAATTTTAAAAATATAATCTAATTATACTTCCAAACCATTCATATGAATATCTTAACACTATAAATTTTTTATATTATAAAAGTTGTTTTCAATTAAAATATAGTATTTTTCAATATTCACCAAAATATAAAAGTTATCAGAAAAACACCAAAAATTTATGGAAACTAAATTCTTATATACCGATTATAATGAAGAAGTTTATTATTTAAAATTTATTATATAAAAGTTTAAAATATTGGATTTAAAAAGGGTTTGCCATTAAAAGGTGGTAAAATTTCATTTTTTGAAAAATGCTTCTTTTATCTGAAAGAAATGTATTTGTTCTTATATTATGTCTAAGAAACTCAAAATATGGATTCAAAAATTATAAGGATTATATAAAGTTCAAAATTAAGTTAATAATATTCATAACCACTTTTGAACGCCTTGTTTGGTAATTTGTGGTGTGATTGAACTTAGTGTTGCGTGTAGTGAAAGTTATTGAATTACATGGAAAATATAACATACTATGAAATCATGGTGTGTTACATTCTTCTCTCCTTCAATAAATTGTGTCCTCTCAATTTGAAATTGTTTTTAGAAAATAAAAGGTTGAAAATAGAAAATACCTTTGTGGGAAAACCCTCATCTGAAATGTGGTTAATAGAATCTAGTTTTAATAATAGGAAATATAATTATATATATATGTATACCTGATAAGTAGAGTTTCATCTTTCAACTCATTCATTCCACAAACTCATTTTCACTCCCAATTATTTCAAAAAATATATATATTTATCCAAATCGTATAAGGTTCCCAAAATAATGAATTTAGAATTCATTTCTCAAACTATTAGAAAAAGTTATATAAACCAGTACCTCATATAGTCCAGTCATATGTGATACACCTTTTTTCTCTCTTTGGCTGTGGGTTCGAGTCTCGCATCCTTGTTGGATGCGACTAGTTGCCGCCTGACCTATGGGTTGTCCTTTTATAACAATCCAAAAATAACCTTAACAATAGTATCCAATTTCAAACATAATTAATTCTATCCTTTAAACTTATCCAAAATACATATATCCAAACTCTCAATCCAAAATTTATAAAGAATTTAACACAATGAAGATCATTTTTTCCATGTAATAACATGTGAATGCCTTCATCATGTATTCTTTAAAAACACCACAACATCCTGAATTACCATACAACCTTATTGATTTCACTAATGATCCATTATTTCTTATAGAATACTGGATATACTCCTTATATCCAAAAGTGTTTTAAACTCCAACAATGATGGAATATACAAATCATTAATCAGTTTCAAGGAAGTCAAGAATATCCAATATAACTTATCCAAATCAACCATCTCTTATTCCAAAATCACTACCTCATTATCAGTACCATATTAAGGATTACCTTTCCTTAAAGCTTGTGTTTTTCAAAAAGTGTAGCTTACTATTAAGTCACTTTTCATAGAACCATATAAATCTCAAATCCTTAATAAAATAGTACTGTAGTAGAATCATTATTTATCTCCATAATTCATATAACTAGTATATTTTTATACAACACCCAAATTAAATAATTATATATTAACAACATAAGAAAATTACCCATTTTACTTTAAATGTGGTTGTATCATGACATTATTATTATCCAATAGCATCATTTATGGTATACTCTGATGAATGAGACATTGATTCACGTAGTGTCCCAACTCTTTGTAAATGAAGCATTGTACATTTGATTTTTTAACCCGTGAAATCACGTACTTGGTGTCCTTTTTATCCACACTTATAACAAACTCCAATTCCCTTCAATCATTTACCATGGTGATTCTTTCCACAGTTATCACATATGGTAAAATCCTTCTTTTCCATCTTCCCTTCATCCATATTTCTCTATTCCATTCTATTCTTGTCTTGCTTGCCTTCAAAGCCATAGGAATCAGAGAATTCATTACTTATCTTATTAACACATGATACTATATTTCTATATGCTGAGATTACATGGGAGACTACTTCCCTTCTAAATGTTGGTTTAATACTATGAAAGATATGATCTTTCTTACTCTTTTGATCATATGTATTTATGGAGTTCACATTCCTTCTATTTGGCACCATTTCTATTCAATGACATACACTAGGTTAGTTTATGAATCACAATTCATAATTCCAAACATGTAAAATACCTAATGTAAATTGAACAATTTATGGATATAATCCATAATCACAAAATTGTTTTCATTGAAGAGGTATATAATCATAAACCCTTCATAGTGGTTTGTAATGAAAAAGAGAATTATCCTAATCATATCCTCCGGGTGTGTCGTAACCAAGAGTTTAGCAAGGACTATTGTCGTGCACTAGTTCCCATTCAACTATATCTCAATGCGGTGTTTTCGTGTTTTACCCCTAGGTACATCTGTGCCATAGCCGCCTCTACCTACTCGTATCTTGACAGAGATGTATTTTCTTGGAAAACTCGCCAAATATCTACATTACCAAAATTCTCAGATGTTCTTCTATATTAATCCTAAATGTCTATCTTAGGGTAATGTTCTCTCATTAGAGTTTATCTAAATCTAGTTTCCAAGGTTATTGCTAAACTTCCTCTTATATGAACTGTAATGACCCGAACATAGTTACCCAGAGTCGGTGCATTATTTTAATACATTATAATGATTACAAGGAATCATTTCCCGAAAGACTGATCCGTTTAGCAGTCTTGGAAAATAGATTCCAGACTAGAATGTTACATTACAATTTATAACATACAACACAACATAAGTAATCCTTTATGAACTCCATTATTCCCGTAGCTTAACCCTGTATATCAATCAAAACTCACTTCTTGGAATCCTAGGAAAAATAAAACATAGAAAGGGGTGAGCTCAAATTCTCAGTAAGTGTAGGTAATATAGTGGAAGATAACATAAATATTAAGCATGTTGTATAATTGAAACTAATGGCTTTACCAATAATAAACATGAATACATTTATGGCTGGAATACGAGTTGAGTAAATATTTCTATAATAAAACATAATCATGGGTATTCTACTAGTCAAATGACCACATGAACCATAAATATTATTTTCATAATGAAGGAATGTAAAATGCCACAAATTCGAAAACATTTTGTGAAGACCTCGGCCAAGATGTACAAAAATGATTAAGGCCTCAACCAAATCCACATATCAAATTGGGAAATGGACTTGGTAAATTCCACGTCTTGTTGTCTCATTATACCTACCGATGCATCGAGGAGCTATAACGGGCTCCACCTGTCACTTACTATGTCCAACACATTCCTTATATGAAATGATTGAAACATAACATAAACATTTATATTAGAACGAGCATAAGAAATGTCAATACATTAACCATAATCAATGAATGGTATAAAAATAGAACATCCATAGTCAAACATATCATAATTCATTCAATACAATATGGAATATTGTATTATAATAAATAAAACTCAATCATAAATAATATCCATTAAAGGATGCTGACATAGTTGAAAATGATGAGTAAATTTTTTTGAGTGAAATATCCTTTTTCTTAAATCATTTAAAAGTCACACATTTATAAAGGAAGTAATTTAAAATATATTTTTGAGTCAAAGTGTCCTATACCAATTTGAATCTTTTGAAGAGAATTATTATTTGAAAACATTCATGTCTATATAAATAAATCCTTAAAATCATTTTGAAAACATGGAAATTAATTAAAAAGATTTAGAAAGATAAATATTTAAAAAACTTAAAATTCTGATCTTGATAACGATTACCTTTTGGAAATCTATAAAATATTCATTTTTAAATCTTTTTTATGAAAAATGGACATAGATGATAAAAAAGTCTCATTAAATACATACACATAAACAATCTCAGATAAAAATGAGATTAAAGTATTAACCCTTACCAATTTGGCAACATACAAAACATACTCCCCATGAAATAACTATCATAAAATTAATTTGTTTATACATATAAATTAATATGTATTATACAATGAATACAACTATGGGAAGTACATACACCACACAAAAGGTAATAGTGGCAATATGGCATGAATCTCATGGGAATAATGAGTGAGATGAAAACCCCTTACCTTACACTTTCCTTTAGTCGGGGGTACGTTTAACCTCCTATATGAAGACCGTAGTATGTTATTAAATTATACTAGAACCATAATAATATTTATGATATCATAAATTATTCATTTAATAATTTCGATATTAAATTAACATTCCGGGTAATAATCGCTTTCTTTATCATACGTGTTTTAACTTGTTAGTCTTGACTGTATCACTTAATTAATGATTTAAATAATTACAGAATATAAAACATGATTTATATATCATATATATTAATAATATAAATATATTTAATAGACATATATATGAAATAGAAAACACCGTTTATGGAGACGGTAGTCCGTACGTATCCATAAACATTGTTTCTGTTTTCATATCGTATTGTATGAAACTATTTGAATAAGATATATGTATATACATAAATACATATATATATATAAATATATATATCTACAGTATCATTATTATGTCATATATTACATACTTATTAGTAATATATTTTTATAATCATTGATGAATGGTGGACTTGGAAATGAATCTTATCGCATCGTGGAGACGGTAATCTGTATGTACGCACAAGAAAAAATATCATAATTTTTATATTAATATAATATATAATTGTATTTTATATCATATATAAAGAATAATTATCATGTTATATTTATTATTTACATCAATTATACATCATTATTATACCCATCCAAATAATAATGTATTGAATGACAATTACAGCACGACGTGGAGACGGTAAGCCGTACGTATGCACGTATGGTGACATGTATTTCAAAGGATGGATAGAATAATTAATATGGTTGTAACATATCACATTATATATACGATACTGGAGTAATTATTTTAGAATGGAAATAACAAGGAAAGATGAAGTGGAAGAAGAAAGGATCTTGAAAGAGGGTGGTGAAATCATTACCTCTTCTTCGAGTTCTTCCTTTTGATTTGATCGAAAGGGCTCCATAGGTTGTCCTTATGATAAAAATAATCCCTCTTGGTTGAATTGAAGGAATTTGGGAGGATAATTGGGCATGGGTTGGCTGAGACAAATGGATTTTAAGGTGTGAATTTGTGATAAGGGGGAGTGCCCTTTTATAAGAGGGGTGAGGGGAACATTAGGAAAAGATTAAAGTATTAATTTATTATACAATAATATTCGTTTTATATGGTTCCAAATGATTTTATTTGAAGAATTAAGTGGTTATTGGTCTAACTCATCTCAACCAATATGTTTTAGTCAAGTTTAGTAACCATTTTAACCTTATCATTTAGATTTAACTCTGAGTTAAATAGTTTAACTTTTGTCGTGTCTTCTTGTATTCTTACTCTATATTGTTTATAAACATTCTATAAACTTCCAAGAGAACCGAAAGTGGCTCATTAATGACATATATAATATTATTTATGCCCTTTGGATGAACCTTACATTTTTAAGAATATTATATCAACAAATAATATAGTATTTGTTTTAAATATTAATTTATGTCAATTTTGACACTATTTGGTATTTTGTTTTTGTGAATGTCATAACAACTTTATTTCTACTAAAAAGATACATTGAATCATCTATTACATGTCATAGTCACCAATAAAATTCGTATATATCATAAAAACTGTGAAATTATATTTATTTTAATATTTATAATAACATTTATTTGATTCTTTCATTAATAAGGTAATCACTACATCATCATTCTGTCATAAATAAATTTAATTATTTAATGTCGAAAAATTATAAATAAAATACCATGATTTAGTAAATAATTTTATCTTTCTAATGAATATTTATCATAGAATTTATCTTTTGTATAACCCTATATTAAAATTTGTTTATTTAATTAGCTTTGAGTTTAACAATTTTAACTCTTCTTTAAATTAAATAATAATAAATTTCTTAATCTAATCCATGTAGAACTAAATGATAATATTTTATTTATAATGTTTTTTTGGTCTATATACAATTTTCCTATATAATTAAGACATGTGTTTGGATAATATTAATATCATTTTTACCCTTAATTTACCTATTTACTTTTAATCGTGGTAAATAAAAGTAAAAAGTTATTATTCACCAAAAATTATTTTTATTTTATTGAACCAAATTTTACTCTGTGATATTAACTGTGTCTCTAATATTTTATAAATTCAACTCACATAAGTGGTAAAATTATGTTTTATATGAATTTACAAATTCTCTTAGTAGGTGGGTAAAAGACGGTGAAAAAGTTCAATAAAATTTTTATATATCTAAAATTATTATAAAATGACTCCAATGAATTACATTTAATTTTTATAGGTATTATGTATATATTTTTACCTAATATAAATTTAAATAAATCAAATACTTATTAAAATAAAAATTTGGTTTAAACAATAACTCAGTGTGTTTTCACTATTCATCAAAAAATTGAACGTTTTAAGTAAAATACGAAAAATTTACCCTAGGCTAATTTCGATATTTCAAATAAAATAAAGATGTCTATTTTAACAAATTAAAAACATAGAAGTTAAATTTTTTAATTTACAATTAATTCTTTTTGTCAAAATAAAAATTGTGTTTTTAAGAAACAATAAATGTCAAAATATTGACACTTGTTTATTTCCAATTTCAAAGTGAAATTACTTCTAATGAAAAAAATTGTATAAAATGGTAATAATATAATATAATAATACTTCCAAACCATTCAAATATATAGTTTAACACTATAAAATATTTTGATTAAAAAAGTTTTTTTCAGTTAAAATATAGTATTTTTCACTATTCACCCAAATATGAATGTTATCAGAAAAACACAAAAAATTGACTGAAACAAGATTCTTATATCTCGATTCTAATAAATAAGTATATTTTTGTAAAATGTAATATAGAAAAGTTTAAAATATTGATTTAAAAAGGGTTCGCCATTAAAAGGCGGTAAAATTTCATTTTTTGAAAAATGCTTCTTTTATCTGAAAAAATGTATTTGTTCTTACATTATGTCTAAGAAACTCATAATATGGATTTGAAAATTATAAGGGTTATATAATGTTCAATATTCAGTTAATACTATTCATAACTGCTTTTGAACGGCTAGTTTGTTATGCAGTGGTGCACTTGAACATAGTGTTGCAGTAGTGCAAGTTATTGAATTAAATTGAAAATATAACGTACTATGAAATATTGGGGTGTTAAAGTCATTCAAAGGATGGATAGAATAATGAATATGGTTGTACCATATTTACAATAACATTCCGGTATATATATGATACTGGAGTTATTATTTTATAATGGAAACAACAAAGAATGAGGAATTGGAAGAAGATAAGAACTTGAAAGAGGTGATTAAATATTTACCTATTCTCCAAGTTCTTCCTAATGATTTGATCAAAAGGGCTTCTTAGGTTAGATTTTTGACTAAATGAAGGCGTCTATGATGAATTTATCATAGTTTAGAGGGTATTTGGTCAGGGTTTGTCGGAGAAAAATGGCTTTGAATGTGTGAATTTTATGTAAGGGGAGTGCCCTTTTATAAGAGGGGTGAGGTGAACCTCAAGAAAAGCTATAAATATTATTATATAATAAAATCATTTTCGGCTTCTAATTTCTCCAAAAAAGATTATTTAAAGTATAAGGTGGTTATAGGTTGAAAACCACTCAACCAATAGGTTTTAGATAGGTTTGAGTCACTATATTAACCTTTTCTTTTAGATTTAACTCTTAGTTAAATTGTTTGACATTTACCATGTCTCTTTGTATTTTTATATTATATTGTTAATAAAAATACTATAAACTTCCATGAGAACCCCATGTGGTTCATTAATGATATAACTATCATTATATAAGTCTTTTTTCCTATCTTTATATGTTTAGAAATAGAATTCAATTAATAATATAATATTTTTTTAAAAACTCTTTTAAGTTAAGTTTGACACTATTTGGTATTTTGTTTTTTCTAAATTTATAAAATCATTATTACTTCGAATAAAATTAATCTAACCAACCCTAAAATGTTATATTAACATAATAAATTTGTGGAATGCATAAAAACTATCAACTTAAATTTATTTGGATATTTATAATATCAATTATTTTAATATTTTATTAATTTAGTATTTACTACATGATCATTGTGAAATAAATAAATATAATTATTTAATGTAAAAAATTATAAATAAAATACCATTATGTATGAAATATTGTTATCTCTCAAATAAATATTTATAGTCGAATTTATTTTACATTTAACCATATATTAAAAATGCGTTAGTTATGAAACTTGGAATTTAACACTTTTAACTCTGCTTTGAATTAAATAATTATAAATGTCCTAATCTAATCCAACTGGAGCTAAAGAATCAAATATTATTCCTATGGTTGTTTTTGGTTGAATTAAACATATCCAATAGAATTAAAACATATATTAGTGTAATAATAATATCATTTTTACCCTTATTTACCCTATTTTATTTTAATCGTGGTAAATAAAAGTAAAATGTTACTATTAACCAAAAATTATTTTCTTCTCATTGAACAAAAATTTTACTTAATGATATCAACTATGTCTCCAAAATTTTTTAAATTCAACTCACAGAAGTGGTAAAATTATGTTTTAAGTAAATTTTCAATTTCTCCTATGATGTGGGTAAAAGGCGGTAAAAAGTTCAATAAATATTTTGTATATCTAAAAATATTATAAACTGACTCCAATAAATTAAATTGAACATATATAGGTATTATTTAACTATTTTGACAAATATAATATATAATAATTTAAATAAAAATTCTATTTTAAACTATAACTCATTGTTTTTCACTATTCATCAAAAATTGAATGTTTTTAGAAAAAAACTAAAATTTCACTCTATGCTGATTTTTATTCTAAATCCAAAAATGAAGCCCATTTTAAAATATAAAATTTATAAAATTTAAATAAGTGGATATTACTATTCATAAGAGCTAGTTTTATTGGAAGTTGTGTGTTTGAACTCGAAGTTGCGTACAACACACACTATTGTATTATTCAAAGGGAAGCGTACTGTGGAAACTTGGCGTGTTACATTCTCCCCTCCTTAAAATAGTATCATCCTAAAAATTTCTAAAATATTACTACATAAAAAGACATGGGTGGTTCTTCATCATAAGTTTCTATGGTTCCCACGTTGCCTCTTCCATCTTATGGTTTCTCTGTAGAACTTTTACGAGACGAGTCGTCCATTTTCTCAACACTTGTTTTCTTGTATCAAGAACCTTGATAGGATATTCACAATTAGAAAAATCATGTTAAAGTTCTAATTCTTAATAGGTGAGTAAATGCATTGGGTCAGGCATGTATTTTATAAATAGTGATATTGGGAATACATCGTGAACTTTTGAGAGACTTGGTGGCATTCCCAAATGTTAATCTAGGGCCCCAATTCGTTCTATAATTTAGAAAGTTATTGTGTACCTGGGAAACAATTTTACCTTCTTACCAAAATGTATGACACCCTTTTCATGGAGACACCTTCAAGAAAAAATGATCACATACTTGAAATTCCAAATCCTTCCTCTGGTTATCGACATAGCTCTTCTGCCTACTTTGAGATTCTTTGATGTGGGTTTGGATTACCATCACCTCTTCCATCGTTTCCTCCACAAGTTCTGGGCCTAAAAGTTTTCTTTCACCAACATCATCCCAACAGGTTGTTGTGTGACAACTCTTTCCGTATAGCGCTTAATATGGTTCCATCTGAATACTCGAATGGAAAATATTGTTATAGGAAAATTCTACCAGAGGTTAATATTGATCCCACATACCCAGAACGTCAAGTGAGAATGATCTAACCATGTCTTCTAAGGTTTGAATAGTTCATTCTGATTTTCCTTCAGTTTGGGGGTGGTAGGCAGTGCCCAAACAAAGTTCAATATCCCGGGCTTTCTGAAGACTTTTCCATAATCTTGATGTAAAATGTGGATCATGATCAGAAACAATCAATAGTGTTACTCCATGATGTCTCACAACATCATTAATATATAATGTGGCTAGACGTTCAAGTGGTAATTATTCTCTTATAGAAATAAAATTTATTGACTTGGTAAGATTATCATAAATGACCCATATAGCAACGTTCTTTCTAGGAGTCTTTGGTAGCCCCATGACAATGTCCATCATGATATCATCCCACTTCCACTCAGGTATGGGAAGAGTATTCATGACTCCTCCATGGTGTTGCCTTCCAGCTTTCACTTTTTGACAAACTATACATCTTGACACAAAATTAGTAATCTCTCTCATCATGTTGTTCCACCAAAAATGTTCCTTCAAATCTCTATACATTTTGGCGCTCTCAGGGTGTATAGAGAAATTGAAGCTATGAAAATCATCCAAAAATTCACTTTTTAGATCAGTTATATCAGGAACACAAAGTTTCTTCCCAAATTTCAAAATTCCATCTTCATATTTGAAGTCACTCAATCTCCCACTATTCCTGGCTTTTATCAACTTTTTAAACTCTTTATCACTATTCTAGGAACGATTTATCTTTTCTAGTAAAGTTGGTTTGGGAACCTTTTGAAAAGGTATTTATGTTTCACCTTTGAGGGTGATTCCCATATTCATCTTTACTAGATCCATGAAAATAGGATCCATTTCAACTCTCATCTTTTTCAAAATTCCATGATATTTTCTTCTCAAAGAATCATCCACCTTATTTTCCTTCCTCGGGTGGTTGTGTATCGTGAAATCATAATCCTTGAGTAGTTCAAGCCATCACTTTTTCCTCATGTTGAGTTCTTTCGGTGAGAAAATATACATCAAACTCTTGTGATCACTATATATCTCAAATTTTTCACCATAGAGATAATGTATCCATATCTTCCAAGCAAAGATTACAGCTGCTAACTCAAGATCATCAGTAGGATAGTTTTTCTCATGAAATTCTATCTTTCTTGATGTGTATTCAATAACCCTATCATTTTTCATAAGGACACAACCAAGTCTTTTCATCGACTCATCACTATAAATAACAAACCCATCATTCCCCGATGGTAGAGTAAATATAAGATCATTGACTAATCATCTATTAAATTCTTCAAAACATTCTTTACACTCCTTTTTCCAAACAAATTTAACCCATTTTCTTCTGATCATTGTTACTCGGTTAGCCAACATGGAGAAATTTTGGACGAAATATAAATAATAACCTGCCAAACCAATAAGATGGTTTACCTTATTTATACTCATCAGTTATGGACATTCTTGGATTTTATAGGTCTTAGAAGGATCAACAGAGATTCCATCCTTTGAGACACTATTTCCATGAAAAGAAATATCCTGAATCTAGGATTCACAGTTGCTAAACTTCCCATATTAATCATATATTCTAAGAGTCTTCATGATAATGCGCAAGTGATTTTCATGATATTCATGGCTTTGGGAGTATACCAATATTTAATCAATAAATATCACTAAAAGTCACCAAGATATTCCTTGAAAACTCTATTCATTAGATTCTTCAAGATAGAGGGTGCATTAGTCAATCCAAAAGGAATTAATGTAAACTTGTAATGCCCAAACCTGGTACGAAATGTTGTTTTTGGAATGTCATCCTACTTCACACACAACTGGTGATATCCAGATCGAATTTCAATCTTTGAAAAGTATTGAGCTCCATGAATTTGGTCAAATAAATCATCAATGCGAGGTAGTGGATACTTGTTCATTATTGTTATAACATTGATCTCCATGTAGTCAATGCACAACCTCATAGATCCATCTTTATTCTAAACAAAAAGGACAATGGATCCCCATAGAGAAAAACTAGTGCAAATAAATATATAATTACTCAATTCCTCTAGTTGGTTCTTTAGTTACACTAATTCCACAGTGTCCATTCTATAAGGGGTCTTCGATATGATCCTTGATCTAGGACTTAAATCAATGGAAAACTCAATTTCTCGTTCTGAAGGATGTCTAGGTAAATATTCTAATAACACATAAATATATACTTTCACAATAGGTACATCATCTATTTAAACATTCTTTTCCCCACCCACAGTTATTTCATTCTCTTCCTCCCCAATAATTGAATTTAGTTGAGCTATTTGGGGTGGATCTAGATAAGAATCAGGTGGTGATGATTCTTCTCTAAAGAGAAAGAAATCCTCATCATCATCAAAAATTATAACCTCCATCATATTAAAATAAATTTTTCTTTCATGGTCTGAAATCCAATCCATACCGTGGACTATATCAAATTCAATCATGTGTATTACAATAAGATTAGCTGACAAAGAACATTTATATTCCCTAATGGGGACTGATTCACAAAACATTTTTGTAATGATACTTAACTTAAGAGTTTTGACTGAAAACTCCCATGTTAAATTAAATTGAAAATATCTAAATTTCATAGCAAACTTGAAGATATGAAATAATGTGATGATACAGAATCAAATAATTCATTTTCTATACATGAGGAAACCATTAAATTACCCACCACCACATATTTCAGAGCTTCAACCTCTGCAGTAGTGATGGCATAAGCTTGGCTATGATCCCATGGCATTTTCTGAGTTAAGTTCCCCTGATTATTAAGAAAATCATTTTCATAATTCCCCCTTTCTCTATAATTGTTGAATTCAATATCGACATCCCTTTTCTTCCCCTTGCAATCATGATCTTGGTGGCATTTTTCACCACACTTATAACAGACTCCCATTCCCTTCAGACAAATACCAAGGATTTTCTTCCCATATTTACTGTGGGATGGATATTAAACTTTTCTCATATTCCTCTTATTTCCATTTCCTGAGTGTTTAGAAAATATCTTCTTCTCTTTCCTCAAATTAAATTCATAAGACATAGAGAATTATTTTTCTGTCTTGATAGCCCATGAGACACTATATTCGTACGGCGATAAGGATTGTGAGACTAATGGTTGAAGGATAAATGTTTTTAACCCATAAAATAAATTATTAATATTACTTATTATGTTACATATATAATCTATAACATGCCTCGCTAACCCTGTAAAGTTAGCTTCTTACTTTGCAAAATTCTCATCCACATTTTGCTTTAAACTCAGAAATTTCCTTCCCATATCTGCTCAATGGTCATGAAGAAAGTATTTTTCAAAGAAAACCTCTTTAAAATCACTCCATTCCATATTTTATACTTCATAATCTTGTTGTGTTCTAAATCAATGACCACCATTGATCAGCATCACCAGTGAGGTGGTAAACTGTGATGACAACTTTTTACCTTTTGCTACTCCCTAAGGCATGAAATATTTTCTCTACGGAATTTATCCATTTCTCAGCTACTACTGGATTTGTACCCCCTTTAAATGTTGTTGGTTTTTTCATCATGAAGTGATTTAACATTGATCCTTTACATTGCATATCAAGGTGCTCCATACGGGTAAGGTTATTATTCATAACATGAGTGAGTTGTCCAAGTATGGTGATTAGCTAATCAGAACTAGTTGTATCACAAAATCCACTATAATTGTCTTGAGTAAGAGTAAAATCCCTCCATGGTGTGCGAACATTAATACAGTTTCCATTACTTCCACTAGTAGCCATTTCCAAACAATGGCTTAAACTTGATTAGTTTATGAATCGAAATACATAATTCTAAACTTGTAAAACTATTATCCTAAATTGAACAGTTTGTGGATATAATCCAAAATCATAAAAAATGTATTATTTGAGGAAGTATATACTCATAAACCCTTCATAATGAGTTTTAAAGAAAATGAGAATTGTCCTAAGCATATCCTCTAGGAGTATCGTAAACAAGAGTAGTGCAATTCCCATTGTTGTGCACCAGTTCCCGTTCAAGTGTAGCTCAAAGCGGTGTTTTCAAGTTTTACCCAAAGGTACATCTGTGCTAAAGCTTCCTCTACCAATACGTATCCAAACAGGGATGTATTTCGTGGAAAACTCTCAAAATCTCTACAATACCAAAATTCTAGGGTGTTATTCTATACTAATCCTCAAATTTTATCTTAGGTCTATGTTCTCTAGTAAGAGTATATCTAAATCTAGTTTCCACGGTTTGTACTGAAATCCTCTGATACCAACTATAATGCCCAAAACCCTGAAGTCTATAGTCGGTGAATTATTACATATCATTAGAATGATCACAAAATGTCGAGTCTTGAAATACAGATTATTTTAGTACCCTTGGAAGTACAAGATAAATTTATAAGGATTACATTACATCATAAAATGGGAAACAAAAACAAAATTGTTTCCTTGGAAAACACCGAGATTTCATAGACTATCCCTGAAGGTCAGTCATAATATACTTATTCACATCCTGGAAAAAATAAAACATAGAAAGGTATGATCTCAAATTCTCAGTAAGGATTCCAATGTAGTAGAAACATTCATAAATAAGTATAAACAAATACGGGAATGTATAAAACTGATACAAAATCCTTTTCAACATAAAATTAATCATGATATGGAAAATATAAATCAAAATAATTCCATTTACATACTCACATGGATATTATTCTAGTCGAATAATCACATGAAATATCAACAACCACATTAAAAATGATGGAATTCATAATACCATAATTTCATAACCGCATAGTCAAGGCCTTGTGCCAAGACTACAAATACGATTTTTTGAGGCATTTTTTCAAGACCCTAGTTTTCCTCATGAGAACTACTGATAAATCAAGGAGCTATAGCGGGCTCCACCCATCACTTAATAAGTCAAATGCATTCCTTATATGAAACGGTTTAAACATAACATAAAAATTTATATTAAACCTAGAATACAAAATGTCAATACATTATCCATAAACAATGAATGGTATAAAAATAAAACATCCATAGTCAAACATATCACAAATCCTTCAATACAATTTGGATGTTTTGTATAATAATAAATCAACTTTGAATAAGCTTAAAATCAATCAAAGGATGTTGACATAGATGAAATGAAAACCATTTTTAGAGAAATATCTCTTTCTATTCTGAAATCATTTAGAATGTATATAATTTATAAATATTCTTAAAATATTTTATGGGAAGTTTAGAAGATTTTATAACAGCAGAAAATAGCCACACCCTCCATATACTTTAAAAAAACATTCTTACCTTAATTATTTCGAAATGACCAAAAAGTACCTTTTTTGGAAAATGACGGAATGATTCCTTTCAAACCATTTTATAAAAAGTCAAAAAACGGTATAAATGACTTTAACCCATTGTCTAGTAAATAGTAAAAAATTTTTGAATTTCATTTTTAAGAAACATGGGTGTGGATGATAAAGAGGTCCCAATAGATAATTACGTATAAACAAACTCGGATAATGAAGAGATTATAGAATTAACGCTTACCTTGTAATTTTCCTTGGCCGATGGTAGATTAACATAATTTATAATGGTGAAATAATTGTTATTAAATTTTTAAAGAATCATATATATTAATATGATATCATATATTATCTTTTAACACTGCATTGTCAATAATGTCTTAGTATTATAGTCGTTTTAGGTGTTAACTGATTCATTTTCCTTTATATGATTAGGTAAGTAAGTAGTGTTTGTTTTGGATAGATGTATCTTATTCATATTCATAATTATATTAACTATTTAAACATTATTTATAATAATCTATTGAAAATTAGTCTTGAATGGATACGATGGGGAATGAATCTCATCACGTTCATGGGGAGGACGATCCGTATGTACACACGTCTGACAATATCATTCTTTTGATATTAAAATAATATATAATTGGGTGTTATATCATATATAAAGAGTAATTATCATGTTATATTTATTATTTAAATCAATTACACATCATTATTATAACCATCCAGATAATAATCTATTGAATAACAATTACACCACTACATGGAGATGGTTAGCCGTACGTACACATATATGGAGACATGTCAATCAAATGATGGATAGAATAATGAATATGGTTGTACCATATTTATAATAGCATCAAAGTATATAGAATATAATACATATATTAGTTTATAATTGAAACAACAAATAAAGAATAAGTGGAAGAAGAAAGGAACTTGAAAGAGGTGGTGTAATATTTACCTCTTCTTCGGGTTCTTCCTTTTGATTTGATCATATGTTCTACATAGGTTTTCTTTATGACTAAAATAAATCCTCTAGTATGAAGGAATGACTGTTGATATGGTATTTGAGTAGGGGTTGGCTGAGCCAAAAGGCTTTGATGGTGTGGATTTGAGGGAAGGGGGAGTGCCCTTTTATAAGGGAGGCGAGGGCTACCTTAAGAATGGCTAGAAATATTATTTTATAATAAAATCGTTTATAGATTATAATGGCTCCAAAATAGATTATTTAATGGATAAGGTGGGTATGGTTTGAAAAACACTCATCCAATAGGTATTATACAGGTTCAGGTCACTATATTAACCTTATATATTAGATTTAACTCTTAGTTAAATAGTTTGACATTTTCCACGTCTCTTTGTAATTTTATATTATACGGTTAATAAACAAAATATAAACTTCCACAAAAACCCCAAGTGGCTCATTAAGGATACACCTATCATTATATAAGTCTTTTGGATGAACCATATATTTTTAATAATAGAATATCAATTAATAATATAATATTTTTTTAAAACTCTTTTATATCAATTTTGACACTATTTGGTATTTTGTTTTTGATAACATCATAACAGCATTATTAGTTAGAAAAAAATTTATCTAACCAACTCTAGAATGTCATATTAACCTAGAAAATTAGTGGAATTCATAAAAAGTTTCAAATTAAATTTATTTGGATATTTATAATATCAATTATTTTCATATTTCACTAATTATGTAATTACTACATAATCATTGTGTCATAAATAAATATAATTATTTAATGTCTAAAAATTATAAATAAATTTATATTATGTATGAAATATTTTTATCTTTTTAATTAATATTTATAGTCAAATTTATCTTCTGTGTAACCCTATATTAAAAATAGTATATTTATTAATCTTTGAAATTAACACTTTTAACCCTTCTTTGAATTAAATAATAATAAATATCCTAATCTAATACAAGTTGACCTAAAAGATCATATTTTATTCCTAAGGTTATATTTTGTCAGATTAAACTTATTCAATAGAATTAGGACACCTGTTAAGGTAATAATAATATCATTTTTACCCTTAATTACCCTTTGAACTTTTATTCGTGGTAAATAAAAATAAAAAATTACTATTCAATAAATATTATTTTAATCTTATTAAACCACATTTTACGTAGTGATATCAACCATGCCCTAATATTTTAAAAATTCAACTCATAGAAGTGGTAAAATAAATAATTATGTCATTTTTCAAATGCTCATTAGAGGTGGGAAAATGATGGTAAAAAATTCAATAAAATTTTTATATATCTAAAATTATTATAAACAGACTCCATTGAATTATATTAAACATATATAGGTATTATATATCTATTTTGAGCTAAAATAAATATAAATAAAATAAATAAATATTTAAATAAAAATTCTATTTTAAACTATAACTCAGGGTTTTTAACTATTAATCAAAAATTGAATGTTTTCAGAAAAGTACCAAAAATTAACCATAAGAAAACTTTGATATTCCAAATCCAAAAATTAAGTACATTTTGAAAGATAAAATTAATAAAATTTCAATAAGTGGGTATTACTATTCACAATGGCTAGTTTGATTGGTTGTGGTGTGTTTGAACTCGAAGTTTCATACAACACACGTTATTGTATTATTCAAAGAGAAGCGTACTATGGAAGCTTGGGGTATTATATCATCCCCTCCTTCAAAAAATTTCATCCTCGAAATTTCTAAAATATTACTATATAAAATGATGTGGGTGGTTCTTCATCATATGTTCCTAGGGTTCCCATGTTTCCTCTTCCATCTTATGGTTTCTCCATTGAAATTTTACCAGACAAGTCATCCGGTTTCTCAACACTTGTTCTCTTTTATCATGAACCTTGATAAACTTTTCTCAATAAGAAAGATCGGATTCCAGTTCTAATTCTTAATAGGTGAGTACTTATGTTGGGTCATGTATGTATTTTCTCTAAAGTGATATGTGGAATGCATTGTGAACATTGGAGAGACTTGGCGGCATTTACAAATAGTAAGCTACATCCCCAATTTGTTCTAGAATTTCGAATGTTCTGATGTACCTAGGACTCAAATTTCCCTTCATACTGAAACGTATAACACACTTCCCTGGAGATACCTTCAAAAAAACATGATCTTGTACATGAAATTACAAATCCTTCCTTCGGTTATTAGCATATATCTTCTGCCTACATTGAGATTATTTGATGTAGGTTTGTCTTACCTTCACCTTTTCCATTATTTCCTCCACAAGTTCTGGGCCTACAAGTTTTCTTTCATTGGAATCATCCCAACATGTTGGTGTGAGACATCTCTTTCTATATGATACTTCATATGTTGGCATCTAAATACTTGAATGGAAGCTATTATTATAGGAAAATTATAACAGAGGTAAATATTGATCCCACGTACCTTGAATGTTAAGTGAGCATGATCTCAACATGTCTTCCATGGTTAGAATAGTCCGTTCTGATTGTCCACCAGGTTGAGGGTGGTAGCCAGTGCTCAAACAATGTTTAGAATCTAGGGATTTCTGAAGACTTTTCCAATATCTTGATTTAAAACGTGGATCACGATCAGAAAAAATCGATAGTGGTACTCCATGAAGTCATACAACTTCATTAATATATAGTATCTCTAAACGTTCAACTGGTAAATAATCTTTTATAGCATGAAAATGTGATAACTTGGTAAGACGATCAACAATGACCCATAACACATCATTCCTTCTAGGAGTCTTTGGTAGACCCATGACAAATTCCATTGTTATATCGTCCCATTTCAACTTAGGTATTGGAAGAGGTTGCATGACTCCTCCTGGCTATTGCCTTCCAGCATTAACTTGTTGAAAAACTATACACCTTGAGATAAAATCAGAAATCCCCCTCTTCATTTTGTCCCACCAAAAATGTTCCATAAAATATCTATATATTTTGGTGCTCCAATGGTGTATAGAGATATTGGAGCTATGAGGCGCATCCAAAAATTTACTTTTCAGATCAGGTATATCGAGAACACAAAGTCTCTTCCCAAATTTCTAAATTATATCTTCATATACGAAGTCACTCAATCTCCCGCTATTCATAGCTTTAATCTTCTTTTGAAACTCTTCATCACAGGTCTGAGAACTCTTTTTCATTTTTATTAAAGATGGTTTGGCAACCATTTGAAAAATTATTTGTGATTCACCTTCCATGGTGATTCCCATATTCATCTTTATTAGATCCTTGAAAATAAAATCCCTTTCAACTCCCATCTTGTTCAAAACTCGATGATCTTTTTCGATCAAAGCATCTGCCACGTTATTTTCCTTCCCCAGGTTGTAGTGTATCGTGAAATCATAATCATTGAGTAGTTGAAGACATCTCCTTTTCCTCATGTTGAGTTCTTTCTTTGAGAAAATATACTTCAAACTCTTGTGATCGGTATATATCTCACATTTTTCACCATATAGATAATGTCTCTATATCTTCAAAGAAATGATTAAAGTTGCTAACTCAAGATCAGGATTAGGACAGTTTTGATCATGAATTTTTAGCTATCATGATGGATAGGTAATAACAGTATCATTTTGAATAAGGACACAACCAAGTCCTTTCTTTGATGCATCACTGTAAATATCAAACTCATCATTCCCTAAAAGTACATTCATGATATTAGCACTGACTAATCTTCTCACACATTCATTAAAACATTCTTCAAACTCTTTTGTCCAAACAAATTTACCCCCTTTCCATGCGAGCTTTGTTAATGTGTTAGCCAACCGGGAAAAATTATGGACAAAACATCTATAATAACCTGCTAAACCAATAAAACTGCGTACCACAATTATACTCGTCGGTGCTGGCCATTCATTGATTTCCATTGTCATAGAAGGATCAATAGAGATTCCATCCTTAGAGACAATATGACAATGAAAATAAATATCCTGAATCCATAATTCACACTTGCTAAACATCCCATATGATTTGTATCTTCTTAGAGTCTTTAGGATAATGCGCAAGTGATTTTTATGATCATCATAGCTTTTGGATTATATCGATATATAATCAATAAATAACACTACAAATTCATCAAGATATTCCTTGAAAACTCTATTAATTAGATCGATGAAGAAAGGGGTTCCATTAGTCAATCCAAAAGGCATTACTGTAAACTCGTAATGCCCATACCTAGTTATAAATGTTGTTTTTAAAATGTCTTCCTTATTCACACACAGTTGATGATATCTAGACTGAAGGTCAGTCTTTGAAAAGTATTTAGCTCCATTAAGTTGTCCAAATAAATCATCAATACGAGGTAGGGGATACTTGTTCATTATTTTTATAACATTGATCTCCCTGTAGTCAATGCACAACCTCATAGATCCATTTTTCTTCTTAACAAAAAGGATAGTGGCTCCCCATGGAGAAACACTAGGGTGAATAAATCCCTTATTACTCAAATCCTATAGTTGTTTCTTTAGTACCAATAATTCCATAGGGGACATTCCTTAACGGGTCTTCGATATGGGCCTTAATCTAGGAAATAAATCTATGGAAAACACAATTTCTCATTCTGGAGGATGTTCAGGTAAATCTTCTACAAACAATTCAATATATTCCTTCACAATAAGTACATCCTCTATTTGAAAATTAATTTCCTCACCCACAGTTATTTCATTATCACACTCCCCAATAAAAGAATTTAGTTGAGCTACTAGAGGTGGATCTGGATAAGAATTAGGTGGTGATATTTCTTCTCTAAGTTACGGTAATCATCATAATCATAAAAAATTGTATCCTTCTTCTTATTATAATTAAAATTTTCATCATGGTCCGAAAGCCAATCCATACCGAGGAATATTTCAAATTAAATCATGTGTATGATGATGAGATCAGCAGATAAAGAACATTTATATCACCAATGGGGACTGATTCACAAAACATTGTTGTAATGACACTTCCCTTAGGAGTTTTGACTAAAAACTCCCTTGTTAAAAAAATTTGGAAATATCAAATTTTCATAGAAAACTGTGAAGATATGAAACAATATGATGATCCTAAATCAAATAATGCATTTTCTAAACTTCAGGAAACCATTAAATTACCTGCCACCATGTCTTTCAGAGCATCAAACTCAATAGTAGTGATGGCATAATCATGGCCTTGATCCCTTGGAATTTTCTGAGGTATGTTCCCCTGCCTCATAAGACATTAATTTTTATAATTCTCCATTTCTCTTCAATTGTAGCATTCAACATTGACAACCTCTTTCGTCCCATTGCAATCAAGAGCTTGGTGGCCTTTTTCACCACACATGTAACATACACTCATTCCCTTCAGGCAAGTACGTGGGTGTTTCTTCCCACATTAACTACAGGATGGATATTCATCATTTTCCATCATCCCCTTATTTCCATTTATAGAGTGTTCAGTAGATCTCTTCTTATCATGCTTCACATTAAAGTTGTAAGACATAAAGGATTCTTTTTCTTTCTTGATGGCACACGAGACAATATCTTCGTACAACGAGAAGGATTGTGAGACTAATGATTGTTGGAGAAATGGTTTTAACCCATTAAATAAATGATCAATCTTACTTCATGGGTTTTGTATATAACATTCAACATACCTTTCTAACCATGTAATGTTAGATTCAGACTTTGTAACATTCTCATCTTCCTTTTTCCACAGACTCAGAAATTCCCTTTCCATGTCCGCTAGATGGTCACGAGGAAAGTATTTTTCTACAAAAATCTCATTAAACTCACTTCATTTCATATTTGATACATTATCATCTTCCTTTGTGTTTTGAATCAATTACCACCATTGATCAGCATCTCCAGTGGGGAGATAAGCTTCCATGACAACTTTTTCTCTTTCGCTACTCTCCAAGGCATGTAACATTTTCTCTAAGAAATTTATCCATTTCATAGCAACTAGTAGATTTTTACCCCCATTAAATGTTTTTGGTTTTTTCCTCATGAAACTATATAACATTGACCCTCCACAATGAGGATAAGGGTTCTCCATACGGGTAAGGTTATTATTCATAACCTGAGTGAATTGTCCATGTATGGTGATTAACTGATTTTCACCTGTTACATCACTATCTCTAATATAATTATCATGAGTAGGAGGGAAATCTATACATGGAGTGCGTTCATTGATATAGTTTCTATTCCTTCCACTAGGAACCATTTCTAAACAATGGCATAAAATAGATTAGTTTATTAATCGAAATACATAATTCCAAACATGTAAAACACTTAATATAACATTAACATTTATGTTTATAAACATAACCGCATATTCCAGGCTAGTTTTAATACGATTGTTGGTGTTATGTTTAAAACTTTTCAGGATCCACCCATCACTTACTAAGCCCAATTAATTCCTCATATTAAAAGGTTTAAACATAACATAAACATTCGTATTAATACTGGCATATGAAATGTTAATACTTTATCACAAAACTATGAATGTTATAATAATAACACATCCACAGTCAATCATATCACAAAACCTTCAATAAAATGTGGATGTTTTGTATCATAATAAAACAACTTCATATAAGCTTAAAAACCATCAAAGGATGTTGACATAGATGAAATCAAACACGTTTTAGAGAAATATCTTATTCTATTTTGAAATCATTTGAATTTATTTTAATTTGAAAATATTTTTATAAGCTTGTAAGGGAATCTTAGGCGATTTTATAATGCTGGAAAATAGCCACACCCACCGTATAAGTTAAAAAAACATTCTTACCATAATTATATTGAAAAGGTCAAAAATTTCATTGTTTGGAAAATGATAGAAAGATTCCTTTAAAAACATTTTATAAAAAGAAAAACAAGGTTATAAATGACTTTATCCCATTTTCAGGTAAATAGTAGAAATGTTTTCAAATACATTTTAAAAAAACATGGATGTGGATGATGAAGAGGTTCCAATAGATAATTACGTATAAATATCCTCGAATAATGAAGAGATTGTATAATTAACCCTTACCATAAACTTTTCCTTGGTCAATGGTAGGTTTACTTCTTATATACTAGTGAAATAATAGTTATTAAATTATAAAAGAATCATTTACCTTATTATGATATAATATATTATCTTTTAACATTACATTGTTAATAATATCTTAGTATTATCGTCGTTTCAGGTGTTAACGGATTCATTTTCCATTATATTATTTGTTACGTAAGAAATATTTGTTATATATATGATGTATCTTATTCATATTAATAATGATATTAAGTCTTTAAAGATTATTTTTAATCATCAAATGAAAATTAGTCTTGAATGGATACGATGTGGAATTAATCTCATCGTGTTCGTGGAGACGGTATTCCGCACGTACGTACGAGCGACAATATCATTCATTTGATATTAAAATAAAATATAATTAGATGGTATATAATATATAAATAATCATTATCATGTTATTTTATTATTTACATCAATTACACATCATTATTATACCCATACAAATAATAACTTATTGAATAAAAATTACACCACGACATGGAGACAGTAAGTCATACGTACACTCATATGGTGACATGTCATTAAAATGATGGACAGAATAATGAATACAGTTGTACCATATTTATAATAAACACACAATATATAGATGATACTGGAGTAATTATTTTAGAATGCAATCAAAAGATAATGAGGAAGTGGAAGAAGAATGGAACTTGAAAGAGGTGATGAAATTTTTACCTTTTTTCGGGATCTTTCTTTTGATTTGATCAAAATTGCTCCTTAGGTTGGATTTCAAACTAATGTATGGCCTCTAGGATTAAGGGAGTAAATTTGAAAGGGTATTTGTGTAGGGGATGGGCGATCCAAAAGGATTTGATGTTATTAATTTGAGGGAAGGGGGATTGCCTATTTATAATAGGGGTGAGGGGAACCTTAAGAAAAGCAAGAAATGTTATTTTATAATAATATCATTTTCAGTTTCTAAGGACTCCAAAATATATTATATAAAGGATAATGTCGGTATGGGTAGAAAACCACTCATCCTATAGGTTTTAGATAGGTTTGGGTCACTATATTAACCTTATCTTTTAGAATTAACTCTTAGTTAAATAGTTTGACATTTACCAAGTCTCTTTGTATTTTTAAATTATATAGTTAACGAACTTACTATAATCTTTAAAAAGAACCCCAAGTGGTAAATTAATTATACATATATCATTATATATGTTTTTTTCACAACCTAGATTTTTAGGAATAGAATATCAATTAATAATATAATATTTGTTTTAAAAACTCTTTTATGTCAATTTTGACACTATTTGGTATTTTGTTTTTGCTTAATTTATAAAATCATTATTACATCGAAAAAAATTATCAAACCAAACATAACATGTCATATTAACCAATAAAATTAGTTTAATTCATAAAAAGTCTCAAATTACATTTATTTAGATATTTATAATATCAGTTATTTTAATATTTCAATAATTAGGTAATTACAGTATCATCGTTGAGTCATTAATAAATTTAACTATTTAATGTCTAGAAATTATAAATAAAATACCATTATGTAGGAAATAATTTTATCTTTATAAATAATATTTAGAGTCTAATTTATCTAATGTTTAACCCTATATTAAAAATGGTTTAGTTATTAAAAATTGAATTTTAAACTTTAAACACTTTTTTAAAATTAAATAATAAAAAATGTCTTAATCTAATCGAAGTGTACCTAAAGGATCGTATGTTTTTACTAAGGTTGTTTTGTTTCGAAATAAACATATCCAATAGAATTATTACATGTCTTAGGGTAATAATGAAATCATTTTTACACTTAATTACACAATTTACTTTTAACCGTGGTAAATAAAAGTAACAAATTACTATTCACCAAAAATTATTTACATTTTATTGAACCAAATTTTACATAATGATATCAACTGTGTCTCTCAAATTTTTGAAATTCAACTCATAGAAGCGGTAAAATTAATTTTTATCTAAATTTGCAAATGCTGCTAGGAGGTGGGTAAAGACGGTAAAATGTTCAATAAAATTTGTATATATCTAAAATTATTATAAACTGACTCCAATTAATTACATTGAACCTATATAAGTATTATGAACATATTTTTATGAAAAATAAATTTAAATAAATTAAATAATTATTCAAATAAATAACCAGCTTTAAACTATAACTCAGTATTTTTCACAATTCATCAAAAATTGAATGTTTTCCGAAAAATACTAAAAATTCACTCTATGCTAATTTCGATATTACGAATCCAAAAATGAAGTCCATATTGAATGATAAAATTTATAAAATTTCAAAATGTGGGTATTTCTATTCATAACATCTAGTTGGATTGGTTATGGTGTGTTACAACTCGAAGTTGCGTACAACACACGCTATTGTATTATTCAAAGAAAAGCATACCGTGGAAGCTTGGGGTGTTATATTTAATATAATTTAGGTTATTATAATTATTTCCATATCAAATGTTGATATAATAATTTGGAAATCAGTTGAAAATTTTCATTGTTAGAACCCACATTCACATCGTGTATGCGAGATTAATTTTAAATTAAAAAGTTTCACTTTTGTAAAGATAATTATAAATAAATGTGTTATATATTTTTTTGAAATTTTATTTTTCACTTTTACTATGGTTAACATTTTTTCCCCAGATTACGAGTGAAACAATAAAAAAATACGTTTCATGGTTATGGTTTAAATGGATTTGTGAGGGATTAACCATAAAAAATATGTGTTATCTATATCCTACGATATTTTCCACCACCCATTGTATGGACTTATTCTGTACACATATATTATTAGATTGAAAATGGACCATTATTTAGGTTTTGGAATGATTAAAATGTTGCAGTGATGTAATAGTTTTTAAAAATATTATGTTACTACTAATCTCCCTCACAAAAGGAAAGTGATCTCATTTATTTGTCACACAATAAAACCACATTGGATAAACAAATAACACTGACAATAAACTCAAAAATTACCTACTATCATCCTATAAGCCTTATCATTGTCAAAAATCCATCCTCGGAAGGCATTGGTGTAATAATAATGAAGATACCTAAAAAAGAGGCATCACTATGGAATGACCATTTTCATTTTATTTCTCCCTCCGTATACTACAATTAGTATTATGTGATGATGATATAATATAGTAAGTATATACCATACACCTATATTTCTTTGTGATAATTGACTTCCATATTACCATATCCTCTTCCATCAAATGTGGTATACAATCATCATTAATTTATACAACAGACTACTGTATTGCAAACCGATTTCGATAGTTCTTCCATTACCACCTCCCAAGGTTGGGTATGATGATGGTCATAAAGTAAGTATATGATATTTATAAAATAATTTTCCTCTTAAATAATTATAACAAATACAATTTTCAACATACCATGTTGTAGGATATATAATATTATTTCTCATATGTATGGCAGATTATAGCCTCATGATGTTATGTGAATCGTTTTTATGTGACACGTTACATGGAACATGAAATGGGTAAGGTAAATTAATATATGTGATATACATGAAATAATTATGATAATAATTAAATATCCATCATTAGATAAATGTAATATTAGTCAATTTCTTTCACACATTTTCCTTAAATGAAATATGATAATGTCATTCATGAATGTGTTGATTATAGCATTCATGAAACGAAGTTACTCTATTTTCATCACCATGCCACATGGAAGTAATATATGTATATAAGTATATTTGATGAAAAAATATGTCATTTATGATACTATGATCATCCTATAAATATAAAGTACTTCTAAAATCCATTTCATGATGTTCGTTTAAGAATAGAAAGGTTACCTCTGTGTTCATATGAGTTACCATCCACATGAGTGTAACATAAATAATTTTTATATCCTTCACTCATGATTGATTATAAAATTAATATTGATTTAAATAGATAATATTTTTTCATTATTAATATTATGTAGATCATAGAAATAAATAATATTAATTGTAACAAGAACATTTATAGTAAATCTAGAATGAGAAAAAAAGTAAATTAACACTAGAATCAATGAAAATAATGATATATTATTAAGGAATTAGATCTAATGTTATTTAAAATTGTAATATATGATGTTATAAATACTAATATGGTGTTATTATATGTTAATAACAAGTTTAAAAACACTATATTGGATATTAATAAAAATTGATGCAAAATTAAGCATAATGTAAGTTACTTTGTCTCAATTCAACATAATTGAAAAAATTTATAAAGTTATACACCTATTTTACTTTATATGATACATAAAATTTTCCTTGAAATATAATATAATGATTCCTTAATATTTCAGGGTATTTTCTGTTAACATTTGAATTATTTCATATAAGGGTATTTGACATGGAAATTACCATGTGGTAAAAGTAATTTTATAGTCTCACATTATTTTGTGATTGTTAATATTCTCTGGAAACAATCTATTACTTGTAATAGTTTCCAATTGTAAATTAAATTTATACAAATTAATCATATTCTAGTTTAATATAATTCAATATTTCTAAACCTATATACCATTATAATAGATGGTGTTAATGTTGGAATTTGTTTTATTAACTAGTGAAAAATTGATAAATATGCATCCTTTAATAAATACACATACATGATTATAAGGTACATTGCTAATAAATTAAATTTATTATTTGATATATTAGGAATGTTTGAACATGCAAGACACAAGTGGGGGATGATATAAATATCCCCTCGATGTATCGAAAAGTCTCATTATACAAATAAGTCCTTAAAACCAAATGGATTTGTAACTAATAGTTATAAAATGTCTTGGGAAAGGCATTTACAATAGAGATATAGTTTTCTAATATGAATCAGTTTGTAAACAGTAATTGAAAACCTTCTTGAGAATAGTTATTTGTAGATTCAGTATCATGTCCTTAAAGCATAATGTCTAATAATTAAGCATAACCTTCATTGATAATTCATTTATTACTATTATTCAATATATTTTTACAATGATATTATCTATTCATTCATTTAATTCTATGTTTATTGATTAAATGTAATGTATTTTCATTTATTTATTTTTCCATATTGATAATGCCTTATCAGTTAATGAGAGTGATGTTATTTAAATTGAATGTGTGTTTTGTTATTTTAATTATCATGTGGATTATAATAATTGATAAATGATATCCTTCATGAAAATTAACCTTTATCATAATTTGAGCACACCATTATATTTTTTCATTTCACCAGGATATAATTAAAAATCATGGAATGTGTTTTTAAGGATATTTTTTACATTCTTTTGTTATGTGTATTGTTTTATTTTCTATTCCCAATATAAAATGGGTATTATTTATGTATATGGTTATACAAAACAACTAAAACGGATAGTCCTTTAGGATTAGAGACATTTTATATATGCTAATGTAATAAAGTATGACACCACCTCCGAGCTACTAGAGTTGGGGTTGTCACATCAATGGTAAAACAAAAACAGTTTTCAGAAAATAAAAATATAGTAAATGATTTCCAACATTGCTTAAACATTGGTTTAAATTGATGGTGGAGGTCTTTATCAAACATATCACTTATCCACTAAATTATTTCTTAATTTTATTGCCAAATTTATTAAATGAGACTTAAATATTTTTAAAAAATGGGTTTTTACAAAAATGCATCAAATTTATCTTTTAAAAGGTGATCTTATGTACTCACATTCCCTCAGAACATTACCCACATAACTCATCAAAAACCCTATAAATTATCATCAGTATTATAATTCAGCATCAATTGGTTTTAATAATTTTAATATACTATACCATATAAGATTATCCTTTTTTTAAGGAGTTATTGCAAGAATGAAGCTATAAATCTCTAACCAATATATTTTCATTTTGGTTTGATTTGGTAAATTAATTATTCATTAAATTAAATTTTATAAATATGAAATTATAAAATATGTATCATTAATAAATAATAATATCATTATGATATTTTAACATGAATTGACATATCTTTCTATTTCGGTTACTAAAAACATAACTATTAATAGTATATTCTGTGAACAAACACCTTCATGACACAAAATGTTTATATTAACTAATAAAATATAAATGGATTGATCTAATATTCTATTTAATATATATATATACATTTGTACATATGTATTTATTTTATTTATGACAAATTTTAGTTTCTACAATGAAAAACCAAATAACACTATTTCTCTATTCTATGGAAAAAAAATCCATATCCATGCATATGTGAGGGTTTTCTCCTCCATGAAAAGAAGTGTTTCATATTTCTTAATATCCTTTTAATGGATACTTTTAATATTTAGTTTATGTAATTAATATATATTTTTAATGAATTATTATATTTTTTAAAATCAAATTGGATATCTATATAATTTTATGATAAATTATCAACAATTATAAATTAAACGATTAAAAACCTGTATATTAAGAATAAAATGATATCATCATTATATTTAATAGATTTATATAAATTATATTGTTCATATGTTTCTAAAAAATTCATATACATAACCCAAATGAATAATAAATATGATAATTATTCTATGACTATAATGATTATTTCAATATTCCATCTCAAAATCTCGCATTATTCATGGTACGTTCCTCTTCTTGTCATTTTAACATCATTCATGAATAATTGTATGAATTTATATCCTTTATTATTATGGTATACTAATCACTTTTATAATATGAAATAATTTGTTTATTTTTTTTCAGAACAACTATATCCATATCCAACTAAATAATTAAGAAAGTAACTATCATTGGTTAATAATAAGTAAAATGTTTTGTTATCGATTACATATTCAAGGATAAAGAATTAAACATTACTAAAAGCAAGTTAAAACATAATATATATCTATAATTAATCTAATATAGTTTATTTAATGATATTATACTAATTTAATCATGAATCATACTGAATAAATATAATGAACTTTGAAAAGCTGTTCAAAATGATCAAGATTACTAACAATAGATATTGAAAATAGTTAAAAACATTCCGATAATATATTTATATTTTTTTCAAAATTAAGTTTAATAATGGTTATAGGTGTGAATAATTCCATTATTCCTGTATTTATCATACATAATTTCATTATTAAATTTATTTATTCATGGGATTAAAGAATCAGTATGTCGGTAATGATTTTCTTCTCAAATTCTTTCATTTGATACATCTTCGATGTTTTTGACATAATTATTTTTAAGTGGAATATATAAAAACTAATTAAGTTATTATATTATTAAATAACTTTTATTCATTAAAATTTTCAATCAATTTAGTGATACTACATGTATAATGTTTTCATTTAAATTTTATATAAGTTTTAACATTTTTGTTAACTCAATTCACATCCATTTATTTTTAAATGTTTCTCTCAAACATATAAAAAATATTTAAATTAAAACCCATGAATTTATTATTTACTATTCTCTCTAAATATAATTAGAATTTAATATTGATAACATATTCTCCATTGTAAATGATTATTTTTTATTGAAATATTTGGGTTGTAGGGTACTTTTGTAACACATATATCTTTCTTTTCATTATATGATTTAATTTCAAAATTGAACATCAATATTACCTTTATTAACTGAAATATTTTTTTTAATGTTTAGTTTAATGTTTTTAAAGATAATGTATATTTTGTTTTATAGAATCCATCATGAATATTCTCTCAATGAAATGTATAATGTTATCAAGAACAATCCTTTATCTCTTAATTCAACCTTTGTTTTAATACCAAAATTTACATCCGACCGATGATCTAAATATAGTATTAGAAAAATAGTATATAATTTATTTTTAAAAATTAACATATTTATCATTTCCAATTTTAAATAGGAAAATATATTTCACTTTATACAATTTTTTTTAAAATGGTCTTCCGAAATATTTTTACTTATTTAAAAATAAAATATTTCATCCTCTACCCAATATTTCCATTAATAATATTTATAAAAAATAAATTAATCCATTATTGATGATGTTTTATTCAAAGCTAATTTTTTTATGAGGGTTTAACAAACCCATTAAGATAATAATTTTTTTAAGATACCCGTAACGTCATCAATTTAATATTATATTGAAAATGGTCCATTTCAGTGTTTTTTTTACAATGAAACATCATTCTAGAACCTTTTTCAATTTATATAAAACATTCCCTATAAATTTACATGGTTTATAGAAAAAATTATTTACCATAATATTTATTTTATACAAGTTTTAAATGTATTTAAAATGATCATGGATATTTATTTGTTCCAAATTTATTTAAAAAAACATCATATTTTTTTCTTATATTTAATTATCCTTTGACATATAATTTTATTTATCTAGTTAGGTTTAAAAATTTAACAAAAATTATTATTTATTAGGATCTATTATATATTTTCTTTTAAAATTTATGATATAAACAATGACAACCATTATCTTTATTAATAATCATTAGTGTATTGACATAATTTTTCATTCAATGTCTTTCCTCTATCAATAAATTATTTTTTTGTCTATTTTTTGAAGTGTTTTTACATATATTTAATAAATATATTGGAGAAAGTATTTATAATATCTATCAGTCCTTTATATATGTTGTGTAAATACCATATGCTCTTTTATCTTAATTTAATGGTATTTTCCATGAAAGATACTTATTTTTTTGGATTCCCAACATTATTACATTTTCATAAAAAGTAATTATTATTGATGGTTTTATGATTAAAATAATTATATGTGTCCATTATAAAAAAATATGAAACCCATTAACTTTCAATGATTTATTAATAATGTGAGGAATGATATTTATTTTATTGTCTATGGGTTACTTATGGGAAAAAATAAATGATTCTAATTTTTATGTTTTATGAAACCCATTATTGTTTATAATTTATAAATATGTGGGGGATATGTGTTTTTCTATGGTACACATGTTAATGGTTAATCCTTATGTGGTTGGTGGATCCTATAAATTTATCCAATTAAATTGGTAAAGCATTATATCTCCATACATAATGTTAAAAAACATAGTGATGGTCAATCCATAATGTGAAAGAGGAATTGTTTCATGAAAAATAATGGAAATAGGTCATTAATTTCAAATCCGCCAAGGGAAAAGAGTGAACGAAGACAAATCCACTATTTGAGAAATATTGTAACACACAACCCTTAATATTATGCTTTCTTGTCTTGTGGATGTTACACAATTCTCTTGTATTAATTCATTTTATAATATATTATATTTTCATGACTTATTATTATTTTATTTCTTTATTTATGATCTATGAATTATTTTTAATAACATTCTTATGGATACTGATAATGGGCATATTATCACTATATGCTAACATAAGATATCTTATTGTTATCTCTTATGTTTAACCTTACTAAGAATAAGATCTCACCCATTTATTATGTCTCATTTTACCATGTAATGATGAAATGAAGAGTATGATTTATCATGAATTCATTATTATGTGTAGAACTAGTGGGATATTTAGAATAATATTTATGGATATTAAATTTTTTATATTGTTGGAAAACTATCAATTAATTGAAAAAGAAATGAGTTTAGTGATATATATTTTATGTCTAATTATATAAAAAAATTTAACCTAAATGGATCTAGTAATGTTTGTATTGTAATATTTTATTTTTGGAATGTAATTATTTATTCATATATAAGGATTTCTATGCTATAAAAAATATGTTGTGGCCATAAAAATTGAAAGTGAGATTCATGTGGTGATTACTGACTTAAAATTGGTGAATATTAAGAAGTGGAACCTTGAATGGGTCATGCAATATTATTTAAAATGGTATATCATATTAACATTTAATGTAATGGAAATTTATTTTTTAAATGATTCATGAACACAGAATAGATGGTTCTATCAATATTCTAAATAATTAATTTATAAAAATTTTATAAAAGGTATATTATTTAGAAAACCACATTTTTTGATTACTTAATTATGTTCAGAAATAAAAAATTAGAAAAATATTACCCATGTAATATTTAATGATATATCCAATAATATTTTCTGAAATTTTAAATATGTATCATGACACCACATTTTAATACTATATTTCATATTTTATGATGGATAACATATTTATCTCACATTCTTCTAAAGCTTATGAATTTCAAGCTATTATATAACTAATATTGTATGGATGACTATATTATATTGAATGTCATGTCTTTTACATTATTGGTTGTTATGATAATATTTTGTGTATCATAAAGTAATTATAAAACTAATGGATTTTATTTATGTCACGACATATCATATCATATATCATTTTTGGTGTCTATATAACTACATTTGATATCACATCATATATTTACATATGTAGAAAATAAATCAACTGATAATTATGATAAAAAAAATGACTCCACACAGGTAATGATTTTTGTCTCTTTTCAAAACAAATTTCGTGAGACATGACTAAATATGAATCTCGGATACCACTAAATAATTTCTAATGATCACATAATATTTATTAAATATATTATAACGAATAATATACTAAAATCATATAATCATATTGAAAATAAAATAATTTACATGTAATTTATAAATGTTGAAACTATGCACCTCACATCGATTAAGGATTCATATATCATTGATCGATACATTATAAAGATCAATAAAAACCAAAAATAAATAACTTTATTTGTGGTGTATCAAGAATCTGATCTATATTACTAGACACTCAATTAGAATCCACCATAAAAATATCAATTTTTGGCAAATTTTATGGAAAATTATTTTGAAATAACTGTATATAAGACATAATTGGTCTGACTATGTTTAGATAAGGATTTCAAAGAATAACACACACATGTTCTCCTCATTATATTATCCTTGAGATAATCTCTATCCATTAATTTTTTCATTCACATTATATATTATAGAAAATAAATATAAATGATGGAAACCATATCAACTATACATCTTCCATAAATTTCCCATATATTTTTTCATTCATTCTTTATTGCATTATAATCATAAATGATAACAAAAATTTATAAAATATGAATTTTAATGTCAAAATTACTTATTACCATTATCAATCGTAGGTTCTAACATAAATCATATAGTATGATTCTCTAGTAAAATTAATATATTCTAATAAATGACTATATGTGGACTGATAAATAACAATATGTTAACATTGGCTGATATGAAAAAAATATGAATTTGGGGATAAAACACACTATTTAAATATGTATGTCTTACCCATTAATATTATCATATCTTATAATATGATATAGAAAATGTAATATCTTGTATATATTTTATTTTGGAAATATCTCCTTCAATGATATATCATAACAATAGAACTCCTACCATTGGACAAGTCATTGATCTCATTCTTGGAATTTTACAAGGAGAGTCATTCTTTATTCAATTACAAACAGAAAAAATATAACAATAATAGGAAAACAACTATTTATAGAACTTTGAAGCTAAAATTTCACTCATATAAGGAAACAATTTATATTTTAGTATATTATAAATACAAGCAATTGAATTGTGTTTGACAACCAAGTTGCAAATTTATGTGAAAAATAATTTTGAATAGAAAATCATTGTTTTTAAGGATTTGGTAAAACTTCATAAAATCTAGATAAACATAAAAAATAAGGCCTTATATATCCATGATTATTTATTCTATATTGATCTATATATTTATAGAATCATAATATCCAGAGATATATAACTGTGATAATCTAATAATCTTAAAACCATTGGAAAAATTGTATTGAATAAAAGGTGTGAGATTAATTTTTTTACTATAAATATGATATCAATGAATAATATACCATCCTATGTTGAAGTATGAAAATAATTTCAATAATTTAATTGTATTATTATAAATTCAAATATATGATTGATATAAATAATAGATGAAATTATTCTAATTAACATGAAATTTTATATATCCTATTTTAATTTGAAAACAAAATTAAATTAAACCATATCATGGATTATTACATACCATGGATGATAACATCCTATAAAAGTGTATTAAATAATATTAGAAAATGAAAAAAAAACATACTTTGAAAATTATAAATCCATGGGATCATCAATATCCTTGAGAATTAGTATTACTAGATGAAAAATATTAATGAAAAAAATTAAGAAATGAGAAATTATATACTATATTCTTAGGTGAACACTACACAAATGAAACGTGTGCTTTTTAAAGATGGAATCGTAGCACACTAACAAAATTTATACTCTATTTCATTATTTAAGTGGTTTTTTATATAGTTCATTTAGTACTAGTGATGAAATCGATGTTTTCTACAGGTGTTATGGCGGAAAATATCTTCATAACTAATTCACGAAATACTATGGATTCGAAAATTTTATATTCATCATTGAAACAAGGAGAAAATAGTTCAACTATGTTGTATGGTTTATGTGCTTTTGGATTCCCATTTTTTTGTCATTGTAGACTTGTGTGTATTTTGTTTCTACTATTTCAGTTTGTAAATATGTTTTTTCTGGTTCATTTCATTTCTCCAAATTCAACATCATTTTTGGGGAACAAATTTGGGATTTTTAATCATGTGACGATGCTTCGTCTATACATTCAAGATACATTGTGTGATTATATTCATAATACATTGCATTGTTTTGGTAGTGATATGGAATGAATGTTTCTCAAGGTATGCATTGATCTAAACTCACAACCAAAACTATTGTCTATGGAATTAATTTCCATAATTTGAGAGTCATTGTTAGGGACACTGATCATCATTTATATGTCCCTTATTATGTGTAGATTTTATGAAAATTGCTTTAAAACTTGAGTATAATGTTGGTGTTTTTTTATATTTCATATGTAATTGAACTATAATTTCACATGGTTTTCAAATATTTTATAATAATTTAAATTTAATGGTTTATTTATTTGTTTCTATGAAAATAGTTTTTAAGAAATATGATTTACTATTTTTTAAAAGAAATTGTATTTTCAATGCATTGTGTTATGGATTTAAGAAATGGATATTCAAAAAATGTTCTAATTATGAAATGTTGACAAGAAATGGATTATGAAATTTAAAATTACATATGAAATAATTTTCAACATTATAATAGGTTATTTGATTTGGTCCATGACTTTGACTATATCATGGATTCAGTCATGGTGTGTTCCTCTATTACCTAGTCAATGTGTCCAAGATAGATGATTAGTAAAACAATAATTGGGTTAAAGTATGGGTTGTTCTTCTACACCCATGTACTTATGACCTAGGTATTTGATTATTACATTTTAAGGGGGTTCACTAATGGGGTAATTCTCTTTTTCTTATTCACTGTATTGAAGGGAGTTGATTATGCACTATTTATTATTGATTATTACTGTTTGTGTTTCATAGCTACCTTGGAATTCATTATCATATGGTTGTTTAAAATATATATTGTGATTTTCTTATGTTGGATCTAATAAATATGATTTGATTAAATGTAATTTTTTTTTAAAATATATTATTTGAAAAATTAAACTTATATTTTTTTAGAATTTTGGAAAAAGGGGAAACCATTTACCATGATTTATATATAAGAATATTAAAATACATATAATGGATTTTTTGATTTAGTTGTTCATATTGGTATTTATTTACAATGAAATTATATATAATTAGATGGTATAACACTTCTGATCATTTTTAGCTCACACCATACACATTCAACAGGTAATTTGTAGACATTTTATTATCTTTTGATACAGGAAATGAAAGTGGAAATAGTGAGCCTGAATATTGTATATTACCTAAGTACATGTAGCTGGTGATGAGTTGTTGGGGTCTCTATCAGAAACCACATAAAGTAGTTATTTCTAATTATAGTTTCTATTTGATATTAGGGATATATACATATGGTTTTAATCGACATTTTTTGGGTTTTATCAAGAATTTTTGTCCTATTTTTTTATATATAATATTTCCCTGTGGTTTTTCTTCTCAATATATATATATATATTCTAATTTTAATAGTCATATTGGTTGAAATCATAGATTTTCCTTATTTTTTTCCAGATGGGTTCTAGTCACAAATCCATGGGGATTGGGAACACCCTTTAGGTTTTTCAGTATCAAAGATCAGAAACTATTAATATGGTTTATCATGTTCAAGATGTGACAATTTAGTATTAGTTCCACGGTTATATTAATTATTGATATGTGGGTGGATAGTATTTTGGATTTTTGAAACATGAGAGGTAGGTTCTTATGTGTTCACGGAATGTTTTTTTCAAGGTTGGTTGAAAAGTTACCAATTGATATTGGGATGTGTGTCTCATGTTTCAGGTTCTAAATGTATTCATACTTTTTTCTTATGTGTCTTTTGTTTAAGAAAATATTGTCAATTTTTAAAATCATTTTCACCAATTATTGTGATTATTAACATGGATCTAATACATATTCTTTAGGATCCACAAGAGGGTTCATTAACCAATTAAAATTCTGTGAAATATTTTATCATAATATATTTAACTTCATTAATACCTTTCTGTATATTCAAATATGAGTTTGAATAAAATCTGATATTATTGAAATACTAATGTTTACAGTGATACTTATCTCCTTGATATTTTGTTAGTGTGTACAAGTTTGAATTACTATATTTAAAAAAATATATTCTTCAATGAGTATAAAACTAGTTCATTTTTTATTAATTTAAAATAACAAAAAATAAAAAATAATTTGAATGGAAATGAAATATTTTTTTGAATAACTGTTTTTGAGCATTCATGGTATTTTCCACATAATAAATTGAATTTATCACAACTATTGATGTATTATTGTGAATTTTTTTAATATAAATTCACTAATTTTTTTTAAAAAATCATTTAATATTTTTAGATGTCGATGTAAAAAAATCAATATTTTATGAAATAATTGATTTTTTTTATAAAATTATGTTTTTGTTGATTTCTGAGAACTTATTTTAAAATAATTTTATTCCACTTATATTTATTTTAATTGATATAATGTTTAATATGTTTAAAATAAAGATGATCAAAATTTTTAAATAATTCTCATTTCTTTTTGGTTATTATGAATGATAATCTTGGTAAATTTTATCACTAAAAAATGATAAATCATGTTACTATCATTTTAAAATAATTCATAAGTACATAATTTCTATTTTTAATTACTATTGGATAAATTTAGTTAAACACTTATAACCTTAGGATCAATATTTTTTTGTTTAATAGAAACTTTTTTATGAAAATGACTTATAAAATATTTATATCAAAAAAAAATTAAAAATGTGAGACTCTGAGTTATAAATATATATAATGTGTCCACAAAAGATAAAAAATTTAATAATATATATAAGTATCTATTTTTATATTAATGAAATTATTTTTTGCATATAATTTTTTTTTAATTTTTAGTAATATAAAATGAGATAATTTTTTTTGAAACAATGAAGCAGTATTTTTCAAATAAGTATATACATATAAATGAATGTAATAATTATAAAAAATAATTCAATTTTATGGACTTAATATCTTTTATTAAATATATATATATATATATATATGAAATATTATGGATTTCAAAAATCATTTTATTTGAATTTTCTCTTTTTCATGATGCATTAATTGAAAAATAAAATTAATAGGGTTCAAAATAAAATTATAAAATTTTAAAATAAATAATATTTTTTTAAATGATATAAATTTCATAGAAAGTTATTTTAAATCCCATCCATTTTCCATTAATGGTTCAATTTCATTTTTTTAGAATTATTAACCACTATGGCTAAGAAAACATTGATATTAGGATTACTGTAAAAACGGTTTTCAAAGGGATAAAAAATGACGCAGATAAAAATGTGATTGAAAAATTACAAAATATTATAGTATGGTTTTATTTAGATCTATACTCACATTATTTATGAATATAATGAATTTTTATATATTTATTCATCAAAATTAAAATATTTTAATTAAATATTTTATGAAATTCCAAGAGGGCCCCTCTCTTAAATTGTAAAAGGGAACCCTTATTTTCACTTAATCACACCACATTGATTTTTCTAGCTCATCAATGTGCTTCCTAGATCACTTCTTCATATAAATTGTAACATTATATAAGTTATATCCCTCCAAAAATATGATCCATAGATCCCTTAAGAGGATATATTAAAGATATGTTTTAAAGAAGAGGTATTTCCATTAACTGATTACATGATTTATAATTATCTTATTACCTTCGATAACTCTGATATATTATTTATAAAATTATACCTTTTTTATGATATATATTTTTGTTTTATTTTGATTATGAAATTAATCTTTATTCGCCCACTATCCATCAAATTATTAGTGAAATTATCTCTTTTACGTACGTACGACTTACCGTCTCCACATACAGATACAATTCAATTTCCACCACAATATTTAAGAGATAATTATAATGATGTGTAAAATGTATTTTTATGATATTTAGGTCATAATTATTCTTTTGTAATTATAATTTCCAATATTAAATTTTACGTTACCAACTGTTTTAGAATAACAATGTCGATCTTGTGTAAATTTGGACTCGCACGTAAACAAAGTAATAAGATTGGTTTTTTCATTTCCATTTTACAAGAATGGTAATAATTATAAATTTGACAAATATATATTATATTAATGATATAATAATAATTATTTAAATTTTAATTATTATTTTACATTATTTTATACCATGCATCAAAAAATGTAAACAGGGTTCTTGTGTAGGCACGATCTACTATCTTTAAGAACATTCTTATTCAATATTCTATCCATACTATTTATGAATGAATATAAAAAAATATAATTTATATATATAGATATATATGATATTATAATAATTTTCATGATTATACAGTAGAATTAAAATATATTTAAATTTATTAAACATGAGGTTATAATGTCTTAGAATATAGTGGATCATAAGGTATGATATTTTCATCCCACATTTTTTATGTTAGTCCCATGCCATATTCCACAATTTATTCTTTTGATTGGTTTATATAATAAAAATTATTTTATGTTATGATTCATCATATTATTTTTATGGGTATATTCATATCCATATATGGTTATTTAATTAATAGTACATATGATTCAAATGATAGTAAAGATTTAATGGTTTTATGTTATAATATCCTCTTTTATCAATATTAATTTTGATTATGTTTCTAAAGATGAATTATTAATATCTACCACTCAATAAAATTTATAATTATATTTTAACCTCATTATTAGTGTCAAATAAGAGTTTTACATTCAATTTACTCAATATATATACTCTATTGAAATCAAATAGGTTTTTAGGTAAATCAACCTCATTTCTATCTTCGATAAAATAAATATTTTCTTCTATATACATGTTTTCTAAAAAATATTGAATGTTTGCCGATAATTAATTGATTGTATATATAAATATTTATCATTATTTTAAAATTTAAAAAATTAAATGGAATATTATTTTCATCTTTTATTATTGACCTTTTTCACTTTGTTTAAAAGGATGAATAATTTTTTTTAAATATGACTTAAATAGAATTTAAAAAAATCATTGAAACTATATGATTCACATATCCATTATATGTTTCAAGGGTTATTTTAAATTATATAGTTTTCCAGAATATTTAGTAAATTTTTATATTTCAAAGAACTGATTTGAAAATAGAATGGTTATTCTCCCCAAGAATGATTTAATTTTATTTTAATTGTATTTATATTCATCAAATACTAAAAACATTGTTTTCAGAAAATCATTACTGAAGATAATATCCATGGATACCATAAATATTATTCATTAATGGGTTTTTATTATGATGGCATGGTTCTTATGATACCCACTTACTTTAGAGATGATGCACTCTGGTAAAATATTGACAAGATGTTTTTTTAACACACTCCTTTTCCATGGGTTATGATATGATGAAATGTGTCACGAACCGTCCCCCGAGACCCATGTCGTGACTCTCCCAAGCTAGCCTTTGGAAGGCCAAGGGTTGGCGACTATCACCGAAGGTGGAAACCTGTATTTTGGAGGAATTTTCCTAAGTACCTATACACACACACACACATACAACCACATCCCGAAAAACTGGAAAAGAAATCATTCAGGCTACTAAACAACAAATGAATGTAAATTTACAAATAAAAGTAAATAGGACAGAATAAAAACCCAAAAAAACTATAACAAGATCAGGTACAAGATTTTTTTCAAGTCGTCAGCATAAAAACCAACCTCATGGGTAAGTATAGATTAGCTTCCATAAGTCGTAGATGTATGTTATGCATGATTGATCTCACTAAACACCACCTGGTCTTGGGCCACCATGTCCTCTACCAATTCATCAATCGTCTACACCAGACACAACATGTGTGCATGAATCCCATGCATAGGTGTGTATCAAAATATTTAGTAGAAACCCAAAACCAACTAGGAATGTCCACAAATAAATCCATGAAGTGAACCATGAATATTGATCATAATGTAATATATCTCACACCAAGTATAATATAATGTACATAAAGAAAAAAGATTAATTGTAACATAGAACTCCATGGAATATTAAGATACATATCCATTATGAGTACCGTGGGTATTCTGGGTCACACATGGCCACTAAGAGTTGATCCACACTTGTTATCTAAGAGATGATCCAAAAAAGGTTTCTCGGTACAAACCACACAGGTTCTCTTGGAGCTGATCCAAAAAGGGTTGATAGTATTCATTTCTCATCCACTCACAGGATTCCTGCATAAATCACTCATAATTTCGGTAGAATTTAATCCTAAAGACAGTATTTGTTTTTCAGCATCCATGAAAGTATTCTTAGTGCATTCCAAAATAACTTCATCATCATGAGGGTTCCAATGATGAAAATGGCATGTCAATCGGATGACCAGTATGAATGTTATTGGCATTGAGTTAACAGGGGATAGTTACGTCAGGACCTGGTCCCACACGGTCTGACTGAACTGACCAACCCAGTCTATGGGTCCCGCGTGACTCAACATAACCTGGTTCGAGTATGGGCATTCCTCATCCCGCCTAGCCAGCATACCCAGCCCATTGGGCCTTACTAGACCTAGCCCAGTTCTGATGAGGGTATAGCCCACCAGGTTGCCCAATGACCTGGTCCAATCCGACCTGTAAGCTGTGGGATAGTTTATTCCTAGCCTTGGCTGCTCAGTAGCTCAGTGTTATTTTATCCAGCCTCACCATGGCCATGTAGATTCCTGGCATTCATGCCCTGGTCCGGCCCACAACCGTCGGCCCTCCTCTCTCATTCTAGATGCCCAATGGCACCCAGTTCAGCATACCATAGTCGGCTGAAGCTGGACGCCCCTCATGTTCCCACACGCGGTCATTGGACCATGTGCTAGCGATGGACCACATGTTGTGTCTCTTCATCTATCTATTGGCCACTTTCGATGGATCCAATCGCACCGCTGATGACTGATTTAGCCGTACTGTCACCCTCGGCGCACTATCGTGGAACACTGCCACACGCCTACTACTGCCACCATGGATCACCAGGTCCACTCCACTTGTATATTCTTTGCATTGTCTTAGTCTTCAGCATCCATGGGATGTCTCCTTCTTAACTAGGGCTTCAAAATCTACTTACCACCATTTTGAAATTGTATCCATGAAGAATGCACAAAAATCCACACTATAGAGGGGCATAGAAAATGTTTGTGTCGGCCCGCATGCTCTGCGTAAGAGGATTAGAAGAATGGGGAAAAATATTAAAAAACTATAAAAAATTAACTTTGACAAAATACATAGAAACGAGTAACCTCCTGCAATAAAAAGTTATCCACGGATCAACCTATTCACAAGTTTATCCACATACATTTTTCATAATGAAGAAGGGGATACTCCAGCACAATGCAAACCCTTAACTGAGTAACTCATTCATTTAAGATGATCCCATTAAAGGGGGGAAGAAGAAGAAATTCACCAGTCATCAATCCATGACCTTTTGTTTGGAGTTCATTGGAATTTTCCTTCATCACCCACCAATGCTTCAGAGTGGAACCAGGATTGTGCCAACAATCTTGCATTATTTTCTCTACCATTAAATGAAAAAAATGTGAAACCAAATTTGAGTTGTGTTCTATAACAAAGAAATTTTTCTGTTTAATGTAAGAAAAATAATTTTCAATTTCATTCTTTTATATGTCGTTTCGCTGCAATGGTATGAAAATTAAAAAAAAATAAAACAAATCATGTTTATTTTATTTTTTATCTGTTTCATTAAAAAGTATGAAAAATTAACATTTTCCCTCAAACCATGTTAGTCGATGTTAGATCTATTCTAGAAATATCAAACACTTTGATTTCAATGGTTCCCTCATATTTTTGATCTGAGTACCAGTTTAAAATACAGGAAAACATGCTCCCACATTAAATTGAAAAAACTAAATAAAGATTAAAATTCTATTTCGAGCTCACCAGGCCTTGGAATCAGGTTTGGTCAGAGCATCTTGTCTCGAAATAATTCTATATAATTTTTAAAAAAATACACTTAATTTAAGGGACATTACATTACCCCGAAATTTTGTGATATACGTCCATATAATCAAAATCCATGTTAAATGAAAAAATGGGGGTAGTAAACACGAATATGAGCCTTTTGTTCCATTGTGATCTCATAGAGATTCTCATGTTGCCACTGAACCTAGACCATAGGAATCACACATCCATGAAAGATCCACTCTTATTGATCCTCTATCTCAACGAGGAACTCTAAAAATGTTGCCTCATCATCAATGTCCAACTCTCCCCAGTCGATGATGTGCGATGGATCACGCACGTACCTCCTTAACCATGAAACATAGAAAACATCATGTACCTGGTGCATCTGTTGGGGTAGATCTAGGTGGTATTCCACCATTCCAACTCTCCTACGAATCATGAAACGTCCAATAAACCTCATATATAACTTCTTTCCCAGTCAAAATCTATACAATCCCTATCGGGTCAAGACCTCAAGTAACATTGGTTCTCCCTCCTCGAAATTGAAGGGTCGTTGTCTCCTTAATGATATGATTTATGCCTGTTATATGTATTCCACATTCTCTCCTACATTATCTGAACCTTCTCATTGGTATACCGTACCATCTCTCGACACATGAGTGTTAACTCCATTAGGTCTGTGAAGCATAGAGGTGATCTGCAAAGTCACCCATACAAATTCTCGAACGGTGCCCTACCAATGGTGTAGTGGTAGATGTTTTTGTATGAATACTCAATTAGTGGCTTTTGTTCCTCCCAATTATGACCAAACACTAGGGATAAATCATGAAGCATATCCTATAAGGTTTGTATGGTCCACTCCGTCTAACCATCTACCTACAGGTGATATGTTGTGCTCAAGAGTAGCTGAGTCCCGAAAGCCTCCTATAATCACTTCAATAGGTGGTACGTGAAGCAGACATCATAGTCTGAGATGATTGTTGATGGCACCCTATTGAGTGCACTATCTCCTGAACATAGAGGCATCCTATCCCTCTACGCATCTCTGATCTCCGATTTGTAGGAAGTGTGATGACTTGGGGAGTCGATCAATGATCACTCAAATAGAATAATGGCCCTTGGACGTACATGGTAATCACATCATTAATTCCATAGAGATATAATCCCACCTTCTCTTTGATTTCTGATGTGGTTTTTCCATGAATTCTAGAATCAGATGCATAGACTTCTCTTGTGGATAAGTAAGGCATCATGAAACGAACTCAGCCAAAACATTATTCATCCCTGGCCATTATTACTAACGTCGGAGATCCTAGTAAATCTTCTCCACTCACGGATGTAATCCCATGGGGTGGTATAGAACTCAAAAAAAAATATTCTCTCCCAACAAAACTAGTACTACCATGATACCTCTAAAATGTATGATGTGGTTCAAATGTATTAAAAATCCATTAGGAGCTTATCGGGAGGAAAAATAACACATTGTTCCTTGTAGTCAACATCCACAAGTTTTAACTCCCTATATATCTATAATAGTTGGGGAGTGATAGTCATTGACTAATGGTAATCTACTCCATCACCACCCATGAAGGATATCTACATCATGGCTAGCTTCTCTATCAACTCACTCAGTAGTTGCAAATCAAATCTCTTACTGATCATGTCTATCACTACATTCCCTTTCCCATGAGTATAGAATACCTCTAATTCATAGTATTGTAGGAACTCTATCAAACCTATGTCTCTTGTTCATTTCCTTATAGGAGAAGATATACCTGAGACTCTCCTGGTCGGAGTATATGATAAACCATTCACCCATCATGAGTGCCACCAAATCTTCATAGAAAAGACCACGATGGCTAACTCTGGGTCATGGGTTGCGTAGTTATTCTCATACCGCCTCAACTTCCATGAAACATAAGTGATAAATGATCACTCCAGCATCTGGAAAAAAACAAATATGGTCCCCAGTGCATCCTACAAAACTACATAACCAATGACCTAATTTGGTAGTCTCAAGATGAGGGATCTTTTCAGTCTCTAACTCATCTCCTCGAAACTCTACTGACACTTCTCCATTCACATGAAAAATTGTCCCTTATTTTTAAAGATTATAATAGTGAAGATACTATATAAGTGTTGGGAATGAACCTCTAGTACTATCCATTGAACCCCACGAAACGATGCACCTCAGTAACGAATATGGATTGCTCTCAAGCAAGGACTTCATGTATCCTCATTAGATCCAATTAAACTCTTGCCTCTGAGAAGATGTTTCTCAGAATGTGGACCTCTAATATATATGATGTTCACATAAATATATTCATATAAATATGGTTATCTCGAATTATATCCAGGACTATCTGTAGGTGTGTATTGGGCTCCTCCTAGGACACCGACTGCACCAATATTTAATCAATGAAGAAAACCACGAAATGACCTATGTATGGTTGGAATATCCTATTCATGAGTCACATGAAAACTTCTAAGGAGTTGTTCACACTAAAGGGAATCACCAAGAACTCATAATGGCCATACTGGCATATGAACGATATCTTCAGTACATCTTTATCCCGAACTCGATGTTAGTGATAACCTGACCAGATTTTTATCTTTGATAGCCACCTCCCTCCCATCAAATGGTCTAAGAAGTTTTCAAATATCAGTAGTGGATATTGGTTCTTCATAGTCTCTTGGTTCAGGTACCATAAGTACAAAAATAACCTCAATCTCCCATCGTCCTTCTATAAAAACAACATTAGGGCTTTCCATGGTGAATCCTTGGGCCTTACTAATCCCATCTTCTACAAGTCCTCTAGTAGTACCCTCAAGTCATGATGTTTTGTACGAGACCTCTGATATACTGGTGTGGATATTGGTTATTTCTCGGGGTATATTTTAATGTTTAAATATACCTCTATTGGAGTAGGTAGTCCCAGTACATCCTCAAGAAAGACATCCTCATACTATTCCACCACTACATGAATTCATGTACTCCTCTCATCCACTACACCGAGGGTGAGGCAAGAAAACTGGAGAATGAATGGCTATACACTCCTCCGAGAAAGATAGTCCTGTATTGAAACAGTTCCATTCTCTCTACTAAAGGAAAACCAAGTCCCATCATCGCAGACACACCACACTCTGCGCCTAAGATTGTCGATATGATCATGACATGTGGATAAACAATCCCTACCCAAAATGACATTGTAAGGAATCAATTCCACTACTAGGAGATTCCAGCTGAAAATCTCTCCTACAAGAGTAATCTCACACTTTTGGAACGAGTGTGTTCTCACTGAATCCTCTCATGTAAGAGTCTCAAATCATAAGGATTGCCCTATAGGTCAACTAAAATCTCCTATACTTGAACGATGTCTATGTAAAGGAAAGATTTAAGAGAACATGTGTCTATAAGAACAGTAGATAATATATAGAAGACACAGATCATACGATTAATCATCCCCAGAGCACCCGGGTCACAAGCCTTATAAGGCCCCAGCCTTAAACCTTACTTAATATTGAATTAAATGAGTAATTCACATTGAGGATCTTTTCAGGTTTAGAGTTTTAGAGAATTAGGACATAACTATTACATCTCAAAAGATTACAAAGTAGTCGCTTCTACTAAATTTCCATAAAATAAAAACTCTTTAAAAGAAACATGTATAGTTCCATGTTTTAGGTAGCATGACTATCCCTTGATCCCATCCTTGACCCTATTCCACTCTATGTCCTGTGAAAAACATTTCAAAAACATGGGATGAGCATAAGAAGCTCAGTAAGGGATACACAAAGAATGAAAACTGTTAGTTTTTCAAAACAACAAGTAAACCATGAATACTTTATCAATGTAATAATTTTCACCTTCATGAAGTAGTAAAAACATTTCACTGAAAAAAAAAGTATCATTACTTACCTTTTTGTAACCAAAGGATTACCATAAAACCCATATAAAGAACACATAACATATATAAAGGTAACTTGGGACATAAAAATACTTAAGTGGAATAACCATACGGTCGACTTCCACACATATCACTTAATGGAATAGCCATACAGCCAATTTCCATACATACTTAATGGAATAGCCATACGGCCGACTTCCATACCCAATGCATTGGAGGTTATAACGTAACCACCCGTCCTGGTATTCACGGCACCACTCGTCATATGGTTTATAACGTAACCACCCGTTAAAATGTCCAAGTACCAATATAAAATCATAAAACATAAAACCAATATAAATGAATGATAACATTTCCACATCACAATATATCATAATAGAATCATTTATCAAAACCATTTTCAAAACCATTTAAAACATTTAATAAAGAGATTTTTGAATCAAAGTGTCCCATACCACCTTGAAGCTTAAATTTTAAACCATTAATATCCATATAAATAAATCCTTAAAACCATTTTGAAAACATGGATATTAATAAGAACAAATAACTAAAACATTTAAAACGACATTTTGGTTAAAGGGGTTTTACCAAAATTAGAGACACTTGAATACAATAATTGAGGAATAACATTTAGTCAGAAAGTTATAATATCATGAGAATAAATGGATTCATGATATAATACTCCAAAGGACAGTATATACACCATATAAGAGTGAATTGGTGCATAACAACAATGAACCCTCAATAGAAATGTCAAATGTGATGAAATCCCTTATAAGGAAGGTATCCTTAAATTAAGGACAAATCAATCTCAAAAATATGTGTGAAAAATATAAATACACCCAATATAAGTGGATATTATGTGTAAAACAATAAAAGGCCATTCACACGTATTCAATGGATGTCATATTCAATGACTACATGTTCAACCCAAATAAATTGAAATTGGGTTAAAAAGTTCCCTTGACAGCCTAACGGCATCACATCAAAATGAGTTGATGAGAGATAAAAAGTGTATCTCATCACTTGGACATAAAATTTACATCAATAAGGATATATGAGAACATATCCCAACATAACAATATTTAAATTAAAATACCCAACAAAAGAAGTATTTTAAAAAAGAGGAGGGTGAAAGGTTCCCTTACCGACTTGGGTATCTTTCAAAACATACACCCCATGAAAGAAGGACAATAGATCATTGATGTAAATACTCATAAGCGAAAGTATATTACACAAATATTAGAATAATGGCCAGTACATACACCACTCAATGTAATTTGTGGCAAATGTAGCATAAATCCCACGGGAATAAAAGTGAGATGAAAAATCCCTTATGAAAACTCGGCAGCCTAACAGAGCCACATAAAACTTCCGAATATGGATTGATGAGATCAAATAGGGTATCTAATCACATTAAAATAAAATTTACAGCAAGAGGAATATAAAAGAACATCCCCCAGAATTACAAAGAGGAGCTTAAAAGAAGTGACATAAAGGAGAGTACTTAAAAAGAAAGAGAGAGGTTAGATCTCTTACGAAAGTTCGGCAGCCTAACGGCGCCACTCAAAACTTCCAAAATGGATTGATGATAGAGAATAGGGTCTCTCATCACATGAAAATAAAAATTACAGTAAGTGTAATATAAAATATCATCCCAATAACAAGAAATATGAGCTTTAAAAGGAATGACATAAAAGTGTGTACTTAAAAAGAAAGAGAGGAGTAGGATCCCTTACCTCGGGCCCGACTTGACTCGATCGTTCTTTAATCTCCTGAATAATAAACATGAGTTAATTTATACTTCCTTAAGAACATTTGTAAAGTTCATTATTCCTTTAATATCACTTATTACCATGTTATAAACATTATTTAATCATTTAAGTTAATCATGTTTGTTGTGTCGATATTTGGTTCTTAAGTCGAAAGTGGACTTCTTACAATTACATGTTGTTCGTGTGGTCCAAGGTTCTTCATATCCAAAAATGAAATTCCTGATTTGGATATCATATATATCATATATATCCAGCATATACATGTATTTATAAAATCACATAATCATTTAGAGGAAATAAATGAAATGCAACGTTCATGGAGACGGTAAGCCGTACGTACGCATGAACGCTACTTTCATTTCTATGTCGTATTAATGGAATTAAAACTATATGATAGGTATGTATATTTTAATTCCAGAATTATATTAATCATTTAGATGTATCATACATCATATATATCCATTATATATATGTACTTATAATAGTACATTACATTGGAGGATAAGAAATGAAATGCACCCTTCATGGAGACGGTAAGACGTACGTACGCATGAACGCTACTTTCATTTCTATCTCATACTATAATGGAAAGAAATAATAATGATATAGAGGTAAATAATAATTCCAGTATAACATCATATATAATAACATTAAATCCATCCTTTATACGTCCCACGTATGGCATTAACGAATCACATCACTTTGAGGGGGCGGTAGTCCGCACTTCCTAAAATGAAGATATCGCGTATACCCATAATGGAAGCCATAAAGGTAAGACAAAAATGAAAAATAAAGAAGCATAAGTAAAACATAAACATATTATATATCATATATAAAAATATTGACATCATAATGTCCACCTTTGAAGGTGTTAAATGAGTATTGAACAATCATCGTTTCGGGAGGCACAATTTCGCCACCCACAGAAACCGTATGTTCTTTAACCATTTTATGTAGTTGTGTGAGAGTGTAGCTCGAATAAATATTATAACAACATCCTAGTATATTTAAGATACTGGTGTTGTTACAAAAGAAATAAATAAAAAGAGTTTAGGGGGTTGGAGAAGAAAAATAAAACAAATGAACATGAGAGAATGAATTACCTTTAAAAGTGTAACTCCTTTTAATTTGAGCCTAAAGGCTTCCTTTGAAAGGATTCTGCCCAAAGGGAATCCTCTAGGATGAGGAGAGGGATGTGTAGAGAGTAAATGGGCAGGGTTTGGCCGAGCCAAAGGCTTGAGGAGTGTGTGAAATGAGGTAGAGGTGGGGGCCTTTTATAAGAGGAGAGGAGGGGCACTTTTGGAAAGTAAGAAATATTACTTTATTTGAAAATGTGTTTCGGTTTTAAAAGGTCCCAAATTGATATATTTCGTGGATAAGGTGATAAGGGTTCGAAATACACCCATCCAATAAGTTTTGGACATGTGTAGTTCATATATTTTACATTATCTGTCCATTTTATTTAAATCGTCAAATAATGATGTCATCGCTGCATCATTATTATGTCATAAATAATTTATTTTATTTAACGTATAAAAATTATAAAAAAATCACTATGATGTAGGAAATCTTTTTATCTTTCCAATGACTATTTATAATCAAAATTGGGACTTGTGTAACACCACTTAAAAACTGTTTTAGTAAAACAACTCATATTTGTGTCAATTTAATTTTAACATTAAATAAAAATATATTATTGTCATTTTCCAACTAAAGTGGCTCCATGGGGTCCCCAAGTTGGCCCATGGCTTTTCTGGGTCGTCCATGACTCACCCAATAGGTTTAGGACAAGTGTCATGGTGTTTTCACATTCCTATAATATCATTTTAACCTTAAATTACACTAATTACCTCTAATCGCGATTAAGAACATAATAAGTTACTATTCACCAAAAAATTATTTTTATCCCATTGAACCACATTATACTTCTTAATGACAACCATGTATGTCGGATTTTTGAAATTCAAAACACAATGATGGCAAAATTTCATTTAAACGGAAAATCAGTCTTTATAAGTACCACTGAGTGGTTTTACTATTCATCAAAAATTGAAGTTTTTCAGAAAATTACCAAAAATTCACCCTAAGCTATATTTGATATTAAGAATTCAAAAATGAAGTCTATTTTACAAAATTCAAAACATATAAGTCACATTAATTAATTTAATAATTAATTCCCGCTGTCAGAGCAAATAGCGTGTTTTTATGAAACAATAAGTATCAAAGGATTGACACTAGTTTAAGTCCGATTTCAAAGTGAAATTAATTCCAATGACCACTATTGGATTTAATGGTAAAAATATTTTCTAATTTCACTTTAAAACCAATTCAAAATATAATCTAATCATATAAATAAATTATATTAAAAAGAGGTTTTGAATTAAAATACAACATTTTACACTATTCAATAAAAATATGAACATTATCGGAAAGATACCAAAAATTTACACAAAGTAAATTTTGATGTCCCGATTCTTAAGAAGAGTTTTATTTGGTCCAATAGAATGTATAAGAGTGAACAAAACTATATTTAATGATTGTTTTCCATCAAAAGGCGATAAGTGAACCTTTAGTGAAAACTAGGGCATATATGCCTAAAATTGAATTCTTTACGTATTTTAAGCCTCTATCCTTTATTGGATAAATGTAAAAACATTTAAAAACATATATAATCATATTTTAGTTATTTCTATCCATTCCCGCCATTACAACGGCTACATGTTAACTACCATTTAAAATAATATTATTTTTATTATTAGAGTGCAACGTAAGATTCCCAAGAAACTCATTGTTGCGTGTTGGGTACGCCATCGAGCATAGCGTCCCCTTTAAAGTCATTTAAATATTTTATTCACAAATATGGATAAATATGAAATGTCATATTCTTTATTTACCTGGGGTGTTACATCCTTCCCCCCTTTTGGGAATTGCGTCCTCGCAATTTTAAAATTGCGCTTGGAAAAATCCTTGAAAGTCCCACATCGGAACAAAAGTCGGTAAAACAAACACTTTAAAATAAAGAGAGATAAGCATAAAGGTCACCCGAGTTAACCCATACTAGGATTCCAAGTATGAAAATATGGACATGGAGGAAAAAACAAAGGGTCATGTTCTGATGGAGAGTGATAGAAAACATGTTTAGAAGAAAGTTAACCATGAGAAAATCACAAACTTGTGATGGGTTAAACGGTATTCGATTCCCCAGTAGGAAAAGTTAATAGACAACATTTTTGTTTTAAGTTACTTTTTACTGAGGAATTTATTCCTAAGGAAACATAATCACTTATCATATTGACTTTCAAATTTTATTAGATTCCTTACACAAACTCATATTTTCTCCAAAAGACGAGTATTTAGGAAGACTTGTTCACATTAAGAGTACTATAATCAACTTCTAGATAATCAACTAATCCACAAAATAGAACTTTATACTTCCCATGTCTTTAACAAAAACCAAAACCCAAAAAGGCTAGTACAAGATCAGATAATCCAGAAAAGGATAACCCTTTATAGAAAGAAAATCTATTCTTAATCTCCAAAATTTTTCCAACAAAACCCAAAGTTCAACGAGGACCATTCTATAATCAATTTGTCCATAAAATTATTCAAAGTAAACCAATATAAGATTGAAACCCAAATATTTGAAGTATTTAGTCGCATAGTCTTCCAAGATAAATCGTAACATTTATCTCCAAACAATATCAGTTGCTCCTAAAGTCTCGTTTTGAAAAGTAATTAACCTAATCACATATCCTCCATGATAGGTTAATCATTTTCATAAATAACCCAAAATCAACTTACTCTTAATTCATAAAATCACATAACTAGAATGAATCAGTCAAACTAACCAGGGACTTCACGTAGTCCAGTGGTAGGCGATAAATACCAGTCGCACTTTGGTTGTGGGTTCGATTCCCGCAGCTTTGTCCGACGCGACGGGATGTCACACGGTCTACGTGTTCTCCTTTTTCCAAAACTATATAATTCTTAAAACATTCCCCAAAATGAGAAAAAAATCTTCAAGAATAATCATAACATATTTTAACCTCAAGTTTGTCTCATTCCATTCATTTTCCATCATATCATAGAGTAACCCATAATTACCTAAAAATTAAGTATCATATAAACCCTAATGGTTACCTTAATAATTATTACCTGAATTTCCACATCGAGTTGGCCATCTCGTACATGATGCATTAGAGAACTCACCAAGGTTGAAGTGGTTGATCATGACTCCTTGATATTTGGCTTAGAAAAACCACGAGTTTCCTCATTGAATCCTCCATTTTATCTAGTATCTTAATCAGAGAACCACTACAGTTTCCTTCAAACCTTTTGTCTCTTTGGTGCCTGCTAGATCCATCCATTCACTAAAAATAGAAATGTCAGTGTGAGTATATCAACAAAACCATCATGTACTAATGAAGAAGGTAAACACTAAGATACACTTACTCATTCACTTTATCTAAAACTAGGACTCTTTCTGAAATCCTAACCATTATGGTAATGTCACTTATGCTTAAAGAATACCCTAACCTCTAAAGTTATCTAAACCGACCTTTGATACCAACTATAAGGCCCCAGCCTTAAACCTTACTTAATATTGAATTAAATGGGTAATTAACATTGAGGATCTTTTCAGGTTTAGAGTTTTAGAGAATTAGGACATAACTATTACATATCAAAAGATTACAAAGTAGTCGCTTCTACTAAATTTCCATAAAATAAAAACTCTTTAAAAGAAACATGTATAGTTCCATGTTTTAGGTAGCATGACTTTCCCTTGATCCCATCCTTGACCCTATTCCACGCTATGTCCTGTGAAAAACATTTCAAAAACTTGGGATGAGCATAAGAAGCTCAGTAAGGGATACACAAAGAATGAAAACTGTTAGTTTTTCAAAACAACAAGTAAACCATGAATACTTTATCAATGTAATACTTTTCACCTTCATGAAGTAGTAAAAGCATTTCACTGAAAAAAAAAGTATCATTACTTACCTTTTTGTAACCAAAGGATTACCATAAAACCCATATAAAGAACACATAACATATATAAAGGTAACTTGGGACATAAAAATACTTAAGTGGAATAACCATACGGTCGCCTTCCACACATATCACTTAATGGAATATCCATACGGCCAATTTCCATACATACTTAATGGAATAGCCATACGGCCGACTTCCATACCCAATGCATTGGAGGTTATAACGTAACCACCCGTCCTGGTATTCACGGCACCACCCGTCATATGGTTTATAACGTAACCACCCGTTAAAATGTCCAAGTACCAATATAAAATCATAAAACATAAAACCAATATAAATGAATGATAACATTTCCACATCACAATATATCATAATAGAATCCTTTATCAAAACCATTTTCAAAACCATTTAAAACATTTAATAAAGAGATTTTTGAATCAAAGTGTCCCATTCCACCTTGAAGCTTAAAATTTTAAACCATTAATATCCATATAAATAAATCCTTAAAACAATTTTGAAAACATGGATATTAATAAGAACAAATAATTAAAACATTTAAAACGACATTTTGGTTAAAGGGGTTTTACCAAAATTAGAGACACTTGAATACAATAATTGAGGAATAACATTTAGTCAGAACTTTATAATATCATGAGAATAAATGGATTCATGATATAATACTCCAAAGGACAGTATATACACCATATAAGAGTGAATTGGTTCATAACAACAATGAACCCTCAATAGAAATGTCAAATGTGATGAAATCCCTTATAAAGAAGGTATCCTTAAATTAAGGACAAATCAATCTCAAAAATATGTGTGACAAATATAAATACACCCAATATAAGTGGATATTAAGTGTAAAACAATAAAAGGCCATTCACACATATTCAATGGATGACATATTCAATGACTACATGTTCAACCCAAAGAAATCGAAATTGGGTTAAAAAGTTCCCTTGACAGCCTAACGGCATCACATCAAAATGAGTTGATGAGAGATAAAAAGTGTATCTCATCACTTGGACATAAAATTTACATCAATAAGTATATATGAGAACATATCCCAACATAACAATATGTAAATTAAAAGACCCAACAAAAGAAGTCTTTTAAAAAAGAGGAGGGTGAAAGGTTCCCTTACCGACTTGGGTATCTTTCAAAACATACACCCCATGAAAGAAGGACAATAGATCATTGATGTAAATACTCATAAGCGAAAGTATATTACACAAATATTAGAATAATGGCCAGTACATACACCACTCAATGGAATTTGTGGCAAATGTATCATAAATCCCACGGGAATAAAAGTGAGAAGAAAAATCCCTTATGAAAACTCGGCAGCCTAACAGCGCCACATAAAACTTCCGAATATGGATTGATGAGATCAAATAGGGTATCTAATCAAATTAAAATAAAATGTACAGCAAGAGAAATATAAAAGAACATCCCCCAGCATTACAAAGAGGAGCTTAAAAGAAGTGACATAAAGGAGAGTACTTAAAAAGAAAGAGAGAGGTTAGATCTCTTACGAAAGTTCGGCAGCCTAACGACGCCACTCAAAACATCCAAAATGGATTGATGAGAGAGAATAGGGTCTCTCATCACATGAAAATAAAAATTACAGTAAGCTTAATATAAAAGATCATCCCAATAACAAGAAATATGAGCTTTAAAAGGAATGACATAAAAGTATGTACTTAAAAAGAAAGAGAGGAGTAGGATCCCTTACCTCGGGTCCGACTTGACTCGATCGTTCTTCAATCTCCTGAATAATAAACTTGAGTTAATTTATACTTCCTTAAGAACCTTTTTAAAGTTCATTATTCCTTTTATATCACTTATTACCATGTTATAAACATTATTTAATCATTTAAGTTAATCATGTTTGTTTTGTCGATATTTGGTTCTTAAGTCGAAAGTGGACTTCTTACAATTACATGTTGTTCGTGTGGTCCAAGGTTCTTCATATCCAAAAATTACATTCCTGATTTGGATATCATATATATCATATATATCCAGAATATACATGTATTTATAAAATCACATAATCATTTAGAGGAAAGAAATGAAATGCACCGTTCATGGAGACGGTAAGCCGTACGTACGCATGAACGCTACTTTCATTTCTATGTCGTATTAATGGAATTAAAACTATATGATAGGTATGTATATTTTAATTCCATAATTATATTAATCATTTATATGTATCATACATCATATATATCCATTATATATATGTACTTATAATAGTACATTACATTTGAGGATAAGAAATGAAATGCACCGTTCATGGAGACGGTAAGCCGTACGTACGCATGAACGCTACTTTCATTTCTATCTCATACTTTAATGGAAAGAAATAATAATGATATAGAGTTAAATAATAATTCCAATATAACATCATATATAATAACATTAAATCCATCCTTTATACGTCCCACGTCTGGCATTAACGAATCACATCACTTTGAGGGGGCGGTAGTCCGCACTTCCTAAAATGAAGATATATAATTGTATACCCATAATGGAAGCCATAAAGGTAAGACACAAATGAAAAATAAAGAAGCATAAGTAAAACATAAACATATTATATATCATATATAAAAATAGTGACATCATAATGGCCACCTTTGAAGGTGTTAAATGAGTATTGAACAATCATCGTTTCGGGAGGCACAATTTCGCCATCCACGGAAACCGTATGTTCTTTAACCATTTTATGTAGTTGTGTGAGAGTGTAGCTCGAATAAATCTTATAACAACATCCTAGTATATTGAATATACTGGTGTTGTTATAAAAGAAATAAATAAAAAGAGTTTAGGGGGTTGGAGAAGAAAAATAAAACAAATGAACATGAGAGAATGAATTACCTTTAAAAGTGTAACTCCTTTTGATTTGAGCCTAAAGGCTTCCTTTGAAAGGATTATGCCCAAAGGGAATACTCTAGGATGAGGAGAGGGATGTGGAGAGATTAAATGGGCAGAGTTTGGCCGAGCCAAAGGCTTGAGGAGTGTGTGAAATGAGGTAGAGGTGGGGGCCTTTTATAAGAGGAGAGGAGGGGCACTTTTGGAAAGTAAGAAATATTACTTTATTTGAAAATGTGTTTCGGTTTTAAAAGGTACCACATTGATATATTTCGTTGATAAGGTGATAAGGGTTAGAAATACACCCATCCAATAAGTTTTGGACAGGTGTAGTTCATAGATTTTACATTATCTTTCCATTTTATTTAAATCGTCAAATAATGATGTCATCGCTGCATCATTATTATGTCATAAATAATTTATTTTATTTAATGTCTAAAAATTATAAAAAAAATAACTATGATGTATGAAATCTTGTTAGCTTTCAAATGACTATTTATAATCAAAATTGGGACTTGTGTAACACCACTTAAAAACTGTTTTAGTAAAACAACTCATGTTTGTGTCAATTTAATTTTAACAGTAAATAAAAATATATTATTGTCATTTTCCAACTAAAGTGGCTCCATGGGGTCCCCAAGTTGGCCCATGGCTTGTCTTGGTCGGCCATGACTCACCCAATAGGTGCAGGACAAGTGTCATGGTGTTTTCACATTCCTATAATATCATTTTTACCTTAAATTACACTAATTACCTCTAATCGCGATTAAGAACTTAATAAGTTACTATTCACCAAAAAATTATTTTTATCCCATTGAACCACATTATACTTCTTAATGACAACCATGTATGTCGGATTTTTGAAATTCAAAACACAATGATGGCAAAATTTCATTTAAACGGAAAATCAGTCTTTATAAGTACCACTTAGTGGTTTCACTATTCATCAAAAATTGAAGTTTTTCAGAAAATTACCAAAAGTTCACCCTAAGCTATATTTGATATTACGAATTCAAAAATGAAGTCTATTTTACAAAATTCAAAACATATAAGTCACATTAATTAATTTAATAATTAATTCCCACTGTCAGAGCAAATAGCGTGTTTTTATGAAACAATAAGTATCGATGGATTGACACTAGTTTAAGTCCGATTTCAAAGTGAAATTAATTCCAATGACCACTATTGGATTTAATGGTAAAAATATTTTCTAATTTCACTTTAAAACCAATTCAAAATATAATCTAATCATATAAATAAATTATATTAAAAAGAGGTTTTGAATTAAAATACAACATTTTACACTATTCATTAAAAAAATGAACATTATCGGAAAGATAACAAAAATTTACACAAAGTAAATTTTGATGTCCCGATTCTTAAGAAGAGTTTTATTTGGTCCAATAGAATCTATAAGAGTGAAAAAAACTATATTTAATGATGGTTCGCCATCAAAAGGCGATAAGTGAACCTTTAGTGAAAACTAGGGCATATATGCCTAAAATTGAATTCTTTCCGTATTTAAAGCCTCTATCCTTTATTGGATAAATGTAAAAACATTTAAAAACATATATAATCATATATTAGTTATTTCTATCCATTCCCGCCATTACAAAGGCTACATGTTAACTACCATTTAAAATAATATTATTTTATTATTAGAGTGCAACGTAAGATTCCCAAGAAACTCGTTGTTGCGTGTTGGGTACGCCATCGAGCATAGCGTCCCATTTAAAGTCATTTAAATATTTTATTCACAAATATGGATAAATATGAAATGTCATATTCTTTATTTACCTGGGGTGTTACAAGCCTCCAATACCAGAAGCTGAACACGCCCATTTCCACCTTCTCTCAAGGTTGTGGTGGTCCACCTAGGGTGGTGGTGGTAGTACCTAGAACTATTTACACCACCTGCTACTTTTTTAATCCCATTCCTCATATGCAACCCTACAGACCTCCTCTCTCAAAACCCTACCTCTTCCTCAACGGTCCCTCGACTGTCCGATGATTGTCTGTGCCGCAGGTCAAGCAGTCACGAGCCATGTGTCCCTACACAAAGCATGAGTAGAATTCCCTACTCCATTCCCGACTCCCACTACCTTGGTGTCTGCACACCACTGATCATATATCCTAGTGTCACTCATTGGATAGTCTTTCTCTGTTGTAACTCTACGTCATATGTCAACTACCCCCCATGGATGACTCATCCACCTGTCTAACGGTGGTAGATCCTATCATTAGTTCCATATCTATGAGGAAACTCTCTCCTAGTAGATCTCTCTCTAACACTCCCCTATGAGATGGTATGTTTAGGGAAATCATAAATTCCCTGATCTCCCATCTGAGTCCCTTCTCAAATGTCTGGTCCCTAATGAATGGGTCTCGTACCATATCTGTTGAGTAGATGAGGTGCATTTAAAGCCTTACAGACTACTCGACCATTGACATGTTTCCTATATTTAGATGAAGCAACACCTCTATACACACAGAGCACAATGTCACGTGGAAGAGATCTGCTCGAAAAAACCACTTGATGTTTTTTCCAAGAGGGGGTCACCTCATCATGAGTCTCAATCATCAAACTCCACCATTACTTACTGATCCCTGAATAAGGCTCACGTCGAAGATATCCATCTTGTTAAGTGGCATCCTCACTAAGAGAATGATTTGTATAGCCACCTCTATATAGTGCTTAGTGGTTGAGGCTCTGTCTATCCCCTAAACCAAGAGTTTTTGTCTTTAGTACACGTGCAATGCCTTGAGCTTGTGTGCATCCTATACCAGTAATGTCTGATGTAACTGATTTACAAAGGGTTGTTTAAGGATGCATCACCATACAAGAGGGCCATATCTAGAATTGGTCCATGAACCAATACCTCATCGTTAGGTAGGATTTCATCGAGTTCACACATCTGAATAATTGTTGGCTATCTGCATAGAGGCATCATGAAATAGATCCAAATGTACCACATTCAATAGATTACACATGGTGACGTGTATTTAATTCAATAATAACATGAGGAAACACACAATTCAAATATGAATCTTACAACTAATGTTTTTATGTCTCGATTTGAAAATCAAAATGCAAGGTCCCTGTGTATGGATAAGTTATCCGCTGCACCAACACTAGGCTCCCCGAATTAGAAAGTCAAACCCGAAAAAATTAACACTATTTACTAAAAAAAACAATAGAATCTTGGTCTATGAGGTAGACCCAAACACTAATGATACCACTTTTTCATTACCCATACCCAAGGGTAAGTGTCATGACTCCCCCACACCCAACTCCCCAATGCCAGGGGTTGGCGACTATCACTGAATGCATCAACCTTCAAGTGGGTGGAATTTTTTGAGTACATTTACATACAGACAAACAACCACACACCAAGAAATATGGGAAATTGATAACAATTTATACTAAAAAAAAATTGATTATAAAGGTACAACTAAATGTAAATAGCCCAAAATTCAAACCCAATAAAAGAAAACTCCAATAAGAGAAAGTACTAGATTGATGGAAAGTAGTATGCTTAAAACGCTAAAAGTTGAATGAGTATAGAGTATCTTATGAAAGACATAAAATCAGGTCCCGCAAGCCAAATATCACTGGTAAGTGCCTGGACCTGGGCGAAAATGACCTCATACAATTTCACATTCATCTACATGAGACGAAACACGTACGAGCAAAACCCGTGTTAGGGCGAGTAACAAAATACTTAGTTGAGACCCCAAAAAAACAAGGAATATCCACAATGAAATACAATAAGCAAACCATGAACAATGATCATAATGTAAGATAACTCACACTGGGTATAAATAGAAGTACTGAAAACAAGATGTTCAGTCCAAACACAAAACACTGGAAATTGTTGAGGTACTCATCTAAGATGAGTATCGTGGGATTTATTGGTCACATAGAGCCACATGTAGATAATCAAGAAAGGGTCACTATGAGAATATCCACATAGGTTATCTAGTAGATGATCCACATAGGGTCATTGGAAGATAATCCATATAGGGTCGCTAGTCCTCGGTTCTTAGCCAGCAGTAGGAATCCAGCATGAAGCGCTCCTTATTTTCATAGAATCCAATCCCCAATAAAATTGTCATGTTTCAACCTCCATGAACGTATACTTGTAGATATCTAACTGATCCAACTCATCCCATGGGATCTAATGTTGTAAATGGAATGTAATTCAGACTCCCAATATGAATGTTATTCACATTTTAGTAAATATGTGTCTATTGCGTCTGGGCCCGGTACAACCTGGTTAGTCCGACCTAACCAACCCGTCCATGTGGGTCCTACATGACCCAGCCTGGTTCGACTGACCTGAACCGACCTAGTTCAGGTCTGGTCCAGCCTATTCTGGCCTAGCCAACGGGCTAGATCCATGGGTCTTGCTATACCTGTCCAGGTTCGGCCGGGGGGTCCAGCCCCCCGGGCCGCCCAGTGACATGATAACATTCAGCCAAGGCAGTAACCGACCTGATAGTTTATCCAATCCCAGGACTCTTAGTGTCTCAGTGTTATTTCTCCAGCCCAGGCCATGTAACAACCTTATATACACTCCCCACTCCATCCCACAACTAGGGGGACGACCTATCTTATGATGGATTCCAAATTCCGTCTAGTTTGGCACGACACGGATGAAACACGGTGGTCCTTTAGGTTGTTGTTGGGCCACATGCCATCGACAGAAAGCGGTTCGCGGGGTGTGGTCCCTTACAACATAAAAGGCTGATTGGCCGCATCATTCCTACCAGCTGTTTGTAACTATCGGCGGCTCCTGCTGCACCACCGCAGCCTGAGCCGACTGCGACATATTCCTCGGTGCACCACCACCTACCTGCAGTCGCTGAAGATGCATAAACAGAGCCTTCTATGGACCACCAAGATCTCCTTGGAGGTACTTTCCTCATGTCGTATATGACTATGGCCTCAACAGGATCCCACCTTCCCTATTGTGACCTCAAAATCTCATTGACTCTCTTTCGAAAATGTAACCACCAAGAATACTAAAAAATAAACCCAACTGATAGGATGAGAAATGGTTCCTGTTATCCCACACCCATTGTGTTAGAGGTTTAGAATCAGGGGAAGAAGGATTTATGGTCTATCACAATATTACCCCAATGCTATATATAATTAAGAGTAACCTATTAATAAAATAAGCAATCCATAGATAAACCTATTAATGGGAAGATATTCAATAGTAGTTTTAGAATAAAGAATGAGTAAACACAAGCACAAAGTAAACCTCTACCTGTGTAACTCATTCATTGGAGATGATTAGTTTGAAGGGTGTAAGAATAACACATCCACCATTAAACTCTCTAGGATTTATTGTTCGGTGGTCATTTCCCTTCATTGTCATCACCGACCAGAGATTCAGAGTAGACCAGGACTGTGCAAACAATACTGCATTGTTTTCTCAACAATTAAATGTTGAAATGGGAAACAACGTTTCAGTTCCATTCTATTACAAAGTTATTACGTTGATTCATTTATGAAACGTCATTTTCATTTTCATTCCATTATACATCATTTCACAAAAATAGTTTTAAAATTAAAAATAATAAAATAAACACGTTTATTTTATTTTTTAACATTTTCCTTAAATAGTTTGAAAAATAAATTTTTACCTTGACCAGTTGTAGTTGAGGTTAGGTCCGCTCTGTGATAATCCTACTATTCTGAGTTCAATGGTTCCCTTGTAATTTTTATTTGAACACTAGTTTAATAGATAGGCAACCTACTCGCGTGTTTATTTAAAATAACTAAAAAAGTTCAAAATTATTTTTTGGGCTCATCAAGCCTTAGAATCAGGTGTCTTTAGATTGTATGGTATCTAAATAATTCCATATAATTAAAAAAAATTCATGAATTTACGGGATACTAAAAAATGTTGGGTTGTCTATTATACTAATTAAATTTTCATGTGTTATTGTATGATGATATATTTATGAAATCCATTTATTATCAAAGTTTATTATATGATCAATGTTTTATGATAATGGAAAACACATAAAATTTGATTTCATCTTGTAAAATTTGATATGTAATAAAATATTATGGTAGTTATCTTATTAAAAAAGATGGGGGTTATGTTATAACCAAGGATAGTGGTTATGTTATGACCAATGATTGTGGTTACATTATAATCAAGGATAATTGATACATTATAACCATGGAAAGGTGAAACCTATATCCCCATCCAATTAATTGTGTAAATATTAAAATCTCAATAGTTTAATAGTACTCTTTTAAGGAATAACCAGAGTTTATTAATTACATTTTTCAACTATGATATTCTTCGGAGTGAACTATGATTTCTACAATGGTTTATGGAGTAAACAATGTTCACTACGATATTCATGGAAATGTTCCATGACTAATCTAGAAATGTGTTCCAATTCTTATGTGTATAAAAAAAACCAATGTCATATACCGAGGATATTATATCATTCCATATGATCTATTATTCCATTATGATTTATGTCTTAAGATCTACAATGATTTATGAAATGACCCTACATTATGATTTATGATGTGGAGGGTATGATTATAAAATGTTGTGCTCATTTCCAAAACCCATACATCCATGTTATTCTCATGTGATATTGATATCTCCATTATATACACTTACCGAGCATCTGAGAGCAAGCATTCTTATTTTTCCTTCCCCCATGTTATTAAAAAATGTACTAAGTGTAGTATTTATAGGAAGGTTTCTAGTCCTGGATAACATAGTGGGAGATTATGTAGATATTTTATGAATCAGTTTTTATATGTCCATGTTTCAAAAGAACTATTCCTATATAATTACAATATGTATTTTTAGGTTATATAAAGGATACACATTTAAAATTATGTGATATCTATTTATGAAAATTATGTTTCACTTTAGTTGGTATTAGATAAATGATTAGTTAACCATTTGATAATATGATTTGAAAACATTGGTGAGAACTTGAGGATAATTCTTTGTTAGGGATAACTGCCTAGAGATTCAGTAATGATCACAAATCTCCTATGATAATCCAAAGGTGTAATAGATGAAGCTGTCACAATATTAACATCTTATAAAATAATTCTCATCATTATGTGGTTTTACACAATTTACATTGTTTCTTATACACAATTATTTAGTTTTATTAAATTGGTAAAACCTGAAGGAATCATGATACAATTTAATGTGATATAAAATTAGTTGTTTTTCTTTATGAGATACTAAATATTATGTGATGTGCAATAAAAAATATCATTTCTAGGATTATACATATTTCTCAAGATATGAATCATGTTGATATTCCAAATGACTAATGGATAGAACATCAATCTATAAATTTTATCAAGTGGAAACATCAACATTTTTAGTGGATATTTTAATCCATTATTTGGTAAAAAATGGATCAGTGCATTTTAAAATATAGTTTCCATTCTCCATAGTTTGAAACATTAAATAACATTTGGGATGTTTATCCTTTTGAATATGAAGTGTATCAATGGCAGAATGTTATCAAGAACATAATTCAATATGAAGAAATTACCTCCATGGCGTGGGATGAATTTCCGAGTATATTTTTTAATATGTAACTTCCTAATATTAATCAAAAAATTAATGAAGTAATTCATTTATCTAATCCATAATGATATTTAATTTTTTTTACATATGTGTAGAATCTTACAAGACATGTGTGTTGAACCTATATAATTTTCATATTACTAGAATGTTTTTTTGATCAATTCTATAAAGGAATAAAATAAATTATCCAAAATAAATCATCCATAGGAGAATTAAATAGATAATAAAAAATAATTCATTTATCCATTATGGTGGATATGGATATTATAGTTATCCATCAATCTATTATTTTTGACATGAAAAAATTGATAGAATTAAATGTATATTGTAAAAACTATGAAGAAAAGAGGATGATACTTATTATAGGAAAATTATATAAAAGGAAACATTAAGAATTCTTCCTTAAGGGATATGGTAATAATTTATAGTGTGTAAAGGAATCTCATCAAGAAATCAAATGTTAATGTGATGGGAAAAATTATGAAAATGATGTTAATGCAGATAGGATCCCTTGAATGAACAACTAAAACTCTAGTAATAGTATCTTACCAAACTAATAAAACTATATACCCCAGTAATGATTTTTGGTGTTGGAAATTAACTAAATACCTTTGACATCATCAGATCAACCAAGATCCCATCTATAGATAATACATAGACAAGGAAAAAAGATTTTGAAATCTATAAATAACACATAAAAAATTTACCATATAAATAATTCTTTCAATGAGTATCATTAGTAATTTAGCAGTTATTTTCATAGTTCTCATAGAATTTATAATATAGTAATATGTTATAAATTAATATCAAAATAAATAATTTTTTTTGCAAATACATTTTTCTTTTTATCAGTAAAAAAAGAGGGTTATTTATTCTTTCCAAATGGAACAATTTTAAAATTATAATTATCATACCTTTTTCAAAATTATTTCATTGATATTATTTCCATACATACTAAAAATTGATGAAACCCATAATGAATGTAAACCTTTGAAAAATAGGGTCTATGTGATGCTGATAAAATGGTTTATCAATGTCAAGAATATGATACTAGTTATTTTTTGTAAAAGAATTAATTTCCATATAATCAATTCATAGCCTCCTGGATCCATATTTATTCTTAATAAATAGAATAGGTGATCCCCATGGGGATAAAGGGTGAATAAATCCCATATTAAAAAACTCTTATATTTTTTTCTAAAACACCACAAATACAATAGTGTACATTCTATATGATGTTCTTCATATTTCCCAAGAATCGTTGACTAAATCGATTTAAAACTAGACTTTACAATTTATGTAATGTCTAGGTAATTCCTATGGAAATACAAAAAATTATTCAATTACAATAGTACATAGTGAATTTGAATATTGTGTTCTATATCCCCAATGTTTTTATCTTCTTCACCCAGAATTTCAATCATTAGAGCTATTGGGGGTACATCTAGAAATGACACAGATGAATATGTGTCAACTATAATGAGAAGTAAATATAAATATACACCACTAATTTTAATTACCTACTTCTAGAAATAAAATTTTACATAATAGTTTCAGACCCAATCCATAGCATGGATTATAGAGAATTCAAACATATGTATGATAATATGTTCGGAAAATAAAAGTGGATTATGTTTCATAATAAGGGCTTCCTAAAACATCCTTTTTAGGGAGAGACATTCATTATATGTTTCGACTAATAAAGACCTTAATAAATTACAATGAAAATATATAATTTTCCATGGAAATTGTGTATATATAAAAGAGTGTGAGGATCCAAAATCAAATAATGAATTATATAAATTTTAATATATGAATAAAATAACTTCCACCATGTTAATGGTAACTAACACATTAACTGTACTACATAAATATGCATGTCCTCATACCCCATGGCCTCTTCTCTAGTGGATTTCATTGATTCTCATGACATTTTCATGAATAATTCTCCATTTTCTATAACTAATTCTCTATGCATCATTGATTCATTACATCCACTTTCATGATCCAAATGTAACTTATCTCCATACATATAACAAACTCTTATTCCCTTTAGGCATTTACGAGAATTATTATTTTCATAGATTTAACATGGTGGAAATTTCTACATCTTAATATTTTTAATCAATGTAGTCCCTTTTTCCTAGTGTTCATATAAACTATTTTTCTATTGAATTCTAATTAATATTTTATATCAAGAAATTTTCTTTTCTTTTTTTGATAATACATAATAAAATATCATCAAATAATTAATGTTTTTGAGATACCAGTACCCTCCATATAATTTTATCAATCATATCAATAAAATGAGAAATATTTCTCTTTGTGTTGTGAATATCATTTGTAGAATACCTATATAAACATGGAATCGACTCATCATTATTAAAAATTCATTCATCATCCATTTTCTTAAAAGAGAGGAACATTATCATCATATTTCATAATTTCCCCCAAGCGTAATATTTATTGAAGAATATCTCCCTCATAATCATTCAATTCCTTGAGTTCATATCTCATTCATCCCATGTATATTAGACCAAAACCCATCATTTATCGGCATGACTTTTAGTAAAAAACGCTTCGTGTGTAACTCATTTCTTTATATCACAACGCATGGCCCAAACTATATTATCGAGAGAATTGATCTATTTCTTAAATACAATTAAAACAGTAGTCCTAGTAAAAAATTGGGGATTCTATCGCATTACGTTAATTATCATATGATAATTAGTTTGTGTAATAGGTTTATCCATATTGAAATATGTTATTTTTCATAACCTAATTAAGATTTCTTAATATATCCATTATTTACATATTTAAAATACATGCTACATTGGATTCCATAGAAGTGAAATATCTAAATTGACCACAAGTATTTATACCCTTATTCCTTTCAAGAACCTTTTTTAATAAATGATATATAATGGATTATGAATATTAAATCATAAGGTATAATTTCAAATATTGTGAAATGCATAAAATAAAATAAAATTTAGGCATTTAATATTAGAATTATAAACATGCTTTCTTTAGTGATATCATTATTTTCAAATCCTTTATAATGGTTTGTATATATAATATGAAGTATACTAATAACATACCTTGGTTTTTACAAACTAAGTGTGTACTAAAACCTTTTATCATGCTCTAGGTGATGATTGGGTTAAGAATAATGCATCCTTATTAGATTTATAACCACTTGGAGCCTATGTTTAGGAACCAAATACTAGTGAATTATCCATATGGGGTTGTATTTTTATGATAAAACACATAATATATTCCTTAACAAAATGATAGGATATTCTTAAAAACAAATCAATAATGTGTATTATAAGGTTATTCTCCCCACTCAATGTTTTCCATAGTTCCCATGGGATCTACAAAACTGCCACTAATACCAACTGAAATGAACCTAACTCATGTAACCTTGAGTAAGATCCTACATCATTACATTTTCATATATATATATATAAAGTCATATCCCAAAGGGTCAATCATTTTAGCAATTTTGGAGAACACGATTTATACATAATACCCATTGTACACTGGGAATAAAAAAACCATAATACCTGATAATAGAAAATGAAATTCATCATTACAAACTATTTCAAATATTTATTCTTCATATCTATGGGATGAGGATGAAAATAATGGTGTGATCAAATCCTTAGTAAAGATTACGTACAAAAGAACTTAACATGAATCAATAAATAATAATTAATAATTCATCGTAAATAACTGACCACACATACCATTTAATCAATAAAATTGATTTCACAATTTGATAATAAATAATAAATATAGAATGATAAAATTCGAAACCAAAATTCCATTTATAAAACTTGACTACATGAATAGATAATATATGAAAATTCAATATATAAATCTAAATAGCTTAACACACATTCCATTTAATCAATAATCCAATAATGAAATGAATCCATATATAATTACATTGTGAAAAACCCACATATAATAATAATTAATAAATAATCATTGAATGAAATGATTAATTATTGAACATCATGATACCTAGAATCATGATACCACTACTATCAATACCATTCACTGGAGTGTCTATAACTACAGTTAGAACCCCATTTAACTTTGAAAATTGATTTGTATCAATAGAAAAATTGATTTATTAAGGGGTTATTTAATTTCATACCCACCCATATATATATTTATAATTCATTGAATATATATTGAGTAATTATTTTATTTCTTGGGATATTAACCTTATTATCAAATAATAGTCTACAAAAATTACAGATTTATTAACGTTTCCCAAAATAAAAAATTAACATCCATCCTGGAAATATATATATAAATGATATAAGAATTAATAAATGAAAATATGAATAATAAGTAATATTAATATTTATGTTAATGTAATGTATAATTAAACAAGATCATAAGAATGTTATTTTTTATCAAAAAATTTAACAATCACAAATGAATATGAGATTATAAATAAACAATTATGAATTGGAAATATTAAAAAAAGATCATTTATAATAAATAATAAAAATTGAAAATTTAATTAAAATGAAATATGAATGATTCAAGGTATTACCTATATAAAGGTATGTAAAATATCCATATAAAAAATATTAGCTATATCACATTAAAATATACTTTAATAAAGGGAAATTAAGGTAAAGTCCCCTATTGCCTTGGTAATATCATAAATCAAAACACCCAATATATAATAACATAAAATTAAAAATATATATCATAAAAAAATTAAATTAATTATATATCATTCTAAATATCTACTATTTACATCACACAATAGAAACATGTAGTAAATAAGGAATACATCTCCCAAAAATAAAACAGGTAATTGTAATTCATTAACATGAGTCCAAATTGTCACATTTGATCGTTATCATCCCAAATAACTATAATATGTTTATTATTTAATTTATTATGAACAAGATTTCAATAATAATACTCATTTTTCACTTATTACCATTTAATATAAAATTATTAAGTCACATAGGTTTTTGATGGGTGTTTCGAGGATATTTGACTTCAGTATCAAAAAATGTCTTCGGTAGCATCACTATTGGTCTAAGAGGTAATTATTTCTTCATATCCAAAATAATAAATATTAAATTATTATTATATTTATATTCCAACTATATTTCTAATATCTATAATTAATTTTTTTGGAAAAATGAAATAAGTTATGATTATTGAGATGGTATAAAAGCGTATGTGTAACATTTACATTTTTCAACGATCATTATGGAAAGAATTTATGTAATATTTTAACATTATATGATTATTAAAAAATCATATATAACCTATTATTTTAATATATATATATATATTCATTTCATCCATGTGGGTTTGTTTGTATAATATATTTATATTGCTTCATGAATGCGATAGTTAGGACATATATTAACAATGTTATCATCTTCCAGTGAGTGAAAATATAATACAAAAAATCATATATTACAATTTAGTAAAGATTAATATATAATGAATATCATAATCAATACATTTATATCATATATATTAAATCTAATTTATCTTAAAACCTTTCATTCAATGAATTACTGAATGACAAATCACATCACTTTGTGAGGCGGTAGTCCATTTTACACTAGATCAATGATATCATATCAAATATGGAATGGAAATTATGGGATTATATATGTTATATTAAATAATAAGGTTAAAATATGTTATCAATATCATAAATATTATTAATATACATCATCATACCAACCATGACAGGATGTGGTAGAATATGTGTCACATTAGTTTTTGAGGCGATAGACCACTAGACATATGAGCGTCATTGCGATTTCCCATTTTAGTGAATGTGAGATGGATATATGAAACTAAATTAATATATTCACATATAATTATGTTGTAGATATTAATTTTTATAAATTATCATAAATTAATAATATTTTATGGATGATGATGATGAAATAAAAAAACATTAATAGTTAGGAATTTTACCTTTTCTCAGACGACCTTTATAAGATTCTACCAAAAGTCTTACAGGATGTAATTATAACCAAAAAATGTTTATAGAATTCGATGAAATAGGTTTGGATGTTAATTGGGTACATATTTTTTATTTAAAATTTTATTATTCTATTTACAATATGGGATCATGGGTGGCCTTTTATAAGTGGGAAGAGTGGAACACACTTATTTTATAAAAATAAAAATTTGTACCGACATTTTACTCACCCCACAAGGAAAAAATTGAATTATTATAAATACATAATATTAAAAGGTATATATATATTTTTAAAAATATATTTTAGTCATATGTTCATGTTATTTTTTTGCTTATTATGTTATTTTAACCCCTTTTAGTCTCATTTTATCCTTAATCGCGGAAAATAATATTGAATGTTTTTATTACTCATTATGGTTAGACATTAAGTTTCCATTATCAGATAAAAAAATTATTAATATAAAAATTATGGAATCCATTTTTACATATTATACTCACTTATGTTTAGTAATATAATTTAAAATTATTCACAAATTCGTGACAAGAAAGGTGGTTTTTGAAGAGAAAACATTAAAATGATTTCTAATATTTTATATCAATATAAAACATAAAAGTGATTCCAATTATCAATTTTTTAGGTAATTAATTATACTAATATTTTTTTAAAAAATAAAAAATATAATTTAACATTATAAATAATTTAAATGAAATTATAGTTTATAAAAAATCTATGTATATTTTATTATTCATCGAAAATTTAAACTTTTTAGAGAAATCCCAAAAATTAAAGCTATGTTATTTTTTATATTCTGGATTTAAAAAACAAAATACTGTATTTCACATTAATTTGATATAATTTCAAATAAATTTTAACATATGTGGACAGGAAATGACAAAAACATTTCTTTTTAAAAAATATTTTTTAAGAAAACATTTATCATTCTGCCTAATGATTCATATTTTTTATTTGTAATTTATAGATAACAATTTAAAATATGTAAAATATATATTTTAAATAATTTATTTTTTAAACTTAATACAAGGATGTTCGACAGCTAGGTTATAATGGTCATCCTTAAAGAATATTTTTATAGATCATTTTAATTTAAACAGGGTGTTTTTTCCATTGAATGGAATCAAATATATTAAATTTACTATAAAGTAATATAGTTTTAATACATGTGGTATTACACATATGTATGGTTATCATTATTTTATTGGTACATCCAAAATTATAAATATCCCCAATTAATGGGGTAATGTGTTATATATCATGAAATAACAATAGGAAATGTGTCGATGTGGTTGATCATGTATGCAAAACAAGTCAATGTTCATGTTTTGATGTGGGAAAAATTTTGACATTCTTGATCCTATATGTTATATTAGTGGTGATGACTAATAATTTATTATTTTATGGTCTTCGTAGTTAATAATGAAATATTAAATGGTTTTAATAAAATTAATGGCACCATACTTTTATAAAATGAATGTATGGTTTGTGATTGATTTATAATGACTAATAACTTTTATAATACATGAATTTTGAAATGATAATTCTTACCACCATGAATAGTGATTATAATCCTTAGAAGATTTTGGATAAACATTATATGTAATAGTTATGATTTTATTTCATTATTATTTTATTATTCATTCTTATCATAATTTATTGATATCTCTCATGGTTTCCCTTAATGAGGATATAACACTACCAGTTTTATTTTCTTTTCCCATGGATTAGAAAAAAGGTTTATGTTTGTTATGTATATAGAGGTTATTAATAGGTATGTTCATTATGGAGTATGATGAATTTATTTCATGATATAATTAGATTTTTTGTCTAGTATTTTAAGACACTAGACCTTTATAAAAAATGATATTGTATTTTAAATTGTATTAAATATTCAACTAAAAATATATAATTTATATGTGTGAAAAATATGGGTATATATATAAACCTTCAATTATTTTTGATAATATTTTAGAGAGAATATTTCATTATTGTAACATTGAAACACATTGTGCCACACTAATTTATTTAAATTAAATACTTTTATTTTTTTACTTAATAATGTTATTTTTATTTATATATTAATTTTTTAGATTTTTTCCTCTATTTCATGGTTTTTTCATGGTATATTCCCAGTTATAGAAAAAATTGTGTATAAGTATTATATATGTATTCTATAGAGAATGGTTCAATTCAAACCTGGAGAGTACCCCTACAAAATAGGAACCCTATTTGGTGTTTTATATGTATGACTAGTTTGTATAGGATACAAACATTTTGAGTAAAATCACATAGGGATTTACATGGATCATAAAGGGAAAACATACTTGGGGATTTTTGGTGAACATGACTTAATCTAGGTGAAGTAATTAAATTTTAAAAGTTATTTCATTATAATGCAAAAATATAGTACCTTTTTTTACTTTCTGTGCGTGGTTTGTCTAACTATGATACAATATAGTGGTAACATCCTAGGAATTGCAATTTGAGTTTAAAAAATTTCAGAAATAGATTTTAATGGGGATTAAACCCAATTATTCCATCCTAATAATTCTAATAATTATAAGAATAATCCATGGGAGTTTCACTTCTATCCTTTTGATATATCAACCCTCTCCCACCAATTGGTAAAGCATCCTTCACAAGTTAAGACTCTCATTTCTCATCGTTATTTATACATTTCCGATTTTTTATGGTTTATGTTCCACCCATGAATTATATGGGATTAAATTTTTGGATTATGTAATGTGGGGACCTTATTTTTAACTGTATTAGTTGTTTGGTAATGTTAGGTATCTATTTTTTTATGTTTTGTAGCTCACCATTAATGGTGAAAATCTCAAACTTGATTTTCATTTAATGATTTTAGGTTATTTGTGGTGTTTCAATTATTTAACATGACATTTCTTCCCTGAATATTTTAATGTTTTATTTTTTAAAACATACTTTTATTTGAAAGATAAATGAATTTTAAAATTGTTCTTCATTATTTCTTTAGATGGAATAATGGGTGTTTCATGGGGGATTTTTTTCAAAAAATAATTTTAAATTCAATGTTTTTAAGAAAGATTTATTGACCTATGCCACGTGAGTTTGGTATTTTTATTGGATTTGACCACATTGGTTTATAAATTTTGTAAACATAATTTTTAAATTTATATATAGTTTTATGTACAAAATGGGTTGGGTTCCAAAAAACTCTCAATAGGGTTTTAAATTTTTTTTCTTGAATAAATTTTATAATATAGGATTAATGTGATGATAGTTGTATTGGAAAAAAATACTTGTTTTTTGGTAGAACCTTTTTTTCAATTTCAAAAACTATTTATTATCAAGAATGTCAAATCCTCATAAAGTCAAAAAAAAATCTATTGGTATAAATTATAGCCCAAGATAAAAGATATATATTATTTATCATTGTGATATGTATGATTTTTTTTGAGGTTTTTTATAAGAGAGTTGGGAGTGAAGTGATATTGTTATTCTTTTTTTCATTGATCATGTGAGCAGTATGATTACTCATATGTAATTTTATGACATAGAAAATATTAGTTGGAATTGTGTGATATGTAAATATTTTATATGAGTATATATTGTCTTACTATTTATATCCATATAGTTATTGATGTTATACTATTTAAATAATCTTTCCATTAAAACTATATCATATATTTTTTTAAAAAAATATAGAATAAATGAAATTAATTTTTATATAGAATTTCATAAACTCCATAATGAGATCAAATTAGTATTGGTTTTACTCATACCATGAATACATAATATAATTTTCCAAAAATTATAGTATTTTTTCATGTCCATATTTCTGATATTATGTTAGCTGTATGTTTATTTTTTATTAATGGATAGTATGGGATGTAGAGTATATCCAACAATCACCTAAATAAGGACTTCAGGTTTTTGTTTAATTTTATTTCTTACTTATGTATCTGTCTCTTGGCATTGATTTTATTTTTGATTTAATATTTGTATGAGATATTGGTTTTCATTCAAGTATATTTTATATTGAATAATTTTTTGAATAATTTTTATGAAATATTTTTTCTTTATCTCATATTACATTAGATTAATTATATATAACATTTTAAATCATTCAGGTATGGTTATCCTTTGAGACCCATTAAGTATTTTATATCTTAAAGTGATAGGGAACACTCATCGGGAATGGAATGGAACATATGAGGTGCCTTCTTATAGGGTAACCGAGGTTAGTTCATCATACATATGATATGTTACTCATGGAATATTTCCCAAACTATAAAGATAAATCATTAGAAACACATTAGGTTTCTTTTTTAACAAATCCATAAATATTCAAATTTTACCCCCATGGAATATCCTACTATATCATTAATCCTCTTAACTAATAGTTCAATACAATGGAAAAACTCATGTTTCACATATCCACTCATCTCTAGTGAAAAAATACGACTCAAACTATTATTATAGTGACCCAAAATTTTCATTATGATCATTAAAAATGTTAACTGTAATTATTAAGTGGTCACTAATTGGTGTGCTTATTTTTAAATTATTATATCATTAATGAAAAATTAATATAAAATATATATATATATATGTAAAATTGAACTATACTATTAAATAAAGACTCTAAAAGGGTACCTGAATATAAATTTTACATCTATGTTATACTCATGTGAATTTTTTTTCAAATGATAGGTATAAATTGTTCTTTTGAATTTTGGTTTCTCCACTAAGACAATTTAATACCCTAATAATTTAACCAGAGAAACATTTTTTATAATTTTATTAAAGTTTTTATTCCTTCTAATCATGATATTAAACATACACTCCATAAACCATAAAATTCGTATTAAGGATTTTGTAGTTAATTCATCAGAATAATGTATTTCTTCTAATTAAGGATCTGATAGATTCACTATTTGACAATAATAATATAATTCCTACAGAAAAATCCATAAATTTTGATATTTATATATGTATTTATTTATTTTAATCTATACTCTTGTCTTCATTAATTATTTTTCAATTAGTTTTTTAATAATCATTACAAATAATTATACTATGATAATTCCACCTATATGATGTGATCACATATGGGTAACTATTAAAATAATTATAAACATATTATGGTTTGAAATTATATTTTCAATTCATGTTTCTTCTCTATAAAATAGAATGATCAATGAGGAATAATTATCATAAGATCACCAATCATCATTTCAACTCTCTACATCCACTGGTGATTCATAATTTTGTTCTATTCAAAAATAAATAATTACCTGGTCTCTAGTATTTAAATATCCTCAATGATCTCTGATCATTAAAAAAACTCCATATTATTTAAAATAATCATTCATAGCCTTCAAATTGGTCAAGGGTCTAATGGAGGTGTTTTGATTAATGATATTTGAATTTATCATAATGGGTGGTTCTAGTTCAGTTAATGCTGTGTAATATGGGGAAACATCAGTTTTGAGATTAATGGAATTGTTGTGTGGTAACATAGCATGGATTCAATGTAAATAGTGTAGTTTTATGAGCAGTGAGGTTAGTACTGCGGTAGTGGTGCTGATATATAACATTGTAGGTTTCAATAATGTTCAATAATAGAAAATGTGGATTTTTTTAGAGGTTTTTGGTGGATATGATTTCCATATTTGAAATAAACATCAAATCACGTGATATCAAAAAATAATTTTTCTCATGGGAGACATTACTTGAGCTGTACTATGGTACAATCTCAATTATCACCTCCGGGTGAACATGTTGTTTAATCTAGGGAATAAATCATCTCAATGGGTGACATATGTCTTGGTTTTTTTGGTACATGCATGGTAAACTCACAACTCTCATAAACTATATCATATAAGAGTGAGGTCATGCAGGTCTATGAAATTTGTCTTGATGATATTAATATGTTTTTAGATACTTTATATGGATCATAATCCTTGTTAATAAAATTACATGTTTTATACCATCAAAACATTTTTAGCCTTTCACATTTTCGTAATTTGTCATTATAATTGGAAAAATATATATCTCATTCATAATATTTTAACATGTATACAATGATAATCAATTAAAAATTGTCAAAAAAATTTCTATCTATATATATAGTCAAACAATCATACAATCATAGATGCAATGATAGATATTAGTTGTAACTTTCAGTGTATCCATAGTTTTCTGACGTACTAGAAACATACTAATATAATAGTGTGGGTCCTCGTCTATATTTTAGATTTGATACCCACAGATTGATATGATGTCCACAAAATTTACATGAAAAAAATAAGGAATGGATTTGGTTGAACTGTGTCCTTGAAAAGGATTGAGTCCTCAATAATATTATTTGAATAGGTGAATCACAATGTGATAGGTCAAGGGTCAACCAAACTAGGTGTAGTTAACACCATATGATTATAAACACTTCCCTTGATGATGTGTGAGTATTTCATAAGGTTCATTTACACTTTATATAAAAAACCAATCTCAATGAGGTTGATGCCCCCAATATAATTTTAGAGAGATTGAAATATTAATTATTTGATATGGGTGTTTTCGGTGTTTCAGGTTTCATTTTTTATCAGGTATCATTGATATCCTCATGAAACAAACTTCGTGAAGCTGAGTAATATGATGGTGAATCTCCTATATCATTTGGTTAACTACAATTATCCCATTTCAATTTTATTTATTGATTAACCTTTTCAAAACTCTTAAATTATTTTTGAGTTGACTTATGATTACCACCACCGTTATTATGTAGTATATAGGTCCAACTATAAAATTTATTCTCCCCTTAAATGAGAATACATAGTCAAATTTGGTGTGTTTTCCTGTCAAATATACATAGCTTACAGAAGAATTTCATGGAATTATTGTATTTGTATATAGTTTTTTATAGTTTTAGAGGGTGATTGATGTCATTATATATTTTACCTCAAGACATTTGGATAATGTTGTATTTGAATAATTTATTCATTAAATCTATCAAACACTATTTTATTATTAATATGTATTTTTTGTTTTTGTCTATTGTATATATATTTACCCATTATATTATCGATGTAATTTCACTTCTTTCGATTTCTTTATTTTATATTTAATAATTTAGTATTATATAATTCACATTCACTAGATTATATAACTAAAAAATTTTCTACTTTTTTCTGAATAAATAAAAATAAAGAATAAATACCTTCATAATAATTGAAAATATTTGAATTGGACAAAATTGTTGAGAACAAGATAAATAGAATATCAAAATTATGATATCATCAATCCCCCATAATTATAACACTCATAAAATATAGTTGAGGAATGAATTAAAATATTATTTAGGTACTATTCAACTTTAATATTAAAATATATTTAACCTTGTGAGAAAATATGGGTGAATGATGATTTAATTAATAATGAGGCATTTATAATATATATTGGACCGAAAGGAATGTAAAATTTATGACAATTGGAATTTCCATTTATGTACTATAATTGAAATCTTATCTTCTGGAATTGTATACTGACTAGTATAATAGTATTTTCCATTATAGGAGTGGAAAGTAATATTTTTTATAATATATAAATTTAAATTATGGCATATTTATATAATTAAAAAATTTTATAAATATTTTAAAATTGATACAATATTTTTTTCATCTCACTTAGTCATAAATGTTTTATCCAAATTTATATAAAAAAATATAATGATTTACAAGAATGAATATTTACATTAATTGAGTTTATAAATAATTTTTTATTATAATGAAAATATAATTTTTGTAAGACTATATGATATTTTTTATACTGTGAGAATTTTTTTCAAAATATGAAAATTTGGGTTTTTTATATATTATGTTATTTTAATAAATATTGAATTTCCCAAATTCTTAAATATATTTTCATAAAATCACTTTTGTTTTTGTAATCTAATCAGTGAAGAAGTGTTTGGGCCGATTTATGATGTTTTTCAAATTTAGTTGAACTTTTTTTTGAATATTGAAAAAATAAAAAATATTATAATTGAAATGATAAGATAAAAATATGTGTTTTTATATAAAATATGATGTTTGAACCCATTATTTATGAATACTTTAAAATATTCACTATTGATATCCTATATAAAATATAATAAACTATTGAATTTATTATTTTATAAATACCCCAGCACTCAATTTATAAATACATCCCCTCACCACCATTATCCTCAGACCATATAATACATAGTGTTTACATATAGTATACAAAAATAACCCCTCATGTTTCTCCAAACATCTATATTATATTTACCACTTACATCAAAAATCCCAAAGCTCTTTAACTGGAAGCCTAAGATGTGACATACAAGGGAGAGAGTAAAACTCTGGAATGATCATTATTTATTTCTCTCCTTCATATACATCCTCAATCAATAACTATACCAAATGGTATTAATGAATTATAATTTTTTATATAATATATTATTTTATATATTTTACAATACTATAGAAATGAAAAGTCATCCATATTATGTTGGTTCCCCTCCTTTAATAGATTACATGTTTTTTATTTTACCCCCTTCTTGGAAGATTAATATTTTGAAATAATTTTCCAAATTTTTTTGAATATGAATATTATATATTTTTTAATATTATTTAATGTGTATATATCCATAATATTACTTCAGACTAATTTGTGTCGTGATGGTTAGTAAAACTACTGAAATGAACTAACATCACAACATTAAATATTTTTCTAAATGAATCTTCCATATATTAGAGAACGTGTGAATATTTAAAAAAATCAATTTATAAATAGAAATGACTATAATTTAAATTCACTATGGATTTTCAGTTCCATTGGACTCGAATTTCAATTATTATCCAAAACTTTTCTAACCATGGAATGATAAAATTAATTCAATCAGAACAACAAAGGTAAACAATATAACAAATTGAAATTATTAGAAATCAATATTGAAAATATATTTTATATTTAAAGTGTTATTAATTATTTAGTTAATTAATATAATTGGAATATTAATGAAATTATGTTCTACTGTTAATGGATTTATGGACCTATTGTTAGGGAATATCCAAACCACCATCATTTATTTTATAACATTCAATTTATCTCTAAAAATCACCTCATCCAAAAATTATTCTCAACTATTCGATTATTATTCGATAAATATATATATATATATTCTTATAATATATATATATATATTTATCATGCCCCTTAGTTGTTTTGGATATACATGTTTTTATTCATTACACATAATTTCAATCATTATTAAAACTTAATTAAATGGAACTTCATTTTTTATTAAAACAGTTCATGTCATAGTCCTTAAATGTTTCTAAACCATATATGGTTTATAGAATTCATCATTATATTATATAAACCCGTCATTTGATAATTTCATATTATAATGAATGTTTTATTCAGTAACCATAATTGATGATTATTTACATTATTTCATAAAACCCCACTTAAAAGTAATATTTCCTAAATTCATTCTCCAATCCTTTATATGTCATCAGTTAACATGGACTTAATTTAGATTACCTATGATCTATTATTTATCTTCTAACATACAAGTATTATTTATTCCAATATTTTATGGAATTCATTACGATAACACGTTTGGTTATTTTATAATATATGATTATGTAACCCATTTCCATTCTTTATGGATTTTATATATTTTTTATTATGTATGATTTCTATACATGTCTGACATATTAATGAACATGTTTTGATGGGATTAAATCTATAGTGTTCCAACTAATTGGGAAATTTTTATGTCTCATTATATGATATTTATAATATTTTTTATTAAACAAAATCCATGATGGGACATAGGACACCATGTGAAATAGTCATGGTGGTAATAATCTACTTATTCGTATTTCATGTTCAATATTGTTTCCACATTACTATTTTTAAATTATAATTTTATTCCATGTTCATTATTTCATGATACCATATGATTAATCATAAGACTTTTCTATTATAAAATCATGTAATTTTTATTATAAAAAATGTTATGCTTATCTATCAAGTTTATTCCATTATAAGTCTTTTAGATCACCCCTTTTCAGTAGGTATTATCCATGTTTTCTATTTAATTTTTATAAGATCACAATGATTTACGATCACATTATAGTTATTAAATTAAATATTATTAAAATTATTTTATATTCAATATTTTATGTACATAGTCTTCCAATTACATTAGGCTTATCGATCGATGGGTTCTAATGATTGGATTTTTATGTTAAAAAACATGCAATGGTAGATGTATAAGAATTTGTTCAATATACTATGTATCAGAGAAATTTCAAGTTACTTATGGGTAAAAAAGTATATATTAGTAAAATCCATAGGTATAAGTCTAATTTCAGGAAAAATTACCTGAAATTATATATAAGTAATGTATGTGTTGTTTCTAAGAATTTACCTATATATATAGATAATACATGTGGACGTGGATCTAGTGTATACATACTTAGGGGTAATAACACTAAAATGGATCATTGGGTATCAACATGACCTCTATCTGGTCTATGAAAAAGATTCCAATATGCACCACTCGTTTCAATGTCCCAACGAATATGCATTGGAAATTTATAAAACTCTTCATAATCCATAATGAAGTACATTAATAGATTTACATGATAGAAATATTATAAGAAAAAATAAAAAGGATTACAAATAATCTAACATTGAGAATAATATGTTAGGATATACATATTATTTTAAAGGTGAAACATCTATGATAATCTCTCACATATATATATGTTTCTCAGTATCAATATTGAAAGCATAAATTTTCCTTTATTTTTGTTAATGGTGATAAATGTGATGAATTATATCAACTACAAATATTATAGGATATGTGATTATTTCATTTAATGTGATGGATATGCTAATGGGAGTGGGGAACAATAACATCATTATCACGCTATGTTAATCAACACATGTTATGAATAAAAACCCGAATCATGTGAAACACTGCCATCTCTTATGAAAGATAATGTTTCGATTGAGTCCCTTTTAGAAAATAGTTCTTATACCTGTATGGGATCTTATTATGTCCTCATTATAGAAAAAATGATTAAATCCATTTATAATATATTATCTTTCCTCCAATACTCTAAATAATATATAATTATACTCTCTATCTATCATCATTATGTTGTCATAAATTAGTGGTGGACATTGATAAAGAACATGAATACAATGAAGGAAATTAATTTCCATGAATTGGATTGATTCAATAAAAAAATTCAATAAATGATATCTATGGACCCTCTATATTAAAATGCAGAGGGATTTCTTTATAATGACGAAAATGAAGATGACTCTATTAAGGACTAGGAATAATGTGTCACAAGTATTTCAATATACACCTTTATCAATTCATCAAAGTCGAATGTATGGTGGACCAATTCATTAGTGGAATAAATTTGACTCTATGAAAAATATTATTTATTTCAGATGTTGATCACTATGATTTTATTGGTCGTTATTAACTTAATGTGATACTGGTGATTATACATAGTCAATGGTCCCAAGGGGGTGGATATTTAAATTCATTCAGGTAGGTAAAATGTTATATCCAATGGGGGATGAATAATATTACTACCCACATGTGTAAAAAGTGGGAAAATGACCATATAAAATATCCCAATAGAAGAAGGAGATGATTCAAGTGTGGAGAAGATTGGAATCATGCTAATCAATATCAAATTTGAGATAAATAATCCCACAAATTTAATGGAAAAAATACGTTCTTGATAAAAATTAATCATTTAGTTCAATTATTCAATGATAAGAAACACAATAAATATTTAAGAAAAATATTGACACCATGCATTGTCAAGTAAAATAAATTGTAACAAACTCTAAGTCCTAGACAAATAGAAAATGAATCTATCTTCAATATTTATATGGTGGATATGGACCAAGATGTTGTGACAAGTACACTGGTAACTATTTATTGAATAGAAAATATTACATCTTATTCTAGATCAATGTAATGTTATTTATAATTTAGGTTTAGTAAAACTATTCAATCACCACCATGAATCAAATTTTTTATGTTATATTTCATTGAAACAAAAATATCAATTATTGAATCAGAAGTACCTAACTCCTCCATAGTTATTTTATGCCAAACAAATCTCCCAAAAAATATATCCATACAACCTTTAGTGAAATTTTATGTTATATATTGTATAGATTGGTTTTCTATAATTAATGTCTACATCAATTTTATGTATAGGAAGATAACTAATCACATCCAGAGTCATTTCTAGATTCTATAAAATTTGAAGGTGGAGAATGAGTCCCCTTATTCATCATGCACTCAACAATGTAAATTATTTATTATAAGAAATAATATCTATCTCTAATGATTGGTATTCTAGAAAATTCACGAGAAATGACTTACCCATTGAAATATATCATGCTAATGTATTTGATGATGAATAATTTTTTTCCTCCTAGATGAGAGGTTCTATTCTCAATTGAACATTGTTCAGAATCATTTCACATATCCAAGACTCGTTATAGAATCATCTCTATTGAGATCAATAAATTATAGAAATAGCGACAAGAAAATATTGAACCTAGTTTTTATTTACTTATATTCCCAACCACTGGGTGCATCAACCCTATTCATCAATAAGAATGATATGTCGACCCATCTATCCAATTATTATTGTAAACTAAAAAAAATAATGATAATGAATAAGTATCTCATACCATGAATTTATGACTTCTTCAATCTTCTATTTGATACGTTATACATCTCTATGGTGGATGATTGGTGGAAAAACTTTTTCGAGATTTGAAATGGTTGAATATATGTTTGAAAGGGTCAGCACAATTCAGCAACACATTATGGTTTCTGACGGTTGAATGAAGAGATATGATGGAATTAATTTATGAGTCCATGCGTTTGAATTTTGAGATAACATTTTCCTTTTCAGAAATCCATGGTACGAAGATATGTGATATGGGATGTGGGGAAATCTATGTCCTAGGTGCATTGGCTCCTTTGAGATTCTTGATAGACCCAGAGTTGTAACCTATATAGTATCACTATCTACAAACATATCTCATGTATTAGAAATTTTTCAAATATATATATATATATATATATCATTAGTAATTACATACATGATCCCCAAAATATACTAAATTTTAGTGAGGTACATTTTGAAAATGAACGCCATTAAGAGGAATGATAAGGGTAGATCATGGACAATAGAGACAAAGTCCTACGCAATAAGAAAACTCACATAGATATTGTAATATGAATGAACCAGAAACATGAGGATATAACTTGTGAACTTGATGAATTAATGAAATATAATTACCCTATTTTTTTCATCGTTATGGGTGAAATTCAATTTTGAGGGTGAAATTTCATATAGTGGAAAAATGTAATGACCATGAACGTTGTCAATTAAATATTCATTATAATTAAAAATAATATTTTTGTTTGATGTAGTCTTATATAATTCAAATATAACACTTGATATAGAAAGAAATTTGAAAATTATTTGAAAATAAAATATAGAATATAAATAATTCTATAATAATAATAAAATATTTCCTTGGTTTAAAAAATTCACAATGATAACTATAATATGAAAATTTGATTTTGATTGATCCTCTAGAATAAAATAACTCATTAAAACCCATATAGAAATGAAAATGATATTTCTAATGAAATGTTAATCTTTAAAATCTGTGTGTATGTATATATCAATGAGTAAAAAGGTATTATATTATTAAAGAATGAAATATGATATATGTCATCATTGTAGAGAATTCATATAATAATTACAAATAATACTCTTGAATTATAAATATGATCATTATAATAAAAAGACAATCATTTTGAATAGTAACATTTCCATTATAATATTTTATTCACTATAGGAATGTAATATTATATATATTGATCATATAAAGTGAAAATAGTAATTACTTATATCATGACTCATGGGGATAAATATTTTAAAATTAACAAAATAATTGTGTATTTTTTATACATATATGGTTTGTTTTAATTCTTATAGATAATGTATTGATTTAAAGATATTTTATTTTAATAATGGTTTCCTATAAAGAAATATTTATTTTAATTATAAAAAAAATTATTATTATGTGAGATGAAATTTAATTTTTCATGTGATCATAAAATTAGCCACAATATGAAAATTTGTATTTTTAAATTAAATAATGATTTTAGTTAAAAGAAATATTTTAAATATTTTAAAAACTTTATTTTCAAATAATGTATGTTTTAAAATATAAACATCAAAATATTATTATATTTAATTGTTAGTTTATTATTTTTATAAAGTTTATTTTTTTAATCAATGGTGAAATATTACAAAATATGATATTAAATATTATAACATAAATGGATAATTAATTTAATGTGCGGTGATTTCAAAAACAAAAAAGTTCATGATCACATTGATTATTTACTATACATAGTAAGAGAAAAAATCACTACTTATAGAATTGATAAAAATATTAATCAAATTCACTTAATATTGAAAAATCACCATTCCCCTCCCCTTATAATTATATCCCATCACTACCCCTTAAACTCAAGCCTTCTACATCTTGTAACATACACTAAATCCTTTAAAATAATTATTAATCTATCTCATCCAATCCCTATAATATTATTTTTCCTATAAATATCAATCCCATGGTTTGTTATGATGAATCCTAATATGAGTTTCCCTAAGGAGAATGTAAGACACTTAACTGAGAAATTTTTATTTATTTCCTTCATATACCTCCTCAATCCATACGTAACCATAACAATATGATAAATTAATAATTTTTAAGATAAATAATTAATATTTTATTATTAAAATATCCACTTCTTATCCTGAAATACTCATGAAATGAAATCTCTATCCATATAATTTATGTTTCTTGCCTTAGTGGATGATGAGTTTTAGTATTCCTTTACCACCTTCACGATAAGATTAAAATCACATATAACAATTTTGAGATGATATAAATATTTATATTAGATATTTTTCATATTATTTAAGAAATTAATATCCAAGATTTCAAATTAATAAAATATAGTTCCTGATATATGTTAAATAATCCAAAACTATCATACAGTATGGAATTCAATTTTTTATTAATTGAATCATCCACATTTCAATAATTATTTCAATATTTTAGACCATTTAATTTTTTCAAAGGATATTCGTATAATTTCATGTCACTTGGTTATTTATAATCTCTTTTGAAAACGACTACAACTAAAATCCACATGTGATATGACATCAGAATCAATAAATGAATACCCTAGAATACTTAAATTAATCATTATATCACCCAAAAACTATTTTAAGTAAACAGAAAATAAATATATTAAATAAAATATAGATTTTAGATGTTACTAATTAATTAATAAATAAATATAAAATGATAATTTTATTTATTTGAGGAACTTTTTGAATGATTCAGCACCTAAGTCAAGGGAACATCCAATCAATGCTCTTTAATATTGGGCCTTAGCTTTTCCCTCTAAAAGTAATTTCATTAAACCATTATTATCCTCTATTTATTCATAGTTTTTATTTATTATCGTCTCACATGTCTATCTAGATATCAATCCCTTAAATTTTATTCATTTATGGATTTTAAATGTTTTATAAATAATTTAAATTTTTTAGAAAATATGACTAAAGGAAAATCCTTTTTTCAATAAATTTTTTTATTTAACAAATCATTAAATGTTTAAACCAACAATTTCTAATAATTTTTTCAATTAATTATCTATAAACCTTTTTATTTTAATACCTTTTTTGATTGAAATTATTTTTCCATTATCCACATTAATGATTCTTTACCCTAGTTCAAAAAACTCAATATAAAATGAACATTTCCAAAATTATTTCCCTAGTACATTTTTTATCATGATTTCACAGGGTTTTAATTTCAATGTAATATTGTTGTTTTTTTATCAAAAACTTCATGAATATTATTTAATCACTTGTTTTGTGGAACTCAATATGATATTCCCCTTGGTTACCTAAAAAAATAAATGATTATGTGACCCATTACATTTCATGGAATTTTCTTATTCCTCTTCATTATAAATTATTTCATTATTTTCCACTCATATACAGTAAAATTTTATGATATCTTCACTACGATAATCCCTCAAATCACGGGTAAAGTTTCTTCATCAAGGGATTAAATGTATGGGATTAAAAAATAAACCAAATACATTATTAGACTTGGTCCACTATGTTATTTTTTTCTTAGTTGTTATCATAGACATGTGATTATTTCATGATTTATGTTATTCAAAAAAATACATTATTTCCATGATATTATAATCTCATATTTTTTATTCTTTTCTCCAATTTTAGTATTTATAAGCCTTATCTTTTGTGATTTAATTTTATTATTGTTTTACTTATATGTTATGATTTTTTATCATGTTCATTCCCTTAGTAAGATTTTTACTCACCTCATTTCATGATGTATAACTGATGTTATCCTATTAAATTTTAGGACCTCAGAGGGAATTAGGATATAATAATACAGATAAAACATAATATATTTTATTTTAGTTTCATTTCATTTTTTCATGTTCTTAGACATTCAAATACAATAGGCCTCTTGATCCATTGGAGGTTTTTATATGAAATTTATATTGAAAGTATTTTAATTATATGTGTAAAATACCTTGGATTCTATAGATAGCATATGTTCCATTTCATTATTTAATTGGTGTCTCATTCATGAAAGTTATACAAATAGTTTTAATTTTTTTATGTTATATTTGAGTTTTTTATTTCATTTCATTGGGGGCACATGGCTTACTTAATGTCTAGAATAAATTAAAAATATATGTTTCAGATGCTTTATTAGTGATTGTAAATACCCTATAACATATTATAATTGGGCTTGGGGTGAAATTAATTGTTTAGGTTCATGCCCAGTTTGGTTCATAGTGGTTTTTGTCTTTTAATAATAGTATAAGAGATGGTAAATCATTGGGATATAATTTAGAATATAGATTATAACGAGGATTTAATTTTAGAACATCAGGGAATTATTACAAGATATATTAATTTTTTTATCAAAAAAGTGATTTTATCATAGTTTTCTACATCTAAAACATCCTATTCTAATGATATTGATAATAAATTAGATTATTTAGAAATAAAAGTATTTATTTAATGATAAAATAGTTTGATACATGCGTCATGCATCGGGATTATTTTTACATTTCTCATGCTCCTCATTGTAGGATCGAAATATGAATGTCGAACCTCAATTATAAGAGGGTGGTGAATTGTATGATTAAAAACCATCATTTTAAATGTTAAGGAAAAAAATGTTTAACAAATAAATACAAGGAAAATTTAAAAGACCTCATTTAGTTCAACTAAAAACAAATTTTAGGTTCTGGAAAAAAGGTTATGGAAATAAAACATAAGGAAAGATTACAAGGAAAAGATTCCACCTTAATGCATATATAATCCAACTTATTAGAGTACATAAAAGAATATGATATTATAAGAAGGTTATACTTTCTTCCATTATTGAAATATAGTGGAAATAAACTTCAATCAAAACAAATAATAAGTATGAAAACTTTTACCCCAAAGTGTAGTGTAACCAACAACTTTGGATAAACTTACACTGATTTATACTATAAAGAAAGTTTGTCTTGCCCACACAGGGTAATCCCTCAATATAAATATCAGAATATTGCTTGATATCCCAGTAATACATCAATAATTAAGGTATTTTCATGCTATGTCTTCCAATCCCCAGAAGTCCTCTAACATTCTAGTAGTCAGCACCTCTATCTTCCTATCCTCAGAAGCCCTCAATTATACTCATCAACAATCAGATTCACATGATGCAATCTAAACAAGATGTTCAGAACCTCCCAAAGCATTAGAATGACTCGCTCTAGAAATTAATTTTGAATCAAGAAATCACTAGAGTGATCAACTTATATAAGATAGTGAAAATGAGCTCTTATATATATGAAAAACATCATTGGCCAACTCCCTCCTCCAACAGTCATACTTTTTCATTAATTTTGGAGGGACCTATAAATGTGTCACTAAAACAACATTTAGTTTGAAATAGATAGTCCAACATTGTTTTATAATATTTTTAATGAAAATAATGTTACATAACCAAATATACTTTTCAGAGTCTATGGAAAAATATAATTTAAAATCTAACTGAATAAAAATTCAGAGTCTATAAGATATGAATATTTAGATTTTCGTTTAAAAAGAATACAGAATCTGAATTCTATAGATATGAGAGTCCGAATTCCAATAATTCAGAATTGTAATTATATGTAATTTTGAGTCTGAATTATTAAGAATTTGTTGTATTAATTTCAAGGAATTCATATTCTGAATTCAGATGAAATCAGAGTTTGCCTTTAGAGGAATTATAGTCTGAATTATATGGAATTTGGAATCAAAATTATGATGAATTTGGAATCTGAATGTTAGAATGTTCAGAATGTAAATTTCATATAATTAGGAATCTTAATTTCAGTTAATTAGGAATTTTAATTTCTGAGATTTTAGCATCTTGATTTCAGCGAATTCAGAGTCTGAATTTCAAAGAATTCAGCATCTGAAATTCAGATAAATCAAAGCCTAAATTTTACTAATTTCAGAATCTAAAATCCGAACACTCTATATCCAAATAATTGTAAGAATTTTAGGTTTTACATAACAATCCTGTTTGTTGAATTTTTAATAAAATGGTTTTTATTTAGAGATATTATAAAATGAAAAAGATAAAACAATGGTAATGACATAAATTTTAATAGAGAATGAAAATGGTCCTTATGAAAATTCTAATTATGATAATAAATTTTCTTTATGATATAGTGTTTATTATTTTTAAAAACATAGGGGAATGGGAAAATCAAATGAAAGCCTTATTAACTTAACAATCTCCCCCTTTTTGGAATGAACAAACATTCTTATGAAAATAAATATAAGGACATAGAACTTTTATTTATAAACATAAAAGAAAAAATTATTTCCCATTACATATAGATCACAGTGAATACGACTAACCAACTTTTAGGTTTTTAAATCCCTAGAGATCGTATTCTTGGAATCTATAAATAAAATTTACATTTCTTGAATAATAAAATATTATTTGATAAAACTACCCAATAGATACACTCCCCCTTAATGAGGGTATTCTTTTCATTAAATGGAATTATTTTTTTATTATTCCATTCACCACCCTTGTGATTTTTAAAAATTAATTGAGAATGAATGAAAAATATGGTAACTAAAATAATAATACTATACTACAAAACATATGAAGAATAACCAAACTTTTCATTATGATTGGAAACATTTGTATATGGAAGGTAATACAACATAAGATCAGAGTCAAGGAAAAAATAATCCTCATTTTTTCCTTTGGCATATGCTTATTTACAATGGCCTTCAGCTTCTTAAGATCCTTATGATCCTCATTAAAATGTTTGAGCAGTTGATCAACATCATAATTTTTTCTTTTCCAGATCATTGATATTTTCTTCCTAAGACTTAAAAATTTCTTCCTAATTCTTCAAAATACCTCTTTTATTATTGAGAATTTCATTGATCTCTATTCTGAGGTATATATACCATCTCATATTCAAAGAATCTAAATTAAGTTTCCAATTCATATCCATATCTTTCTACTTCCAAGATATTTATTCAAGAATGAGATTCTCATTTAAACATGTAGTAAGATATTTCATCTTGATATCTTTGGTATCCAAACCATCCTTCGTATTATCTTGAATATCAATAGTTATTCTTATATATTGAATTGTATTCTTGAATTTGTTAATTATTTCCTTGCAGGGCCTTTTCTGATCATCATACCCGATGTAGATTGATTAAAAATCTGCCTCAAGCCTAATAAATGTTTCCAGAAGCATGGAAACAAAATATAATGTTTAATTAAATGAAATTTTAATCATCTTACATCTCTATTAAATACTTAGAACCAGAGGAATGTTATCAACAAATTTCATTAGGGATTGAACTATGAATTCATAACCCATACAAGATGATTCTGAATAATATTCTATTGTTTGTGAGGAATAATTCTTAATATCATAATAATATCTTTTAGATGATCCACCAATATCTTACCTAGACACCACTTCCTTCATTGGTGTATCATATAACACTTACTTTTCTTTATCAACTCTTAGTATGATCTCAGACGCATTTGGTGATTCATTTTCACAATCTAATAGTTGGACTATATTATCTTCGACAACTTTTTATTTTTTATCATCTTCAAAAAGATCCTATGGTTGAACCAATTAATGGTTGCTTCTATCATTAACTAATGGTTTGTTTACTTCTTCCTGGACTTCTTCTTCATTTACTAGGGTCACATGTTTAGAAGATTCGACCTGGGAAGTCCAGATCAACAATTTCTCAAAAGGACTCTCCTTACCATGATATTCATCATTATGTCTTATCATATAATTTGTATCATAACTTCCTCCCTCTTTTTTTCTTCTTCTTCAACTTCCTCTTAATTCTCAATTTCTTCTTCTTCCTCAGGTTCTGTAATGACCATTTTCTTTTCCAGAGACACTAGAACTGATTCTTGTTAAAAATATTCTGAAACCTAGATTTTTTCAGGGACTTATTCGATATGTTTTAGAATATATTTAACTATTTCATCCTCAGATATCTTCTTATTTTGCTTCTTCTGCTTTTCTTGTTTCTCATATACCTCATGTGAATTTATCTTAAAATATTTTTCCTCGGTATGATTGAAGTCAACACTAGGATATCATTCCTTATTATTCATTTTTATATTCTCTCCTCTTATCAATAACTTAATCTAGATATGTATTTTAATTTGTAGATTTTGTAGGTGATGATTGGGTTTCTAGAATGTTGGTGTTTTCTATTTTCCATCCAGTTTCTTGAGCATCCTATTATTGAAACCCATCTAGGTAGTCTCTGCAATATCTGTCTTCTTGGATAAGGCTTCAATTTCACATTAAGATAAGTCATAAAATTCTTTGGAATTACTATTAAATCCAACCTTTTTCATTCTTATAGTATCATCACTTAGCAAAATAACCTTGAAATTCCTTGTCATAGAGCTGCATTTGATTTTTACCAAATCTAGACAAAGGAAAATGACCTTTGAATGAATAAATGGATACAAAATGGTTTGAAATTTTACAGTCCCATTCATGATATTCATAATTGTAATCTAGACATACTTCACTGGATTAATCTTCATAAGGTTCACCATAAAATTCAAAATATAGATATCACTCTTCTTTAGTGTATCCTTAATCCTTTTTCTAAGAATGATAAATCCATGAACTCATAAATCTAGAATCTAAATTTCTCTAGAGATATGACCAATCATCAGTTTCTTCACCCCTTATATATCAAGGAACTCTATCGCTTTCTCATTCTGAAAACATCTTGAAACATCTAGTATCTTGTTGGTGCCGAAATAAACTTCACCCCCATACAGAATTCTTATAATACTTTAAGCTATTCTAAAAGAAAGGGAATAAGTTTTCCTATAACACTGAAAGGAATTATTATCTTTATTATCTTGAACAAAAAAACATATAGTCTCATAAAATTATACGAAAAACATTGGATAAACCAGATCATGTGCCTTTGGTTTGGATACACACATACTCTCTCATCAATTTAAATTGATATTCATTGAGATTATAGAATCATAATTATCTATGATCTTCAGATATACTAACCTCTATATTTATATCTTACATTTAGATTCTTCCTTAGCTGATGACATTTTCTTTTATTAGGATGCTTCCAAAGACAATTGAATTTGAGAAAACTGGAAAATTTGAAAGAACCCTTAAGTAGGGAGGCAGAGATTTCACATGCAAGAGATTGAAATCCAATGTTGTAAAACCATTTGGGGGGATATTATATATGAATTAATGTGACTATTTATATTCTTAGATTGATACAATGATTGAAACAAGCTTTATATGGTCTGACGGTTGAGATGAAAGCCGAAGAAAGAATTTTTTAGATTCTAATCTTTTGAGGATTTTAAGATATAACTTCAGATTTAAGGATAGTAAATCTGAAACATTTTCATAGAAAAATATGAAAATACTAACAAGTAAAAATTTTATTCTGAAAATTTAATTACAGAAACATACAATTCTAATTTCTAGGAAAATTATCGTTAATGAAGAAAATTTTTCTTGAATAGATTTTGGATTCCTGAAAATTTAAAAAAATAATGAAAAACATTAAAACGGAAATGTTAGTAGGTAAATAAATTTTTTTTTCAAAATCTTGAGTTCCAAAAATAATTGATTAAGAAAAATTTTGATTATGAGAAGAAGGAAAAAAAATTTTGATTATGAAAAAATTTTGATTGTGAAAAAATTTTGATAACGAAATTATTTTGATATTGAAAAAAATTGATTATAGATTAAAATGTACTCCTACTGTGAAAAAGAGTTGTTTAATATAAAGAGATAAGTTGAATACCATGGTTACAATGGAAGATCACCTTATAGTTATGATTCCTAATTTTTTTTAATGGGTTCAAATCTATCAAAAGGTAAAGATTTTGTAAACATCTCAGCATGTTGATCTTACATTCTGATAAACTGAATAATTATATCTTCTATAACTATGTGATCACTAAGAAAATTATGCCTAATATCAATGTGTTTTTTTATTTGAGTGATGTGTTGGGTTTTGTATTATTGAAGTGGAACTAGTGTTATCACACATTATCTATTTTTTTGTGAAACCGATGCTATAGTCCATGAGTGTGTGTTGCATCTTGAACACTTGGTCACAACCACATCGAGCTGCTACATATTTAGCTTCAGTAGTTGAAAGTGATGATGAGTGTTGATTTTTTCATGACAACAAAACTAATGGATCTCCTAAGAAATGACATGTTCTTGGATGTACTTTTCCTATCTATTCTAACTCCACCAAAATCACCATCATAAATACATTTTAAAACAAAATCATTTCAAGATTTATAAAGGAGTCCAAAATCCATGTTTCCCATTAAATATTGAAAAATTATTTTCACTACATTTAAATGAGATTATTTAGGATTGGATTGATATCTAGTATATAACAACCCTGGAAACATTAAGTCTTGATGACTTGTTTTTTGAACAATAAGCTTCATAGCATACCTCTAAAAGTATGATCAACTAGTTCCCAGATTTATCAAGATCAAGATACTTTGAGGTATGAATGGGTGTACTTTTGCATTTATTAAAGTATTACACATACTTTTTAAGAATATTTTTAATGTAATTATTTTGAGATAATTATGTTCCTTCTGTTTTTTTGAGAAATTTAAAAACCTAGGGAAAATGTTAACTGACCCATAATACTCATTTCAAATTCAGATTTCATTAGATTTTCTAGAGAATTAGATTTGGATTGGTAAGTTGAACCGAATATAATGTCATCAAATAAATTCGATCAATCGATACATTTTTCAGATACTTTATATAAAAAGAGTTGGATCAGCAGTTCCCTTAATATAGTTGTTTTGTAAGAAAAATCTAGTAAGTCTTTTATACTAGGCTCTAGGGCCTGTTTAAGTCCATATAATGGTTTGGTATATTTGAAAACATGTCTCTGATATTTGGTTCCTTCAATCCTATGATTTATTTCATCATAAACATCCTCTTGAACATATCCATTAAGGAAAGTAAACATTACATCCATTTGAAAAAGTTTGAAATTAAAAAATGCAGCAATGGAAATTAAAATTTTGAATATAATTAAGTCTCACTACTGGAGAATACATTTCTTCATAGTCTATTCCTTCTTATTTATTATATCCTTTATCAAATAATATATCTTTATTTCTCAAAATGATTCCATTTTCATCACACATTTTTTTGAAGTCGCATTTTACTCCAATTATAGAAGTTTCCTTTGGTATTTCAACCATTTTCTATAAATTATTCCCTTCAAATTCAATTAGTTCTAATTTCATGGCTTTATTCCAATCATTATCACCTAATGCATCATCAATGCTTTGTATTTCTAATTAGAATATGAATATTAGATGTTCTACTTCATTTATAAATTAACTTATAGTCCTTAATGGTTGATTTACACCACCAATGATACTATCAATATTATGATTCATATGAAACAACAAATTTGGGTTTTGTGAAATCTGTTCATCAAAATTTAGTAGAAAATTTTATGGGGTAAATGATTTAGAAATATTTTCTTGAATATTTTCTTTATTAGAAGGATCTTATATCAAAAATGAAAAAATATTATTAAAAAAACATCTTAAGATGTTGGTCTGGGTTATTTAAAAACAGAAGGATCTGTTTTATCAAATATAACATGTAATATTTATTCAACTGTACAAGTATTTTTATTAAAAACACTATATTTCATAGATGTTTTGGAGAATACTAGGAACATTCCTTCATCATATTTCGGATAGAATTTATGTAAATTCTTTTTAGTATTCAGAGTGAATACTTTGAAACCAAATACCTTGAAGTAGGAATGTCTATGATTTCTACCATTCCAAAATTTGTAAGGGGGTTTGTTAAGAAATGGTCTAATCAAAACTCGATTTATATAATATCAAGATGTACTTATATCTTCATCCCAAAATTGATTAGCAATAGAATATTCACCCAACATGGTCTTAGTTGTCTCTTGAAGAATTCAATTTCTTCTATTGACCACACCATTATACTGAGGAGTTCATATAGCTATGAAAATAATATTAGTGCCTTCTATACTAAAAAAATATTCAAAATATGATTTTTGAAAATCTCCTCCATGATAACTATGAATAGTTTTTCATGAAATATTTTCTTCATTTTTAACTTGGGCTCTAAAAATTTAAAAAAAAAGTCTTCAGACTACTTTGATTGAAAATAGACCCATGTAAAACGAGTGTAACCATGAACTATGAAAAATATATAATATTTTCCTCCAATACATCCAGTTTGTGCTGCACCAAAAAGATCTATATTCACTAATTGTAATGCATCTGAATTTGAGACATCACCTATCACGACCCATCCTCGGGGCCCATGCCGTGACTACCCCAAGCCCTCCTTCCATAGGCCAGGGGAAGGAGACTAGCACCAAAGGCATAAATCCCAATAACTGGGAAGGCATTTCATTTATAAAAGTAAACAAAACACCACAGAGTACAAGCGGAAGTAAAACACTATGTACAAAGAGAAGTGTTGAAAGGTAAATGGGCCAGAATACAAACCCAAATAGAAGTAAAACTACAACTGAACAAAGTACAACAGGAAAAGACAACAGCTAGAAGAACGGAAGCGGCTCATGGGTCGTCCTCCTCAGATCCTACCTGAAGGGTAGGTACATATGGTGTAGCTCCTAGATCATCCACCATGGGTCCTACCTGAAGGGTAGGTACAGATAGCCTCCACAACGCTCTCACCCGTCATCCTCCTCCGAGTGTCGTCTCGCCGTGAATTCCACCTCCAGATACTAACTCATCGTGTAGTCCACCTCCAGTTACCGACTCGTCCCCGAACACTCGGCTTTCGTCAGCACTGCCTGTCATCTGCAACCAAAACAACGAGGTGCGAGCATAGCCCGTGTAGGGGTGAGTATAAAGATACTCAGAAGGGACCCCGAGACCCTCATGGTCTCACTAAAACCAACAAGGATAACCACAAAGAAGATCTTAACTGATAACCTCTACTTAGGTATATGCCCATGCATATACCTAAGTTATCATGTAACCCATCTCAATCATGAGGAAAACACCAAGATCATGAAATCAATGGATAACCACTACCCAGGTATATTCTCATTCATATACCTAAGTTATCAAGTGACCCATATAAATCATGAGGTAAACAAAAAGGTCAAAATTCGTAGCTCAAACCAGGATTTTAATTATCGAAATCGTAACTGGTGAAGAGCCCTATCTCTAGAGTGTACAGTGGTCCTGTCACGACTCTGAGGTACTGATCACTAACCTAAGACTGCTGAGTTACTCCTGCTGTCGAGTACTGCGGGCCTGGCACCTCACGTAGTAGTGCTTCCCGCCGGGGTCTGCCACCCAAACACAGTAGTGCACCCCCCTCATAGCCTACAGAGGTACTCATCCTGTCGAGTACCGTGAGACTACCACCCAAACCTATTAGTTCTCCACGTTGTGGGTATTCCACCCAAACACAGTAGTGCTCCCCACTGGGCTATACAAGTCTCTCCGACTCGAATCGGACAAGCAGTCTTCAGGTCCCAGCCAGCTACACGGTCTCTGTACTCAGTACGCTCGTCTCTGGGAGGTTCCGCACCACGAGATACTGGTCGATACTCCAAGTATCTCAAAGTCCCACGAATAAGTATCTCAAAGAACCACCTCATCATAGGGGTCTCAACGCAACAGACGGCGCGTCAATCGGACACCCGGTCTATGAGTTACTAGCCTTTTCGTCCTCGGGGCCCGGTTGGTTTCGTGTGTGAACCAATCTGGCTGTAACTCAACTATACCCCGAACACTCATAGGGTATACTCATAGGGACCGTTTCACAACGTGATCACCAACGCCGCTGACGGTTCGTCAAACGGACGTCTGGTCTGAATGATATCAGCTTTTCCATTCCAGGGGCCCGGTTGGATTTCGGGTACAATCCAACCCAGCCACTATCCAACAGAACCAAACTCGGGCGAAGTATTCCAAAAGTTCCGTCTCATCAAGAGGAAAACAACGAGATAGACGGCGCGTCAATCAGACGCCCGATCTGTGAGTTATTGGCTTTTTCATTCCAGGGGCCCGATTGGTTTCATGAGCGATCCAACCCGACCGCACTCCGATGACATCCAAACCTCGAGTGGGGTAAGCCAAAAGATCCGTCTCACTTAGAGAAATCCATCAAAGTTGACGGCATATCAATCAGACGTCCAGAGCTCAAGATATGAGCGTTTCCGCTCTGAGGGCCCAGTTAGTTTCGTATCCGAACCAACCCGGCCGAACACAAAGTGTTCCGAAACTTTGAGTGCGATATACCGAAATTCTCGTCTTGATCCAAGGATCGTATCGCCGCTGACGGTGCGTTGTTCGGAGGTCTACATCTCATGATATTGGTGAATGACCGTGAGTGGTCTGAAAACGGGGGGTCTGGGCCCGGGTTGACCCGGCTGGACCCGGTCCGGCCCGGCCCGGCCGGCTCGGTCCGGCCCAACTAGCCAGCCGCAGCTTGGCACGGCCAAGCCGAAGTCGTGGAGCAGGGGGTGCGCGCAGCCCGCCCCTCGCCGCTAATTGGGGCTGGCGGCGAACCGCCGCTGCCCATCTTCCGGTGGCGCGCTCGGGCGCCTCCGCCTCCTGGCGGACGGACGGCTCCGGCCGCCGCCTCCGGTCGTCGGTGGTGCCGCGCCAGCGACCCGCGCCTCCAGGTGTTTCCGCGGGCCACCGGAGTTGCTCCGGTGGTCCGTTTTCAAAACCGTTTGAGACGGTGTTCATCTCGGGTCCCGAACTTTACTGCGCAAGCTTCAAAATTACATTGTGGCCCCATTTTGTCGTCGCCCGTCAATCCGCACGTCTATTAACAAAACGCTCCATCTTTGTGGCTCTCTGGCGCAGCGCGTTGACACCATGTCCTGACTCCGTCTGCGGATGTTTTCGGGTTTCTCCAACGCGGCGCGACGACGTCGCGTCCTTGTTCGTCTTTTCACAGCGCGGCGCGACAGCGCCGCACATTTACTTGTCGCATGATTCTACGTGGTGCGATGGCACCATGACTTCTCATACCAAACCACAAAGGAACCAACCAAAAAAAAGGAGGAGGGTCGGCCGTGTTTGTTCGGTCTGGCCCCCTCGCTTTATTCGGTAACTATTGTTCTTAAACCACGAAGATCGTCAAGTTGGTATTCACGAACAAAATAAATAAATAAAATTAAAACCCCTACATTGGTTTCAAGAGTGGAGCTTGTTCGGAGGTTCTTCGAAGAGAAAACGTCACGGTATAACCGTCGCAGAAAGAGAGACATTGAGGAAGAATCGTTGCAGAAAGAGATGTCGCGTCGTGGATCGGTGTCGCGGAGTCGGTTTTCGAGGACTCGATGTTCTTCGACGGAGTTCGATGCGTTCTTCGTGTTCCTTGTGTTCTTCGTCGAAGAGGATGAAGAACTCTAGCATTCTTTATCTTTTCTTCTCCAAAGGTTCTCAAGAAACTATGAAACTAACCCAAAAATAAATTAAGCCTCACTTAATTTATTAACACCACAAAACCTTTGAAATTCAAGAGTTTGAATTTAACTCACCTCATTAAATTACACAAGTTGTAAAATTAAATGAAGGGGAGTTAATAGGGAGTTGAAGAGTTGAAGAATATGAAGGGGTGGGGTTCGTGTGGGCCCCACCTACATCATAACCTACAAAGGGAAGTTGGGTAGTTACCCAACTTCTTCCCAAAGGATAAAAACACTTAGAGTAAAAATAAAAATTGTTGTTAAATTTTTATTTTTAACATCCACAATTTTTATCAACTTCTCTCCTCTAAACACAACCCCGGAACATGAGTTCCTAAGCAATTACCGACGCTACGGTTCCATCGGTGCCATAGGAATTTGATTCCGAGCACCGGTTCAAAAGTTAGAAATTCCCGCTCGTTCGTTCACTGAACGTACCTGAGCTAAACTTTAGAAATTGATTCCGGATACATCGGACCTCGGATTCAGGCATCGTTAGAAACTGCATTCTTGTAAAATTTCAAAGAAAATTAAGAAAAAATTTTCCTTGAAATTTACGAGTCTTAACATTACTCCCACCTCAGGGCTTTACGTCCCCGTAAAGCTTCAACACAAACTAGGGTCACAAAAGCGGTACAGAGCACACATCTAAGCCTTCCGCTACCATGTGCTTACCTAGAGGTTTTCGTGCTTCCTACGAAAACGCACAAGAGTAATCGACCATCCTTGTAGAATCCACTCTTGTCGATCCTCGATCCCCACTAGAACCTCCATGCATGGCGCCCTATTATCGACATCCAACTCCATGAGGTGGATGATGTGTGAATAATCAAGCATGTATCTCCTCAGTTGAGATACCTGTAAAAACGTCATGCACCTGGTGCAACTGAGGTGGATGGGTCAAGGGGTAAACCTTATCGCCTACCCTGCTGAGGACCTGAAAAGGACTACTTAACCTCGGAGATAACATGCTGCCTAGGCCACACCTCCGTAAACCTCATCGAGGTATGACCCATAGGGAAACGTCGTTGCCATCCTCGAACTCTAGTGGTCTCTGCCTCCTAGATGACCTGGACCTTCTCTATCGTGTCATGGACCATCTCCGGTCCCACAAGAGCTGCAAAGATTTCTTGTTTTCCGAAAAGAGAAATCTGATCTCATCCCCTGGATGAACCACATTCTTTGCCTAATACAGTCAATCCTGGCATGGATGATACTAATCCATACCAAGGATGACGTCGTAAGGCCTCAAAACTACTACCAAGAGATCCAGCCGTTACTCTCGCCTCCAAGGGTTGAGTCACACTGTCGGCTTCAGTGTGTGGTAACTGGGTATCTTCCAGTATTTATCTCACACGTGAGGGTCAAGTCAATAGTTTAATCCAGAACCTCTTAGTAACAACACAAGAGAGGATAGGATTGATAACATCACAAAGGTAAGTGTATTTATTTTATTGCATCTCATGGTACAAAGACAAAAATATAACAACAACATCATGGAAGTAGATATACATGACTAGTTCCGCTCCTGTACACTCGCTTCTGGAGCTCCGTAGTCAAAAGCTTCTGCTGCCTGAAGCTGAGCTCTCCCATGTCCTCCTGTCCCCTGCAGTTGGGGTGGACCTCCTGGTGGTGGTGGTGGCAACATCCCAAAGCGTCGTCCAACTCCAGCTGCATGGCCAGCTCCTCTTTCATGGCCGCCTGCTCCTTGTGGCCCCCCTAATAGAACCTCTACCTCTGCCTAGAAGGTTCTTCCTTTAACTGCTAGTCATCTGCATGGCGGGTCAGACAATCACGTGCCATGTGACCAACTCTGCCGCAGGAGTAACACTTCATGGAAGGTCTGGCTCTGTCACTTCCCTTGGTTCCTCACACTATAGACCCTAAGTCACGCGGTCGACCACCGTTAGTTCTGGTCCTCTTGGACCTCTGCGTCATCTGTCTACTGCCTACTGTAGAAGATTCTGGCACATGCCAGCTAGTGGTGGTCCTGCTGTTGGAGACTGCTCAGCAAGGAAACTCTGCACCAAAAGGGATAGCTCCAACACCCTTGTCTATGTCGGAATGCTGAGTGGAACCACAGAAGATCTAATCTCTCATCTGAGCCCCTGCTCGAAGGTTCGGGCCCTGAAAATCGGGTCCCGTACCATATCTGTGGAGTAGCGCGAGAGGTCTGTGAACCTATCTGAATATTGTGCCACTGTCATGCAGCCCTGACACAGCTGAAGTAGCTCCTGTATATGCACCGCTCGAAGGGTGGCTGGTACAAACTCTGCCCGGAACAGGCTCTCGAAGTCTGCCCAAAGAAGTGTCGCCTCGTCATGCATCTGGAGCATCATGCTCCACCATCTTCCGGTTACTACCTGAAGAAGGCTGGCAGCAAGGATCACCATGAAATTTGCTGGCGTCCCCACTAGCCTAAAAACTCTCACCACAGCCTCCAGCGAATCCTCAGCCGCCTGTGGGTCCGTCCCTCCCTGGAACCTGGGTGGTATCTAGCGCTGGAACTCGTGCAGTGAACTCAAGCGACGTGCACCCTCTACTGCTGGGGCTGGTGGCATCGGGGGCCCAACGGGAAGTAGTACCGTTGTTTCCTCCGCTGATGCATCAACTATGATAGGGCCCTGTACTGAGACCACATCGCTCGACGAGCTGTCAGTATGTACCACTCTCGGGGCTCTAGCTGGTCGTCCACGGGGAGGCATCCTGAAAGAAACAACGAGACACGGTCAAATGATTTATACCTGGTGAGCTGACCTCATTTGAGCTAATATTTAAATAAATCTTCTGGAAACACACACACCATCAGTGTTTTCATGCACAAAGTCAGAAATCAGTTGTTAGGGTCCTGGTGTATGGATATGTCGGCCACCCGCACCAACACTGGACTATCTGAACTGAAAACCACACTTGGTACTCTTAACACTATTGCTTCACAGAAATAAAATATCATAGTTATAAGTTCTGCGGTAGAACCAAATCCTCTGATACCAATTTTTCACGACCCGTCCTCGAGGCCCGTGCCGTGACAACCCCAAACCCGACTTCCATAGGCCAGGGGCTGGTGACTAGCACCAAAGGCATAAATCCCAATAAATGGGAAGGCATTGCCATTATAAAAGTAAACAAAACACCATAGAGTACAAGCAGAAGTAAAACACTAAGTCCCAAGAGAAGTCATGAAAGGTAAATGGGCCAGAATACAAACCCAAATGAAAGTACAACTACAACTGAACAAAGTACAACAGGAAAAGACAACAGCTGGAAGAATGGAAGCGGCTCCTGGTTCGTCCTCCTTGGATCCTACCTGAAGGGTAGGTACAGATGGCGTAGCTCCTAGATCGTCCACCACGGATCCTACCTAAAGGGTAGGTACAGATAGCCTCCACAACGCTCTCGCCCGTCAACCTCCTCCGAGTGTCGTCTCACTATGAAGTCCACCTCCATATACTGACTCGTCGTGTAGTCCACCTCCGGGTACTGACTCGTCCCTAAACACTCCGCCTCCATCAGCACTGCCCGTCATCTGCAACCAACACAACGAGGTGCGGGCATAGGCCATGCAGGGGTGAGTATAATGATACTCAGTAGGGACCCTGAGACCCTCAAGGTCTTACTAAAACCAACAAGGATAACCAAAAATAAGATCTTAACTGATAACCTCTACTTAGGTATATGCTAATGCATATACCTAAGTTATCAAGTAACCCATATCAATCATGAAGAAAACACCAAGATCATGAAATCAACGGATAACCACTACCCAGGTATATGCCCATACATATAACTAAGTTATCAAGTGACCCATCTTAATCATGTGGTAAAAACAAAGGTCAAAAGTCTCAGCTCAAACTAGGATTTTCATTATCGAAACTGTAACTACTGAAGAGCCCCGTCTCTAGAGTGTACAATGGTCCTGTCACGACTTAGAGGTACTACTCACTAACCTAAGACTCCTGAGGTACTCCTATTGTTGAGTACCGCAGGCCTGCCACCTCACATAATAGTGCTTTCCGCCGGGGTCTGCCACCCAAACACAGTAGTGCTCCCCCCTCATAGCCTACAGAGGTACTCCTCCTGTCGAGTACCGCGGGTCTGCCACCCAAACACAATAGTGCTCCCCGCTGTGGGTCTACCACCCAAACACAGTAGTGCTCCCCACTAGGCTATACAAGTCTCTCCGACTCGAATCGGACAAGAAGTCATCAGGTCCCAGCCAGCTACACGTTCTTCATACTTCTTACACTCGTCTCTGGGAGGGTCTGCTCCCCGAGCTGCTAGTCGATTCTCCAAGTATCTCAAAGTCCCACGAAGAAGTAACTCAAAGGATCACCTCGTCATAGGGGTCTCAACGCAATAGACGACACGTCAATCGGACACCCGTTCTGTGAGTTACTAGCCTTTTCATCCCCGGGGCCCGGTTGGTTTCGTGTGCGAACCAATCCGGCCGCAACTCAACTATACCCCGAACACTCAGAGGGTATACTCATAGGGACCGTTTCTCAACTTGATCACCAATGCCACTGACAGTTCGTCAAACGTACGTCTGCTCTTAATGATATAAGCTTTTCCGTTCCAGGGGCCCGGTTGGATTTTGGGTACAATCCAACCTGGCCACTATCCAACAGCAACCAAAACTCGGGCAAAGTATGCCAAAAGTTCCGTCTCATCAAGAGGAAAACAACGAGACAGATGGCGCGTCAATCAGATGCCTGGTCTGTGAGATATTGGCTTTTTTTTTCAAGGGGCCCGGTTGGTTTCGTGAGCGAACCAACCCGAACGCACTCCTATGGAATCCAAACCTCAAGCGGAGTAAGCCAAAAGATCAGTCTCACTTAGAGGAATCCATCAAAGTCGACGGCACATCAATTGGACGTCTATAGCTCAAGATATGAGCATTTCCGTTCTAAGGGCCCGGTTGGTTTCGTATCCGAACCAACCCGGCCGAACCCAAAGTGTTCCAAAACTTTGAGTGCGATATACCAAAACGACCGTCTCAATCCAAGGATCGCATCGCCGCTGACAGTGCGCCGTTCGGAGGTCTACAGCTCATGATATGGGTGAAAGACCGTGACTGGTCCGAGAACGAGGGGTCTGAGCCCGGGTCGGCCCGCACCGGCCGTTCACAGCTCGGCGTGGCCGAGCCAATGTCGAAGAGCCGGGGGTGCGCGTGGCCCGCCCCTCGCCGCTAATTGGGGCTAGCGGCGAACCGCCGCCGCCCATCATCCGGCGGCGCGCTCAGGCGCCGCTGCCTCCTGGAGGCCGGATGGCTCCGGCCACCGCCTCCGGTCGCCGGCGGCGCCGCGCCGGTGACCCGCACCTCCAGGTTTTTCTGTGGGCCACTGGAGTTGCTCCGGTGGTCCGTTTTCAAAACCGTCTGAGCCGATGTTCATCTCGGGTCTCGAACTTTACTGTGCAAGCTTTAAAATTACATTGCGGTCCCATTTTGTCATCGCCCGTCAATCCACACATCTATAAACAAAACGCGCCATCTTCGTGGCTCTCCGGTGTGGCGCGTTGACACCACACCCCTTAGCCATGGCCCGACTCCGTCCGCGGATGTCTTCGGGTTTCTCCGACGTGGCACGACAACGTCGTGTCCTTGTTCTTCTTTTCATGGCGCGGCACGACGGTGCCGCACATTTCCTTGTCGCATGATTCCGCGTGGTGCGACGGCACCACGCCTTCTCATACCAAAGAACAAAAGAACCAATATGAAAAAAAGGAGGAGGGTCGGCCGTGTTTGTGCGGTCCAGCCCCCTCGTGTTATTCGATAACTATTGGTTTTAAACCACGAAGACCGTCAAGTTGGTATTCACGAACAAAATGAATAAATAAAATTAAAACCCCTACCTTGGTTTCAAGAGCGGAGCTTTTTCAGAGGTTCGTCAAAGAGAAAACATCGCGTTATAACCGTCGCGGAAAGAGAGACGTTGCAGAAGAACCATTGCGGAATGAGACGTCGCGTCGTGGATCAGTGTTGCGAAGTCGGTCATCTAGGACTCGGTGTTCTTCGACGGGGTTCGATTCGTTCTTCGTGTTCCTCGTGTTCTTCGTCGAAGAGGATGAAGAACTCTAGCTTTCCTTAGCTTTTCTTCTCCAAAGTCTCTCATGCTACTAAGAAACTAACCCATAAATAAATTAAGCCTCACTTAATTTATTAACACCACAAAACATTTTAAATTCAAGAGTTTGTATTTAACTCACCTCATTAAATTACACATGTTTTCAAATTAAACGATGGGGAGGTAATGGGGAGTTTAAGAGTTGAAGAATATGACGGGGTGTGGTTCATGTGGGCCCCACCTCCTTCATAACCTACAAAGGGAAGTTGGGTAGTTACCCAGCTTCCTCCCAAAGAATAAAAACACTTAGAGTAAAAATAAAAATTGTTGTTAAATTTTTATTTTTAACTTCCACAATTTTTATCAACTTCTCTCGTGTAAAAGAAACTCTAGAACAGGAGTTCCTAAGCAATTACCAGCGCTACGGTTCCATCGGTGCCCTAGGAATTTGATTCCGAGCACCAGTTCAAAAGTTCGAAATTCCCGCTCGTTCGTTCACTGAACGTACCCGAGCTAAACTTCAGAAATTGATTCCGGGTACACCGGACCTCGGATTCAGGCGCCGTCAGAAACTGTGTTCTTGTAAAATTCCAAATCAAATTAAGAAAAACATTTCCTTGAAATTTCAGGGTCTTTACATCACCGATAGATTTAAAAAATATTTATGTGGATTTCCATATTGACAAGGATCGAAAAGTTTTGAAGAATCAAATATAATGTCTTGTAGTTCCTTAACATGTTTTTTCATTGTAATTTTTCATAGGTTCTTAAGGATACAATTTAGTAACCATATATTCCATAACCAAGATTGATCTTCCATTCCAATAAGGATAGGTAGATCTTCGGTTTTATGGTCTTCAATTTTTAGTGTGTATACAATCTCATTCCAATGGGCAGAAAGAATAAAATATTCCTTGGAATTGTGTACAAAGAACATAACATTCCTAAAATTTACAAGGTATCCTTCATCACATAATTAAATTCTGAAAATATGGTTATAATTATGAACCTTAACAAATAAAAAGTTTTAAATCACTGTATTCCAAGATGAACAATGTCACCTATACCAAATATTTTTCCATCATCATTAGCTTCGAATGTTACTTTTACTCCATTCATTTTGATTATCTTTTAAAAGAATTATTTGTAGCCTGTCATATGTCAGTAACATCCACTATCCATGCACAATTTATTATTGTTGGTACTTTCTTTATTTTATTGAAATTAAAAGTGTTATACTTTCAAAATCCAATCATTCTTTGATCGAAAAATTTCAGTAAGAAAAATTTTGGGAATCCATATTTTATTAGAAAAATAATATTTAAAATAACCTATATATTGTGTTTTGTTTAAAAAATAATCATTCTCCCAATATCCAATACACTAAAATTTATTAAAAAATTGATCACTTTGAAGAACCAGATAGTTATTACTAAAAACGGGTTCAGAATTTGTATAAAAAAACCAAAACAATTCCTTAAAAGATGAATTTGGGTATACATATTCACAAAAAAATACTAGAGGAAATTATTGATATGAATTTTCATAAAAAAACATTTATGAATTTAGTTTAATAACATTCTTCTTATCATCAAATATATTAGTTTCTGAACTAGAGTTATAATATAAACAAATTCATAGAAATTATATTTTCAAGATCCTTATAAAATTTCTCCCTCTCAAAATTAACTTCCTCTTGATTTTTTGAGACACTTTAAAAATAAAAAATTATTTTATCATGATTCTTAGAAAGATCTAATATTTCAATAGATAAAATATATATTATAGATTTGGCCTTATCTAACTTCTTTTTGATTTTTCAATTTTAATTCTCGTGAATTTTAGAAAATTTAGATACCTATACATAAAAGGTAGAGAGTTATCATCATGAGAATAATATTATTCTTCTAAGGATTCAAAATATTTATAATCAGTATAATTTTCAGCCAACAATACAGTAGTAATAGATTCCAAAATGTGTACCTTAGCAATTAGACTATGATTTTTAATAAGTAGTTTTTCTAGTAGAATAAGATTCTTTTGGCAAGATGATTCATACTACGAAGAGTCATCAGTTGAGTCACCACCATCGGCACTCCATGTTTCATTTTCATTTTATACCTTATTAGTTTTAGACTTGTAATATTTCTTTCTATTATATTCAGAATTATTTTCCTTCCTATCCTTTTTCTTAAGCATATGACAATACGACCATATATTCCCTACTCTTTTTCACTAATAGCTAGTGAATTATGAACCATTATTTTTATTTTTTACTTTTTTTTTATAATTATACTGAAAGTATTTCATTCCAACTATCATTTTAATATTTTTTGCAAGATTAGATAGCACATTTTAAAATTGTTCAATTTCACTATATTCAAATAAAATAGGAACTTCCATCGACATGGATTGTGTAACCCTTTTAGGAGTCTTGGATTTATTAGTAGTAAAGGTTACTGTTCAATTTATATTCTTCTTCTTATTCATATTAGAATCTATTTTCATTTATGTTTTTTGTTGAAGAAGAGTTCCAAAAATCTCATTGATAGTAATATGAGACACTTTCTTATTATCACTAATAGTTGTACTCATAGATTCCCCCACTCATAATGTATATTATCAATAATCATATCTACAAGAGCATCATCATCAAGTACATTATCACCCATAGATTGTAATCTATTGATGATAGTCATAAACATTTGATGAAACATACATTCTGGTTCTCTATAATAAAATAGAAATCCCTAATATTTACCTCTATAAAAAGCTCATCTAGTTTCTATAACTTTGGATGTAACAAAATGTGTTACTTAAAGTTTCTTCTAGATATAGTTATCTGCTTCATAAGAAGAAATTTTACTATAAGTATTTCATGATTTAAAACACAAAAAAGTATTGTGTACCTTATAATTTAGTCGATATTCTCACTTTTTAAGGTTGGTGATGGTTTTAACTTCCTTGTCAGAAATTTTGAAATCCCTAGAAAACATGAAAAATTTGTCTACTCCAGTATTAATTAAAAATTTCTTCATTATGTCTCTCTAGTACTCATGATGATTACCATAAAAAGTAGGTGGTCCTATAAGATTTAGATTGTCAATAAAACTGACATTCATTCCATCCATTATATAATAACATATCATTCCACAAATATTTGTTATTAGTTAATGTTTTTAAAGAGTGATAATAATCTCCAACAATACTTAAGAAAAAAAATTTAAGAATGAAAAATTCTGAACATGGAAAAACATGTGCATGAAAACTTATATAAGAATATAAGTATTTTAGAGACCTTCTTTGATAAAAATTATAGGATTGATATATGAATGTAGATGTTCAATTAAAATAAGGGTGAATTGTATGATTAAATACCATTATTTTTAAGCTTGAGGAAACTATTTTTAACAATGTTATACATGGTAACTTTACAATACCTATTATAGTTATACTAAAAAAAGGGTAGGTTCCAGAAATAAGGTTCTTAAAATGAATCTTAATGAAATATTACGAGGAAAAGATTCTACTATAAAGCATATAAAATCTTATTTATTAGAGTACATAAATAAATAATAATGTATAAAATGGTTATACATTATTCCTTTATCAAAATTAAGTTGATAGAAACATGAAACAAAAAAAATAACAGGTATGAAATCTTTTATCGCAAATAGTAGGGTATCAAACAACCTTTGATAAAGACCCCTTGATTTATTCTTTCAAGAAAGATTGTATTACCCAAACTAGGGTAATCTCTCGATAGAAATATCGGAATCTGTCTTTCTATCCCCACAAGCCCTCGATAATTAAGGTATGTGGAACCTTTATCTTCTTATCCTAGGAATTCTTCAAACAATAATTTTTTTAGAACTTTTGTCTTCCGATCCCTGAAAGCCCTTAATTGTACTTATCCACAATTAAAGTCGCACGATGCAATCTAAACAATATGATCAGAACCTCATAAAGCATGAGAGTCTCTCTCTGTAAATCACTTCGTTAGAAATAAATCTATAGATTGATCAACATATTTGATCTCATTAAAATGAGATCCTATTTATAGGCACAACCTCAAGGGTTGACTCCCTCATCCAACCGTCATATTTTTCATTGAATTTTGGACGGATCTATACAATTTTCACTCAAACAATGGTTAGTTCAAAAACAAATTTTATGATACCATTTCATAACCAGTGTAAAGAAAGTAAAGTTACTTAACTAAATCTTTTTTTTGTATTCTAAGAAAAAATAGAATTCAGAATCTAACCAAATAAACATTCAGAGTCTATAAAACATGGATACTCAGATTATGTTTTACAATGATTTCAGAATCTGAATTCTATAGATTTCAGAGTATGAATTCCAATGAATTCATTATCTTAATTCTGAGGAATTCTAATTATGAATTATTAGGAATTTGGACTCTGAATTCTAAGGAATATGGAGATGGAAATCTTTGCAATTCAGAGTTTTAATTTTGAGGAATTTAGAAATCTTGAATTTTATGGAATTCAAATTCTGAATTCTGAGGAATTCAGAGTCTAAATAATGAGGAATTTAGAATCTGAATTCAGAGGAATTTAGTGTCCAAATATCCCAAAATATTGAATTTGAATATTAGTGAATTTGGAACCTGAATTTCATACAATTTAGAGTCCAAATTTCAGAGAATTCAGAATCGTAATTTATGAGAATTCAGAGTGGGAATTTTAGAAAATTTGGAATCTGAGTTCCAAAGAATTTGGAGTTTGATTTTCAAAGAATTCGGAATTTAAAATCCAAACACTGTATAGCCAAGGAATTATATGATTCTAAGGTTTTATATAATAATATATATTTTAGATTTAATAATAAAATGGGTATGATTTAGAGAGACTATAAAATGAATATATTACAACAATAGTAAGGATAAAAATCTCCAAAGAGAATGAAAATATTCCTTATGAAAATAATTCTTATAAAAAATAATTTTCCAGAAGATAATGTTTTTGTGATTTTCCAAATCAAATAGGAATGTAAAATTCATAAGAAAACCTTATTTACTCAACAATCTTGATCCATATCTATTTGATATGTTTTAAAAACCATTAATTATATTTTAAAAATAACGAGGCCACCATATAGATTCCGAGATTAGATTTGGATAATTGTTTATGATGACACCATTAAGAATATTAAACCTTTAGAAACTGATCGGTTGAATGATTATGTCTCAATTGAGAGACCTACATTATTAGAATGTCCACAACATGAGTTGATATTGGATACTCATATTATTTTATAGATTCAACCCCTATAACTATGGAAAATGTTGTTGTTCCAACTGATGGATACAAGTTTAACCAGAAACGGAGCACACTTTTTATGTTTTAGTTTTAAGGGCCTTCTATGTTTCATTGTGAACTCATTCCTTGTGAATTAGATGATTGGCTGGATTCAACCTAAGAGTATATCATTATAACCTTTTATGTATCCATGTATTGATTTTTCTTATTGTTTTTTATATTCATATATGGATGATGACTACATAGACTCATTATTAGGATATAATACACTAATTAATAGTTCATCGCCTTTTCATAGAAGATTAAAATTTGGTGAAATTGAGAAATGTATGATTTTATGGGTTAGTGTGTTATTAGAATGATAGAATAAACATCAATGAGTATGTGTTGAGTTTCATAGATCTCAGGTGGTGTTCTATATACATGGTGAAAATGGTTTTTTCAATGATCAAAATGTTGTTTAAGGCCTACTATGAAATACCCATGATTATGTTGTACTTATACATACCTGCAACTATGCTAGATTGGTAGATCCATCATTTTTCATTGAGATAATGCTATTAGTTGTATATCACGGTGGCAATATAGGTTTAGGTTTTCTGGGAGATGATTTATAAGCAATATCTAGCTGATGTTGTTTATTGGGATCCCCCATTAGTGACTACCACGTTTATGATATTATACTAATACATACAATAAAAGGTATCTCATATGGTGTATAATCAACCAGGAGAAATTATATGGGATGAATATAGAGGAATACGACACATATTTTATGTTTCTTAACTAATTGAAAAATTGAGTATAAAATGGGAGATACCATTAAAAGAACACAGCATTAGAGGATACATCATGATCTAGGGAATCATATTAGTGGAAGAGTTGATAACCTATGATATAGATTTAGAAAAGAAGATGTTGGTGTAATATATTTTTATGGAATTTGAAAAAACATAAACTCACTTCTGCCACTTACACTTTCTATTGGTCCTCATCAAGAGACATTTGTTGGTGACTATTTCTATGGATATATTCAATTGATGTGGGGGTATATTAATCTAGTGGAGGACATTGTGCGATGTTTTATTTGAGTAATTTGTATAATATAACTTATAAATATTAACTTCATGAAGATACATTTTTTCAAGATCTATCTCTGGTTTTATTATTTACAAATACTAGTAGATATTCTATATCAACCACTATATCCTAACATATTGAAGGATTACCATCAAACTAAAACACATATCATAAACTAGTTTTATCTTAATATTGAAAGTGTGAGGCCTTTTTTGGATAACATCATAGTAATGATTATACCATATGATAAAATCCTTAGTGTGGATTGGTTATCAATAGTCCAAGATTTGGTAGATCGTTATGATTTTAAGGTGATATGATGTCGAGTTAAATTATCGATGATCACTTTAAAAATTGATTGGGACCATCATGTAGAATGTATATATCCAAACATAATTTTTATATAATTGATTATCCACTGGTTAATAAGTCTATCTTTGATAATTTTAAATTTTATGTATTAGAAATTTACTACTATTTAAATGATTATATGGATACATTTCTTAAAGATCAACCATCATTTCTCAAACACTAACATATAGAAATCTATATAATCTTATATCCATGTATTGTAATAATATCTTATGTAGAATATTTTATGGCCCTGTTTAATTTAATTAATAAAATAGTTTATTTGGAAGTCATTTTATATTATTGATTTTTTTGGTCTAGTTTACCCCCTTTGTGTGAGTCAAACAATGTTGACTGATAAGGTCGGTAAACACTTTTAGAGGTGGTGTATGATAGTCTAAAAAATAACTGGAATTTGATTCACACAATAATGTACACATATAAGTTATATAATATTTTCATAAATTTAGAATATGTTAGAGTAAAAAAAATTCAATTACATCATATTTTAATTCTAACAAAAGATTTAAAATTATCTAAATTGACATTAAATATTATGAAATTTAATTTAAAAAAATATATTATAAAAACATTTATAATATTGATCAGAAATAAAAAAAATCATGCAATGAATGAAAATTCATATATATAAAATAATATTATCAAATAGTAAAAAATTTAATTTATCGAATTATTTTATTTAATATAATAAGGAATTTGATTTTGAACATGAACTAATGTATCTATACTATATTATTTAAATCTTCAAAAATGGTAATCCCATTGGTAGGTTTCAACATCAGGTCATTGGATAGTTAGTATTAATATCCCTAGAAGCCCCCGATCAACCAGATCACATAGATCCATGTTTAATCACCCTGATCTTAAATGACTAAATCCAATTTAGAATTGATCTATATTTATATACCTAGATTCCATCAACCATCTAGATATAATGAACATTGTTATATCCAATAAACTCTTTGATATCAATATATTAGAAAAAGTATACAATTGAAAATAATAAAATCATTATAATAAAATCAACATCATGTATACTTCTCTACCAAAATACACATGAATAAAGATATAATCCCAGGAGATATATGGACCAATGTAGCCCCTTATATTTTCCATGTATTATTTTTCCATTATATATATATATATATATTTTGAGACCAATAACTAATATGACTTCTGATTTTGAGGTCCAATGTACCCAGAAAAAATGTACAAATTATTATGAAAAGAAAAAAATAGTGTGTGTAGACACATGTACATGTACATGGTAATAATTACACATTCATGAGAACCTCGTGTGATTTTACACAAACATGGTAACAAACCATTTTACATGTGAATATCCTTATGCCAACAAGACATGCTATGAACTCCTTTAATGTAGGCCTGGATCCCTGGTCCTCTATATCATAAAAATGTTTTTTAGTGTGTGTTATCTCTATATATTATAATAGGGTAGTTAAGGAATCATTTCCTACATAATGAAGGTGATATTTTTAGTATGAATTTTTTGATTATGTATTTTGAATTATTCCATGAGGCCTAGATTGAGACCCCTTTTCATATTCACTAATTATGTTGATTTCTTTTTGACATCATGAATAACAATATAATACCCCCGATCCTTCAGTTATATGGTTTGTCTAGATTGAGATGTTTGTATCTCCCATGGGCTTGGGGGTGATCCTAATTTGGGTATAATATCTCTTCATACATTCATCATATCCTTCATATGATGGAACCTGATGAGAATGACCTCATTGATGGACATCATCAGTGTGATATAAAAACTCTTCTGTGTTATCTTATATGAGTGCAATGTGGATCCATCAAGCTATAATATTCAGCTATTATTATGGTTTTCACATTATGACTATGAGTCTTTGTTGAATATATATATATATTATGGTTATATGGGTTGTATAAGTATAATTTTTCATAGATCACTTTTATTCTATTTGTTATATTCTTTGAGGATTATCAAAGTCATTCTTTGTATTGAAATACACACCACATGATAGGATATTGAAAAATGTGTTCTGTAGTGTTCATATTATTATCCATTGGATAAATTCAAAGAGGGACTAGGACCAGGTGGTTCTTAGTGAGAGTGATAGACATAGGTGTGTTCATATTGAAACTTTATAGTAGTCCTTATGTTTATTTCATGTAGTTATTTTTTCAAAAACATTGTGATGGGAGTAAGGTTTTCCTTTTTTTACATTTTTATTTTTTTCATACTCTGGTTGTGGGATATTATATATATGAATCCATTGTGAGTAGTTTTTACTTCTCATCATTGTTCGGGCTTGAAGATGTGTGTGTTTGTACATATAAATTTTTCTATGGCCTCCCATGTTCTTAATATACCTTTATAGATCCAGTATCTAGCTCCTAGGATACAAATAGTGTGATTAGGGAGTCACATCACAATAACCATTGAGATGAGTCATGTAAACATTGTGTCATAGTAGTCATTTCTTCCTTAGGATCGGAGCATATGAGATTATTTTGTTGAAACATTAATATGTGTTTAGATTTCAACTATAAGGAATGTGATTACAGAATTGGTGTGATTGAAAATGTATTCATACAATATGAATCTGATCACCTTCTATTTGAATCAGTACATGAGAATACATAATATATCAAAAATAGTGAAACTTGCATTATAGATAAATGGGTTATGGTTTCCATTTCCACCTTAAGTCATCTCACTAATTATACACATTGACTATTGTAAATCACTTCTATTTCAACATAACTCCATGATGTATTCTATTGTGTATTTAGCATTAGGATCATAGGGATGCTCCCCTTACTGTTGATCAATTCATTAATGTTAATGTTTCATAGGGATATAATAAAGGTGCTACACTAATTATACAACTACATGATGACCTGTAGAAGGTACTCACATTATTAGCTAATGTGGTGTGAAAAGACAAGAATTCATCATGAGTATCAGTGGAAGAGAGAACTCATTTTTAGAGGTGAACCTATCCCAGAAGAAAATGAGTACATTTTTGAGGTGTGGATGTGAGTTTTTGGCCTTATCAGGTCACCAATACATCATATGGTTATCCATGAGATGAACCTTATCCATGGATCTAAAGGATGATTGTGGGGTTTAGATATCTTGGTATATGATGTGGTGTCTAATTATTAGAAAGAAGCTGATAATAATTTCAGTGAAGTTATAAATCTTTCTATTTTTCGGATTTATGTATCCAGGATCGTTTGAAGATCTTGTAGTGCAATATGAAATTGGATGATTATTCATTGAGGTTGACCAACTCCTCTAATAATCAATGGGAATTGTTCAAGATTAATAGGTTTATCCTCAAACCATATATATAGGACTATGAATTGATATTAAATATAGATTTATACCCCAATTTACACCTACATCTGTTTTGGTGATAGAATGATATTTGGGGGTTGAATGTTTTCTGGTAGAGCAGACACATACATTGGTTGTCGATAGTGGGCACATAAAATCACGAGTTTTAAAGAAGGGATTCGATGATATTATTGGTGGTTGTAACATTAATGAAATTTTAGGAGGACTTCCAAGCACAATGGTTCTATTGTTCTGGGCTCTTAGGATGGGTCTAGTTAACCTAAGAAGAAGCAGTACTACTGATGTCAATGTAGGTGATATCCGGTCGGGGATTTTTTGACCTATCATATAACTAACAAAGAGATAGTTAATGGGTCTATATTGTATATTATGTGGTAAAAGAATATCATTTTGTTGAGAAATGTTTGTGAAAGATGATTAGGGAGACCATCTAGGGGTGGAATGAATAATGAATTGTTACCACCACCACTACTAGGTTTTCCACACTAGGCTCATGGAGTTGGATGACAGGGGAGAGGAGTGTCAGAGTCGGTCATGTCTTATAACTTAGAGGATCAAGGAATGATATAAGGTACGATATTTGTATTTTCAACCAATTTTATAGTAAAGATAGACATAGATAATAGTCATTTAATTATTTCCACTTATTTGGTTTGAGACATAGATATTCCTATTGACCCCTTTTCTCAAACCATGCAATTAGACAAACTTACTGTAAATGACCATATTATCACAAATTTTTTCCAAAATTGTGAGATGAACCATATAGGTGATAGTTTTTATGTGAAATCATTCTAGTTTGAATGAGGCTATATGATTTCATAATAGGTATGTAATAGATTCCAATATTTAATTCCCATGTTGATTTTTTAGTATTGGATGTAGTGTTTCCATAACAATAGGATGAAATTTTTTTTGTGGTTAGAAGAAAACTCATGCAAAGAATGATCAACTCATGGAAATGATGGTTTATCCCAATACATAATAGTTTTCTATAATGAACCTTAGTGAAGTGGATAATATGTGTTTCGAATTCCAAGTTTTCATTTTAGAGTATGAGGATGTCTTCCCAGTGGATATTCTATTATTAAAACTCTATCAAGAGATAGACATCAACATTGATCTACACCTTGAGGCAACCCCAATATCTATTCCAGCATATCAGAAGGCTCCTCAAGAGATTAATAAGGTGAGGTAGAATTTAGAGGAATTATAGTGTAAGGGATTTGATAAAACCATTATTATATCCTCGGAAGTCCTAGTATTTTTCTCCAAGAATGTAGACGAGTGATTAACGTTATGTATGGATTATTAGTGTGGGAACTAGGTGATTGTGATGAATAGGTATCCACTACTGAGAACCAACAACACCTTCGATAAATTGAGGTGGGTATAATTGTTCTCAAATATTTAATATTGGTAAGTGTAATGCTAGTTGTGGGTATGATATGAGGATAAATGGAGGAAGAAATTCATATGTTTCTGTTTTTACTATATGTAATGGTGATACCCTTTTCCATGAATAATTCCCTAAGGTTGTTCATGGGATATATAAACCTATTTTTGTAGACTTTTATATATTGGTAAATGTTAGACAACACTAATGATTTCCTAGTGTACACAACATATGAGGAGAAGAACGAAAAATTATTGGGGCTGGTTCAAATCATACTCTAAAGACTGATTTAGACGACGCTCTCGAAGTGGATGGTCCGGCTTAACGAGGAGAAATTTATGGGACATGTTAACTCAATGTATATTGTAGAAGTATACCTATGGATGTTCAAGTAAATGTTATGTTATGATGCATCCATTTCTATGATAGAGGTGGGGAGATTCCTTTGATTGAAAGGGAACTATTAGATATTCATACTTCACTTATCTAGGTTATCATAACCGATGATATATTTTACTCTAATGGGGCTTCCTTCTTTGTATACAGAGAGGTTTCAATAGTAATTTTATCTATTGAGGAAGAGACTTACTAGTTCTCTCATCATTATAATTCCAAAAGAGGGTGTCACAAATGTAGTGTGGGTTTATTCTTTGTCTTAGTACTGGTTCTTTTCATTTTTCTCTTTCATTCCTACACATGGACACAACCTTCTTACTATACATGGGTTTCTTCTTTGTCTTAGTACTGGTTTGCGGATCTGACTTTTGAGGAGAAACATCAGTTGGATTTTCATTTACTAGCATAGGTGCCGATTGATTCTATGCCAAGTCAGCTTTTACATCTTGACAAAAATAGTTGAATTCTAATCAAAACAAATACACAACCTATTCGATGTATTTTTACATATCAAGGAAGGCTTTATCACTTTTAATGTTTCTTTCAAAGGAATATTAAAAAACATTGTGCTCTCAAGGATGAAATCTGTAATGATAGATGGATACATGATTAAATGAGATTTGATTGCTCCTGACTTGACATTCTTGACTGTTTCCAAAATTTATCCCATGTGATTTACCTTTATCATGTTTACAAGATAGTATAACATGAAGATATTAGACACCTTAAGAGTTTCCCTATCCCCATTCCTTGGGATATGAAAACCTTGCATCCAAAGCACCACAAACATATTATATGAAGATAGATGAGCCACTATCCTTTTCTCTTCATTTATAAGAAACAAGGATTTTTTTTCACTTTCTTTATTAAATGGACCAACTTCCTCTGGTAGTTTATGAGACGGACAAAAAGAATCACCTTCTGTTGAGAAATTTGTAATGTGGGGTTATTTTTTCAAAGACATAGAAAATTTTATATCATACACAACAATGTTTATTGTCATATTCTTGTCAAAAGATACAGTTTTGTAGAATTGAATAACTTATTCAATCATAACTGGATCTTGAGATACCAGTTTTTCAACACAAATATGTTCCTAGCCTTGAAAAAAAATAATTTTTCTAATTATAGAATCATACGAGTCAAAGAAGTCCTGAGAGACAATCCTCTCTCTAGGGAATTATTTATCTGAAAATGTTTTTGAAGACATTTCGGTAGGAGTGTTGGTAGAGGACTGAGACAAATAGAAGCGGCCGATGAAAGATCATACAGAGTCTTAAAATAGAGGGGGTATAGCATTGCCACGAGATATTAAAAACAGATGTGGGTTTGGGGAGGGGGCTATTTATAGGCCCCAAAAGGATAACTATTTATCTTCTATGATTGATATTACAATGGAAAAAAAATCAACAGATATGATTAAAAGGGAGTTTTTAAAGAAATGAGTGACAATAAAAATTAAGTAAAAAAATAAAATAGAAGGAAAGAAAGTACCTATCAGAGATTCTAAATAAATCGTTAGTTTAATAGTGTAGACATAATATAATAAAATAACAGAAATAAAATACAAGCGTACATGGAAGGAAAAAGAATACGATCTGTTGTAAGACTGATGGAAAACAAATTCAATACCATTAGTTGACATGATGATTGAAAAGAAAGTAATTCCATAGGATGTCTTGCAGATGGAAAAACAATGTTATTACCATTGGTTATTATGACGATGGAGAAGAAAGTCATTAACACAGGAAGTCATGCTGATGGAAAAACAAAGTTATTACCATTGGTTGTCATGCCGATGGAAAACAAAGTCATTACCATTGGTTGTCATGCTGATGGAAAAAAGTCATTACTAGTGGTTTTCATGCCAATGGAAGAAAATGTCATTACTATAGGTTTTCAAGCCGATGGAAAACAAATTCATTACCATAGGTTTTCAAGCTGATGGAAAACAAAATCATTAGCATAGGTTGTCAAGCCGATGGAAAAAAAATTCATTACCATAGGTTGTCAAGTTGATGGACAGAAAATCAATATGGTAACCAGAAAAAGAAGATGACAAACAAAAGATTAAAAACAATAACTAAACAGTCAATACAATAGACATAATAACAATCTAAGATAATAAACAAATAAAGATCATAAAAAATAAGAAACACATTATGTAAAATGTTCTACCCCTTTTTAAGAGGAATTGTTAACTATGAGGAGAAGTGTAAGACATGAAGTATATATGAATTTTTATTTTAATGTAATTATTCATAGATTCTATTTTGTAAACTCAAATCTATCGGAAGGTAATGGTTTTATAAAAATGTCAGCAAGTTGTTCTTGTATTCCGATGAATTGGAAAATAATATCTCATTTTTGTGTATGATCCCTAAAAAAGTGCAGCCTAATATCTATGTGTTTAGCATGAGAGTGATGTGATGTGTTTTTAATAAGAGCTATGGAACTAGTATTATCACATATAATTTGAGTTTTGGAAAAAGTCAATCCATAGTCAATGATTTTGTGTTTCATCCACAACACTTGAGCACAATATCTTCCAGCTGCTACATATTCAGCTTCAGCTGTGGAAAGTGATACTGAGTGTTGTTTCTTGCAGGCCCAAGAAACCAATGAATCTTCTAATAAATTACATGTTCCAGATATACTCATTATGTTCATTTTAAAACCTCCAATGTCATAATCTGAAAAACATTTTAAAACAAAATTATATCTAGAACAATAGAAAATACATAGATCCAAAGTTCCTTTTAAATACAAAAATATTCTTTTTACGGATTTTAAATGAGACTATTTCGGATTATATTGTTATCTTTCACATAAGCATATGGAAAACATTATGTCTGGTCAGATAGCAGTCAAGTATAAAAAAATTCCTCTCATACCTCTAAAAGTTGTTTGATCTACTTTTTTACCAGTTTCATCATGATCAAGTGTATTTTAGGTATCGATTGGAGTGATAAATCATTTATCATTGTAATATCTATACGTTTTGAGTAAGTCGTTAATATACATATTTTGAGATATAAATGTTCCTTCTGGTTTTTTAACATTTTTAAACCTAAAATTAATGTTAACTCTCCCATCATACTCATTTCAAACTCAAATTTCATTAAATTCGCCAAATAATCAGTTAAAGACATCTGATTTGATCCAAAAATGGGTTGGAACCTCTATACCTTCTACATTCCATTTTTATAAAAAGGGATGGAACCTCTATACCTTTTTTATATATGTTTTGTAAAATAAATCATGTAAGTCTATCTTACCATACTCTAAGGGATTTTTTAAGTCCATATAATGTTTTGGCATGTTTGAAAACATGATTTGGATACGTTGAGTCTAGAAAACCAGGGGGTTGTTCAACAAAAATGTCTTATTGAAAATAACCATTTAGAAAAGCACATTTAACGTCCATTTGAAATAATTTTAAATTAATGTATGTTGAAAAGGCTAATAGAATAAGAATATATTCGAGTATAGCTACCAGATCATATGTTTCTTCATATTCTATTCCCTCTTGTTGATTATAGCCCATAACAACATGTCTTGATTTATTTTTTACTATGATTCCATTTTCATCACATTTATTTCTTAAAACCCATTTTACACCAATTACAGTTGTTTCATTAGGTCTTTCAACTATGGTCCAGACATGATTTATTTGAAATTCATTTAGTTTATCTTTCATTTATTTAATCAAATCATCATCACCTAAGGCCTCAAATGGACTTTTAGGTTCGAATTGGGAAAGAAAGGAAATATTTTATATTTCATTTCTCATGGAATTTCTGTTCCTTACAGGTTTATTTACATCTCCAATGATGTTATAACTGGGATGATTCCTATGAACTAATTGATTTGGGTTTTATAAAACCTATTCATCAACATATGGTAGAAAATATTTTGGGGTAAAAGTTTCAGAAACAATTTCTTGAACATTTTCCTTTTCAAAAGGATCTTCTAAATCAGAGGGAGGGATGGGATTCTAGAATCTTTGTCTCTTCAATGATGCACTATTGGCCAAGCATGGATGGTTCCTTCTTAACTATCCATCAGCTCTTTTCGCAATGGTTCTCCGGTCTATGTACTTTCACCACACAGACTTTCTTTCTTCCTCTCTTGGTCCCCATCTCATCTTCCTCTGGAGAAGCATCTAGGGGGATAAAAAGCTCCTAGAAATAGGACTTCACTGGAGGATTGGGTCTTGCTCATCGTTCAATATCTGGACTAATTCATGGGCCATCGATAAGGATGGTATGCAGGCTACATCCTCTGCCCAACCAGGTATTGAAAATGCCATTTTCAGCTGCCTCCTTTCCGACCAGGGACAGGGGTGGTGTCTGGAAAAAAATCCATGATTGGTTTAATGAAAGGGACCAAATAATTTACCTTATTATTCCTTGGGCCCCTGATACAGGCCCCGACATGCTTTTCTGGATCAATGATATCTCGGGTGACTACAGAGTGAGGTCCGGTTACAGACTGGCTCTTGGAAGCCACTCAGTCTTCCAGGATGAGGGACCGTGTAATTTAATTTGGAAGCTCAAAATTCCCCATAGTGTTTTCCAATTTTGGTGGCAGATCTACATAGTCACTATCCCAAACATGTGCCTCCTTTCTTACCGACATATGGCCAGTGCTGGCTTTTTTCCCTTCTGTCTGAACATTCCAGAAACTCCTTTTCACGCCATCATTCACTACCCAGGAGCTATGAAAATGTGGACTAAATGGGGCCCAACTGCGATTGCTTAAATGACATTGGCCACTGACCTTCCTTGTATTCTTATGTGGTGGTTATCCTCTCTTTCCTCGGCTTCTTCTGGTTCACTTTTCACTCTGGAAAGGATTATCGAGGTCTGGGGTAACGATGCTGTTTTTCATTAAGATCACAGACCCCCCGAATTTTAGATTGAACGGGCCACCTCTTGGATTGATGGCTAGAAAGACCACAATGGAAATTTTATGATCGCTTTTAACCTATCCTCCCTCCCATCTTTGAAATACCCCAACAGAAGGGACTCTTATGATTATCGTGGACGTGTCACTCTGAAAGGTTGGTCTTGTTACCTTAGGCCTCCAGGCCCGAAATCATCTGGTGAAAATCTTTGCTGCAAAGTACGAACCACATCCGGCTTTATGGTAACCTGTAGTTTCTAAGGCCATGGCCATCCTTGTTGGTATTATGCTCTCCTTGGTAATTGGATGGACTGATATCATTGTTGAGTCTAACTGCCTTACCGTAATCGATGCCATTAACCACAATGATGGTGCGCTCCAGTCTTTTGGCAACATCATCAGAAGAATCCTCTCACTTTTCTATTTCTTAGATTTATTCACCTTCTCCATTACCAAAAGGAAGGGGAACAATGCAGCCTATCAGCTTGCAGCCTCTGGCCCATTCAACTCCAACAATCTCCGGCTGGACAATTTCCCTTCATGGCTTTGCACATGTACTTCTGCTGATCTCAGTCATTAATGTTTCATGTTTTAATAGAAAAAAAGGATATTCTAATAAAGGTTGATGATCTATTTTCGAAGACACATCTAAAGATGTAGGCTGGATTTGTTTTAAAACAAAAGGATCAGTTTCATCAAATTTAAAATGCACTATTTTTTCAACAGTACAATTATTTTTATTGAAAACTTTGTATGCCTTATAAGTTGTAGAATAGCTTAGAAAGATTCCTTCATCATATTTTGGTGGGAATTTGTGTAGATTATCGTTACTATTCATAATGAATACTTTTCACCCAAAAATTTTGAAGTATGAAACTTTAGGTTTTCGTCCAGTCCACAATTCATAAGGTGTTCTATTAAGTAATGGTCTTGTTAAAATACGATTTATAGTATATCAAGTTTTACAAATAGATTCGTCTCAAAAGTGCTTAGAAATTGATTATTCACTCAACATAGTTCATGTAATTTCCTGAATAATGCAATTTATTCTCTCAACAACACCATTTTGCCGAGGAGTTCTTGGAGATGAGAAATTGTGAGTAATAACTTTCTTACTACAAAAAGTTTCAAAATATGAATTTTGTAATTCACCACCACGATCACTATGGATAGTTATCAATGTTAGGTTTTTCTTATTTTTAACATGGGATCTAAAAATTTTTAAATAGAAAAAGGATTAAGATTTCATTGTTAGAAAATAGTCCCATGTAAATATAGTAGATTCATAAACTAATACAAATACATAGTATTTTCCTCATATGCTTCTAGTTTGTGAAAGACAAAAAATATCCATGTGCACTAGTCATAATGCAATAAAAGTTGAATCTTTATTAATTGATTTAAATCTAGTTTTATGTTTCTTTCCAAACTGACAATGGGCAGAGACATTTAAAGAACCATGTCTAATATTTGGAAGACCCTTTACATGTATTTTCTTAGAAAGTTTACAAATGTTTCTTAAGTTGCAATTTCCTACTCTTCAATTCCATATCCATGACTGGTCATTTAATGTACATAAGTAGGGTAAATTTTGGCTCCTAAGGTCTTCTATGTTTATAGTATATACATTCTCTTGCCTATTGGTAGATAGAATGAATTCATCCTTGGAATTGTAAAATAAGTATTTATTATTTCTAAAATTCACAAGGTATCCTTCATCATATAATTGACTTACGATGATGAAATTGTACTTAAGACCTCCAACAAACAAAAAATATGAAATAAGAACTTTTCTAAGAAAAACAATATTACCTATTCCCACAATCTTTCCTTGAGCATTATCTTTGATAGTAACATTTCCACCTTTTGTTTCGATAATCCTTTCCATGAAATTTTTGTTTCCAGTCATGTGACAAGAAAAACCACTATCCTTGTACCAAATATTATTTTTTACACTTCTTATCATCCTAAAAAAGAAAACAATTAGATTTTTGGAATCCAAACTTGTTTGGATCCAGAAGGGATAAATAAAAGAATTTTGGGAATCCACATTAGTTTTGAAAAATGAGCTTTATGAAAACCTAAAGACTGAGTTCTATTAAGAGAATAATATTTTTGTACAATGTACACCACATTGACACTTAGTACAAGACAAGGTATTTTAAGGAATAAAATATTTATTGCTAAAAACCAATTTAGAATGAGTATAACCAATGCCAGAATGATTTCTCAAAGGTCGAATTTGAGAATACATTTATTCAAAGTTTTCCTTAAAACAAGTATTGAATGAAAAAAAATTATTCAACAAAAAAATTTCTGACTTTAGTTTTAAAACTAGGTTTTTATCCTCTAAAACGTTGTATTTTTAACTAGAGTTAAGCTCAAATACATTTTTCTTAGAAATTACATTTTCAAGATACATAGAAAGTCTATTCTTCTTAAAATTTCCTTTCTCAAGGGTTTTTTAAAGAACTTTCCAAATAAAAATATTGCGTATCAATATCATTAGAAAGATATGAAACTTATTTAGTTAAAATAGAAATTCTAGAATTTTCTTTTCCTAGTTTCTTCTTGTGTTTAGAATTTTCATTCTCAAGTAATTTAGAAAACCTGTATAATTATTCATAAGAGTGTAATGTATTATCATTTGATGATGAAGAATCAACATTTTAAGAATCATAATATTTATTATCAGTGTAATTTTTATTTAAGGATACATTTGTAATAGCTTCAGCATTGTGTACCTTATCTATGAAACAATGATCTTTAATTGGTAATCTAGCTATTAGTCCAATATTCATTTTTCCCAAGAATTCATATTCTGAAGAATCATCTGATGAATCATTACCACTTTCACTCCATGTATCATTATCCTTAAAGACTTTCGTTGTCTTTGTCTTGTAATACTTTTTCTTATTTATTTCTGAATGTTTCTACTTTCTATATTTTTTCTTCAGTAAAGGACAATCAGGTCTTATATGACCTACTTTCTTTCATTCATAACATGTTACCTCTAAATCATTCTTATCCTTTCTATCTATCATTTTGAATCGGTATTGGAAGTCTTTCTTCCAACAATCTTGTTCATATTTCTAGCAAGACTGGCTAACTCATTGTCTGAATGATCAAAATTTCTTGATTCTAATATAACAACTTTTTCATCTTTAGATCTTGTTATCATTTCAGGTGTTATAGATTTAGATGTAGTAGTAAAAGCTACACTTCCATTTCCATTTTTATTCTTATTGAAATCAACATCTCTCTTCATTCGTATCTCGAGCTGTAGAAGAGTTACAAAGACTTCATCAAGAGTAATCTGGGAAACATTTCTGTTTTCGTCAATAGATGTACTTTTTGACACCCATTAGTTTGGAATTATACAAATAATTTTTTCAACAAGAGACTCACCATCAAGACCATTTTCACCCATATATTGTAAACTATTCACAATTTTCCGGATTCTTTGTTGAACTTTACATACTGGTTACCCATAACGAAAAAGAAATCCAAGATACTCTGCTCGAAGCATTGTTCTTCTTGTTTCTAAAATCATGGATGTACATAAAAGTGTGACTTCCAATTTCTTCCAAACACAGTTACCTGCTTCACAAGAAGATATCTGGCTATATATATTCCTAGACTTAGAACATAGTAATGTATTGTGTACCTTTTAATTCAGTTGATACTCTTTCTTTTCTTGATTGGTGAAAGTACTGATTTCATTGTCAGGAATTTTGTATCCTTCCGTTAGCATAATAAAATTTCCTACACAAGTACTGATAAAAAAAATACATCATTTGATTTCCCCAATACTCATAATCATTCCCATCAATTATTGGTGGTTTTTTTGAATTTATATTGTCAATTGATCCAATATTTATTACTGCAATCCAATAAAATAAATTCTTTTTCCACTCCACACGTTAGTGTAGTATGTAGTTGAAACAGAAATTTAAAAGAAATAGATCTAGATAGAGCTAGTAATACAAATAAGTGGAAACCTCATCTCATACCAACTGTTGGATTGAATATGTAGATGTATATGTATATTAGATGGAACAATACAAGAGGGGGTGAATTGGGGGATTAAAAAAGTTGTGTTTAAAAACTTATTAAAATTAGTTTAAATTATCTTAAACTAATGAAATTCTAAAACAATACAATTAAGCACAAATGTATTGAATATAAGGTATAATTTGATGTAATACTATAAGAAATGTAAATAAAATATATTCAAAATGAATACAATAATCATAGTAATACAATAGTGAAGGATTATACCATAAATCATATAGAATCAATCGATACAATATATAATAGTATGATTGTAATTGAAACAATTACAAATGAATATGAAATGAAGAAAAGAAACAATACAATTACCATTATAAAACAAAGAGTAGTGGAAATGTAAAGGTATTACAATTTTTTAACCCAAATAGAAGGGTATCCTTTTACCTAGGATAGGAGGTATGTCTTACCACCACCTTGGTAAGCCCTTGATATGATGATCAGAACGTCGGTCTTGATATCCCCACAAGCCCTCGATACAATGATCAGAACATCTATCTTGCCATCCCCTCAAGCCCTTAATTTTGCAGGTAATCGATACCTCTATCATTCAGTCACTTGAAATACCTCAATACAACGATTGGTAGCATCGTATTCTTATCCTTAGCATCCCTTGATCATTATCACCCGATAATTCACACAAAGCAAAACAAAGCACTTAATGAAATACAAAAACAAAGAACGAGCCGTTCACATTTTGAAATCTCAAGGATTTCACATGAAGAAAGAGACAAGTCACAATGTCTCTATCTAGAACTTGATAGCACAGAATGATCAGTCTCAGATATGTGTCACCATCAGCTTCAAATGACCTCTTATTTATAGGCCTCAGGTTCCAATGGTTATATTTCCCTGAACAGTCATATTTCTCAGAAAAACTCAGAGGGACTTAAAAAACAAGAATTTTAAGGGCCATATTGAAACAGAAAACATGAAATAATTTTGATTTGTTTATAGCTAACTCCACGACATCATTTTGGTTGAAACAAAAGATATATGAAGATGAAAAAACATGAGTACAAATGACATGTGTTGATAAAGGATCAAAACAAGCCTGTGATTAAAGTACAATATGAGTATTATTAGTATTACATAGTGTAATGTATTGATATGATACAAAGAGAGTACAATACGCAAAAGTCAGTATGTTTGATAGAGTCAGTATGATTGACAGAGTTGGTACGATTTATTCAGTACGATCAGTATAGTCAATACGATCAGCATAGTCAGTACGATAAGCATAGTCAGTACGATAAGCATGGTCACTACGATAATCATAGTTAGTATGATAAGCATGGTTAGTACGATAAGCATAGTCAGTACAATAAGCATGGTCAGTATGATAAGCATAGTCAGTATGATAAGAATATATCAATACATTTTTGATTTCCAAAACAAGACATAACTGTCAAAAGAGAACTTTTGACTCAAAAATGGAAAATCAAATTTTTCAAAGAAGTTATATAATAATTTCCTCCTTAAATTGAAATATATCTTATTCTTATAGAAGAAAACCTTCTCCATTTTTAATAATAAAAAATATCATTCATAATTCCGAAATAATGGAAACATAATATCAACATTATATTGAATAATATTTCATTATAATATGTAATTCATCAGATGTCATATTTTTTCTCTTATAGAATACCCAAATATAAAATCTATGTTCTCATGCTTATAAATTATCATCATTATGAAGTATCATCCTTAATAAGTAGTAAATTATTACTTAAAAACTATGGAAATCATCCATACATGGATATCATCCTTAAAAATTCATAAATAAAACTTATGTATGAATGAATGATCCTTATATGGACTAAAATAAATTATATTTATATATTGAGTATCTATTATAAAGAATTTAAATTTATCATATGGATAGCTAAATGAGTCGTTTTCATATTTGGTATTATTCATACCTTCAAGAAAGTTTCTAATCATAATGGTCAAGATGACACGTACAAAATTTTCTGGAAAGAGTTAAATTTAAGATCAAAAATAGTACACATAAAAAATAAATCTAAATGTAGTTTATGCCTCTCCATATCGACTACAATAATCTTTTAACATCACAACATCCAATAAATATTATATTAAAAATTATGTTATGTGATATTGAATGTGATGTATTCATGGGAAAAACTCTAACACATTAAAAATACCCACCCCAAACCACTACAAAAAATATTTCCAAGAGAAAAATTTCAATTCAAGATGATCTTCCAGACTATAAAATAACAAATAATTTTGTCATATTCTTAATAATACCATTTAAAATTACCTCCTTGTAAAAAAATATTGTTCTCTATATCTCCCTATTTGGAATTGTTGTCAACCAAGGATTATAAATTACTATCGCACTCATCAGACATAAAAATAAACCATCATTAAATAATTCAGTTCTCATTCGACTGAACTCATTACAACAAATAATAATAGTTATAATAATATCATATTTTTTTTAATAAATATAGGTATTAACATTAAAAATATTCAAAAATTATCCAGTTGATTTATCTTGATGATATTGTTCCACATTAAATATATATATAAATCAATACATATTCATTATAAAAAATGACTCTTTAACTCAACAAATTTACTTATGGATAATATCATAATTAAATTCCTAAAATCTACACCAATGAAACATTCATAATTATTCACATAGTTTTCGAATTCACATTTAAAAAAATATTAATCATCATAAAATACATGGTTGCCCAAAATTAGAGGTATCTCCAAAAATATGTAAAACAATGAATCATATAATACATAAAAGTTTTATTCTAGACAACTATAAATACATTTGAAAAATATTTAAAGGGAAAAATAAAATAATATTTATCTTGAATTTTTTCCTTCATTAACAAAAATTCCAATGAATAATGAGATTGGAGACTAATCAGAAATTATTATCCTTGGTATGATTGTGGATGAAATCCCAAACTCAAACTTATTCATTAAAATCAATCCATTTAAATTGGGGCTAAAATTGTCTATTTTGAAATTTGTTGGAAAAATTTACAACATCTACAAATTTTCCCAAAAAATGATAATATTTTTTATGAGAATTTATATCAATATTATATGATCCTAAATAATATAGAAAATTAATAGATAAATTTATGTCACATTGATTACCTCATAAAAAAGAAGTGAAATCTTAACATAATTTTATAGATCGTCCAAAGAATGTCTTTATCCAAAAAAACTATTTTTTTGAATGAATTACAACCATATATTAATCATTTTTGGTTCTAAATATATCCAGGATTTATTTTATTGTGTATAAATATACAATCACTTCACCGTGAATGAAAACTCCAAAATATGTACAATTTAGATCATCAACACTTCCTTCCAAATCCATATCTATATAACCAAATAGTTCCATGAATTCCTAGTAATCATATTTCATTAAAAAATGTAGATTTAATTTCTCACATAATTATGTTTAATTATAAAAAATGTGACTCATTATATTAAATTTGACACATGGAATAATGATTAGTAGAATAGAATATATTTGAAATTAAATCAATAAAGTAAGAGGGCTTCTAATCAGCTTGTGGAATTAAAATGGATCAAATTCATTTCCAAAATTACCTTGATATAACATAGCTCCCACTAATAATGGAGTAAAATACAATATTAAATACTCAATTCATAAACTTTTATGAAGTTCCCTATATTAAATTCATTAATAAATAAAAAAATAATTTTTATCTTAGATAATTTTTATTCCAAAATTTTTATTATATCACCATTAATAGATATTTAAAATATATTTTCCTCTCTTTTAATGAATATTCAAAAAAATATTAATCATCTCAATAAAATATGATGTCATATATATAAAGAATAATAGTTGGAGATATCTAATTTCCATATTTAGTATTGATGTTTTATCCACATCTCCTCTTCTTATTCTCAAATTATTTAAACATGTATTGATTTGAAAATACCATTATTTTTAGAATTAATTCAACCCATATAGTGATATGTTTAACTATCGAATTTAGTTATCATCCTCACCATGAATGGATTCTCAATGTAAACCTACTCTTCCCACTTCCTATTCTGAAAGTATGATTTGATATCTATTTTCAAGATCTTTTTATTATTTTGTGATATGGAAGAATGAAAAATTAAAATGTTTTCATGTCTTAAAAAATGTAATCGGATCATCAAATTCCAATATGTCTCCCTAAAAATATCCTATAAACACACGTATTTCATTATTTTAAATAAAATTCTATTTTCATTAAAAATAATTTTGAAATCCAATATTTTATCTAGGTTATTATTTTCTAATGGTTTAGTTATTAAACATCATTTGCAAGTATTCTCATTTTATTCCCATTCATAATTCAAGTAATTAAATAATTTAGGATTCTCTAACGCTTCATTAACATATTTTGTTTGATATGAAAAAACATTTAGTTTTATGCGGTTTTATTTAGTGTTCTTAAAATTTTAACCTACATTACATGTTTTTTAATGATTTTTTAGAACTCCTACTATATTCTTATCCTTAGATGATGAATATTTTTATATTCTTTATCTTACTAAATCGATTAATGATCTTCTCAATCATATTCATCATCAGTATTTGCATCATTTTATAAATCATCTTTAAGATATTTGACAATGATAGATTTTCCATAAGCATTATAACATTATTATTATGTTTTAACATCTTCCATTGAATTTTATGATATCATTATATATCTAGTGTTTATAATATTCTTAGTTTCAGATTTAGTAGTGATACCCACTTATATTATGAGGATATCCATGAAATATTCCATAAAATTTCTATCATGAACATCCCAATATTTTCTCCTTTGTAATTAATTCTATAATAATATAAAAACATACTTAAATATATCATAGATGCATATTTATTTAAATAAAACACATATGGTGACATATCTGAATAGGTTGAGTGCTTGTAATTGTTTTTTGTGTGAACATTTTAGTAATAAATTGTATCAAAAATATATATATAGAGGTAACATAGTTATTCAACATTGATTGATACTTATCAACAAATATTCTATTTTTTTATTAAAACAAACCATTATATTTCTTTGTGTGTGGTAGATATAGTTCATAGATAATTCCATAGTTCTCTATGTGTGCTTTAAAAATCCCATTTTATTAATCACCGTCATTATCTATCTTGTTCTACTATAGAGTGAAACCATGTTCTTTATAAAGACGTCACCCTAAGAATTACATAAATTAGTTTTTTTGACATGAAATTATTCACAAACATTTGAGCACATTTTAAGGATTAGAGTTTTAGAGAATTATGTCATAACTCATATATGACTTCCCCACAATCATACAATGTGAATATTACTAAAGAAGGGTGAATTTATTTCAAAAAAAGGATCTTAATAAATTATAAATTATTTAGACGGAACAAAAATTACAAGATTCATCATGGATTCATCGTTTCGCATGCCCTTCCTTATACACTATAAAGAACATTATAAAATTTGGGATTGTCACAAAAAGATCAGTAAGGGACATGAAAAGAAAAAAATATATTTTTAATCCATTAGTACATATAAACATATGAAATCATTTTCACAAAGATATACTTCTCACCCATAAAACATCAAATAATTATTTTATGAAAACATGTGATTTCAATAAAACATAGAAACCATTTATAAACTATTTTTGTAAATATAGGATAAGGTTATACGAAATATATACAAGTGGGGGGTGATGTGTGTCTATCCAATTTTCATTGAGAAATCGTGACAATAATAAACTATTGCCTTTTATATTTATCATATTGTTTATATTTGAAAAATAAACAGATATCAAGAGGTAATGATTTATAGTGATTCAGGAGCCCAAAGTCCCCTAGTCCACTCCACCAATGATCTTCTCCACGAGCCAGGTGATTTTCACTAGTTGTTACTCTTTTCACAATACCATCCATATCTAAGTGAAGACAGATGATAACTTTATAATTTTAAGACTAAAACAAGGAATTTTGGTTCTAAACAAAGAAACCATCAAAAAAACATTGTACAAGAAGCCGTAACTAATAATAAAAAAGTATTTTGGGCAAATACTTTCTAGTTAATCTTCATAGTCATAGTAGTATGAAACTAACAGTAAATAGATCATCATCTTCAGAAAGGGTGTTCTTTAGGTAAGAGAAATTATGAACCAATCACGTTGAAATTTATCTTGAAATATATTCAGCAACAAATCAACAGTAGATTCACGTTAGAACATTAATGTAGAACTAGTAAATAATAAAATTTTATCTTTTTGATATAGATCAGAATCTGATTGTTCTTTGTAGCAGCAGATCTATAAAACATCTTTTTTAAAGATTCTGTTTAACATTATTTTTCTTTGAAACATGAATATCCCCATATTTGAATCTTGTAATTTTCATGACTTCAAGAGATATTGTTTCACCCTTGTCATCTACAAAATTTTTATACATTGAATATATAGAATAAAGATGATCACCTTATCCATAACTTCATATTCACAATAGTCTAATGATAGATCACAATATTCAAAAAGTTTGTCTAACATAGTGTCCGTAATTTACCATAATAACTGGCATTAAATCCCCATATTAAATCGAACCATTGAATTAAATAAAAACTTATTTAAATTGGCCATCGATTTGCTTTAAAATTAGGCTTTGAATCTGGCATGAAATCATCATGAAAATACTCAAAAAATGATTCCATAATAATGTTGAAACATTAAATATCTAATACATAAAGAAGTCAAACATAGGGTTCCAAAACATAAGGTTGATTGAAAATTTAACGTTGATGACCCATAATTTTTTCATCGACATTCAAATGTATGGTATATAATCCATACATATCATTCATTCAAAACATATGGTATATAATTTAATCTTTTCGATAAAACATAAGGTTCATTACAAAATTAAGGTTGATGATCCATAAACTTGTGAAGTAAATGTAATGTTCATTAAAAATGTAGGGTTTATAATCCATACTTTCGTGAAGAAAATATAAGGTTCCATACATGTTTTGGGTTCTTCATCCATACATTTCTCATATAACAAATGTAAGGTTTCTTCCAAACGTAACATTTTTTACCATATTTCTTTGAACTCCCCTGAAATAAATGTAGGGTATAATACTTATGTCATGCTCGTCACCGTACTTTATGAACAGTGTTTCTTGAACACACTTAATAGATTTCTAAACACTTCAAAAAATATTTCATGTGAATCATATTCTTTAATATTATTAAAAAAAATTCAATAAAAGAATATTAATTTCAAAAAATACACTAAACGTAAAATCATTAGAATAAAAATTAAAGGAATTTGTGAGGAAAAAATCATTATAAATATATAGTGTATTGTGGAAACAATTCATGCTCCACAATCTCCCCATTTTTGATGATCACAATACTTATAAAATTATTTACATATAATTTATAATTTTTCAAGGATAAAAAAATATTAAATATTTTATATTCAAATACATCTTTGAAAATATACAATACTGATTTATCAAAATTTTGCCTCTTCAAAGCTTCATTATAAAAAAAACATTCCCCAAAAATATATTTAAAAAAATGTAAAATTTTTGTTATATATAAATTTTCCCCCTTTTTTGATGTCAAAAATATTGATAGAATATGTTATATAACACATGTAATGTATTACTGAAAATGTAAGAAATTGTTATGAGAAAATGTTTAAGAATAATGGAATCTGGATTTTTTTAGGTAATCTAACATAGACATAACAAAGGTAAAAACCTCATCAAATTTGATAAATATGAAATTTCATTTATAAAACAATATAAAAGTAAATTAATGAATATGAATCAAGTTTGTTTGGATAATGATTTGAAAAATAATTGCTCATTAATTCTGAATATCATCTTTCAATTATCCCAACTGTAACCTTAATCTCTTCATAACACCATCTCCCATAAGAATTATAAGATCTCTTCCTTCTTGAGTCAAATAAATATCTTCTATGAGGTTCACACTAAAAAAACACTTGAAATCTTTCTCCCTTTCATATAAACTGTCTGAGAATCTCAGTGAATCTGATCAGTAATTCTCTAATACCCAGTTCATTTGAGGTAAGATGATCAAAAATATGTTTTCGATTGTCCATCAGAAATATGTTTTTGATTGTTCATTTGAGGTAATTTCACTTCGATTTTTTTCACTAGTTTCTCTAATAAATTTTCACCTAAAATATTAGTTGATAATGATTCATTAAGAACATCTCTAAAAATCTGAGAAATATTTTCTCGAATGAGTTGTTTTCATTCACAACTTCTAAGACTAGGTGCTCGTCTAGAGCAATTTCTTATTGAATTATTTTTGAATCGGACTTTATGGAACTGGTTCTGTCTAAGAATTTTAAATTAGTACAGACTCAATATGGACCACATATTGATCTATAATTTCCATTCCATGAGAGTTTCCAATTTGTATTACCTCCTCAGTTCTTGTCTTTACCTCAGCCTAAGGCATAACATCCACATTTACTTGAGAAGTATCTTCTTCTTGTCTCTCTTCTTTAATAGTTTCTGTCACAAATTTATAACATAAAAGATCTCTTACTTTATGAATTTTGTCTAGAGATGTTTCCTAAACAACTCTTATTTTCATTCAAATAATAAGTCCTCCATGACATTCTTCATTATCTTGTTTATCTTTTATTTCAAATTTGATTTTTCTTGATGTCTTTGAAACTTCTCTTTTTCTAGATTCATCCATACCGTCTTTAGATTTTTTAGTTTTCTCCACCTGAGAAAACTCCTGATTCTCTTCACCCCTAATAGGATGATTTTTAATTTTATAGTGCTCCAAAAAAATATGATATTTCATAAGGTTCCATCATTTAACACATTAATATAGCGGAGTTTTACTCTCGCATAATTAAACATCACCATATCATTCTTAAACAGAAAAATCAAAATAAAACATCCATAAGGATAAAAATTCATATTATTCTCATGTTCACAAAAGTAACACCAAAATCTAATCACGTATCATATAAAAGTCAGCTTTATGTCACATAAAAACAGCATCATATTATAAATATAAGGAAAAAGTGACTTCTCCATCTCATACATCCTTAGGGAAATTATTATTTGAACAAATTTAAACAAAATATTAAAATATAGTTCTTAATCATTGACCAAAATTGTTTTATGTTAGTCAAGCCAAATAGAACAAAAATTATATCCTTAGAATTATGGTTTCTATCCTGAATTGACATTAGATCAATCTGAAAAACTCCCTCATGAGGGGAATTCAAGATCCTTATAATTTCAAAAGAATAGATTGATAACTCTTTGACTTCGATCTTTGAAACAATTGAATCTTCTGTATCTCCCAAACTAAATTGTACAGTTTTAATGAAAATTATCTACTAAAAATAATATATAAATTTAGTTTAGTCCTCACTGAATGTTGTTTCAATACCATTAATCGATAATTCCTGCTTCAACATGAGGATCGACTGAAATAGCCATTCCAGATCGATAAATTTTTTCTGAATGACTTCCATTCCAGTTGAAATCTGATGCTTCGCATCACTGGGTTTTACTTATTTGATTCTCTTATTTCCATTTCCTTCTAAAACATATAATGATTGTGATGTTATAGGGTTTTAAAGGTGTGGGGAAAGGAATATGAAGTAGGTGAGTAGTTTCTATATTTTGAAATGTTTTGAGAAAATGATCGTGTTTTAGAATTAGAAACGGGTTCTATCAAAGACTTGATTGTCTAACCATTACGTACATAATAATTATTAAATAATTTAATATATATTAAACTATAAGAGGTGTTTTTAATATTTATTACAAAATAAATATAAAAGTTTAAATTGTATGAGAGATAAGTAACTAAATTATATTAAATAGTGAAAATTAAATATAAAATATTCAAATAACATTAAGATTGAAATTAAATATGATTTATTCAAAAAATGAATAAAATTATTATAAAAAATGCAATTTATTTAAAATAAAAGAAAACTAACTCTCTGTTAATTAAATCAAAACATGTATTGGGATGTGGTTTAGTAAAAATATCATCTAATTGAAATCCAATACTTCTAAATTCTAAAAATATATCCTTTATAAGAACACGATCTCTTTGAAAATGATGTGTAATATCAATATGATAAGTTTTAGAATGACTTATATGGGTTTTTAAAATATTTATTGCACTGCTATTATCACATAAATTGGTTTTATTATCAAAATTTCATCTAAAGTCCATAAGTGTGTTTTTCGTCCACAAAATATGTGCCGAACAACAGCCTACAGATACATAGTCTGCCTTAGTTGTTGATCAAGCAACTAAGTTTAGTTTCCTACTAGACCATGATAGTAAATATTTTCTTAAAAAATGTTAGGTTTCTGATGAGGGTTTTCAATCTAATATAGAACTTCAAAACCCAGCATTCGAATATGAAATTAATTTAAAATCATTAGTTTTTTTATAAATAAGAGATTGAAAAATGGTCCGTTTAAATATCTAAAAATTTATTTGACAACTGTATGATGAGATTCCTTACGATTAGATTGAAATATTCTAAAAAAACATTTTGAATAAGAAATATCTGGCCTTCTAGAAGTATGATATAATAAACTACCAATTATATCTCTATATAACATATTGTCTACTAATTTTCCAGTTTTATCCAAATCATGTTTTATATTAGTACACATTGGAGTTTTATATGTCTTATTTTTTTAAACTCCAAATTTCATTAGTAAATCATTACTGTATTTCTAATGATTCAAAACATTCCAAAAGTATTTTTGATAGATTTGAAGTCCTAAAATGAAATTTAGTTCTTCTATTATAATCATTTAAACATATTTTTCCATTAATTTTTAAGACTCATGAAAATTTTATTTAATGGTTGACCAAAAAATAACATCATGAACATAGATTTAAACTAATAAAATATTTGAATTTATTGTATTATTAAAATGTTTTGGATCTACCATACCAAAATTAAAATCATATTCCAAAATATAAGAATTTAATCTTTCATACCATCCTATAGGTGCTTGTTTAAGTCCATAAATAGCTTTACTGTGATTAAAAAAAATTTGTTTTTCAGAATTTTCAAAACAAGGAGGTTGATCTAAATAGACATCCTCTATTAAATAACCATTTAAAAAGGTATATGTAACAACCATTGGAAATAATTTAAATTCCATATAATATGCATTGGCTAAAAGGATTCTAATGTCTTATAATCTAGATATAGGGGTATATGTCTCGTCATATTATATACCTTCATCCTAATTATATATTTTAGCTATAATTTGTGCTTTATTTATTGATATAACCCCTGATGATCAGGTTTGTTTCTAAAGACCCATTTAGTTCAAATAACAATATAGTTCTTTGGTTATTTAACTAATTTCCAAACAATATTTCTATTGAATTGGATTAGTTCTTCATGCACGTGTATCATCAAACTTTAATCCACTAAGGAATATTCTTTTGAATTATATTTTTATTTGGATAGAAAAGAAAAACACACCACTAGATCTCTATATTTCTTCTTTTTTATTTCCATGTATAGGTATCATATAACAGTTTCTATTGGGTGATTCTTTGGGATTATATATTTTCTAGGTAAAACACTATTAGGTTCATTAGTGATATATTCTTATGAAATAGAGAGAATTTTGTATATATAATTTCAAAAATCATCTTTTAGGTTTTCAAGTCTCATGTTCTCATAAAGGTTAGATTCAACAATTTGATCTTTCCTTTTTTCAAAAGGAGAAAATTCATTAAATTTTACTAGAATTAATTCTTCAAAAATCATTATCTTTATATTAAAAACTCTATAATATTTGAAGTTATAATAATATCATAATAAAATTCCTTCATTATATTTTGGATAAAACATTCCAAGATTGTCCTTGGTGTTCAAGATATAAACCTTTCATCCAAAAACATTAATTTATTTTACAATAGGTTTTCTATTTTTCCAATGTACATATGGTGTCCTTTTGAAAATTGGTCTTATTAAAACTCTATTTATTGTATATCAGGATGTTATTACAATAACTTTCTAGAAATAGGTAGAAAGACAGTATTGATTTAACATATTCCTAGCCATTTCCTGAATATTTATATTTATTCTTTCAATAACTCCATTCCGTTGAGGTGTTCTTAGTGCATAGAATGTATGTTTAAAAATTATATTTGAGCCAAATGAATTAAATTCTTGATTCTCAATTTCTCCGCCATGATAATTTCTTAATGAAATTATTTAAAAATCTTTTTCATATTGAACAACGTTGCAAAAACATTCAAATATTGTAAAAGCTTCATTTTGATGTTTTAGAAAATATATCCTAGTAAATATGGAATATTAATGAACTAAAACATATACATATAATTTACCATCCAAACTTTCTATTCTTGAAATTCCAAATAGATCCATATGGATAAGTTCTAATGGTTTAGATATAGAAATTTTTTTACTTGATTTGAAGGATGATTTGTGATTCTAGCCAATTTGACATGCATCACAGCATCATTCACTATCGAATTTAAGACAAGGTAAATTTGAAAATAATTATTTCTTAGAAAACATATGTAAAGAATAAATATTTCAATTTCCATGTCTTCTATGCCAGATCTAGGATTCATTTATTTTAAAATTTAAAAAATTTAATTTTCGTTTACAAAAATAAATTTACTCAAGGGTATAAACATTAGCAGTTTTTGGTGCTATAAATTTAATCAATTTATCCATAAAAACAGAAAAGACATTTTTAGAAAAATAGAAAAAATAACCATCATGTCACGACCCGCCCTCGGGGTCCGTGCCGTGACTACCCCAAGCCCGCCTTTCATAGGCCAGGGGCTGGCGACTAGCACCAAGGCGTAAATCCCAGAAAAAGGGAAGGCATTGCCTTTGTAAAGTAAACAAACACCACAGAGTAAGCAAGAGGAAGTAAAATACTAAGTACAAAAAGAAGAGCTGAAAAGTAAAAAGGGGCCGGAAATACAAGCCCAACTGTAAAGTACAACTCGAAAGGGAAAACAGCGACTGAAAAGTAAAGCTGCTACGCTGAGATGTCCACTGGAAATCCCACCTGAAGGGTGGGTACAGATAGCTCCTCTGCTCCTCGGGTCCCGCCATCCGCTCCGAGTATGTCCCGCCCAGTGGTCCACCTCCGGGTACCGCCTCGTCGTATAGTCCACCTCCAGGTACCGTCAAGTCCTCGAACCTTCGGCTTCTGTTAGCACTGTCCGTCGTCTGCAACCAACACAACGAGGTGCGGGCATAGCCCGTGCAGGGGTGAGTATAACGATACTCAGTAGGGACCCCGAGACCCTCAAGGTCTCACTAAAACCAACAAGGATAAACACAAGAAGATCTCAACAGATAAACTCTACTTAGGTATATGCCCATACATATACCTAAGTTATAAAGTAACCCATCTCAATCATGAGGAACACAAGAATTGTGAAAACGACGGATAACCACTACCCGGGTATATGCCCATACATATACCAAAGTTAGCAAGTGACCCATCTCAATCATAAAGTAACACAAGGTCAAAAGTCTCAGCTCAAACCAGGATTTTCATTATCGAAACCGTAACTGCTGAAGAGCTCCGTCTCTAGAGTGTACAGTGGTCCTGTCATGACTCCGAGGCCGCCGCTCACTAACCTAAGACTGCTGAGGTACTCCTCCTGTCGAGTACTGCGGGTTTGCGGCCAACTACCTGGCGCTCCGTCCGCTGAGGGTCTATCGCCAAATACCGGGCGCTCGCCCAAATAGCCAACTGAGGTACTCCTCCTGTCGAGTACCGCGGGTTTGCTGCCAACTACCAGGCGCTCCGTCCGCCGTGGGTCTGCCGCCAAATACCGGGCGCTCCGTCCACTGGGCTAGTCGACTCACTCCAAGTCGAGTCGGTCAAGCAGTCGTCAGGTCTCAGCCGGCTACACGGTCTCCGTACTCTGCACGCTCGTCTCCGGGAGGGTCTGCTCCACGAGCTACTGGTCGATACTCCAAGTATCACAAAGTCCCGCAAAGAAGTATCTCGAAAGACCGTCTCGTCATAGGGGTCTCAACGCAACAGACGGCGCGTCGATCGGACGCCCGGTCTGTGAGTTATTAGCTTTTTCGTCCCAGAGGCCCGGTTGGTTTCGTGAGCGAAACCAATCCCGGCCGTATCTCAACTGTACCCCGAACTCCCATAGGGTATACTCATAGGGACCGTTACTAAACGTAAACACCAACGCCGCTGACGGTTCGTCAAACAGACGTCCTGTCTGAAAGATATCAGCTTTCCCGTTCCAGGGGCCCGGTTGGATTTCGGGTACAATCCAACCCGGCCATACTCCGACTGCATCCAAAACTCGGGCGGAGTATGTCAAAAGTTCCGTCTCATCAAGAGGAAGTCAACGAAACAGACGGCGCGTCAATCGGACGTTCGTGGCTCAAGATATGAGCGTTTCCGCTCCGAAGGCCCGGTTGGTTTCGTGAACGAACCAACCCGGCGGAACTCAAAGTAATCCGAAACCTTGAGTGCGATATACCGAAACGACCGTCTCGATCCAAGGATCGCATTGCCACAGACGGTTCGTCATTCGGAGGTCCGAGGCTCAAGTTATGAGCCAAAAACTAATTCTGGTTCGAAACGGGGGGGTCCGGGTCCGGGCCGACCCGGCCCGACCCCCCCCCTGGCGGCGCGGTGGCCGGCGGCGGCGGCGGGCCGCGGCGGCGGCGGCGGCGGGCCGCGGCGGCGGCGCCTGGCGCCGCACGTGGATGGCACGCGGGGGCTAAGCCCCCGCTATTTTGAAGCGGCGCGGCACAAAGGCCGCGCCTTTGCAACAGACGGCCCGCCCACGTGGGGGCCGGTTTTATTAAGCGAACCGGGGGGGCTGCTGCCCCCCCCTTCCATGGAACCGCCTCCCCCCTCTTAAAGAGGGGGGTTTTAATATGACGACCGAGGGATTAATTCCCCCGGTTTTAATGACTTCCGGCCGGCCAGCTGGCCGGCCGGTTTTCTCCAACGGGACCGGAAATTTCCGGTCCCCTCTTCGGCTTCCGACGCCGGCGGCCCGGCCGCCGGTCTGCTCTTCCGCCGCGGCCCGGAACCGGCCGCGGTCTCCTCGTTCTGCCGCGGCCCGGAACCGGCCGCGGTGTTCGTCGTCCGGCGCGGTGCGACGGCACCGCGCCCCTTTCGCCGCACTTTAAGTTCTTTCAACGCGGCGCGACGGCGTCGCGTTCTTGATGTTTCTTCCATGGTGTGCGCACGACGGCGTTGCTTAAAATAAACAAACAATCATCCGCGTGGTGCGACGGCACCACGCCACTTGCTTCCATCCGCAAAAACAAACAAGAACGTTGGAGGGGGTTCGGCCGTGTTCGTACGGTCCGGCCCCCTCACGTTAAATTAATAACGCAACTTTAAATAAACAACATCCTCACGTTAGTCATACGAACCACGAGCAAGAATGAGATAATTAAATATTAAATCAACATCCCCTACCTCGGGTATAAGGTTCGAAGATTGAGATCGTTCCGCGGAAGACGACATCGCGGAGGTCGGGCGACGCGGTCGTCGTTCGTCAAATTTAACGACGAAGAGTCACGTCCGAAGAGGCACGTCGTTGGCGAATCCTTGTACGCCGACGAAGGTTGTCCGAGGAAGGTGCGGTGTTCTCTCTCGTTGACACCGAAGACGAAGAAGAGCGGAGCGGCGTTCTTCGTCGGAACTTGAGCGTTCTACGTCAAGTCTCGAGGAAAAGTCAAATAAAAAGGAAACAACGAACTCAAGAACCCTTACCTCGATAGTCGCACGTTGACGGAGTCGTGGAATATCGGTGTCGATTCCTTTGACGTCGGAGGAAGAGTCGTTGTCGATGGCGTTCGTCGCGGAAAAGATGATGCGGAAGAAGAACGTCACGTCGCGGATATGGCGTCGCGGAAAGACCGTGTTCTTCGGAGAAGAAGTTCTTCGTTGAAGAACGACGTTCTTTGCGTTCTTCGTTGAAGTTGAGCGTTCTTCGTGATCTTCGTCAGAGATAAAGAAGAAGAAGAAACAGATGCTCTCTACCTCTCAAGAAGACAAACCATTCAACCAAAAATAAAATAAGACAACATCTTATTTTATTATCACATAACACACTAGAATTTCAAAGGTTTGAAATTCAAAATGGATAACTCCAAAATTAACTCACTTATTTAATATACATGAATTGTATAATTAAATAGAAGTTAACTTGTCAAGCCATTAAGAGGGAGAGAGGGGAGTTGAAAAGGTGGGGGTTCGTGTGGGCCCCACCACACTTAATCCTCCCAAGGGAGGTTAAGTTGGTGTGGGTCCCACTTCCAACCTCTTTTGGTAGGTTTTTAATAAGTTAAAATAAAATTTGTCTTACACAAATTTTATTTAACTCAACTGAAAACCCCAAAACTAACTTTCAACCCGCAACAAACGCAACTTCCGAAAAGGTCTCATTAAGCGAATATCGGCGCTGCGAGTTCATCGGTGCCCTCGGATTTCAATTCCGAGCACCGTATCAAAAGTTAGAAATTTCCGCTCGTTCGTTCACTGAACGTACCCGAGCCAAACTTCGGAAATTAATTCCGGGCACTCCGGGCCTCGGAATCAGGTGCCTTCTGAAACCGCGCTCTTGTAAAATTCTAAAGAAAATTAAGAAAAAATTTCCCTTGAATTTTACGGGTCTTTACATTACTCCCACCTCAGGGCTTTACGTCCCCGTAAAGATACACCAAAAACTAGGGAAACAAAAGAGGGCACTGAGAACGCATCTGTGCCTCCCGCTCCCATGTGCTCTCCTGGAGATTCCCGTGCTGCCATCTGTTGCGCACAAGAGGAATCGATCGCCCATGTAGGACCCGCTCCTGTCGATCCTCTATCTCCACCGAGACCTCCGTAAAAGTCGCCCCATCGTCAACGTCAAGCTCCCCATGGTCAAAGATGTGCGTCGGGTCGTGCACGTATCTCCTCAGTTGAGACACGTGGAAGACGTCGTGCACCCGGTGTATCTGAGGTGGTAGAGCCAGGCGATAAGCCACCTCACCAACCCTGCTGAGGACCTGGAAGGGTCCGATGAAGCGCGGAGATAACTTGTCGCCTCGGCCAAATCTCCGAATACCACGTTGAGGTGAGACCCGCAAGAAGACGTGGTCACCATCCTCGAACTCTAGTGGCCTCCGCCTCCTGTCAGCGTATGACTTCTGCCGGCTCTGTGCTGTCCTCATCCGCTCCTGGATGACATGGACCTCCTCTGACGTGGCCCGGACCATCTCTGGTCCCACATGAGCTGCGAGATTTCTTCTTTGCCGATAAGAGAAACCTGGTCTCATCCCCTGGATGGACCACATTCTTTGCCTAAAACAGTCAATCCTAACATGGATGATACTAATCCATACCAAGGATGACGTCGTAAGGCCTCGACGCTACTACTAAGAGATCCAACCGTTACTCTCGCCTCCAAGGGTTGAGTCACACTGTCGGCATCAGTTTGTGGTAACTGGTCTCCTCCAGTAGATGTCTCACAAGTGAGGGTCAAGTCAACAGTCAACTGGAACCTCTTAGTAACATCACAAAAGAGGACAGGAATGAAAACATCACAAAGTATGCGTCTTATTATTGCAGCTCATAATACAAAGATGCTACACAAAAACAACATCAACATGGAACTAGAAGTACAAGAGACGTATCCACTAGTTCCGCTCCTGTCCACCTGCTTTACTGTTGCTCAAGCATTTGTCGCTGCCTCGACCTCGGTGGCTCCCCCCCAAGCCTGCGGATCGAGGAGTCGGACAGTCACGTGCTAGGTGACCCTTTCCGCGGCATGAGTAACACAACCTGCTCCTTGCACGGCTAGCTCTGTTCCCACTCCGGGTGCCCCGCACCACCGGTCCTAAAACCCGAGATCGCCCAACTGCTGGTCTGGTCCTCCTGGACCTCTGCATCATCTGTCTACTGCCCACAGATGACTCGGCTTCTGATCGAAAAACACGCGGCAAAGGCAGAATCTCCTGTACACGCTCGGGGTGTAGAGATACTGGCACAAACTCCACCCTGAAGAAGGTCTCGAAGTCTTCCCATGCGAAGTTCATCTCATCGCAAAACTGAAACAAGTGTCTCCACCACCTACCTGCTGCTGCCTGAAGGAGGCTGGTAGCAAAGATCACCATGAAGTCTGCCGGCGTCCCCACTAGCCTGAAGACTCTCACCACAGCCTCCAGCCAAACCTCAGCCGCCTGCGGGTCCGTCTCTCCCCGGAACCTGGGTGGCCTCTGGCGCTGGAACTCATGCAGCGCGCTCAAGCGTCGTGCATCGCCTATTGCTGGGGCTGGTGGCATCGGTGGCCCAACGTATGGTAGTACCGCTGGTGCCTCCGCTGGTGCCTCAACTGCAAGAGGGCCCTGTACCGAAGCCTCGTCGCTCGACAGACTGTCAGCACGCTCATCCCTCCGGGCTCTAGCTGGTCGTCTGAGAAAAGACATCCTGAAAGAAACAACGTAACACGATCAAACGATTATACCTGGTGAGCTGACCTGGTTTGAGATGTTTTAAGGGGAAAAACCTTTGAAAACACACACGCAATCAGTGTTTTCGTGCACAAAGTCGGAAATCAGTTGTCAGGGTCCTGGTGTATGGATACGTCGGCCGCCCGCACCAACACTGGACTCCCTGAACTGAAAACCACACTCGGTACCCTTAACACTATTGCTTCACAGAAAGAAAGATCAGAGTTATAAGTTCTGCGGTAGAACCGAACTCCTCTGATACCAATTTGTCACGACCCGCCCTCGGGGTCCGTGCCGTGACTACCCCAAGCCCGCCTTCCATAGGCCAGGGGCTGGCGACTAGCACCAAGGCGTAAATCCCAGAAAAAGGGAAGGCATTGCCTTTGTAAAGTAAACAAACACCACAGAGTAAGCAAGCGGAAGTAAAATACTAAGTACAAAAAGAAGAGCTGAAAAGTAAAAAGGGGCCGGAAATACAAGCCCAACTGTAAATTACAACTCGAAAGGGAAAACAGCGACTGAAAAGTAAAGCTGCTACGCTGAGATGTCCACTGGAAATCCCACCTGAAGGGTGGGTACAGATAGCTCCTCTGCTCCTCGAGTCCCGCCATCCGCTCCGAGTATGTCCCGCCCAGTGGTCCACCTCCGGGTACCGCCTCGTCGTATAGTCCACCTCCAGGTACCGTCAAGTCCTCGAACCTTCGGCTTCTGTCAGCACTGTCCGTCGTCTGCAACCAACACAACGAGGTGCGGGCATAGCCCGTGCAGGGGTGAGTATAACGATACTCAGTAGGGACCCCGAGACCCTCAAGGTCTCACTAAAACCAACAAGGATAAACACAAGAAGATCTCAACAGATAAACTCTACTTAGGTATATGCCCATACATATACCTAAGTTATCAAGTAACCCATCTCAATCATGAGGAACACAAGAATTGTGAAAACGACGGATAACCACTACCCGGGTATATGCCCATACATATACCAAAGTTAGCAAGTGACCCATCTCAATCATAAAGTAACACAAGGTCAAAAGTCTCAGCTCAAACCAGGATTTTCATTATCGAAACCGTAACTGCTGAAGAGCTCCGTCTCTAGAGTGTACAGTGGTCCTGTCACGACTCCGAGGCCGCCGCTCACTAACCTAATACTGCTGAGGTACTCCTCCTATCGAGTACTGCGGGTTTGCGGCCAACTACCTGGCGCTCCGTCCGCTGAGGGTCTGTCGCCAAATACCGGGCGCTCGCCCAAATAGCCAACTGAGGTACTCCTCCTGTCGAGTACCGCGGGTTTTCTGCCAACTACCAGGCGCTCCATCCGCCGTGGGTCTGCCGCCAAATACCGGGCGCTCCGTCCACTGGGCTAGTCGACTCACTCCAAGTCGAGTCGGTCAAGCAGTCGTCAGGTCTCAGCCGGCTACACGGTCTCCGTACTCTGCACGCTCGTCTCCGGGAGGGTCTGCTCCACGAGCTACTGGTCGATACTCCAAGTATCACAAAGTCCCGCAAAGAAGTATCTCGAAAGACCGTCTCGTCACAGGGGTCTCAACGCAACAGACGGCGCGTCGATCGGACGCCCGGTCTGTGAGTTATTAGCTTTTTCGTCCCAGGGGCCCGGTTGGTTTCGTGAGCGAAACCAATCCCGGCCGTACCTCAACTGTACCCCGAACTCCCATAGGGTATACTCATAGGGACCGTTACTAAACGTAAACACCAACGCCGCTGACGGTTCGTCAAACGGACGTCCTGTCTGAAAGATATCAGCTTTCCCGTTCCAGGGGCCCGGTTGGATTTCGGGTACAATCCAACCCGGCCATACACCGACTGCATCCAAAACTCGGGCGGAGTATGTCAAAAGTTCCGTCTCATCAAGAGGAAGTCAACGAAACAGACGGCGCGTCAATCGGACGTTCGTGGCTCAAGATATGAGCGTTTCCGCTCCGAAGGCCCGGTTGGTTTCGTGAACGAACCAACCCGGCCGAACTCAAAGTAATCCGAAACCTTGAGTGCGATATACCGAAACGACCGTCTCGATCCAAGGATCGCATTGCCGCAGACGGTTCGTCATTTGGAGGTCCGAGTCTCAAGTTATGAGCCAAAAACTAATTCTGGTTCGAAACGGGGGGGTCCGGGTCCGGGCCGACCCGGCCCGACCCCCCCCTGGCGGCGGCGGCCGGCGGCGGCGGGAGGCGGCGTGGCGGCGGCGGCGGCGGCGGCGGGCCGCGGCGGCGGCGCCTGGCGCCGCACGTGGATGGCACGCGGGGGCTAAGCCCCCGCTATTTTGAAGCGGCGCGGCACAAAGGCCGCGCCTTTGCAACAGACGGCCCCCCCACGTGGGGGCCGGTTTTATTAAGCGAACCGGGGGGGCTGCTGCCCCCCCCCCCCTTCCATGGAACCGCCTCCCCCCTCTTAAAGAGGGGGGTTTTAATATGACGGCCGGGGGATTAATTCCCCTGGTTTTAATGACTTCCGGCCGGCCAGCTGGCCGGCCGGTTTTCTCCAACGGGACCGGAAATTTCTGGTCCCCTCTTCGGCTTCCGACGCCGGCGGCCCGGCCGCCGGTCTGCTCTTCCGCCGCGGCCCGGAACCGGCCGCGGTCTCCTCGTTCTGCCGCGGCCCGGAACCGGCCGCGGTGTTCGTCGTCCGGCGCGGTGCGACGGCACCGCGCCCCTTTCGCCGCACTTTAAGTTCTTTCAACGCGGCGCGACAGCGTCGCGTTCTTGATGTTTCTTCCATGGTGTGCGCGCGACGGCGTTGCGTAAAATAAACGAACAATCATCCGCGTGGTGCGACGGCACCACGCCACTTGCTTCCATCCGCAAAAACAAACAAGAACGTTGGAGGGGGTTCGGCCGTGTTCGTACGGTCCGGCCCCCTCACGTTAAATTAATAACGCAACTTTAAATAAACAACATCCTCACGTTAGTCATACGAACCACGAGCAAGAATGAGATAATTAAATATTAAATCAACATCCCCTACCTCGGGTATAAGGTTCGAAGATTGAGATCGTTCCGCGGAAGACGACGTCGCGGAGGTCGGGCGACGCGGTCGTCGTTCGTCAAATTTAACGACGAAGAGTCACGTCCGAAGAGGCACGTCGTTGGTGAATCCTTGTACGCCGACGAAGGTTGTCCGAGGAAGGTGCGGTGTTCTCTCTCATTGACACCGAAGACGAAGAAGAGCGGAGCGGCGTTCTTCGTCGGAACTTGAGCGTTCTACGTCAAGTCTCGAGGAAAAGTCAAATAAAAAGGAAACAACGAACTCAAGAACCCTTACCTCGATAGTCGCACGTTGACGGAGTCGTGGAATATCGGTGTCGATTCCTTTGACGTCGGAGGAAGAGTCGTTGTCGATGGCGTTCGTCGCGGAAAAGATGATGCGGAAGAAGAACGTCACGTCGCGGATATGGCGTCGCGGAAAGACCGTGTTCTTCGGCGAAGAAGTTCTTCGTTGAAGAACGGCGTTCTTTGCGTTCTTCGTTGAAGTTGAGCGTTCTTCGTGATCTTCGTCAGAGATGAATAAGAAGAAGAAAAAGATGCTCTCTACCTCTCAAGAAGACAAACCATTCAACCAAAAATAAAATAAGACAACATCTTATTTTATTATCACATAACACACTAGAATTTCAAAGGTTTGAAATTCAAAATGGATAACTCCAAAATTAACTCACTTATTTAATATACATGAATTGTATAATTAAATAGAAGTTAACTTGTCAAGCCATTAAGAGGGAGAGAGGGGAGTTGAAAAGGTGGGGGTTCGTGTGGGACCCACCACACTTAATCCTCCCAAGGGAGGTTAAGTTGGTGTGGGTCCCACTTCCAACCTCCTTTGGTAGGTTTTTAATAAGTTAAAATAAAATTTGTCTTACACAAATTTTATTTAACTCAACTGAAAACCCCAAAACTAACTTTCAACCCGCAACAAACGCAACTTCCGAAAAGGTCTCATTAAGAGAATATCGGCGCTGCGAGTTCATCGGTGCCCTCGGATTTCAATTCCGAGCACCGTATCAAAAGTTAGAAATTTCCGCTCGTTCGTTCACTGAACGTACCCGAGCCAAACTTCGGAAATTAATTCCGGGCACTCCGGGCCTCGGAATCAGGTGCCGTCTGAAACCGCGCTCTTGTAAAATTCTAAAGAAAATTAAGAAAAAATTTCCCTTGAATTTTACGGGTCTTTACACATCATCTCAAATTTGAGAAATACTTATAAGGTAATGTTTCAATCCTTGTACATAAAGTACTTCATTGATTAAGACAGATTATGGATCTCTGACATTTCCAATAAAAATGATTTTTACTTCATAAGTGTCACCAAAGGGGACTATTCCACCATCCTTTTGAGATAATGTTTTAATGTTCAATGAGTTTCCACTTATATGATAGTAGCATCGACTATCCATTTTCCATATTTCTTTTTTTTCGGCGACCTTCTTTCTATGAAGTCATTTAATCAATGGTTTGTTTTGGTACCCATATTCACTTGGGTCCAGTAGTTTTAACTTATAGTGATGTGGGAATCCAAATTTTCATTGTTTTTATATAATAATTTCAGTCAAATATACTATTTGAAATAAATACCTTTCCAATTCAAATATTTTTGTGATTTATTAAATAAATTTCATTAGTTATATGGCCTTTTGTTACATAGTAGTTAAACATTACACCTTTTTTATTTCAAACAAAATATTTATTTTATAGATTATGTTTCTTACTTTTACTACTTATTACATATATTTATTTTTCATTACATTCTTACAAATAATTTCATTTAATGTATTTTCTACTTTTTAAAAAAACAGAGATGCACTTTTGTAGGTTTCTAATTCATCATGCTGTTTTTTGAACATTGTTTCCTAATCTCAACTGTTTCTGTTAAATGAGTTATATTTCTCAATTAACACTTGATGATGTTTTAGAAAAGTGTCTTTTTCTCCTAAAATTTCACTGTAAATATTTTTATGTGAATTATTATTTTTTAATAAGTAATCATATCTTTTTTATAGTATGTTCTAGTAGGCTGCATGTTTTTCATTTGAACAACTAGGGTCTAAATTAGAATTGGTAGAGTAATAAGATTGTACCTAATTATCTTCATCCATGAAACACATATTTGCTTTTATGTGTGATTATTCATTTTTCGAGTCATACTTTGATGAGATACTGGAGTCCTTAAAACCACTCAATGTTGCATTCATTGATCATTTATCTTTCTTCTCATAATCAGTTTTATTTATAAAGAACCCTTTTTCTTTTCTCTTTTAAGTAGAGGACAGTCAGGTCTTATGTGACCCATTTTCATGAATTCAAAGAATATGACGTCCTTAGTATCTTTATAATCATTGTTGAATTTTTAAATCGTTTCTCCATATAAATTTTTTTGAAATTTTGGTCCATTTATGCCTATTATATATCCGAATTAGATGAGTTAAAACATTCATCCTTTTGATCACTTTTTTCATCATTCTTATCTTCATCAGAGATATAACTTTCAAAGTAGTATTTTCTCTTTTTATCTAGAATTTATGCTTATTATCTTCTTCTTCCATATCATATTCAAACATCATGAGGTTTCCAATCAATTTTCTCATAGTTAGATTTTTAATATGTGATGATTGCTTAAGGGTTCCTAATATCTCATTACATTGGGTTGGTATTACTCTCAATACATTCAAGGATTGATCTGCTTGGGTGATAATATATCCTAAGGAAGTAATGTTGTTTATTATCTATGTAAGTCTTCCATTCATCTGAGTGATTATTTCACCCTCAAGCATTCTAAATTTATCAAATTTCATTTTTTATTTAGCATTCCTCATTTGTCTAACATTGTCTGTTCGTTCATAAAGAACTGTAATTTTATACCACATATCATTAGCATTCAGGCATTGAGATACTCGATTAAATTAATATCGAGCTAGAACACATCTGATTGAAATAATATATTTTAATTTTATGTCACACTATATTTCATTAACCGCACTCCATGATTCACGTTTCTGTGGAATTTCATAAGGATTATGTATTTTCAGTAGAATCTGTATCCAAGATTCTTCATGTATGTGTTCATCCTCAATTTATAGCATCCATATTTCTCACCATTTAAGTACGAAGCTCGAACCATTGAAATTACCTCTCCTGTATCCTCCTTTTAAATCTCTGTATATTCTTTTACTTTGAGATTGCTATAACATTAACAAAAGAACCACCTCTGATACCAGTTTTTGGATCATGTTATAAGAAATATTCACAAGAGTGGGAAGAATTTTTTTATATCAAAATGTTTTTGAGAAATCATGATAATAATCAATTATGTCCTTTTATCATTAACCGATTGTTTATGCAGTGAAAATAAATAGATATCATAATGCAAAAAAAAAATTATAGTGGTTTGGGGCACAAATATAACCTACTCCACTCCACCAAAGCTCTTCTTAATGAGCATGGTGATTTTCACTTTCCGGACCTCTTTTCACAAGAATATCCACAAAAAAACTGTAGGTAGTTGATAACTTTACAATTTGAAGACTAAAACAAAGCCTTATTGTTCAAAACTAAAAATACATCAAAAAAGATTAGTAAAAGAAGCCAGTACTCATCATAAAAGAGTATCATTTTTTCAAATACATCCCAATTAATCTTCATAGTCACAGCAGTTTTCAACATACAGTAAATAGATCATTATCTTCAGGCAATATGTTCTTCGGGTAAGAGAAGTTATGAATCGATATGGGTATAATTTATCTTGAAATATATTGAACAAAAAAACCATAGTAGATTTGTGATATATATTTAATATTGAACAAGTAAATCTTCAACATTTTTTCCTTTTAATATGTAATAGAATCTGATCTTTCTTTATGGAAGCATATCTATAAATGTTATTTTTAAGGAATCAATGTATTACTATTTTTCTTTGAAACATGAATATCTATTTATCTGAATCTTGTAATCATCTGGATTACAAGAGATATGGTGTCACTTGTGTAATCTACAGAATTTAGATACACATAATATATAGAATACATATGAGTGCCTTATTCATAAATTCAGATCCATGAATGTTTTCTAACAGACCACAATATTCAAAAATATTGAATAACATAGTGGTCATATCTTCCCTTAATAATTAGCATGAAATCCTCCTATTAAATTGATCTTTTGAATCACATAAAAATATATCTAAATTGGTCAGATATATTCTTTAAAATTAGGCATTTAATTTTGCTTGAAATTAGCTTGATAATCCACAAAAGACTATTCTATGATAATGTCAAAACATTAAATCCATGATTCTTAAAAAAGTAAAATATAGGTTTCCAAACACAAGGTTGATTAAAAATGTATGGATGATGATCGAAACTTTTGTCATCAACTTTAAAACTTATGGTATATGATTCATAATTTTATTTGCTTTAGAACATAAGGTATATAATCCGTACTTTTTAATAAAATATAAGGTTTATTACAAATTTATGGTTGATGATCCATACATTTTTGATGAAAGCGTATAGTTTGTTACAAAATTAGGGTTGATGATCACTACTTTTGTGAAGAAAACATATGGTTCCATACTTATGTAGGGTTATTCATCAATACTTTCGTAAAATAAAAAATTTAAGGTTCCTTCTAAACATAATGTTTATTTACCATTCTTTTTTGAGATCCTTTAAAATAAATGTCGGGTATAATCATTACTTAATTCTCTCCAAAATATGGAATGAACATTGTTTCTATAACACACTAAATATCTTTATGAAATCACTGAAAAATATATCATGAGAATCGTATGATTTATTATTATTCTAATATTGGGAATATAAAGAATATTAATTCATTGAAATTTACTTAAAGTAAAATCATTAGAATAACAGGTAAGTCTATTTGTGAGCATCAAATCATCATAAAAATATATAGTATTGTTGAAACAATACATTCTCAATAGTAACAAGGTGAATTACAATATTATTATTGTAACACTCATCAAAAAAATATTATTTATAACCCTTTAAACTACCATATAATGTAACACTGATGGATACCTTATGATGAAACCCTCATCACGTCTTTATATGTTTTCATAATTGTTACACTTGGGGTAACCATTATTTTTGACCTCCAAGATAAACAAACCCAATTATTAGGATGTGGATATAGGTCCCATCCTTCATAAAAAACAATTCCTAATAAGAATTACATAATCATCAAATAATATTACATTCATCATAAATACCATTCCTTGAGAAAAAACACATATTAAAAGAATATGGTTCACATAATAGAGAAAACATTTACTTTGATAATAAACATGAAATATTATAAATAAAAATCAAAAAATTAATACTTCATTAAATGTTACCCCGAAATATTTCATGGTATGTTTCTTTTTAAATAAATTCAATAGATTGTCTTCCATGCAACACCGATTTGGCTTTTGTTACAAACAACATTGATTTTCAGGGAAACAACACATTAAAATTAAAATTATTTAATTGAATTATTTAAAAGATATCCATTAAATAATATAATATGAATTAAAATTAATAATTTTTTTTTGGTTTTTTTAAAAAAACACACAAATGAATCATATTTACCACGAAATGTATATGTTTTGGTAAAATAGTTTTATGTTTAGAAATACTAATTTAATAACAGAACTACTTTTTATGTCATATTATGAAAATTAATAAAATTAATTTTAGACTCTCCTAAAAATTGAGTTTTGTAAAATAGATTTTAATTTTTAATTATGTATATATAAATTATCATATGGTGATTTTTTGTATTTCTTTAGAGAATTTTCTGTTTTTGATGAATAGTGAAAACAATGCCTTATTGTTAAAAACCTGAATTCTTCGTTAAAAAAATTATGTTACTTAAATTCTATTTTAATGTCAGAATATATTAATAATACATATATTAACCTAATTTAGGTCATTATAATCAATTTTATAATAGAATTAGATATAAAAATTCACTAAACCTTCTTAAAGTCTTTTTACCCTCTTTCTAGCCACATTTTTAAATTATCCTTAAAGGTAATTTTTCCAATTATGGGAATTGAATTTAGAAAAATGGACATATATAGTTTTCATTAGTATAAAAACTGTGGTATAATAGGATAAAAATAATTTTTATTGAATAGTACCTTTTGAATTTTATTAACCACGGTTAATGTTTAATAGGGTAATTAAAGGCAACAATAATATTTCAATAATATAAAATTACCCTAACACTCTCCTTAATTTCATTGGATAAGTATTTTTAGACCCAAATCAACCTCATGTCAGTAATATTTTCCTTTTAACTCCACTTCTCTAATATTAGGACATTTAAAATGTTTTGTTTAAAGAAGTGTTAAAAATATCATATTCAAATATTAATAACTATAATATTCTTAATATGAGTTATATAAGTAATACAGATGAATTGAAATTTTGTTTAGAAATATAATTAATTTATATAAATTAATATAATTTAATTATTATTTTTAGACATTATATTATTAAATTAAATAGTTACAGAATGAAGATACAGTAATTGTTTAATTAATTGAGATATCAAATAAAATTTGTTACAAATACTAAAATAAATATAATATGACATAATTAATGACATATAAAGGATGAAGCTAAAATTAGAATTATAGTGACATGTTTTAATTATTGTTTCCAACATATCATGATTGTTAGATATTTTTAAAAATTGAAATATATAATAGTATTAAAATTGAAAAAAAAGTATCATAAAAATAAAATAATATTTTATTAAATGATATAAATGTCATAAAATACTAAGGATTAAAAAAATAAATTTTATAGTGTTAGATATGTCTTAAAGGAACCACATGGGGTTTTTTCGGATAATATAAAAACCATATTAACCCTATAGTGTAAAAATAGAAGAAGACATGGTAAGAGTTAAAATGACTAACGTAGGGTTAAATTCCAAAGATAAGGTTAATTTTATGAATAAAACATGAATTAAATTTATTATATGAGGGTATTTCCACCGATAATCAAATTATCTTTGAAATAAATCACTTTGGTTCTATTTTAACTAAAAATAAACTTAAATAAAATTAATATTTTGGGAATTTTCTAAAGTTCCCCTATAATCTCTTATTAAAGGGCACTCTAACTTATCATTAATTAGAACCTCTAAATACTATTGTCTCAGACAAGACCATTCCATATTCTCTCCAAAGTTTTTGCAATAAATTATAGACACCATAGTTTGGGCATAAATACATCCTAATGAGTCCTTTTGTGCAAATGCAAAGGATACAAGTGAAAAAGATGTAATCGTTTAATTAACTCTTTCAAAGTTTTTTTCATCTTCTACATCATATTCCTTTGTTTTTTTACAATAATGAAATAAATAAAGTATCTTTTACATTATGATATTTTATTATTATTATGGGACAAATATATTCCCTCTTTTACCAATTCTATGAAAAACAATATCACCATGCGTGTGTACGTATGACTTATCGTCTCCATGTCGCGGTATAAACAGTTTTTCACCATTAATTTATTTTTATGTGTTTAATGATGAATATAAAAGAAGTAAATAAGAAATATAACATGATATTGTTTCTTTATTATTTATATTCCAAAAAAATTCATACCATATAACCATTACCGAAATGATATCATCGCTCTTGGGTATGTACAACTTACCGTCTCCACAACGCGGCCAGATTTATTCTCCACATTAATCATTCAAGAATGATTATATAAATATATATTATGAAAAAGAATGAAATATATTAAATAACAATGAAACTATAATAATATATATTTATATATATACATATATTCCAATTACAAGCTTCCATTCAATGTGATAAAAAATGGAAACAACATTCATGCATACGTATGGACTACCATCTCCATTAATGGTGTATTCCATTTTATATATTTATATATTATATATGTTTTTATTATGAATATTTATGATATAAATATAGTTTTACAAATTATTTAAGTAATTAAATCATGATATAAGTAACATGATAAATAATAACTAGTCAAAACACGTATGATAAGCAAAGCGATTATTACCTAGAATGTTCATTTAACATCAAAATTAGTCAGAAAAGAGTAATATAAAGTAATAAATAAATTATATGTGATGTGAATTATATTATTATGAATCTATTATAAGTAAATAATATCTTTAAACCCATTATATAGATTTTTAATCATGTAAGAAGAGAATCAGACCTATGTTAATAGAAATCCATTCCACTTTTTATATTCAAGAGATATAAGCCATGTTTACCCCATATTTCTTCTATGTGGTTTATTTTCTACTGAAATTATATTTCACATCATTAATACAATTATATTAATGGTATTTAACGAATAATTTGAATATATTGGGCATATTATTTAAATATTTACAGTGCTATGGGACACTTTGAATGTTTAATGACTTAATCTTGTCTCCATTTTAATATTATTTCTATTAACATAGATATTTATTTATATGTATATAAATTATTATAATGAACATTTTATATCTATTTTTAATTGATTTCAAATGTTTTTAAAATCAATATTTTTAATGTTTTATTTATGAGAATATTTCACTAAAACATCGTTTTAAATATTTTAGTAATTTCTTCTTCTAAATATTTCTCACTAATGACCATGGTTTCAAAATTTATTTAAGGATTTATATAAATGTACATGACTATTTTAAAATTTTATTTCATTTAAAATGATTCAAATTTCTATGGGACACTTTCATTTAAAAATCATTTTTTAAATAACTTATTTTAATAGTTCACATCTTTTGAATAATAAATTTCAAAGAAAAAGGGGTATTTTTCAAATGATATTTTTAATTATATTATTAGATTATTTTTCTATGTCATCTCCATTTTTTGGATCTAATGTTTAATTGAGGTTGATATCATATTATATATTTAACTATATTTTATTGAATGGTATATGATCAGTTTGATTGTGGATGTTCTATTTAGATACCATTCTTGGTTTATTGATAATGTATTCATATTTCGTATTCAATTTTTTAATATAAATTTCTATGTTGTTTATGATTCACCATTTTTATATGAGGAATTTATTGGCCTTTGTATTTTCAGAGTGGGGATAGCTATATCCCCCTGATGCATCGGTAGGTCTAATGATACAAACTATATATGTACTTAGCTATGACCTTGCCCATTTATTTTTAGATATGGATTTGGATGAGGCCTTAACCATTTTTTTTGAAATTAATTGGTCGAGTCCTTGACTGTATGTTTCAGATATCCATCATTATGCATTCCCTCATTATAATATTAGTTGTTGATATTACATGTGATTAATTGACTATTGGAATATCCATGTGAATGATTAAATAAAGTTATTTGATTTATTAATGCCATATTATTTTCATGTTTATCTTTAAAAGTATTGGGTTTCAGCTTTATACATTCATTAATGATTTTGGTAATTAATGAAATATTTTTCTCTATTGTTTTACCTTACTGAGCATATGAGCTCACCCATTTCATATGTTCTATTTTCCCCAAATTACTTCAAGTGTTTTATGATTTATATGAAGAGTAATCTTGGTGAATAATTGAATTATAAATGTATTTTCTTTTATGTGTTTTATGTTTTGAATAATAATGTAAAGTTCATGTATGAAACCTATTTTCAAAGACTGCTAAATTGATCAATCCTTTAAAATTAGATTGCTTGTAATCATCTCGATGTATAAAAATAATTCACTAGTTCTAGGAAACAAGGGTCGATTCATTACAGCTTTTACCAGAGGTACATTAGCAACATCCTTGGAATTTTGATTTAAAAATAAATGATTATAAAACATTTCCCCATGGACAACATTGAGGATATGTCTAATTATAGGATATCATCCTTTGTATTTTGTAGTGGATAACCTAGGATAACCCTATGGACCTGTGGATTGAGAAGGATATTCCATCATTTAGAGACACTATAAATGAATCTTAGAGACTATAATACAATGATTAGTGTTTTTGATACTTTGATTTGGGTTTTTTTGGTGATTAAAGTCAGCATGGTTATTCAGATATTGTTTATACTACTGATAATGAAGATATTTAAATAGTAAAATGAGATTAATGAGGTATTAAAAAATAATATACAGAAGAATAGTAAATGTATTAAGAGTAAAGTGGAATAATCATGGTTATTTTGTATTTGGAATCATGGATTATTACATAAATGATTATAAGATTCATTATGATAGTAATTCCATAATTCTTATTTAACGATTTGGAAACATAATAGTTTTAATTTAGGATTTAAAGGTGATAATATATTTTGTGCATAAAAATAAGAGATACAATACCTTATTTTGTGAATATGATGTTAATATTGACTTTAGAAATTTAGATACTCTTTTGGACAGTGAATTTTGACAGAAGTATTCAATTAAATTCTTATGGTTAGAATGGAGTATGTCAAGCAATGTATGTTACTGTTTGAGGTTAACTTATGATTTATTGGATATTTTTTTGATAAATTTCATAGTTTTAGTAAATCATTATTGGTTAAAGGAAATAATTATGGTCCTTATTATATATCAAAAGATCTTTAGGTATGAAAACATCATTTTGAACATTCATTACTAGGGGTAAACAGTGAATTTAAAATGGATTGAAGCACAAAAAAAGTTGAGATTATTCAATAGACAAGGATAGAAATAAATTAAGTTCTTATTTGAATGGTAAAATAATTCATCAACTCTAGAGAAAGGATCATGATACCAAAAATTCAATCCATGTAATTTTTCCAATTAATCTAAAGTTCCCTTAGATCATCACAGATTTAAAGCTTTGTGATTGTTTAATTTTTGAAAATCATGTTCTCTATCACTCTTCATAAAAACATGATTGTAAGATTTTTCAATAATTTCCATGTTTTCACACATAGAACCCTTGAATGTGGTATACCTTATAACATTCATACTTCCCTTTCATTATTTTAAATTATAAATTTTAGTGACCCATTTTCTGATGTGTGATTTCAATAAATGAATTTTTGAATAGTATTAGCTTACTTATGGAAACTAAATTTAAAAATTCATGGAGCACAATTTATTAATTTATGGGAGAATGTAACATCCCAAAGTTTTACATTATATTTATTTTTAAATAAATTAAATATCTTGTGTTTCATGAAACACCTACTTGGCTTTGTTAACACACAACATTGATTATTTAGTGCAAAACACTTTAGTATTATAAGTATTTAAAGGATATATTTATAAATTGTCTATTAAATATAGTAATATGAATATTAATAACTTATTTATAAATTTTATTTTTTAATATATTTACATATGTGAAATATATTTATAATAATATTTTTTTTTGTTTCGGTAGAAGAGTTATATATTTTGAAATACAATTTTTAAAGGAACTACTTTTTATGTATTTTTTTAAACAACAATAGAATTAATTTTATACACTCCTAGATAATTAATTTTCTAAAATATACTTTATTTCTTAATTCAACATACCAAAATTAGCTTAGGGTGAATTTTTGGTACTTTTTTGAACAATTCATTTTTTGAGGAAGAGGGAAAAACACAACATTATTGTTAAATACCAAAATTTTTATTTAAATGATTATTTCACATTAATTTTATTTTAAATTAAAAATTGATAAATAATATATATTTTAATATAATTTTGGTCATTGGAGTAGTTTTCCAAGAAGAATTTGATATAAAAATTCATTGAACCTTTTTGATGTATTTTTAATCACCGTCTAGCCACATATGTAGAGTATAATTAAACGTAATTTTACCAATTCTATAAATTAAATTTTAAAAAATGGACATATAGGATTGTAATCAGATTGAAAAAAAAATTCTAATAGGATCAAAATATGTTTTTTGGGAATAGTAATATTTGAATATTATTTACCATGGTTATATGTAAATAGGGTAATTAAAGGTAAAATTAATGTTATAATACTAATAAATTTACCTAAAACACTTCATAATTTCATTAGATAAGTATTTTTTGATCCAAATAATCCTCTGGTTAGAAATATGAACTTTTTTATACCACATTTTTTTGATTATGACATTTATTGTATTTTATTTAATGAACAGTTATAATTTAATATTCAAAATTTAATAACTATTTTATTTTTAATATGATGATATATAAGTGATATGGTCAAATATAAATATTATGTATAAATATGATATGATTATATACATCCTAATAATTTATTTCTAATTTTTATACATGAAATAATTAATTCAAATGGTGACATAATGATGATGGGGTAATTGTTTAATTAATTTACATATCAATTATATGATATTAAATATATTAATATTAATATAATTTTTACTTAATTAATAATATAAAAACTTTATTGATTACATATACATGTTACTGACATACAGTAATTATTGGTTCAAATCTATCATGTTGTTTTGAGATTTTAAATAATTCAAATATTAAATAGTATGAAAATTTACATAAATGATACTTTAAAATAAATAATATTTTATTTAATGATTTAAATTTCATAAAAATATTAGATTCATCCATATAACTTTTACAGTGTTAAATTTTTCATTTATGATCCACTTTTCATTTTTTGGGATTTTACAGTGACTATATTAACCCTATAGTGTAATAATACAAGAATACATTGTAAGAGAAAAACAGTATAACTAAGGGTTAAATCTAAAATATAAGGTTAATTATATGACCAAAATATTTCTCAAATTAAATGGATAAGGGTATTTAGACCCATAATAATCACATTCTAGAAATAAATCTATTTTATGCTATTTAAAACCAAAAATAAATTTATAATAATTAATATTTTAAGAATTTCCTAAAGTGACCATCCACTATTTAATAAAAAGTATCTTCTCTGTGCCATTAATTCACGCCTCATGTAATGTCCCAGAAATTATTTATAAATTTTTATAAATTATACAGAATTATTTTGAGAGTGTGAAATCTGACGGCACACGATTTTGGGACCCGTAGTGCCCGGAATAAACTACTGATGTTTTGTTAAGAAATAATTAACGTGTGTAAGATGTTTTTCAGAAAAAGTGGAATAAATCTTAATAGGGTTCCCAGATTAGAAATCTAAGGGAACCATTATACTCCGGATTGTGGGTCTACCCAAGGCGCGACTTATGTTTACTCGTCGCAAGCCTACAGTGAGAAAAATCTGAAAATGGGATAACTGTAAATATAATAACTAAATAAATTTATTTTATTGTTTAAATGATTTTAACTCAAGAACGGTAACTCGGATTAAAAATATGAGACCACTTCAAAACTTTTTAGGGTTTTCATTCTATATGATGTTACAAACATTGGCAGGCCCATGCCACAAGATTAAGATATTTATTGGCCGTAAATAAAATAATTAAGTGACAATTATTTTATTATAAAATTAATAACATTAAAATGGTAACTCATATTGAAAATCCTAAAGTAATATTGGGTTTTGTGGGGGCGTTTTTCACTTGGGTAGATCCAAAACATGACCAATGTGGGTCGAGGGTGACTGTTAATAACTTTCCAATCTTTTTTCAGGTATGTTCAGTAAACACGTGAGTGACGTTTTCTAACATTTGAACCACTACTCGGATTAAAAATATGAGGGAACCGTTGAATTCGCAAGGTCATGATTTGGTAATGGGTTCATTGTTGTATGACCATAGTAGGTCTGGTGAAAATTTTATGTTTTGGCACTTTTTTATAGAAGTAAATAATTTAAAATTTTTATTTTATTTTCATTTGTTTCCTCCAACGGACTAGCAGCAATGTGGGACCAGTGATGTGTCAAGACAATAAATTCCATGACCTTTCAATTCAATGTAAATTCACAATTGTGGAATTTGGATGCATTAAAATTAATGGGCCTCTATTAATCTGACGAATGTTGCACACCCACCCCCTCTCTTATTTATAGGGTTCTTGGGGAGAGATGTTGGAACTGCTTCACCAAGAAATGAAGTGCAGAAAAAATGAAGTGACACCAAACGACTGGAGGGTGTAGCCAGTACCAGAGGGAGGTAATGAGTGACACTGAAACCCCAAACCGGATATCAACGAATGAGTGATGTATTTGGAGGCTAGTTGTTGGAGACATCAAACACTGATCTGCTTCCACAAATGCGCCCTCACCATTATTCTTGAGGAAGGGGTTTTAATTTGATGTATGATCAAATATTTTTATTGATTTTCCATAATATTGATTCACAATGACAATGGACAAACAAACAAGGCCATCATTCTGTACTTGTACTTTGCCCCTTTTTCTTTTGTGTTTCACATGTTCTTCATGCGTTCATCAACACAAAATAATTAATTACACTTGAAACAAAGTGTCTCATTGAGCATGACATATGGATATGGAGATCTCAACTGGAGGATCGTGAATATGTGAACATCATAATTTTCAGGCTTGGAACAAAGATGTGATGGTTTGTAGAAGAAGGCAGCAGACAGAACCCGAACGACCACGTGAAATAAGGGCGGTCCGCGTCCGTTCCAGCGGAAGAGGAGGTCGTGGCTCACCAGTAGCGGTAGAGCAGGGTGGTGGCTGAGATCTGGCTAGCTATGTAGGGGAGTGGTGGTGTGCATCTGCACCGCCGAAGTAGGAGGTTGGGGCCATTCGGCCGCGACGAAGGACGGAAGGCTGTCGGAACCCAACCGACCATAGGGGGAGCAACGATGCGCTTATGTGCCTCTTGGAGTAGAACCGTCTGGCCCTATTGGTCAGACACATCACACCAAGCGGGACCACCGAGCAGTCCCGCGTGCCAGCAGGTCGACTGAATACCATCAGCCAATTCTAAAAACCGAGGGGGGGGGGGGCACCCCCCCGGATACGGCTGGGGAAGACCCCTTCAAGTAGGGTAACCCGACTAGGGGCTACACCACAGGCCGTGCTAGTGGGCAGGGCTGGGACGCTCCCCTAACTATCCAATCCTTGGCTGGCCGCAGCCCAGGCCAATTGGGAATGACCCGAATCGGGCCAGGTCAACCTGAACCAGGTCGGGTTGGGCTAGGCAGAGTCACGACGGGTCGGTCCGACCAGGTTGGATAGGACCCGTGCCCATCTAGACCTAGTTTCGCCTTTGTGGCCATATCATGATAATCGAGCATCTGTTTGACAAACCGTCTATGGCACTAAAATTCGTGGATCAAGATGGTCAATTTAGTATACTCCACTTGTGTTTTGGATAAATTTGGAGTATGACTAGGTTGGATCGAACCCCAAATCCAATCGGGCTCTCAGAGAGGAAACGCTAAAAACATACATATCGAGCGTCTGATTGATGTGCCGTCTGTTGTGTTTGGTCCGTTATGATTCGACTAACCTCTGGGATACTTATTCATAGAACTTCATGGTGTTTGGGGTATGACCTATGGTTTGGGGAGCAGTTCTCCCGAACAATCTATTAGTGGGAATCCATTGGCTGGCAGTGTGGCAGAGGTTGGAGGAGGATCCTACTGAGGTTAGTTACCTATCGACTCTAGGTGGGTATGATAATGTGTGGTTCATTATATGGGTTAGTATCTATCGATCCTATTTTTTCCAGCACTCATCCATCCTATGTGGGTTAGCGCATACCGAACATGTGTGGGTCAGATACTTTGTGGGTCATTGCTCAACGATCCTTTGTGGGTAAGTGCATACCAATTATGTGCGGGTTAGATCTAGTGTGGGTTAGTACTCAGTGATGATGTGTGGGTTAGTGCATACCAATCCTGTGTGGGTCAACAAAAGTTAGTACCCATCGGATCAGGCGGTTCAGATCCTATGTGGGGCATTGCGGGGGTTAGTACCTATTGATCCTATGTGGGATAGACTCTGTATGGTCAGCAGCAGTTCCTCTTGACATAATAAGATAATCTAGCTTCATGACTAATCATTTATAGTCATATACATCACTAATACATGGTCTGAGTTTAGACTCTGTTTGAGCTAATAATTTTACCTTCGTGGTACAATCATCATTGTGAAACCTTTGTGGTACTTTTATCTTCGTGGTAATATCTTCGTGGTGATACCTATTTTATACTATTACCTTCTTCATATTATATTCATGGTGATACATGTGTGGTGATTTTACCTTCATGGTACTATCTTCGTGGTGATACTTGTGTGGTCCTTTTACCTTCATGGTACTATCTTTGGGTGATACCTATGAGGTACTTTTACCTTCGTGGTGTAACCTGTGTGGTACTTTTACCTTCGTTATGTAACCTTTGTGGTGTTACCTTTATAGAATTCTCCCTTCATGTATGAGATGGGTATATCTTGATACATTATGTGAATGTATGGGCATATAACTAAGTAGAGTGGATGTCTTACTTTGTGGTTTTTATTTTTGGAACTTTAAGAGACCAATCAGGTCTCGGGGTCCCTATAGAGTATCGTTATACTCACCCTTGTGAGGTCTTCGCCAGCACCTTGTTGTTTCATGTGCATACGACGTACAACATTGATCGAGGTAGAGGTATCCAGGACTAGATGATACTTGGAGGCGAAACATGTGGAGTGACGCGACGTAGTGATTAATGATCGTTATATAAACCTACCATTCAGGTAGGATCCATGGTGGAGGATCCAGGAGCTGCTTTTCACTTTTTATTTGTACTTGTACTTTAAAGTTTTACACGTTCTTTCAGTTGGTCTTTTATTCTATCCCCTTTAAATTCATCACTCTTTTTAACCACAACAGTTTACTTAGTGGTTGATTCTTTTTGCGTTATACTCGGTTTGTTTTTACAGGTTTAAAGGAAATGCCTTCTTATTTTTGGGATACAAATTTCTCGTTCTAGTCACCAGACCATGGCCTATGGAAGAAAAGCTTAGGGTAGTCATGGCATGGGCCCTGGGGGACGGGTCGTGACAAAGTGTTATTATAGGATTTCGGTTCTACCGCAGAACTAGGACTCTGATATTTCCTATGAAGTAATAGTTTTAAGTGTTATGTGTCTAGTTTTATGATTGGGGAGTCCCGTGTTGGTGAGGAGGCCGACATATCCATACAGTAGGACCCTAAATTATTATTTCCAACTAAGCCCTTGAAATCACTGATTGCATGTGTTTTTTGAAAAGTTATTCTATTGATTTATTTAGAGAATCCTCACTATGTATAACTTAATGACCATGGAGCACCTATTTCTAATCAGGATGCCGCCACATAGATTTCCAGATAGGATTCCTTAAAGTTTACACGATGATGGCCCACTGAGCGGTGAGGCCTTAGTGTAGAGCCCTCTTATAGTGTTCTCACATTCGGTTGGTGTACCAGCAGCACCACTACCCGTTGGGCTGCCGTTACCACCAACTCCACTAGTAGATGACACAAACCAACTGAGCATCTTGAATGAGTTCTAGTGGTAGAGGCCTTTGAAGTTTCATGGCAAGATTGATTCTTAGGCAGCTGAGGAATGGCTGGATGATGTGGCTAAAGTTTTCGGCCTAGTTGAGTTTCTGGTATAGTAGATGGTGATCATGGATTCTATTTGTTTCTAGTGAGTGACAATGATGTTGGTCTACATAGTGATGAGGCTTCTGTATGTGGATCATTTCTCGAGATAGTACCTTTGGGTACTATGTCAGCTATATATTTTCCCATTGGTCAGCAGTTACAACTACCGGTACTGGTAGAGGACATATGTAGGCTTAGTGCCTTACACATGTTTCAGTATCAGATACCGCTTAGGTTCTGAGGTGAGAAAAACTCACATGCAGTGAAGGAATGGGATGAGGAGGTGGGTGAGCTTCCATCATTACAGGGCACCATTCGATCAGATGGTGGTCCTGGTAGATATCCATCTACATGTCTTAGTAGGATGATGAAATGGTTTAGTTTTCCAAAATTTTGTGAAGAGGTGACTTTATTGTGGACAAGCTTGAGAACCTTCCTCAATGAAGGGGTCTCCTTCCATAATTAGATGAGTGATGAGATTTCCCTATATCATCTTCAACTTGGGTAGGATGACATGATGGTATATGTGTATTCATCGAGGCATACCGACCATTTTAGGTACTCGATGAATACAGTACAGACATGGCTTCAAGGATCGAATCTCTAAGCGTGGTGTGTTTAGAAACATCCAAGCCAGTAAAATTCATTTATACAATCCTACTTTTGTTAGGGTTATAGAGATAACTTTTGTGGTTGAATGTTCTTTGGTTGAACAGATACATCCAGTGAATGTTAGACGTGGGAAAGTAGAAAACTAATGCCAGTCATAGAGACCCATGCATATAAAATGTTTCGGGAAGAGAAACTGATAGGAAATGATGAATCTACCGGGCAATAGATGTGGAAGGTGATCTAGGAGAGCAGCATGAGGTGGTATAAATTTCGACAGGTAACAACTCCAACTTCAATGTGGGCCCCACCAGGCTTAGGGAGCTAGAGGACATGGGAAGGGAGTAGCTGCATGCGGTCAAGGAGTGTGACCTAAAGACAACAGGAATGATTCAACGTATAGTCTGTGTCTACTACTAGTTGTCATATCAATAGACATAGGTACCAATCATTCATTCCTTTCACGAATCTTTTACATGTCCCAGACATTCCAATTAAACTATTGAATTGACCCTCACATCTAGATATACCATTGGGAGGAGACTTGATAATCACGCTTATGCCTAAGGTGTTATCTAACCCTTGATTTGATTGTTTTTGTTGGATCCTCTTGGTGGCAGTGTCGAGGCCTTATGATGATTCTTTGGGTATAGACTGGGGATCCACAGTTCATACTCAAATTGAAAATATTAGGAAAAAATGGTTTCGATTTATCTACAACATTGGGATGGGGGTTTCCTTGGTTGCAAGGAAACCCATGCATCACAGGATAAACTCTTACATTGGAGGGTGCAGTTGATCACTCGTTTGTCGACCATCCATACCCTCATGGCAATAGGAGTTTTTTGTTTTCAATTCCCAACAAATGAGGCTTGAGATCCTCCAGGATTATGAATTTTAGATAGTCTACACCCCTATTAAGGGTAACATAGTAGAAGACGCACTCAGAAAGAGATATGGTATACAGTTGCTGAGTGATGTGATAGCGTAGCTAGACAATCTATGGATACCATACATGGATCGAGATGGAGTAGCTTATCTTTAGTCTCTGACAGTCACTCCACCACTCCTTTAGTGAGTTAGGAAGGTACAACATGGGAGCACTGACTCTGAGGCTCGATGGGCTCAAATATCAATAGGAAAATCACCTAATGGGTTTTTCTGATGGTGCGAAGCACGTCATCCTCTTTAGATGATAAACTATGGTACCAGAGGTGCTATGGGATGATGTGTTGAGGGAGTTCAATATGTCCCCTCTAGTGGAACATCATGGAGTGGAAATTTTGTACCAGGACCTCCGGCATCAGAACTACTGGCCTTGGATGAAGAAAGCAGTGGTAGAGTATATATCATGATGCATCACTTGTCCCCAAGTGAAGACTGCACTGAGATGGAAGAAGAATTTTGATTATAAGAAATAGAGACCTTTCTATCAAGGATGTGGGACCCTGTTTTATTGTAAGTCTCTCTTCGAAGGGGACTATATTGATTTGGTTGAGGCAAAAATTTATCACCGAGGTTTATCATATCATTTATGATACGTCAAAGGAATGGCATGGTGGAATACCAATTGGCACTACAACCACGGTTGGAGTGGGTGCACGAAGTCTTCCATGTATCCCTACTGAGGAGATACGTGCATGACCCTTCTCAAGTCATCAACCATGGCGAGCAATACTTAGACGATGGGGTGACATTTACGGAGGTTCAAGTAGAGATTGAGAATTGACAAGAGTAGGTCCTTTGTGGGTGGTCGATACCCGTGGTGTGCATTCGTTGGAAGCACAGGAACGTCTAGGATGGCATTGGGGAGAGGGGGGCTCATATCTATGCTCAGTACCCCCATTTGTTTCATTAGTATATGATGTGGATTTCCAGGACATAAAGCACTAAGCTGGGGAGAATGTAATATCCTATAAATTCTGTATAATTTTTTATAAATTATACGGTTTTATTTCAAGACCTCGAAATCTGACGGCGCATGATTTTGATTCCCAAAGTGCCTGAAATTAATTGACAATGTTTTGCTAAGAATTAATTAATTCATGTTAGATATTTTCATGAAAAAGTGGAATAACACTTAAATGATTGCTCAGATTAGAAATATGAGGGCATTGTTACGCTCAAGATGGCAGTTTTACCCTAGGCGCGACTTTTGTTTAGTCGACACAATGCCTATGGTGAAAAACAAAAAAAATGGAATTACCATAAATGAAATAATTAAATAAAGTTATTTTATTTTTCAAATTATTTTAACTCATGAACGGGTACTCGGAATAAAAATCTGGGACAACTGCTGAACTCTTGAGGGAATGCTTTCTTTAGGGAGATAATAACATTGGTAGCATGGGCCAAGAAAGAAGTTGTTTTTGGCCATAAATAAAATAATTAAGTGAAAATAATTTTATTATAAAATCCATAACATCTAAAGGTTAACTCATATTTGAAATCCAAGAGTACATTTGGGTTTTATAGGGCATTATTCATATAGGTAGAGCCTAACCTCGATTGGCGTGGGTCGAGGATGGCTATTAATCATTTTTCTATCTTTTTTTAGGTACGTTCTGTAAAAGCATGAGTGTCATTTTATAATAATTGAACTAGTGATTAGATTAAAAATATAAGGACACTGTTGAATCCATAGGGCCGATATTCTCTAAAAAAAAGTCATCACTTTGAACATAGTAGGTTTGTAGAAAACTTTAGATTTGGAGACTTTTTTAAAAGAAATAAATAAAGTAAATTTTTTATTTTATTTTCATTACTTTCCTCTAATGGACAAACAAAAATGTGGGAAAAGTTACATTTCAAGCCAATAAATGTCTTGATCTTTTAATTCTAAGTAACTGCACCATTGGGGAAATAGAAAGGTTCCTAATTAATGGGCCTACATTAATCCTACAAATGTTGCACACCCTCCCCCTATCATATATAAATGGAGCTTGGGTAGAGGAGTCATTACTACTTCACCAAGAAATTAAGTGATGAATAAGGGCAGTGACGCCAAACCCTTGGAGGATAGTGTCGGTACCAGTGGGATGTGACGAGTGACACCAAATCCTCGATCCAGATATCGACTAATGAGTGATGTTGTAAAAGGCAAGTTGCGGGGGACAACGAACTCCGACTCGCTTCCACAAACATGTGCTCACCATCGTTCATTAGGTAGGTGTTTGAATTTGATGTATGATTAAATATTTTTGTTCATTCATTGTAATATTGATTCACAATGATGATGGCCAAACAAACATAGCCTTCATCCTGTACTTATACATTACCCAATTTTCTATTTTTCTTCGTACGTTCTTCATGCGTTCATCAACGCCAAATAATTAATGATAATGGAAACACAATTACTCAGTGAGCATGACATATAGACACGGATATCTCATTCCATGGAACGTGATTAAAAAATGTCATAATTTTCAGGCTTCGAACAAATCTGAGATGGGTTGCAGAAGAAGGCAGCGGCCGACACCCGACAAACCGCGTGGAAGGAGTGCGACGCGCGTCTGCTCCACCGGAAGAGGAGGTTGCAGCCCATAGGCCGTGGTGGAGTGGGGTAGCGGCATGCATCAGTCTAGACACATGGTGGAGTGGAGGTGCACGCTCGTGCCACTGGAGCAGGAGGTCGCGACCGTTTGGGTGCGGTGGAGGCCAGAGGGCAGTCGTCACCCAGCCGACCGCATCTGGAGCAACAGCGCGTGCCCGCACCTCTGGGAGGTGTACCGTTTGTCCATTTTTCCCAGATTCCTCACACTGAGCTGGAATTTTGTGTTGTTCCACGTGCCATTAGGGTGACTGAACGACCATCCGTCCTCTTGGAATACTATGGGGGAACATCCCCCGGGTCGTGGCTAGGGCAGACCCCTCTACGGTGGGCCACCCGATCGCGGGCTGCACTGCGGGTTGGGCCGGACCATGGCCTAGTAGGATGGGCTCGCTGTGGCCCAGGACAACCGGTCTAGAGAAAAATTGGGTTGGTTCGACCTAAACCAGGTCAGGTCGCTCCGATCGGGTCGGACCGGACCCAGGCCCATACGGACCCAGTTTCGCCATTCTGGAAATATCATGAGAACCGAGCGTCCATTTGACAAACCATCTATGGAACCAGAATTATTGAATCAGGACAGACCGTTTGGTATACTAACCATGATTTTTAGATTTTTTTTATGTATGGTAGGGTGGGTTGGATTGAACCGCAAATCCAACCGGGCCCTCAGAACTGAAACTCTAATAACTAACAGATCGGGCGTCTGATTGATGCATTGTTTATTGTGTTGGGTCCCTTATGGCGTGATGGACCTATGATATATTTCTTCATGGAACATCGTGGTGGTTGAGGTATGACCTATGGTTGGGGGAGAGGTTTTCTGGAATGTTCTATTAGTGGGAATTCAGTGGTTGTCAGTGAGGTGGAGGTTGAAGATGGATCATACGGAGGTTAATTACCTATCAATTTTGGGCGTGTCAGATCCTGTGTGGTTCATTGAGGGGGTTTGTACCTATCGATCATATGTGGGTCAGTGCTCAGAAATTCTATGTCGGTCAGTGCATACTGATCGTATGTGGGTTAGATCTCGTGTGGGTCAGTGCTCAGTGATCCTGTCTGGGTCAGCGCATACCGATCATGTGTGGGTCAGATCTTGTGTGGGTTAGCGCTCAACAATCCTATGTGGGTCAGTGCATATCAATACTGTGTGGATAAAATATTGTGTTCGTTATTAGAGGATGGTAACTATCGACTTTGTGCGGGTTAGATCCTATGTGGGTCATTGCGTGGGTCGTACCTATTGATCATGTATGGGTCATAATTCTTTTGGTCAGCAGTAGTGCCCCTTGGCAGAATAAGATGATCCAGTTTTGCGACTAATCATCTATACTTATAAACATCACTAATACATGGTTTAAGCTGAGACTCTATTTTAACGATGAATTTTACCTTCTTGGTACTATCTTTGTGGTGATACATGTGTTGTACTTTTACTATTATGGTACTATCTTTGTGGTCATACCTGTGGGGGTACTTTTAATTTTATGGTTCTATCTTAGTGGTTATAACTGTGTGGTGATTTTACCTTAGTGGTGATACATGTATGGTACTTTTACCTTCTTTGTACTATATTCATGGTGATACTTGTGTGGTACTTTTACCTTCGTGTTTTAACCTTCGAAATGTTACCTATGTGGTACTTTTACCTTCGTGGTGTTACCTTCGTGGTGTTACCTTTTTGGTATTCTTCCCTCATGTATGAGATGTAGATATCTTGATAACATTGGTGTATGTATGTGCATATACCTAAATATTGTTTATGTATTACTTTTTGGTTTTCTTTTGTGGAACTTTAGGAGACCTACGGGGTCTCGGGGTCCCTACTGAGTATTGTTACACTCACCCATGCACGGGCATCGTCTGTACAATGTTGTGTCTTGTGCACATGACGTACATCATTGATCGAGGCTAAAGGATTCATGATAAGACGGTACTCAAAGGTGGACCATTTGGTGTGACGTGATGTAGAGATTACTGATCGTGAGTTGTACCAACCCTTCAGGTAGGATCCATGGTGGACGAACCAAGAGATGCTTTTACCTTTTCCATTGTATTTGTACTTTTGAGTTGTACTCGTACTTTCATTTGGGCTAGTATTCAAGCCCCTTTACATTTAGTTCCCTTTTTACAATATCATTTTACCTAGTGGTTTCTTCTTTTTGCATTCTAATATGTGTTTTTAAGGAGGTTTAAAGACAATTCATTTCAGTTTTAGGGATATGCATTTATAGTGCTAGTTGCGATCCCCTTGCCTATATATGTTGGGATTGGGGTAGTCACGACACGGGCCCTGGGGGATGGGTCATGACATCTCTAAATCCCATTTTATAAGCCAAACCATGACTATTTTCTATACCAACATCCATACCTTTATCTTAGTGTCCATACATTGGGTATGAATACATCATATGGAGACCTTTAATACAAATCTAAATGATACATTCGAATAAGAGGTAATCTTTTAATTAACTATTTCAAAGTACGTTTCATCTTATACTTACAGTTATTATGTAATTTTCATACTAATGTAAAATCACCAGTGTCATATAAATTGTGAGATTATTTTATGATAATGGGACAACCATATTCATTCATTTAACCATTCCATGAAATACAATATCACCATGCACCAGTATATACTACTTATCATCTCCACGCCATGCTGTAAACTATTTTCTATCTATACATTATTTCAATGGGTATAAAGATGAATATAAAGAATTTAAATAATAAATTTAAAATTATATTATTCCTTTAAAAATAATTTTCAATCAAATTTCAAACCATCAATCCATTAAATAAATGATATCATCGCTATTATAAAGGTATAGATTACCGTCTTCGTGATGCATTGAGATTAATTATCCATGTTAAAAATTAAAAAATAATTACAAAAATATATATTATGAATATGAATGAAATACATGAAATAATAATTATACTATAATGTTATATATTTATATATATACATATATTCCATTTACATGCTTCCATTCAATACAATAAAAAATGGAAACAATATTCATGTGAACGTATGGCCTACCGTCTCCTTGAATGGTGTATTCTATTTTATATATCTATCTAATATATATTTAAATTAAGAATAAATATTATATAAAATGAATTTTTTAATTTTGGAAGTGCATAATTCATGATCTATGTCAGATTATAAATAATTACACGTCAATACTTGTCCAATAATCAATGTGATTATTACCTGGAATGTATATTTGACATCAAAATTATTTAAAAATGATTAATATAAACACATAAATTAATGTTATATGATATCATAAATATTAATATGTTATTATTATATGTTAATAGTTTGTATAAAATTATTATATATTATTTTTAGACATGTATAGAGATTATCGGTCATATTGTAAGCGAATTCCATCTCACTTTTAATTTTTGTGAGATATAATCCATGTTCACCACCAATTTCTATTGAGTGGTGTATATACTACACCTATTATATTTAATATCATGATTAAATTTATCTTAATGGTATTTAAATATTCATTTGAATATATGTTTCATATTATTTAATAGTTTAACGTTTCATGTGACACTTTGAATGTTTAAGAATTAATTATTTTCCTTTTTTAATTTTATTTATATTATCATATAATTTTATTTATTATTATATAAAGGATTATAATGAAAATTTTATGTCTATTATTAATTTCATTCAATTGTTTCTAAATGGAATATTTTTAATGTTTTATGTAAGGTAATATTCAACTAAAAAATCAATTTTAAATGTTTTAATGATTTATTTTTCTAGATATTTCTCATTAATGTACATGTCTTAAAAATGGTTTTGAGGGATTATTTATATAGAATAGATTTTTTTAAAATATAAATTCATCTAATAATATTAAAACTGGTATGGGACACTTCGATTCAAAAATATAATTCTAAATATATTCTTTTATAAGTACACAACTTCTGAATAAATGATTTCAATGAAAAAGGAGTATTTGTCTCACGATATTTTTCATGACTTCAAAAGAGTATTTTCATATATTTCAACATATTTTGATGGTTTTTATGATTAATTGAGATTGATATCTAATGATATCATTTAATATATTTTATTGAATATTTTATGATCAGTTTGATTGTTGGTGTGCATTTCAGAAACTATTCTTGGTTTATGGTAAATGTATTCATATTGGTTGCACTAGTTTTTATTACGAATGAATATGTTGTGTGTGTTTAAATATTTCAAAATGAGTTGTTTATTAGATATTGTATGCAAAGGGTGGGGATTACTATTTCCCCTCGATGCATTGATCGGTCGAATGATAAAAAACTATATTTGGACTTGGATGAGGCCTTGACCATTTTTTTAGATATGGAATTGGATGAAGTAATAAACATTTATTTTCAGATGTAATGTATGAGGCCTCGACGGTATGTTTCCGATGTTTGAAATTTTGAATTCCCTCATTATGAGATTAGTTAATACATTATATGTGATTATTCTACTAGTTTAATATCGATGATAACCATTAAAAAATTATTTGATTTATTCATGTCACATTATATTCAATCTTATTTTTAAATGGAATGTTTTGCAACATTATATTTTCAATAATTTTTATGGTTATTTATGAAGGCTTATAATATATTTTTTGACCATACTGAGCATCTTAGCTCAACCTTTTCTTATGGTTAATTTTCCCAGGATTTCAAGAAGTGAATTATGATTTATATGTAGGATGAAGCTAGAATAGTAATGGAGTACCCAAATGATTATCCATGATGTATTTTATGTTTTTAAATATATTTTAATTCTCATGTATGTTTTCTATTTTCTAAGAGTGAAAAACAAATCGGTCCTTCGGGATATGATCCCACATAATCCAGATAATTAATTAAAATAATTTACTAGCTCTGGGAAACTTGGGTCTGGGAATTTCATTAAATCAAAAAGTCAATTATTCTGTATATTTTTATAAATATATTATTTTTTTAATTTTGAAAAATGATATATCAATGAGTTTTTTTATAAAAATTCCCATACATGGGGTTCATTATCTTTAAATCATGTTCAAAACACTTGTATAATGACTTAAATTATGTTATTAATTTATTATACAACTATAATATTGTTCGTACTACCTCACACGAGTTAAATTTTTATTTATGGGAAGAAAAACCAATAAATGAGAAAAAACAAGAAAAAACAGGTCAAAGAACAAGTCCAGGGAAGAAACCCTAAGGTGTTCCAAAATAATGAAGACCATGTCAATCCACTACAATTAGATTAACACCCTCTAAGCCTTGTTGGAGAGCATTCGAAAAGAAAACAATGTTGGAACCTTGATTCGGCATGGCCATATAGGCTAGATGATAAGCCACATTGTTACCCTCACGCCACGTGTGAAACATAATAAAATTTTTGTTGCTGAGGATATATTTACAACTCCAAATAATATAAGAAATTGACCAAGGAGTAGATCCTTTTTCATTCATGGAATCAGGAATTATCATGGAGTCAGTCTCTACCTGGTCAATGGATAAACCTTTCTGAACACATAAACACATATCCATATTCATTACTCTAGCCTCTGCCTGAATAACAGTTCCCCTCCCATAAAATACAGTAAAATTAAGAAGAGAAATTATGCTATAATCCTAAACCACCCCTCCTCTGCGCATCATGCCAGCAAGACAATATCTGTCAAAATTCATCTTGAGACCCATAACTGGTGGAGACCATCAGACCCAGTTTCCCCTCTGGCCTAAGATAGATGGCTGCATTACTGCCTCATTCACCTTTAAAGCTCTCAAAGAGGGGGCCTCATTCCTGCGGTCGAACCTGCAGACCATATCAACTAGTATAGATCTAACTCTCGTAATAACCAACCTTCCAGTGGATGACACACCGTTAAATCTATCCATGTTCCTCACCTACCAAATGCAACAACACCGTGTAATAAAGATCATCGTTGTCACCTCCCTTTCAGAAATCGGGATGAGCGACCCATGAAACCATGTTTCCATGAAGGAAGCATCAGACAGGCCAGTGGATAGAAGACCGGTAAAACCCCCAAAAAATCCCCAGATATCCATGGCCTATTCACCCTAATAAAATAGGTGATCATTGCTCTCCTCCCTTTTCACCTTGAAGTAGTGGAATCTAGATGTTGTTTGTAATACCTCATATGACCATTTTAAAATATATTTCAACCCAATTTTTTAATAATATTTTTATTCATTGTTTTGGGTTTGTTCAACTCAAGGATCCATGGTCAGGTTTTTATTGACCGACATTCCCAAAATTAAATAATACTCCATAAGTGATAAAAATATATATATTAAGGTCATTTTAATCAACAAATTATGAATTGAAACATCATATGAATTTGGTTAATGAAATCAAAATCTCATCATCCATGAAGGTAGTTAACTGACACACCATGGATGAGGATTTCATTTTTTAGAATAAAAGTGAAAAATGAGATATTTTATTGATGGATATACGAGTAATACAATAACTTTATAGTGTATATATTATATGGTAGTCATCATGAAACATTGGATAGGAGGTGAGGATATGTTAGAAGATGAATAGTATTTAAAATTGGATGAGAAATTTTCCCCTTGACTATTTTTCCATAATAACCACATTATGGTTCTTGTAATTAGACTATTTGTGAGATAAAAATAAAAAAAGTAGAAAGGGATAAGGATAGGGGAATATGGTTGAGAATTTCTACGGAAGAAGGATTATGGTTATGATATATTGCCAAGGGATTGGTCTATATTTACAATTGATGTGATGAGTTATTTAGGAATTACATAAAATATTAAAAATATAAAAGTCTAATATAAGGTTAAAGTCATTAAAAATACATAAAAACTATTGTATAATAGATTTTCAATAAAAAAAATCCCCATTTTTTCTTAATCAAGGTTTTTGTGATTTCAAAATAATATAATAAAATATTGTATTCCTGTAAAATATTATTTTTTCAAGGTATTCACTATTCATAACTATGACTTTTAAACATAAAAAAGATTAAAATTATAATAATCTTATTTTATAATAGACATATCAAATTCATAGACAAAGTTTGGGATTATCTTAAAAAATATTACTAAATTTATTTGGTTTTGATTAATATCATTAATTTTATTTGTTTCAAAATTTAATTATTACTGCATCAACATTGTGAAATAAGTTAGAGTAATAATTTTTTCCCCAAAAAATTAAAAATAACATTTTATTATGACTAATATTTTATTATATTTACAATTATTATTTAGTTTTTAAATTCACTTCTATATAACCATATATAGAAATACTAAACAAATTAAAAACTATAGTGTAAACAACTTGTCATATTTTTATAATTTAATTGTATACAGATATTGAGATGATTCATTTGGGACTAAAAATATCTAAAATAAATTTTAAAATAATATAATTTCCAATAGATTCTAAAGTAAAAAACTTTTAACCAAATTTGGGGTCATTAAATATTTCATATAATTCCAATTAATATTATTTTTTTATTTTTCTTCTACTTCCACAGGCACTGCATTAGTGTTGAATATTTATTAACGTTAACTATTTCATAAATAAAAAATTAAAATAATTTACAATCATTAAATAAAAATAATTAGTTTCAATAAAATAATTTATATTTTTAAATTATTTATAATTACTCATATCAATGTCAGGAAAAAATATTTTATTCGATTTTTTTCCTTTCAGAAGTTTAACATAAGTATTTTGGTAAGACTCAGGTCATGTAACTCCATAATTCGAAATTAAAATCCAAAAATTCCAATTATACATAATAATTAAAAAATAAGTCATTAAAATAATATTAATCGCTCAATTATAATTTATAATATAATAAAGTCTACTTTTACATTTTCATTTTGGCACTACGCTTGCAGTAACAATGATTTTTATACATTTCATGGAATAAATTTTAACATACATGTTCTAAATTATTTTTTTAAAATATTTATCTTATAGTATGATTATTTAGTCATTACACTTGTTTAATAAATTTTATATCATAATTATTCCTTGAAGATGTCACAAAAATAGTATATTAAAAAATAGTATTTTCACTACTCACCACAAAATTAAAAAATTTCATGAAATTGACAAAAAATCAAAATA